>CM075337.1:48759838-49980776 GCA_037788925.1 Mytilus galloprovincialis | reverse complement strand
AAAAAAGATATCGACAAAATTTCTTTTACACATTGTTCGTTACATCCTCAGAAAGTTTTGGCGTATTTTGATCGAAGCGATTCGATGAAATTTTATAGGAGTTATCTACCTTTACAAAATAAATTTGTCGGTATGTTTATTTAACTCATAAACAATTAATCGTATAACCCTGGAATGCTTTTATTTGAGTCCCTTAGGTCTTAACTTAGAAAATTAGGTCAAGGTCAAAGGTCAAGGTCAAATTCTTAATTGTGACTTTTGCTTGTTTTTGCATTTTCTCACTCACTTTGAGAGATACATAAAAAAGAACAAGTGCAAAATGTCTGCTTAATTGTAATGAAGATATGCTACATTTAGTCTTATACAAATAAATGGCATCTTATAGGAGTTGTTGCCCCTGAAATGTCTTGATATGAGGTTATTTGATTATATCTTCAAGTAAGTTCATTACAAAGACATTTGACCTTATACAAAAGGTTAAGTGACAAATGACCTTGAAAAATGGTTACCGGAAGTGACCTTGAGAAAACCGGAAGTAGCTTTTTTTGCAGTTTTTTCACATACAAGTACTCAGAATCCATATATTTTGTCATATAGATACATAAACTGATTACTGAAGAATAAAAATGACTTCCAACAAACCGGAAGTAACCAATTATCTCCCATTCTACATGCAAAAGTACATAGAAACTATATATTTTTGGAATCAGTGTGAAAGAAGCTATCATATGAGACCGGAAGTAGCATATTATCTCCCTTACATCACTCAAAAAGATAATTAAACCATTATTTATATCATCAGTATGAAGAAACTACCTTCTGATCCAAATTTCTTTGTTGTGGAAAGACTTTCAATTGTTCTCTGAACAATTGGTTTTTAATTATTATTATTATTATTATCTTAAATAGAAAAGCCAAATCGTTTTAGAAAAAGTTCTAGCCTAACATATAGGACAATTACATAATTTGTGAACTGCAGTACATATACAGATGACATAAAATGTCAACGTAGTGTCAAACTCCTCGGTCAAACCACTAATGATTACTGTGCACGAATCAATACAGACATAAATTGCATTATAAAGAAATAGTTATCATTTTATTGCAATATTATGAATCTTAATGTATATAGGCTTTGATGATATGATACTTAAAATTGATACTAGGAATGAATGTCTAGACGTTTCGTTTCATAACGATCATTAATATTAAAAACAGCTCATGTGCAAGTGAAAGAAAATCATTACATTTTGGGACTGCAAATCATTACGTTTTCATTTAAAAAAAGATTTAATGTGATATTGTTGTGCTTGTTGTTTTAATATTATTATGTAGTAGATACAATCTTGCCTTAGTTCGGCCTTCTTGATCTAGTTTGCATGCAAAATTCGCTGCTTCATCATGTAAAGGTTATTTTAATGGTTGCAATGAATTACTGTCATTTCTAAGTGAAGTTAAACTGATAATTGTAAATGTGAATCAAACTGATAATTTCGCTCCTCTGACGTCATACAACAACGTTTTTTTTTTAAATTGTCGGTGACGTTGCATCAATACAAATGATAATTCGTAGGAAGATATAGTTCCTTTCATTTTGACTTTATTTCCATTTAAAAATCTATGACCAATGTAATAAAAAAAAACCTTATTGTTCATAAGATATCGAAAAGATATACAGTTCGATATCAAGCAACAGTGATGATTTACCAATGCACTACGGACATTTTTAATCAATGTGTTGTTTGGTCATTCGTTGGGTGGGTCTTATCAATTTATTATTATCAAGTCTCTAAATTTGCTTTGGTTTAGAGCGTTTGTCGTTGTTCTACAAATCTATAAAGTTATATAAAAAAGAAGATGTGGTATGATTGCCAATGAGACAACTGTCCACAAGAGATCAAAATGACACAAACATTAACAACTATAGGTCACCGTACGGCCTTCAACAATGAGCAAAGCCCATACCGCATAGTCAGCATTAAAAGGCCCCGATAAGACAATGTAAAACAATTCAAACGAGAAAACTAACGGCCTTATCTATATAAAATAAAATGAACAAAAAACAAATCTGTAACACATAAACAAACGACAACCACTGAATTACCGGGTCCTGACTTGGGACAGGCACATACTTAAATAATGTGGCGGAGTTAAACATGTTAACGGGATCCCAACCCTTCCCATAATCTTGGACAGTAGTATAACAATACAACATCAGAACGAACTATAAAAATCAGTTGAAAAAGGCTTAACTCATCAGATGGACAAAAATGCAAATGGACGTGGCCGGGTACTTGTACATCCTGACAAAAAAAAGACACTAGGAACAGATTGAATCCCTCCAAAGTTGCTTACTATAATCAACCATGTGTTGAGGTTTGATTAAACTTTGTAAAGTGTATCTACATACTCACCATAAGGCAGAAAACTTCGCCTACTTTTATTTCTATTTTCAAGTGATGTTTGGTAGCAGCTAGAAACTTGACTTTTTGGCCTAAATATTTGTAGGTTTTTTCTCTTCTCAATATCTTTAACGTTTTACTCTTTGTCGTCTTCAGCGAAAACTCAAATTGTTAAGCAAAAATCAGTTTTTTTATATATTTTTGACAACTAATAAGTCAATGGGCTTCTTTTTCCTTTCTCCTTTAGCATCTATCGGTCCATATCGAAAAAATCCATGGCTTTCATACTTAAATCGTTTGTTTCGGACCCGGGTTCGAAAGAACAGATGTATTGAAGGATGGCCAAAGTGATGACAATTTGCTGCCAAAAGACGAAATGACAACAACAATCCTTAAACATATATTTCACAGATGACAATTGAGCAACACGAACCTCATCAAAACACCAGTGATATAATTATATGTTCCTGAAGCAGTTTTTGTCCTAATAGTTGCTCATAAAATTGCGCTTTCAATCAGGATTATAAAAGTAAAAAAAGGTTGACTGAAAATTTAATGTAAAAGCGACAAACCGAACATACATATGATCATTTATAAAACATAATATCATGATTGTCAACTGATGTTATGATTGCATAAAATGTTTGAAGAGATGGTTTAACCATTGAGAACCATATATAAGTCTTCCTTATAAGCAACAAATATCATGAATATATATCAACAAAGTCTGAATAAGGAACCCATGATCTGATACCTATTCACTATAAACACCAGATACAGCTGTAACTGGATTGTTGGTATTTAAATATGGAAAGTTCAATGAATGAATAAATTGAAGTCTGGCTGTACCTGTAACCTTCTGAAGGTCAGATTCGTATTCACATGACTGTACATTTCTATCTAAATAATCCAACAGCTGTAAACTGTCAGTCTAAGAATAAACCACTTACCTCTGATCTTGACATTGATCTGTCATGTGAATGTAATGAACGAACATACTTTAAGCGCGTTGTTTCCCAGAAATTTTCCTACTTGAGATCAACCCAGTTTTTGGTGTGGTTCGTGTTGGTTAGTCCAGAGTTTTCTATGTTGTGTCTTGTGTAGTATTGTTTTTCTGGTTTTTTTTTTATTATTTTGTAGCAAGGACGTAGTCAGTTTATTTTTTATCCATGAGTTTCAATGTCCCTCTGGTATCTTTCGCCCCTCTATTATTGTAACTGTTATTTTTTTAGTATCAAAATAGAACATATGAAGCCAAAAAAAGTCAATTTGACAACTATCACTGTATCACCCTCTGTATGATTCGTAGGTAGAGCCATACTGAAGATGTTTTGGTTATGTATGTCTCAATATCCTACATAGAAACAGACTTGACTAGGTTTGTCATTGATGAGATTTTCGATCCAAATAAATTGTTTGTCAGATCCCTAATGGGTTTAGTACAAATGAAAATTTTAAAAAACATTAGAAAGGATTATCATTATCGTAGTGGATTTTCAGTTATCAAAACATTGAATATTTTGAAAAACTAAGGATTTTCTTATCCCAGGTGTAGATTACCTTAGGCGTATTTGTCACAACTTTCTGGAATTTTTGGCCCTTAATGCTCTTCAATTTTTTACTTGTTTGGCTATTTAAGTTTTGATCTAAGCGTCACTATTGAGTCTTTATGTAGACGAAACGCGCGTCTGGCGTTTTAAATTATTTCTAAGTGAAGTTAAACTGATAATTGTAAATGTGAATCAAACTGATAATTTCGCTCCTCTGACGTCATACAACAACGTTTTTTTTTAAATTGTCGGTGACGTTGCATCAATACAAATGATAATTCGTAGGAAGATATAGTTCCTTTCATTTTGACTTTATTTCCATTTAAAAATCTATGACCAATGTAATAAAAAAAAACCTTATTGTTCATAAGATATCGAAAAGATATACAGTTCGATATCAAGCAACAGTGATGATTTACCAATGCACTACGGACATTTTTAATCAATGTGTTGTTTGGTCATTCGTTGGGTGGGTCTTATCAATTTATTATTATCAAGTCTCTAAATTTGCTTTGGTTTAGAGCGTTTGTCGTTGTTCTACAAATCTATAAAGTTATATAAAAAAGAAGATGTGGTATGATTGCCAATGAGACAACTGTCCACAAGAGATCAAAATGACACAAACATTAACAACTATAGGTCACCGTACGGCCTTCAACAATGAGCAAAGCCCATACCGCATAGTCAGCATTAAAAGGTCCCGATAAGACAATGTAAAACAATTCAAACGAGAAAACTAACGGCCTTATCTATATAAAATAAAATGAACAAAAAACAAATCTGTAACACATAAACAAACGACAACCACTGAATTACCGGCTCCTGACTTGGGACAGGCACATACTTAAATAATGTGGCGGGGTTAAACATGTTAACGGGATCCCAACCCTTCCCATAATCTTGGACAGTGGTATAACAATACAACATCAGAACGAACTATAAAAATCAGTTGAAAAAGGCTTAACTCATCAGATGGACAAAAATGCAAATGGACGTGGCCGGGTACTTGTACATCCTGACAAAAAAAGACACTAGGAACAGATTGAATCCCTCCAAAGTTGCTTACTATAATCAACCATGTGTTGAGGTTTGATTAAACTTTGTAAAGTGTATCTACATACTCACCATAAGGCAGAAAACTTCGCCTACTTTTATTTCTATTTTCAAGTGATGTTTGGTAGCAGCTAGAAACTTGACTTTTTGGCCTAAATATTTGTAGGTTTTTTCTCTTCTCAATATCTTTAACGTTTTACTCTTTGTCGTCTTCAGCGAAAACTCAAATTGTTAAGCAAAAATCAGTTTTTTTATTTATTTTTGACAACTAATAAGTCAATGGGCTTCTTTTTCCTTTCTCCTTTAGCATCTATCGGTCCATATCGAAAAAATCCATGGCTTTCATACTTAAATCGTTTGTTTCGGACCCGGGTTCGAAAGAACAGATGTATTGAAGGATGGCCAAAGTGATGACAATTTGCTGCCAAAAGACGAAATGACAACAACAATCCTTAAACATATATTTCACAGATGACAATTGAGCAACACGAACCTCATCAAAACACCAGTGATATAATTATATGTTCCTGAATCAGTTTTTGTCCTAATAGTTGCTCATAAAATTGCGCTTTCAATCAGGATTATAAAAGTAAAAAAAGGTTGACTGAAAATTTAATGTAAAAGCGACAAACCGAACATACATATGATCATTTATAAAACATAATATCATGATTGTCAACTGATGTTATGATTGCATAAAATGTTTGAAGAGATGGTTTAACCATTGAGAACCATATATAAGTCTTCCTTATAAGCAACAAATATCATGAATATATATCAACAAAGTCTGAATAAGGAACCCATGATCTGATACCTATTCACTATAAACACCAGATACAGCTGTAACTGGATTGTTGGTATTTAAATATGGAAAGTTCAATGAATGAATAAATTGAAGTCTGGCTGTACCTGTAACCTTCTGAAGGTCAGATTCGTATTCACATGACTGTACATTTCTATCTAAATAATCCAACAGCTGTAAACTGTCAGTCTAAGAATAAACCACTTACCTCTGATCTTGACATTGATCTGTCATGTGAATGTAATGAACGAACATACTTTAAGCGCGTTGTTTCCCAGAAATTTTCCTACTTGAGATCAACCCAGTTTTTGGTGTGGTTCGTGTTGGTTAGTCCAGAGTTTTCTATGTTGTGTCTTGTGTAGTATTGTTTTTCTGGTTTTTTTTTTATTATTTTGTAGCAAGGACGTAGTCAGTTTATTTTTTATCCATGAGTTTCAATGTCCCTCTGGTATCTTTCGCCCCTCTATTGTTGTAACTGTTATTTTTTTAGTATCAAAATAGAACATATGAAGCCAAAAAAAGTCAATTTGACAACTATCACTGTATCACCCTCTGTATGATTCGTAGGTAGAGCCATACTGAAGATGTTTTGGTTGTGTATGTCTCAATATCCTACATAGAAACAGACTTGACTAGGTTTGTCATTGATGAGATTTTCGATCCAAATAAATTGTTTGTCAGATCCCTAATGGGTTTAGTACAAATGAAAATT
Organism: Mytilus galloprovincialis; assembly: GCA_037788925.1. Classification (NCBI taxonomy): domain Eukaryota; kingdom Metazoa; phylum Mollusca; class Bivalvia; order Mytilida; family Mytilidae; genus Mytilus; species Mytilus galloprovincialis. The sequence goes on along the minus strand of CM075337.1, from coordinate 49,974,257 downwards.
TAAAAAATCATTAGAAAGGATTATCATTATCGTAGTGGATTTTCAGTTATCAAAACATTGAATATTTTGAAAAACTAAGGATTTTCTTATCCCAGGTGTAGATTACCTTAGGCGTATTTGTCACAACTTTCTGGAATTTTTGGCCCTTAATGCTCTTCAATTTTTTACTTGTTTGGCTATTTAAGTTTTGATCTAAGCGTCACTATTGAGTCTTTATGTAGACGAAACGCGCGTCTGGCGTTTTAAATTATAATCCTTGTACCTTTTATAACTATTATCTATGCAATATAAAAAAAATCGCAATAAATGAGTATATGTTTTACTAGAATGTTTTTATTAATCTATGGGTTTATCACCTTTGTTATGTCTTTTTTTATTATTCCCCTTACTGTCAAAAAAATATGGAGTGAAAATTCTTTGTCGCTTTATACAATATCATGTAGGTAGCTGCATATCAGACGTTTTTTCTAAACATATATGTTTATTAAGATGATTTCCTGACGTTGAGAAACGTTTATAGTTTTATTGAAATATTAAAGACATTAACTTTGATGTTTTGTCTATTTGGTTTGCAAAACATCTCAAATGAAGACATATATCTCTATATTGTCTGTAATTGAATATTTTATTAACGTAACTTTGATATAAATATTAAATTTTCTTTGGTAAAAAGAGTAAGATCTGTGTAGACTGGTACAAGGAAGAAGGAAGATGCTCCTTTACTTTTTTTGTTTTGTTCTCATTAGGTTCTAGTTGCCAAAGGCCAGTAGACAGCAGTATGAACTGGACCAGATTAAATCAAAAACGTTTGAGAACATTTGAGTATAGATTAACTTTAAATTGAAACTGTCAGAAAAAATCTTTTTTGATAATACCATGTTAAAAAAATGCTTGTTTATTTTCTATTAAATTGATTTGGTAGCATGTATTACAAAAATGTTAACTTTAATTGTTACAAAAAGTGTTCTGGTTTTAACATAAAAAAAAAAGAAGATGTGGTATGATTGCCAATGAGACAACTCTCCACAAGAGACCAAAATGACAAATAAATTAACAACTATAGGTCACCGTACGGCCTTCAACAATGAGCAAAGCCCTTACCGCATAGTCAGCTATAAAAGACCCCTAAATGACAATGTAAAACAATTCAAAAGCCTGTTCTATTATTCAGAAAATAATGCCTTTTTGTTGTATCATTTTTTCCATAGGTATGTATTAAAACAAAAATGAATAAAAGATCTCCCCTATTTGTACAGTATTTACAATAATCATTAATGAATCATAAAAATTCTTCAAAATTCCAACTCAAGATAGATGGCTCTAGAATATATCGATATATCGACAAAGAAAAGAATCTACTAACAATAAGCAAGGGATTTCCAGTACAGATACTCTAGTTATTGGTCGTGTTATAGCGCAATAAGATTCGATAAACTCCAAATAACTTGAATGTCCTTTTTTAAGTTTGAATAGTCAGTGTCGCTGTTCTTTTGTAACAATGTAGTAATGAAAATTGCCTCTTTTTTGCTTTCAAATTTCACATTCGATGTCTACTGTTTCGCTCATTTCACAAATTTTCAGAGTTCTATACCCTTGCTCCATGTTTTGTTTTTCCGTTTTATGTCAAATAACGTTTTGGGGTGTTTTGTTTTGTTTTGTTTTGTTTTTTTGGGTGGGTTCCGCTTCATACAAGGAAATGTAGGTAACTATTTATCAATTTTTTTTTAAATTTAGAAGCTTTCCAGACGTATTTTTTATGGCTTTATTGAGATATATAACACCCCGTTGATTTAGAATTTACTTTGATGGTTCTGTGGTTTGTCTAAAACATCTTATATAAAGATGTATTTCTTTGTTCTATCTGTAAATATCTGTTCTGTTATCGTAAAAAAATATTGATATTAAATTTTCTTTTATAAATTTGTAGAACAAAAGGAAGATATATGTCGACTGGTACAAGGAAGAAGGAGAACTACTTTTCATATTTAGTTTTGTTCTTATCAAGCTACAAATGCCGAAAGCCAGTAGACAAAGACGTTGTCTAGCTTTTCACAAGAAAAGATAAAAAAAAAGTCTTTTAACAGTTGAATATGTATTGTTTTATTTAAGATGGAAATCTTTTTTTTCTTGTAATTGTCTGTAACTGAATTGGTAATTTGGTATTCCATGGAAGGTGGTACGTAATTATTCAGCTTAATCTTACGTCTGTTCGATTGATCTTGAATAATGTGAAAGTTTGAAACGAAAACTTAAACAAAAATCTTTGATTGATACAACAGGTGTTCCGACAGTAAAAATCTGTTCTGAATGGGACAACTGTTTTTCACAAGTTAACTTAGTATGAATAAAATATTGTATATATATCGCCCCTTTTCATACGACCTGTACAATATCAAGCCAATGTAGAATAATAAATCTTCGAAACTCAAGCTTAGACTGGATTGCGATAGAAATTATCGATAGAGAAATAATGGGATAGGAATATGCACGTGATTTCTCTTAATAGTAATTCACTGTACAGAAACAATAGTTATTAGTCGTACTTCTGACGTAATTGAGTTCAATCAACTTTAAATAACACATATTTGGTGTAGTATTTTTAGTAGTTGGATTTACCGGTGTCTTTGTACTTTCTGCCGGTAATACTATATAGTTAAACCTTTATTTTGATTTTATCATATTTTTTGGTCTTTTGAAATGTCACAGTCGGTGACGTTTAAGAGTAAACAATTTTCATGAATACATGCTTAAAGAAATCATGTTAAAAAGACATTTGCCTATCTGCGTTTGTGTGACATCTTAATACAGAACAACATTTTTTTGATAAGAGTAACACGGGGGATGTCAATAGAGATCATCTATTTATGACACCGGTGGTTTCAGTTGTTACTTTTTTATAGTTTTATGTGTAGTTTTTTTTTTGTCTGTTCAGTATATAGTTATTATATCCCCCTCCTTAAGGGGTCATTTTAGGTTTTGAATAATGTTTATCATATGTTCAGACGAAATTGGTTTATTTATATGATACACGGTGAAATATTTTGCCTCAAATCCAAATAAAATTTTGATCCTGGTATCTATCAGTTTATTATCATAGAAAACTTTAATAGCTTGTAAAAGGTTATTATAAAAATTTATGCAGATTTGAAATTTCTTTCTAACGACTTGAGACCAACTAGATGTGTCAAAGCGACACGAATGGCCCCGTCTCAAAATGTTGAAAAAATCTGCAATTTCAATAACACATGTGGACACAAACATGAGGGTAGTCTCACATGTCAAAAATCAGCTTAAAATCTGGAGGCGTATAGAAAAAAGTCGTCTATATAACTTCGATTTTCAACAATTTTCAAAGTTGTTAACCCTTAATTAATTAACTTGATCTGCAACTCATCATAGTTAGCTCACATACAAAAAATCAGCCCAATATCTGAAAGCATTTAAAAATAAAATCTGTCTAAATGCAATTTTTTAACAATTTATCAAAGTCCAAAGCCTAAAATTACAGCAAAAATTAGCCTAGTGAAACAAAACTTAAACTTGATCTGTAACTCATCAGGGTTAACTCACAAACAAAAATCAGCCCAATATCTGAAAGCGTTTAGAAAAAAGTCCGTATAACTGTGCTTTTCAACAATTATCAAAGTCAAAAGCCCGTAATTTCGGTAAAAATTTCCGGAGTGGAACGAAACTTTAACTTGGTCTGTAAATTATCATGGTTAACTCACATACTAAAATTCAGCCCAATATCGGAATGCGTTTAGAAAAAAACTCCGTATAATGGTTTGTTGCGGAATGACATAATGACGGAATTACAGAATTACGGACAAGGGTAAAACTATATGGCACCGACAATTTCGTTGCGGGGCCAACATCAAAACTAAATATAAGTTAAAATTCAGAGTCAGCATTTTCACGCTCTTTTAAAACTCAATTATTTTGAAAAAGGAAAAATTCGTGAACATTGAACGGTATCGTAGTTACGACATCAGGAACCTCTCCGATATCATCTGTGAAACGAAAATTCCATAACGGTCAACCAACTCGTGATGGCGTCCGTAAAATTTACGAAGGAATCATTCCAACTTCACCATTTGGAACTATTGGTTTAATAGCTTCCTTGTGAGCAGCAACCCTCTATCAAAGAAATCATTATATTGAAAATACAAGATTTTTTATTCCCTTCCTGTTAAATAGCTTAGAAGTTACAAATGTTTGTCGTTTTAAACAATACCATGTAGGTAGCTGTATATCAGACTTCTATTCTAAATACAGCTGTTTATCTAAATGATTTCCTGACGTTAGAAAACCTTGAAAAAGAGTTCCATGTTTAGCTGTTGTTGTTCCTTAACTAATGCTTTTCTGGATCTGAAGTATCAAGCTTGAATTCCAGATTTTTCAATTTTAGCTGACTACATCCTTAAATAAAAAATCGTTGCCACTTCTATAGCCAAAGCATTATGAAAAATTGGTACTTATGATTGTGAGACATCGCTCAATTTATTGGAAACCACTTGCTTAGAAATTTCGAAATATCAATTTGTAGCTTGGAATAGGATAGTGATTATAAATAGAAAGAAGGGGCTAATTCCTGAGCAAGTGCGGTTACTATCCTTTATTAAGAGATGACATGTACACATGTCTTGACAGTTGAATGTCCTTCTGTTTAATGACCTAAGTCTATATTCAGTATGATTACGTCTAAGGTGACTTGCAGACGTAATATTGTATAAGGATCGTGTGACAGATATGTTTAAAATCTCATTAAAGATACCTAGGTAATAATTTGTTATATCAGACAGGCGTTTTGTCTAAAAAAAAATACACATCAGGGAAGATCGGATCAAATCAATTTTACGCTGATCAAAAAGTAATATTTTGTTCTATATATTTTTGAAGTATTAAAACTATATTAAATGCATTCATTGTAATTTCATTTTCACTCAGATGTGTCAAAGGGCATGGACGCAATTAAGGCCTACACTTTTATTATCAAACATTTTGGAAATATCTATATCATGTTTTCATTTTACACTGAACCTATTGCATCCAAGGTTCGTACTAGCAAAGTATTTTACTTGAGGGATTCTTAATCTAACCTCCGAAATATTTGTCTTTATTACTTAAATTGTTTAAATTAAGCAAATAAATAAAAGATCTTATACCAACAAAACTCGTCTTTCATTTGGTAAACATAACAAATTCTAAAGTCCAAAATAAACGGACTACGCCATGGCTAGAGTAGAAAACGACAAATAGACAAACAACAGTACACAAAACACAACAAGGACAGTTTAAGACTGAGGAACACGAAACCAACTAAAACCTAAGAATGATCTTCAGAAGAAGAAGCCAATGTATTTCCTAAACGCTCAATGCCTTTAAAACACATAAATCATTATACAGACGGGGTAAGTTTAAAGTAGGTAATCCTTAAAAATAATACATACCTTTATCTTATTTGTTCCCATGATTCATCAAATAAAGGCAACAATTGATAGAAAACAAATCCGGGATACTAACTAAAACCGAGGGAAACACATCAACTTTAAGAGAGGAAATGGGACAACAGAAACTATTTCTGTTATTTTACCGATTTTGTCCCATTTCCGATATTAAAATTTGACAGAGTGTGGATTCGAATGGTGAGTGATCAATACAAAGACCGAGACGCTCATCCCGTTCACAGACCCTGTCTGGCTTTTTTGGGCAATTCATGTGATTCTCTCTGGTCGATAACCCTGCTGGTGGACTTCAGTCCCCAAAGGTATCATCAGCTCAGTAGTCAGTTCTTCGTTACTGACAAGATTTATAACTTTCCTTTCTTAAATTGTCCGTTTAATATTTTTTTTAAATTATAAAGAAACTAAGATTTTAACTCCCTCAAACAAAATTAGCCTTTGATGAACTTTGCTATTTTACTAGTCTTTTTTTTTTTTTTGGTCATATTGATATGCAATTGTTTCGGATTTTATAAATCCTTGGCTTTCAAATATTTGGCTTTGAGTTTTCATGATGAATGTAAATTCAGGCAAGCGCTTCGGACGCATGGAAGTTATACAACGTGTCAATTTTTTTTCAAATGTGTTTGTAACCTCTGTTTGTATTATCTTAATCGATACATTCGGTTAGAACCTCGACATTAAGTTTGAACGTCGACATTCAGTTTGTACTTCGACATTAGGTTTGAACTTCGAAATTACATTTGTACTTTGACATTAGGTTTGAACCTCGACATTGGATTAACATGTCGACTTAAGGTTTGAACCTCGACATTAGGTTTCAACCTCGACATTCAGTTTGTACCTCGAAATTAGGTTTGTACTTTGACATTAGGTTTGAACCTCGACATTAGGTTTGAAACTCGACATTAGGTTAAAATGTCGACTTAAGGTTTGAACCTCGACATTAGTACAAAATAAACGGACTACGCCATGGCTAGAGTAGAAAACGACAAATAGACAAACAACAGTACACAAAACACAACAAGGACAGTTTAAGACTGAGGAACACGAAACCAACTAAAACCTAAGAATGATCTTCAGAAGAAGAAGCCAATATTTGTACCTCGACATTAAGTTTGTACTTCGACATTAGGTTAGTACCTCAACATTAAGTTAGTAACTTGATATTAGGTTTGAACCTCGACATTAGGTTTGTACTTTGACGTTAGGTTTGAACCTCGACATTAGGTTTGAACCTCGACATTAGGTTTGTACCTCGACATTAGGTTTTTACCTCGACATTAGGTTAGTACCTCGACATTAGGTTTGAACCTCGACATTAGGTTTGTACTTTGACGTTAGGTTTGAACCTCGACATTAGGTTTGAACCTCGACATTAGGTTTGAACCTCGACATTAGGTTTGTACCTCGACATTAGGTTTGAACCTCGACATTAGGTTAGTACCCCAGTAGTCACCTGTTGTATGATTTTACAGACAAAATCAATCAATAAACAATGTATGATGGAGAAGGCAATACATGTTCTTTTCCTAATTTATAACATCCAAGGGATTAAAGATGTAGTTAATTGAATAGTTGTATTGGATCAAAGAGGCATCAGTTTTTTTCATTTAATTTATGTTTTGAAATTATAGGCAAGTAACACACCTTAAAAATTATTAGAATATAGTGGAAAACAAGACTATCATTCACGTCCTACGGTAGTTTGATTAATCATAAATGCAACAGCAACTCAACGATATCAAATCACAATATATCAAGGTAAGTAGTCGATTTTAACAATAGACAAGTGAATATACACTATGTCAAGCTCTTTATATTTCCGACTATTAAAATAATTGTGTATTAATTTTTAAAAAAAACTGTCAAACCTCTCTCTGTTATCTCAAATAGTGACATGTGTAGAAAGAAGTAAAAACACAAATATACTGAACAAAGAGGAAAAATAAAAATTAGAAAGTTTTAATCAAATGGCAAATCAAATTAAAGCTAAAACACATCAAACGAATGGATACAAACTGTCATGTTTCTGATTTGGTACATGAATTATCTTATGTAGAAAATGATTAGACCTGGTTTTATAGCTAGCTAACCCTATCACTTCTATGACAGATGTATAAAATTCATCAACAGAAAAACATCAATTCAATACAGAAGTTCCACTATAATATGCAGTTATAAATGATAAAAACACAATAACAGGCACATTTAATTCAGTCTTGACATCTGTACAAAATGTGAGGCTTTTAAAAACTTAAAGCAACTTCCAGTGTTTACCGTATTCTAGGTTTACATGTATCTTAGCTGATGGTATCTTCATTTTTGAAACTTTCTTGTATATTTTTATAAAAATAAAAAAAGGTAAAGCCATATTTTCAAATATCAACATTAGTAAATCATTGACAAACCTCTCATTTGTTGTTAGATATTTTAATTCCAACCCTTTTTATCTAGTTTGAAATTCTTACAGTATAATTATAACTAGTATTAGTCTTTTAATTAAATACTGTCAATTTTAAGGTCACTTACTGATTTTGTTTTTATAAATATTACCCGAATAAATTTCTACTGGCAGTATAGATTTCATCAATAAATTTCTTCATTGGTGGTGATAAACCTAAGATAAATATTTGAACAATCTATGATAATTTTATATAGCACTGTTGTAAATTTAGTTTAGGTAATGAAAATAATACTGTTATAATTATGTAGGACTTCACTCAAACATGCGGATGATATCTTACTATACTTGGAATATATTTTAAATAAGATTGAATCAATAAAACATCGCAATTCAGAGAAGAAAAGTTAACAATTGGAAAGAAATATCGTCTGGTTTGACATACATGTTGATTTTCATCGGATTTCATTGGATTGGTGAATAGTTGTTTATTTGTGGATATTTGGTTTCATTGATTTGCCATGTCTGAAAGCATAGATGACATTGATTGTAAGTACCTCGTTACACATTTGAATTCGTGGTTTACCTTTAACTGCGAAATCAATGAAAATGGGTGTCAAAACACCTCCATAGTATCATGAGTATTGCCTTATAATACATAGAGTAAAATCGAGATTTTTAAGGTCGTTTTTGAAAATATCTGGCAAGGTGTGTCCCATTTTGGTCTTTCTGTATTGTCTTAGAAAAAACAAGTCTCCGATAAGAAAGACACTTTTGGTCCCAGAGTTATATTTTCTCTAATTTCGAATTCTCTTTGCATTACTGGTTTTAAAAAAAACCATTAAAAGCGTGTAAAATAGTCAATGTAATCTTTAATCATTCTTATCATATAGAAGAAACGTTGCAGCAAAGGTTGTGAGTTCTTATCTTAATAAAGTATCTCTATAAAGCATATTAATTCAAACAATAACCCGTAAAAATATGTTTACAATAAACCTATCTTCAGGTCGATTTCATTTATTTGCACTCTGTGAAATCTTTTCAAGGGACGATTTGGAGACCAGTGGTCAATGTCGTTGGTTGACATATTTTACCCGCCACATTTCATTACATGTAATGATGTATGTGTATCTGTTTTATGACGTGAACTTCGTCAGTTATTGTTTCGATCCTTAGGCCTATTTATTTGCCTTTTTAAAAAATGTTCTTGTTAGCTATTCGAAAATCTAGGGAAATTAATATATATAACTCAGTAGCCAGTGCCTATATACTAGCTTGAACATGCAGGTATTGTTTGATTGAAATTTGCTGTCATAGAATTAAGCAATAACTTTAAATTAAAAATACTCTCCCTCAAAGCTCTATTTTTTTTTTATTTGAACGGGTTCAATCTCATTAAAATTCAGATTTCTAAGTTCGCTATATTACCATGAGTTTAAACAAACACGCAAGTTGTGAAAGATCTGAATTTTATTCAGATTAGGTCCATCTTGGTTATATCAGCTCGTTGACATTTGTATCAGATTTCAGATTTTCAAATATTTTGGTATCGAGCATAATTGAAGTGTTTCGATATGACCATCTGGTGCAGTGAAATTGGTTCCGTTCATGTCTTATGTCTGTTTAGAATCTAAATACTAATGTTGATATTTTACTGTTATCTATCGAAATTCAAAAGAGTGTTACCTCAATTTGTGAATAGAGACAAAGGATGAACGTAAGCACACAAAACAAATTATCAACACACATGTATAAATTTTATGTATCCCCACCCAGACTAGAAAAACAGTGAACCTTATTACGTTTGTATCATTTACTTTAAACTCAGACGATTTATAGCCGATAATTGTATACAAACTCATTTATAACTGAAAACGATTGTTTATTATTTCATTGTACTTATCGATCATACTTTAAAAATTAGTACCCGATACATCTTCCTCCAAACATATGTTCCCGAGTATTAATCCATCCCGTCACTACTACGTTTTTGGTTCGTGACTTCATACGCTCATTTAGTCAGAAATTTGATATGACATTTGTTGTCCGTTCGTTTGATGTGTTTGAGCTTTTGATTTTGCCATTTGGTTAGGGACTTCCTGTTTCGAACTGTACTTGGAGTTAACTTTTTTGTAATTTTACTTTTTATAAAAATCTACAGTATAATATTTTAAATGTTAACTTTGTATGTGATGTGACTGTAACTGATTGGGTGATGGTCTTAAGCTATTCACAGTCTTGTTGGTGATTAAAAAAATATGAAAGAAACTACTAAACGTTTTTATAAAAAGAAACAAAATTTAAAATTCAAATAAGAGAATACATATTTCTATGAATTATTAACGTAATTTAATTCCATGTATCTATTAAGTTGAGTAACTATGGTAATTGCTTGCTCATTACAATAAATATGATTAATATAAAACAGAACAAAATCATAAATAACAGATTAAATAAAGACATTTTAATGAGTTATGGTGTTTTTTAGTCAAATAATACATGTAATATCAAAAAAGAAAGACATGATTTCATTAACACTAATGTGTAATATTATTTGAAATGTGAACACCAATCTAAAATAGTTCATGGTAAATTTCCAACATGAAATGTTGAAAACGCTTCAATAAAAGGTTTATTTTTTTCCATTTGAAAAGATAAAAAGTTGATGGTTTTAATGAACATGAACTTTATTTTAAGTTACTAGTTCCATTTGGTCAATTATCCCTTGACGATTCAACGAATGATTATTAATATGTTTTCAGTTACTAAAGGTGGATAACTCTCACGTAAGCTAGTATTTGCATATTTCATTCAAACGAAAGGCTATGTCTTAAAAAAAAGAAGAAAATGTGGGGTATACATAAATGAGACAGCTCTTTAAACGACGCAATGCAAACAAATAATGCATCTAGAAGTAAACAAATAGTGGAAGAAACAAAGGTGACATTCTAAACTTGTAAGTTGATGAAAAACGATATCGCTAAGGCAAACAAAATACGAAACACAACAAAATGACAAACAAGTTCGCAAAATTGTTCATGTCAAGCTATATATTAATCCGCGTTATATATAACCTGAACAGTTCGAATAAAAGAAGCTACAACGGCGACAACTAAGAAATTGTTTACAGTTTGCGTGTTAGATAATTATTTTGAAATTTGTAAACAAGAAATCATATAAATTGAGTATTTCAAGCTTATTATTAATAATATTGCCTGACACATTCCATACTTTACGTTACCATCTATCAATTAAAATATAAGTTAATGTTCATAGTCTTCTTACTTTTAAGATGTTTATTTCAAAAATACAAAAGTTCGTCGTCCGATCATTTATTTCCTTAAATGATATAATAGTACTTGTGTCCTGATTGGTAACATTGACAATCTTGTTCAAATTTATTGAATTATATTGACGATAAGGATTCCCTTAGTCTTTAGAATCCTTAGTTCAGAACACAGTGATTTATCTTTTATAACATAATAAAAACTCGGCAAGAAAATTTATTGAATATGTAAGAAATCAAATCAGAACATTGGCCAATTGTGAGTTTTGAATGGTCTCTTTTCAAACATGTTGGTTTTATCATCAGGTTTTGTTCGACATTGAGACATTATCTTTTTTATTTTATACTTGATGCTAGCAAACATGTTAAATCCCGCCACATTCTGCATTTTCCTGTCCCAAGTAAGGAACATGTAATAACGTGGTTGTCGTTTGTAGCTGTTGTTGATCATGAATTTCGCGGTTTTTCTATTTCTTCTTGAAATAAATCAACAATACGGTGTGTTTGGCTTTTTTATCCTGACAGCTGTTAGTTAATATATCTTATGTTTGATTATTACACAATTTAAACATCCAAATATTTGTAATACATCTTACATAAGCATGATAGATAAATGTAAAAAGTCTCTTAAATTCAATGTTATCTTCACTTCAAATGAAAATTTCTTATCCCTCAATATCTGTAGATGGCAACTTGGACATCAAATTATAGGACTAAGTCAGTATACCACATCATAACTTTTTTATTCTGTGTATTTCTTACTTGTATTGCTCTCCAACATCGTATTTCATTTGGTCTTCCAACTGTTAAGATAAGAGTATCGATGAGTGTGATGAAGGATCATGTGTTTGGTGAGTATAAATAACAACTGGATAGATGTCACTGTTGATGGAGGTTTCGTGTATAAGGGTATCACCAGTCCAGTAATGGGCGCTGTATGTGGGTTGACAGGAAATATCATTGAATCAAATAAGTTCATGTTCAGTAAACCTAACGTTTATAAACTATTGAAATATCAAAACCACGATTTATCTAACCCCAAGTATAGATTGACTTTAATATTTGGCACAACAATTTCGGATTTTCGGTTAAAGATGCTTTCTAACCTCGTATTTCATTTGACTTTTCACCAGTTTTGATTCTTTGAGCACCACTTATGAGTCGAATATAGACGTCTGGCATAATACAATATAACCACTGTATTGGATATGAGGTTAGTTTAAAACATGGTTAAGTTCATGTAGAAATTGAATTGGGATGATACAAGATTTGTCAAATGCAATAAACACGGACAAAAATCTTATCAATGGTTTTATGCGAAGTAAATTCTAATTATTAATTTATCTTGTTTTTTAACAAATTCAATTATATTCTTGAACTTATAGAATTCAGTACAAAGTTTAAAAAGGTAAATTAGATTTCGTATTCAGAGGGATACTTTACAAACATATAAGATTTTGAAATTAATCTAGGATGAAATAGCTTCTTACATCATCATTAATAAAAAAAATCGGCTAATGTCTAAGTCGAAGCCAATACTTCCGCGTTCTAAGATTGAATTTACATGACAATGCGTCACTAATTATTTTACTTCAGCTAGCTTAATGACAAAATACATAAATTGTATGGTATTATTCTTCAAAGATTTGTTAATGCATTGTTATATGTTAAGAACAATCTATTTCGATAACATATTATGCCATATAATGCCAGTGTGTCCCATACGTATAAAATCAAAAACAAAACAAAAAAAGGGAAAATAAAGAAAAAATTGAAAGAAAAATTAAACTAAACTGAACTTACAAATAAATTCAAGTATATGTTTATCCATAAGCTATTCTTAAAAGATTGTGTTTTATCGATTGTCATACAAGTGAGAGGTTTATCTAGCTTTGAAACCAGGTTTAATCTACCATTTTCTACAGAAGAAAATACCTTTACCAAGACAGGAATATGACAGTTGTTATCCAATTGTTTGATCCTTTGTTATTGCCATTAGATCAGGAACTTTCCTTTTTGAATTTTCCTCAGAGTTGAGTATTTTTGTGATTTTACTTTTTAGCCAATGTAAAATGTACAAAATAAGGACTGTAAAACAAACATCGGTTTTCTTCGTCAAAAACTGAAAGAAAAGTGTAACGAAATTGGGTTTTTGCATTGGTATTATTTGTCACTCGGTTTAAAAGTTAAGACGACAGTAGTTTACCGATGTTAATATCTCGTAAATCGATTAAGAAGAGATAAATCAAAATAACAATACAAAAACTGAGCAGATCGTATCAATGTCAAAATTTAAAAAAGAGATCAGTTGTTTTGACAGTGATGGCATGCATTTCCTGCCATGCGATTTCACTTCAAGTCAAAATGTAACAATCCGGAATGGACAAAATCAGTAAAATATCAGACCTGACGACTGTACATGTTTCGAAACACATTTCAGACCGCAATACATATCGACCTGTAGTTTAGACATCGTATCATCTTGACGCACTTTTGTGTAAGGAGTAGACATTGTTTATGATCGAATCAATCTTTTAACCGACATACCTAAATGAGACCACTCTAAATCCTAGTCACATGTTAAAAATTCACAAAGAACAGTCTTCACCACGCAGCCTTGGCTCACACCGAACAGCAACTTGAAGCTATACATTAAGGGACCAGAAAAATAGTAGTGTAAAAAAATAACAGAAAAACAGGAAAACAAAAATGTTCAAAGGTTTATTAATAATTGAATTCAGAGGACATACCAAATCCCATTCAAAATAGTAGTTGGTTCAAAAGGTAGAATAACCTACATACATGAATTATCTGTAACGCAAAACCAAAATCTTTTCACTGTAAAAATCCCCATAGGAATATTATTGAAAATATTATTGTTAAAGCTAGTTGAAAAAATATACATTATCCCGTGGCGAATCCAGTGGAAGGTTCCGGGGGTTGGATCCCCCCTTTTTTGGACGTTCAATGCATTTGAATGGGGACATATAGTTGGAACCTCCCCCCCCCCTTTTTGTCCTGGATTGGGAAACACCCCCCCCCCCTTTTTTTAAATGGCTGGATCCGCCACTGAATAGACACATTGGAAAAGACGTATTTTTCAACCTACGATTTTCTATTTCGTTTGTTAGATAGATTATGACTATGGGTTTTAAGGACAAATAATTATAGCAGCTGCTTTTTAAGGTCTTTGTGTCCATCACAATTTAGGTGTGGAGACCTTTTGTTTATAAATATGTACTAAGTTAAACTGTTTAAACTTAAAGTAAACTTGTCTTCCAACTTAAAGTCGACACCATTACATATAGAATAATAATTTTCAAAATGAAAGGGTGTTTTATTTGTCGAAAAACTTCTAAAATTCTGTGACTGTATCGCGCAGTCTCTATTTCAATGCATCATTCTGTAATTATGAAGACATGTCGTCGTGAAACACAATGGTTTAACACTAACTGTTTCTGTAAAGTTCCTATGTGCAAAATGACCAAAAACTGGCCTTAGAGTTAAGTCCCTGCCAAACTGAAGTCTACATGTTTCAGCTCTGGGGTTCCCAGTGAAGACATTTTTTTGGCATTTACACATTTGAAGTATGCAGCTACTAAATGACACAAAAATGAAAATTTCTGGAAAATCTTGACTTTTACTCGACTGTGAACATTTTTGAACTGCTTAGATATTGAAATGGAGTCAATAGCAGTGGCGGAACCAGGAGGAGGGTTCCGGGGGTTGGAACCCCCCTTTTTTTTGGACGATCAATGCATTTGAATGGGAACATATAGTTGGAACCCTCCCCCCTTTTTTCTGGGTTGGGAACCCCTCCCCCTTTTTAAAATGGCTGTATCCGCCCTGAATAGACACATTGGAAAAGTCGTATTTTTTAACCTACAAATTTCTATTTCGTTTGTTAGATAGACAGATTTGCAATCCATACAACTCTGACACTTAAATTCACAATGCCATTTGAGTAAAAATAAATATTAAAAAATTATGATAATCTTCCCTATAAAAGAAATAGCATAAATAATCATTTTAAGCCATTGATGTCCACCTTAAAGTCACAGTACTTATAGTTTATACATTCATAAAAATGACAGGAAATATATTTATAGACAACTGAAATACGAGCGACCCAACAGGTCATTTTTGAAAATAAGATTTTTTTTTTTATTTTTTTTTTATTAGGTCCATTTATCTTCTCTTCAGCTTTTATCAGCCTACAATAACACATTACTGCATGTTTGAAAATTGACAATGTCCATCAAAAACAAGTGTGGTGTAAACGTCAATGAGTCGCAACCTACCGAGAAAAAAAACAAAAGACATGTGCAAGTTTGACGTGAAAGAGAGATGTGAGTTTCCCTCAATGGGACAGCATCCCAGCGACAAAATATATGTATGCATGAACTATTCACTTGACTCATGCTACCACAAATTCATTTTTCTCTCGATTTTTCGGTATTTTCCGATAATACAAATTACTGTTCATATGAAATATCCAATAGTGATAAACGTGGCATATTAAACACCAATAATCAAGAAATCAATCATTGTTTATTTCAGACGTTTTTCTACACCGATCATTGGTTTGGTAAACAAGAAACTATTTACTGGAATTGTTGTTTCACTAGAGCATTGTTTTGCATCACAAACTTGTTACTATATCTGTTGCAAAATGGCTGGATCCGCCCCTGTTATCGTTAGCAGTGTCTACGTAGGCAATTAATGTAATACATTCGCATATTAAGGAGATATTAGTCAAACCATAGCGAAAGGGATAACTTTTAAAGAAATTATTTCAGTATGCCTTTTAATATACTCATTATACTGGTGTCATATTAGTATTCAAATGGCTTCATTTGTCCCAGATATACCTGTAATTAGAATTGACAACCGGAAAAATTTCAACCATCAATCATCCATCCCAGATTTAAAATATTATCTTGATTGATTTCCAGGAAAAATGAATAAGATTCAGACAGTCTGCTGTCTGTGGTTTCGCTTATTTTAAGTTCAATGTGATATAAGAAGATCATCTATTATCTTCTAGAATACGGATAATAACATTAGTTATATATCATCATTGTTTGAAAGTGACATTAATAAACGTTGAAAGATTAAGTAACTTTCATTTTTAAAGAAACCAAGCTTTCTTATAAATACAGAGAAAAGGCGGATAGTCCGATATATACGATGTACTCTTGTAGACATTGAAGAATTATAAAACACCCTAAGGTTGTTGCGAATGGAGCGCTGCAAACCAATTATGACTGTTCGTGTTAACTTGCAACCTGCTGTCAAATTGTTGTCGTTTTACTATCCGTTTTATTAAATAAAATTGATTGGTTTGTTCTAAATGTTTTCACAACAGTTTCCACGAATTTAATGCTTTACTTTATCTACAACTTATAATTTGACCCAGACGGTTTCATACTGTTCTGTTTTAGCCAAATGCGATGCTTTATATATTTTCTTTTCTAGACATTTTGTCTCGGCTTTACCTTATGCATATTATTCCAGAAACACCTGGCATATATGCATTGAAATCTTTAGTATTAAGACCTCACCCCCTATTAAGTCCGACTCGGTAGATAATCATACCTTAAAAATATTACATTAACAATGATATTGTGTTTGTAGAGTATTATACAATGATTTCAAATGCAATAGATTGCAATTTACCTTGCAAGGAGTTCGGCATATGCAAAGACAATGGTCCTTTGTGACACATACACCGTACACACAAGATACACAAATAGCTGTATCAAATTCGAAGATTGTGTTTTACAAGACAAAATTAAACATATTAAAACTGTATGATGTTACGCTTGAAACAAACTTCGTACTCTCTATGATCAATTCAATAAAGCAAATGACTTAAAAAATCCACGCAACTTTGAAATAATTCGAATTTGTCTAAAATTCTGAGATGCTTATATTCAATCAGAGTGCAATCCCTTTACAAAGTAAGGGAAATACCACCTGTTACAAACTAGGCAACCTAAAGGGGATTTAGTGACAAAATAACTTTAATTGCATACATTGAAAACCAGAGGAACAAATCAATCAAAGCTGTCCAAATGAGAAAGTGACTATATATTCGTTATGTGTTTTCATTGTAAAGTTTAAAAGATGTTTGTGGAAAGCTGTTGGAGAAATACCCTTTACAACATTCAGTAATAGTAATAAACTAATAATAAGTCGTGTAGAACACACAAAAAATAATGCAAATCCGTCCAAAATAAAAGGTGCACGGCATCAATACTATTTCATTTATTTTTGATAGTTTGAATGATATTGAAGGAAAATTGCTTGTGCTACACATGACACAAACCATTTATTATTGGAGAATTAATAATTGTTCGATGTTGCACCAGCACTAAAACACTTTTTCGGTTTTCAAAATCTACTCCTGGGGCCGTATGCATAAAACATCTTAACTTAAGTATTCCTTAAACTAAGTGGTATGCATAAACTTACTTAAGTCTTCACTTAACTAAGGAATACTTAAGGTAGCACAATACAAAGATTTTTCATCTCCAATCAGACACCTTTAAACTGATGTAATTCCACTCATCTTTCTTTAAATTTTATAAATGAGGTACCAAAAGAAAGAAGAAGGATTAATCTTTCAAATTGTAATAATTTCATTATGACATAATTGTTACATAATTAATTGTTATGTAATACGGTGTCATATTGTGATGTTCATACTTGAATGAATTTAGCTTCTTTGTTATTCCTTGCATCCCAAAATATTTTATAGATTCTTGCACAACACAGTTTGACCTCCAAAACTGTGTCTCAGATTTTTCCTATTGCATTTCTTTCTCTCATAAATCTTCAATGAAGTTTGCAACATCAATTCATAAGAGACCACTAAATTCAATTGGGTATAAAATTTGTTCTATTGATGTTTTTGGAAATCTGAGACACGGTTTTGGAGGTCAAGCTGTGTTGTACAACAATCTATAAAATATTTTGGGATGCTATGAAGAACAAAGACGCTAAATTCATTCAAGTGTGGACATCACAATATAGCAACTAATTACATAACAATTAATTATGTAACAATTATGTCATAATGAAACCCCTTTTATGAAAGAAATCCAATCTAGGTAGGTCTTAAAACTTTGTGATTTTGCTCCTGTAAGTGAAAAAAAAGTAGGGTATGCCCTACATCTTTAAAATAAAACTAAATTAAAAATTCAAATGACCCCCGCCCCCCCTCCCCCCCCAAAAAAAACACAACAAAAAACCACACACACACGATATAAAAAAAATGTGACTTTGCATGCCCTCTCTTCTGTTGTAACTTACGGTTACAAATGATACCCGCACGGTGTATTTCAAAAATTGAAAAAACGTGCACGTAGAGTAAACAAAAGAAAAATAGAACCGTGAATTACATGAGTATAAAAACTGAGTACTTTTCGGTATACACACGAGATATAGGAAATAGTATATAACTACCCACTGTTATCTCTTGATTTGTTGAGTATACGTGATTTGAAGAAAATTACGAAGATCGTTAATATTTAGCAATAAATAAACGAATAATTATTATTTTATAACTGATATAGTTATTAATGAATTTAATTGTAGGTAAACTATTTATGTTCTGCAAAAAACGAACACTTTCAATTGATTTTTAACTATTTTTGAAAATTTAAGGAAGCTCTATAGGTACCTTAGACTTAAGTGTTATCTTAGGCGCTTCCTTAGTATAAGGAGTTTTATGCATACCACTTAAGTTTTGTGGGCGTGACTTAAAACAACTAAGATTTTACTTAGGAAATACTTAGTTTAAGATTTTTTATGCATACCATTTAGATAAAAAGGGCGGAGTTTCCTTAACTTAAGTGTTTACTAAGGAAAATCTTAACTTAAGTAGCTTTATGCATACGGGCCCTGGTCCCATTGCAATGCCACATTTCTACTTTTCAATATCCAGGGGGGGGGGGCACATTTACAGGCTCACGGGAAACGTAAAGCAAGCCTAGTGATTATCACTGACATAATTGATATCTACGAATTGTAAAGTTACAATGGAAATTGGATTAGTTCACTAGATTAATATGAATATATCTTCAAAAAGACGGATGTCAAGTGATAGACAACTCCTCACACAAGCATTGGTTGATTTATTGATTGGTGAGGGGGGGACAAGGGGGGTCCCAATAACAGCAAAACAGCAAATTGATTTGGCTCATAACAGATAACAAGGAATTAAAATGGACAAAAACAGATAACAGTAAATGAAATATTAAAATAATTTGGTCTTTGACAAATCAGTATTTCTTATTACGGATATAATCCTTTGTAATGCATTCCATTTTTTATGACTATGTTTTTAGTATTAATTTATGTATCTAGAATGTGTTTAAATTACTACTCAATATATTATAATATTTTTTATACGCTCATTTACGGAACGTATTATGGTATACTGTTGTCCGTCTGTTGTCAACATGTCGGACATTAACTCAAAAACTCTTTAACCATTTGCATTAAACTTTGGGAAATTGTTTATATCTATTGACGTGAGCTCCCTTTTTGTTTTTGGTTTTTTTTTTTTTTTTTTTTTAAATTTTAGATTTTAAGTTTCTGGGTAATGGGTTTTTATTCAATAAAATTGGTGTTTTTTTTCAGTTTTCTGATAATATCTCAAAAATGCTTTCACAAAGCAAGGAATTTTGGTGAATTTATCGTTTATATCTATTAACATGAGGTAACTTTCAATTTTTATAAATTTAAGATTTTACGTTTCCGAGTTAACGGGTTTTATTAATTAAAAAGGGGTGATTTTCCAGTTTTCAGACATTAACACAAAAATGTTTTCAGCAGTTCTCATGAAACGTTGGAGTATTGTTTATATATATTGACTGAAGCTCCCTTTGTTGCTAATCAAAAAAGTGACCTAAAAGAGTTTGAATATTCTGACTTTTTCTAAATGACCATTTAATGAGGTGTGTGAATTTTTCTTAATAAAACTATGAGGCAAAGTGGTATATAGGGTAGAAAAATCAAAAGCACCAATTATAAGCATGCAATTTATCAAGTACTTTGAACGAATTTTGACACTCTAAAAGCAATTTATTCCACTATTTTCAAAGGCCTTATTTAAACAATTTTTATCAGCTGAGGTTTTTGATTGTACCAAGTGTACTAGTAAGTAGAATACATAATTTAGTAGGGAAACAATAACTTGAAACGAAATAAATCTTTGTTTGTAATGAGTTATGTGCAGCTTCGGACCCAAGTACATTGTTGGAACTTTCATTGTACAACGCATTTGGTTCTGCTTTGAAAAGAATTACAGAGCTGAGTCTATGTACCATATTATATAAAAGGTTAAGTGGTTGTTAGGACCAAGTCCTTAATTGAGATCCTTGTCAGATATTCCTGGCCATATGTTTTCCTTTTTGTCATATTAAGAATTGTTTTAATTTAATATGTTCGTACGGAAAACAAGGAACATTATTCTCATACAAAAATTAAGATAATTCTAAATACACATTCATAAAAAAAATGGAATTTATTACAAAGGATAATCATAAGATATACTTGAATTGTCCTGGACCTCACTTCTGTGATGGGTATATGTTAATGGAATCCTTCTCTGAATACGGGACAAACATATTAGTAGTGGTAGACCCCAATGGCCAATGATCTTCAATTTATACCGAATATTGACTGTCAAAAAAATGCTAACATTCCAATTTTCAATAACAGTTAACAGCAAATACATTATCACAATAACAGATAACAAAAAAACTAAAAGCCCAATAACAGCTAACAAAGAATAAGACAATAACAGCTAACAGCAAATATATTTTCAAAATAACAGATAACAAAGAATTAAATTGCCCCATAACAGCATAACAGTTAAACCCCTTGCCCCCCTTCATTGGTTCATTCGTGGTCGATTTACGCCTCATCAGCGCAAAAGGCTATATCGCAGCAAGTCAAGTACTTTTGGCCAAATTAGCTTAAATTACTGTATCAGTGCATGTCGAAAGGGAAAAATGAACAAAATTTTCCTTTCTTCGTTTGTTTTATGGTGTTTTGAGATGTGTACCCATTTTCATTTTACTTCCTCTTCTTGTTGACTATTTATAGTCCCGAAGTACTTCACACTGCAAGGAATTGTACAAATCCTTGAATACTGGTATACAAAATAAAGATATTTTAGTGATTTATTTTTAATTCCGGACATTATTCGAAATAAGGAATATATCTTTCTCATGCATGACAGCTCGAATTCCATATCTTAAATTTAAATCCACTGTAGGTCATTTTGAAGCTTTTAAATGTTGGTCCTTTTATTAACTGTGCATTTGCATTAAGATATCGCAGATCAAATTTATTCGTTTATAGTGTATTAATGTACGTTTTTTGATTGAGTTAAGCCTGCCAATTGATATTTTACCGTGTGTTTTTCTATGTTGTGATGTTATGCTATTGTTTCAGAAAAAGGGAGAAGGTTTGGATCCATTAAAACGTTTAATCCCGTTGCAAATGTTTGCACCTGTCCTAAGTCAGGAATCTGATGTACAGTAGTTGTCGTTTGTTTATGTAATTTATACATGTTTCTCGTTTCTCGTTTTTTAATTTAATATAGATTAAACCGTTGGTTTTCCTGTTTGAATGGTTTTACACTAGTAATTTTGGGGCCCTTTATAGCTTGTTGTTTGGTGTGACCCAAGGCTCCGTGTTGAAGGCCGTACATTGACCTATAATGGTTTACTTTTTTAAAATTGTTATTTGGATGGAGAGTTGTCTCATTGGCACTCATACCACATCTCCCTATATCTATGTTTTATGCTTTGGATGTTTAAATATATATTGGAATCAACAGAGACTTATTGGTATTAGTAAAACAATGTGACAGAGTGCTAAGTTCATAACTTCACAAATTACTCATTCTTTTCTACAAATACAGTATGAAAAGATGGAATTTTATTACAAAAATTGTAAACATACTTTTGTAGACTTTTGTCAGGAATATGACAGTTGTTATCCATTTGTTTGATGTGTTAGTGCTTTTGATTTTGCCATTTGATTAGGGACTTTCTGTTTTAAATTTTCCTCGAGTCAGTATTTTTGTGTTTTACTTTTTAGATAGAATGAAATTCAAAACAGTGTAGCTGTGGCCATTGATTGACACATTAAAATCATCCATTGACTGGGACAATTTAGGTGAACGTTTGTATGTAACGACCAATGCTCACTATGTACTTTTTAAAGACACTTAAACTATGGGGTCACCAAAGGTTCTCAACACCTAAATAAAGTAATTCGAAAAATTAATCAGAAATAACACGATATTTTGATTTATATCAATTATATAAATCAAAACACAAAGGTTATTCCGGATTAATTTTTCGAATTATTTCATAATTAAAGGCATTAAGAAACCTTTGGTGACCCCACAGTTTAAATGTCTATCGTAGGTACGTCGTGAACAGTGGTCGTTACAGACAAACGTTCACGTAAATTGTCCCAGTCAATGGATGATTTTAATGTGTCAATAAATGGCCACAGCTACACTGTTTTGAATTTCATTCTAGTAAAATATAAATGTTGATATTAAAATAGTCACACTTTTTATGAATTTGAATGTTGAAAACGAATGATGAATGTTAGAAATCGATTGTTGAAAATGAATGTTGAAAACAAAAGAAAAATTTAATGTTGAATGTTGAAATCAAATGTTGAAAGTCGAAAACGAATGTTGCATGCTGAAAATCGAATATTGAAAACTAATGTTGAATGTTGCAAACGAATGTTAAATGTTAAGAAGAATGTGTCCTGAGGTACACGGATGCCCCATCCACACTATCATTTTCTATGTTCAGTAGACCGTGAAAATGAGGTCAAGTTGATTGGACTTCAACTTCACAGACGAATGAACAGACAGACGCACAGACCAGAAAACAAAATGGCCATAAATGGGGCATAACAGTTGATTGGACTTCAACTTCATCAAAAACTACCTCGACTAAAAACTTTAACATGAAGCGGGACAAACGGACAAACGAACGGACGGACGGACAGACCAATAAACATGATGCCCATAAATGGGGCATTAAAACGAATGTTGAAAACAAATGTTGAACGTTGAAAATGAATGTTGAAAACGAATGTTGAAAGTTGAAAACGAATGTTGAATCTTGAAGACGAATGTTCAACGAAATGTTAAAAATGATGCAAAAAAATAAAAATCTGAATGTTGACTATTGAACCAACTTGACATCTGTCAATTTTTTAAAACATACAAAAAATGCAAATAACTTCCTTTAATGGACTATGACCAAACCACCTATATAATATCCATGGAATGAGAAATGTTAAAATAATAATACAACTACCTGTTTTAATTTATCATTAGTGGTTCTCCTCAAACTGACCTAGTCTAAACTAATGAAAAGTTTCAGTCAATAGACCAGCCTAAGGGGTCAAGAGACTCAATACCTTTAAAATAATCTCCATGGCAACTTACCATAAGTTGTTCCCCATAAACTGGCCTAATCACACACTTTAACAAATTGTTGATGTCGCTGATTCAGGGAACAGCAAGCCCCAGTTTAGAAATTGCCACAAGCAAATAATCAAATACTTTTGAATTTATTTATTACAAAAAAAATATGCTAAAATCTTAACGACACATCTGAATTGGTTTAAAATAATGTTTAAATCGAAGGCTTGTTCAACATTCCTAAGAATAACAAAATACATATCATATCCTTAAATTATAAATAATCCATTAAAATAAGATTCACGGTGTACAACTACCACAAAATATAACATTTATAAAACTGCTATGAAACAAAAGATAATATAGATTTCATATCAAAACTCAAATAATAAATGACGACTCTTTATGTCACTTTCAAAAACAAAATCTTACTAAAAAAAATACATTAAGACGATTTGACATTTCAATTTGAAACCAAAATATCAATTTTTGTTTTAAATTTGAAATACATTTTTTAATGCTAAATTACATAGTGCTGGTAAAAATAATATTCTCAATTCTTATTTGTGTACTCAACATACAAATGTATACCTCTTTGAGTGAAATGCAAAATTAGTTTTGTTTGACCTTTGACTGTGTAGTAAAGATTAAGTGAATTGTTTATTTCCTACAATTTCATGTTGTGTCCCTGACCTTTGACGGTAAATGACCACATACCTTCAAAGTGGAAACACCATATTCTTTTCTTGTGAATAAACAACATATCAAAAGGGGTGGAAGGATTCTTTTTGAGGATGTAAGGATTTGGCCTCTAGTTTTGCTAGAATTAGGGATTATCACTTATCAGGACTCACGAGTTGATGATTATTTTTTTTATAAAAGGAACAGGTTGACCAGAGGTTTGTTTTGTCAACATGTTGATCAGACATAATAATTTTTTCTTAAACAGATTCAATATAATGTGGAGAAAATAATGTATATGAAATAGGTATCTAAAAGAAAAGCAATAACAACCTTTAATAAATACCTTAAAAAAACATAATAAATGTAAGTAATTTCTATATAAAAATTTTGCAATACTTAGAAAAACATATTTTTATAGTATAGTGGATTACAAATTTTCCGCTTGTATGTTGTATGTAATACTGAAATTATTCCTTTTTAGTACTATGGATTTATTATTATTTGTAGAGTTTCAATTTTTCATGGATTAAGAGAGTACATATAAATTACAAATAAAAATTTTCAATGAAGTACAAATTTTCTAAAGGCTGTATGAGGACTTTGTCACAACCACTGAATCAAATATCCACAAACACAAAGTTTTTCTCAAAAAATAAATAACTACACAGTATATGACAACTTGATTAACAGTTGTAAAGACTTGGTGATATGTGTAGTTTCTGAGATATAAGCCAATTATATTTTGATATTTCTCTATGCTAGGGATTAATTTATCAAAAATACAAAATTAAAGTTTTGAGTGAACACTCTAAATATTGAAAAAAAAAATATTTCAAAAATTTAAGTTTCCCATTAGAATTTTTTAAAAAGTAGCAAACTTCTTCCTTATTTCAAAACTTTGAGTTCACATCTGGTTTTAATATTATACATGTATAATGTATATAGGTATAAATGCATGTGTGTAATTGATATGAAGTACTGTAAATATATATAAGAAGAAGTGATATGAGTGCCAATGAGACAACTCTACATCCAAGTCACAATTTGTAAAAGTAAACCATTATAGGTCAAAGTATAGTCTTAAACACAGAGACTTGTAAGTGCATTATACAGATACATGTATTTTATAAAAACAACTTTTTTTCAAAATCTGATTAATCTAGATGCATTAGTTATCATAAAACAAATAAACACAAAAACAATATTCCTATAAATACTTTCTTTAAATATCACAATAATAAATAAACTTACAAAATAATTAATAAAAGGTTTTTTGTTCAATTGTTTCAATATAGTTCATATGAATCAAAAGTTGATTCAAGCATTCAAATGCTGTTACAGCAAAATAAGGACATCTGGACATTACTTTTACATAATATTTACCTAACATAAGTATCCGACTTAGAAGTCACAGTTATGGACAAATAAAAGATTAATAACAATACAAATGCTTTATATTTGCAAGATAGGTCAGATACATATGACCTAGTACAGTACAAAATATGTGGAAAGTTAGAATGTCTCTTGTATAATAATAACATTAATCCTATCTTTCTTTGTGTAAGTCTTGAGTGTAGATATTAAGGTGGTACCTAACACTACAGGGAGATAACTCTGTAAAGTCAGCTTAACGTTTTAATTACGTTGTGTTGTAAAGGGAATATTAAGCTTCTCAATGATCAAAATTGCTATATAACCAGTGTAATTTTTCTGACAAAATGGTTAGTTCAAAATTTTTGAAATTTTTTATATTTTTGTTAAAGGGTCAAAGTAAATACTTTGACAAAATTTTATGAAAAATTAAACGAGCCAAATTAATTTTAGTGAAAGTGTTGGGTACCACCTTAAAGAAGTAAACATTTTCTCCAATGAATAATACTACATACATAACATACATCAATATTAGTTGTATTTTCTGGTTTATGTTTAATATACTAGTAGTTACAGGGATCACCACAGGCTATTTAAGGATGGTGCTCCTCCACTCATGAAATTTTAGTACCATCCTTGTATTTCTAGCACCAATTTTGATTTTCTCAGCACCACCATAAATTTAGAGATTAAGAGAAATAATTTGGAAAATTATTTAGAAGAATAAATTTAACACAGATAAACTGATAAAAGTTTTCATATTTTGACATGAATTAAAGATACCATAATAACCATATACATTTTTGTACACAAATTAATATGTACTTTAAACTTATTTCAAAAGGCATGAAAAAATATAATGACTAAAATAATCATTTAATAAGCTCCAACTTCAAAAATTAGTCTGTGGTGATCCCTTTCAGGAGTAATGATAATGGCAACATAATATAACCACAAAAATCGGTTTTAACTCAGGGTCTTGCACATAAGATAGTCTACTGCATTTATCAGTGTATGCTATGGAAGGATTAGCTTTTGATTATGTTCAATCTGCTGTCCGACAATTGTGATTTGACATCGTCTGGAAGAGGGTTGCCTTTTATGTTTAACGTTTCTAGTGAGTCCATAGCTTCTAGTCTCATAACATCTACTTCTACAAGAAAGCAAAAATCTGTTATGAAAAATTCAGTGATGAAATATTATAACTAAGTTGTCTTTTTACAAAGAAAACACCATTTTTATGTACACTGTAAATTCTCAATTCATGCATTTATGAATGTAATGTGCACATAATGATAAAAATGCTAGATTTGTGGCAATAGAGTATTATTATCATAACTTAAGTTGATATGATTATTGTAATATATTTCTACTGTTAGTCTGGTATATAAAAATCTATCCTCCACATTTCACTTCACATCTGTAATTATTCTGTAATAGCCCTATAAATTAACTGTTTACTTATAAAAACATTACACAAAATTCAGTGCCCGATTGGATTTGTTCATTTACATACATTTGATACATGTTCTAAAGGAATTAGAAGGAAAAAACATGGTTAAAAGACATTACCGGTAGATTTCATTGTTTAACAGATTCTGGATGCAGGTTTTTAGGTAATTTGTATTTTAAATTAGCATGGTTAGGCAGGTGTATAAAAATAACTGAAATAAAACAATTTCTACAAACCTGAGATACAGTTGCTATGCACATTTAATTGTTTAAGTTGAACACACTGAAACACAACTTGTGGTATTCTATCTAAGTTATTAGAAGAAGCATCTAAGTTTTGTAGTTCTTGGAGGTTTCTAAGTTCGTCTGGTAGTGTATGTAGTTTGTTTCCACTTATATTCAATTCTGTAAAAAAGTAATACTGGTTACAAAACAATAGCAGCGGAACAATAATTGTTACAATGGTTACCATGCTCATACAGGTATGTGAAATAAATAATGTTCCTTGAATCTTCAAGACTTACCACAAGCCTAACCCAGACCAGTAAAAATGTTGTGGTGACAGTTTAATTTTCCTGAAATGAAGCCTCCCAGCCATATTATATATATAATTCGTCTAAAAAAAATAAACTTCAAATTTTATAAAGACTGATAATGTGATTTTCAGACATGTAAATCAAAAACATTTTGCTGCAGACTGCTGTAAATCAGGAAAATTCATTAAAAATGTATGCAAAGCAATACAGGAAGTCTGGCAAATACCTAAAAAAAAAATATCATTTGTGCATAATTAGGAGATAACTGTATTGTATTTTAAGCTTCGACGGCATCAATTGGGGATTTGATGGTCGCAAATTTAGTTTATTGGCGACACATTAGCGGAGACAGTAAACGGGTATCTGCGACCATCAAATCCCCAATTGATGCCGTCGGAGCTTAAAATGCAATATTGTTATCTCCATTTTAATGAAACTGACAGAAAACAACCTTAAAACATGTATCTAAAATCTGTCATATGCCGTCTGCGCTTGCGCGTACGTCCCATAGCATCAATTGTATGAAAATAAGTGACGTTATCCAATCAAAATGAATGTTACAAACGTTGTTTCATTAGAATTTAAAATTACAGGAGTTGTTTTCTTATACCCATTCACAAATATTTCATGCATGATCTAAGTGAAAGCTTTAACTACCAGTATATGAATATAACAATATTAACATGAATTAGATAACTATGATTTTAATGTAATAATTGTCTGCAATGCTAGTGGCTGTCTCAATATTGTTTATCAGATAAATTGAACCTGTCAAATGGCTAGTATTACAATAAAATGATCATTGCACCAACCACCTGCACCAGACAACTTTGAAAAAAAAGACTTACATCATAAACAGTCAAGGGTCTAACTTAAATAAGTTATTAGAGAAAAATAACATACATGTTTTATTGTGGGCTAAAATATCAAAAAACTGTGATAACATATGTATGTTACATGTTTCAAAGGGAAAATATACAACCTTTATTTTGTTAAAATTTTCTCTATTTTTATTGATATTATAATTTTCTTTATGTATACTAATCTTTGCCAAGATATAACAGCTCATAATTTATCAATCATGCATAGCACACCTATGTTATTACAGAAAATATATTCCTGCAATAACAAAAGGGTGTTATTACAGCTTCTCTATATCTCTTTAAAGGCTTTGCTCTGACTTGCATAACAATTTATTTCAATTCATTGTAAGAAATGATAATCAGAGCTTGTAATGAGGCACTGTGCAAGATTCCAAGTGTCTCATTTACTCTCATATAGTAAGTTACATGCTTGTAATAACTAAGCCTTGTTATTATAGCTTAGTTTGCCCATAACATGCATAAAGGCCTTGTCTGATTGATTTACCATCATGGTTGATCAAACTTTTATTAATGGAATTAGAAAATTTGCTATGAAGGTAATATATTAAACTACTGTGCAAAGTTTTAAGAATTCCCAAGTGCCCATTACATGCATTAAAGATAAAGTAACTATGATATATTTAACTGATAACAAACATATGTTATTACAGATTAAGGAAAAAAAAACTCTTGAAAGTGTCTGTAATAACACATGCATGTTATTTTTCTCTGATAACTTATTTAAGTTATACCCTTGACTGATAAAGATAGGCAAAAAAAGAACAACACTCACATATCTAGTTATCCTGTCCTGAAACAGACACACATTGGAGTGGATCTAAATTAGTCCTACATGTCTTATATACTTTTTTTCCTATAAAGACCATAATAAGGAATACGTGTACATTGTACATGTAGTTAGACATTTTTGAATTTCTATTGTCTTTTTAGGGGAAAAGTTCCCACAGAGATTTCACATGCATGTAAATGTATTACATAATTTTAGAGGCCTTGTCAAGAACTATGATGCTGTATTCCTTCCATAACATATGTATGTATTTTTAGTAAAGAATAACAGTACAAACTTTTTTTTATTTTTATGATAATTACCTGTTATTTTTGAAAATTTAGAACAGATCTTTTTGGGGAGACTTTGTAGCAAGTTTTGTGATAAATCACAGCTTTGAACTGTGATGTCTTTCATCATCATATAAACTGCATCAGGTATCTGTGTAAGTGCACAATCTGATAAATCTAAAACAAATAAAAAGATTTAAAACTGACGAAGATTGTCCTTCATTAATGATCATGTTAATTCATAATAAAAAAATATATATATATATATATATCATGTATATTAGTTTACAATTCATGGAGTTTTATAAAGGTCAGTCTGACTAACATGACTAAAGCCAGTCCAACTATTCACTTAATTTTTACAATAAATGTTTATAAAGTATAAATTTGCTGTTATCAAGGTCATGATGGTGTTAATCATGTTAATGGGATATCTTTCGAATTTTACATCAAGAAATTAAAAATGAGCATGGTGGGGGTTGGTTGAAAACAAAACTTAACAAGTGAAACTGTGAGCTACTGCTCACTGATGATACCCCCGCCGCAAGTGGATAATATTAATTGTGTAAAAATATGCAAGTGTTCGGTAAACAGGAAGTTGTCGAGTGATGAATCTGAAAACGCATCATCGATATAGCTGACTTATATTAACCCTTAAACCAAATTTCAGAAATCCTTGTATTGTAGTTCCTGAGAAAAATGTGACGAAAAATTTTCAACTTGGCTATCATGTGTAAAATCAAACAAGTGTTCGGTAAACAGGAAGTTGTTGAGTGATGAATCTGAAAACGCATCACACGATATAGCTGACTTATATCAAGCCTGAAACCAAATTTCAGAAATCCTGGTAGTGTAGTTCCTGAGAAAAATGTGACGAAAAATATTCATGGGATGGACGGACTGACTGACTGACAGACTGATGGAATGACGGAAGGACAGACAGAGGTAAAACAGTATACCCCCCTTTTTTTCAAAGCAGGGGTATAATGACAAAAGAGATGATTTAAGCTTTCCAATTGTGAACTTTACATTTCTATGTAGCAACATTCCAGCAGCGCTTTTAATATGGAATAGATCTCCCTATTGAAACAACATTTGTGGGCTTCTATTTCCTATCATTATTTCTGTGTTAGAGAGGGTTGTTTGCCACAAGGCAACTATTAAACCAAGAGTTCCAAATGATAAAGTTGAAATCAACCCTTTGTAAAATTTATGAACTCCATCACGAGTTGGTTGAACCTTATGAAATATCTGTTTCACCAATGATATCTGATATATCTTCTAAATGTTGTAACTACAATCCTGTTCCTTTTTCACGAATGTGACCCACTGATGTATACTATATTCCAGTTTTGTAATAACATGAGCAACATAGCATTGGTGCAACAGGTGAAGCAGGATCTGCTTACCCTTCAGGAGCACCTTACATCATCCCCATTTTTTGATGGGGTTTGTCTTGCCTGGTCTTTGGTCCTCTATGTTGTCTATTGTGTACTCTTGTTTGTCTTTTTTTTTTTGGCCATGGCGTTGTCAGTTTATTGAGGGTGATAATGGGTGTACCTTCATGACATTAACAGTAAAAATTCTTGCAAAATGACGTTAACTGTTATTTTTGGTGCATGACGATAAAATGTACACTTTCTTTTAGCTGATAAAAATATTGACTGATTTTGACAAATCATGTTAAATATATCTCAACAATGACGGCAACTATAAATATTTAAGACCTCTGACAAATCACGATAAGGATGATTTGACGAATTACGGTAAAATTTTAACTAATTTGACGCTTACCTACGGTAGTTGAAAATGACCAATTGACAAATTAGGGTAAAATTTTAACCAATTTGAAGATAACGGTTGTGAAAATGACCATTTGAAGACTGTCAGTAAAGGGCATTACTACCCTCTTTATTGGACTATGGGTTTGAATGTCCTTAGTTACCTGTAAGATCATTGCTCATATGGAAGGATCCTATCCTTTTTTATTATATATACATACTTTGCCCGTCTTGTATTCAACAGATTTTCTAACTTCGTGCCCTCCCTTTCACAGGTAACACCTGCCCTGCCTTATATAAGTTAAGTCTATGTACTCAAAATTGCCGATTGGAATTTTCATTTGTAATGTTAAGTGGACACCACACTGTGACACAGCCAAGACAACATTGTCTTTCATATCGTATCATTTCTCATGAAACATTACCTACCCAATTTTCCATTTTCTTGTGCTTCTCGTAGCCTATTGACTACCTTCGCAACCCCGTCTCCCATTCAGATATACAAGGTTTTCAAAAAATACTTTCACGTGTACTACTGTCAAAATTTGTTTTCGATTTGACGCTTATATCTTCGAAAAAAATATATTTTAAAAATATGTTTAAAAGATTATATAAAAATAAACTCATAAATTGAATTTTAGATGGCTAAAACCATGTTATCTTGATAAAACTAACAATGTTCTTTCATATCGGAAAAATATATCTGAGAATATCCAAAACGGATATTGTTTGTTAAGTACATAAGCGACATTCCCGGGTGTAAACAAACTTTGTAAGTTCCAAACTAGAGAGAGTGTCCAATTTGAGCTATACAATATGTTTGGTTAAAATTTTCATCTCTATTCAATAGTATGAATATATTGAAATTCAATTGAAATACTCTCCTGTGCAATCTCATGAATATTTTCAAAGAAATCATGTTTTACTTCTGAGAGCATGTTAGAACACATAACCAACAATTTTTAAAGATGATTTATAATGTTTCTTAAAAACAATTTGCTCAATTTTCAGGTATAACATCTCCCATGTTAAGCTACATTACCTGTACAATAAAAAAATTGTTTAAAATGTTGCTTTTCATGGCCTTACCCGGCCACGTCCACTTCTACTTCTACCAATACGTGGCCACCATCAATAAGTTGATTATTTAGCCACTTGTGGATGCGCACTAAAAATTTCCTCAAAACACTTGTGTTTTTGATATGTATATAAATTTGTAACCATCTGATTTAAGCCTTTTTCAACTGATTGTTATAGTTTGTTCTTATGTACTTTGTACTGTTACAGCTACACTACTGTCCCAGGTCAGGGTAACAAGCTATTAAGACATATCGTCACCCAGACAAATCGGCACCCAAGTCCGAAGACATTTCGGCACCCATTTTGGACATATCAGTATCCGGACAAAACAAACATAAACAAGTGACACAATACGTTATTTTTAACACATAACACTTACAACCACAGATGAAGAAAAAACAAAAACAAAAAAGGAAAGCATATATATCAAAGATACAGTATTTTTCTTTTAGTTATAATTAGATGTAAAAGTATAGGTCAAAAACAGAAGTCTCAAAAACCAAAAGTCTCAACCATGTCAACCCCTTATAGAAGTTAAAAACATTAATTTATTTTATTAATCTTATTTTTATTTAAATTTATTAAAATAAGTTTAAACTAGTATAGGTTAATAAGGCGCACCACCTATAAACAAAAAAGTCGCCTTTAATATATTTATTTTCTTGAATTTTTATTTTAATGGAATTTTTCTTAAATTTTTATTTTAATGGAATTTTTTCTAAAGTAAAATATTACTATAATGGACTAATTCCAAATTTAGGTACCAGGGCGCAATTACCAGTTGGTAAGCCGTCCACCAAAAACATATAACCGTAACCGTGTGTGCAATCCATAATGAGTTAATACCTAAAAACATATATACATGTAAAGGTCAACACTTTTGGGTTACTCTTTCTTACACAATGTCAGACGACAGTTGTATACAGTGCATATAAAGATGGTGGACAATAAGTTCCAGACATCAAAATGAATGTGAAGCCTTAATTACTTTTATACAGAATATCTCAAGTTTTAACTGGAAATTCATCTGTATGGACATCATTATTAATTTATTTCATAGGAATCACTACAAGAGCCTTACTTCCAAAATTAGCAGAAAATATGTATAGACATTCTGTGGTCACTATATAGGGCAATTTGAAAGATTAAAATGCATATATATCTTAAATATCAAAGTAATATTATACTTAATACGAAAAGTTTTAAAGCCGTTTATTTACAGCTGTTAGAATTGAACAACGTTATAAACAAGATTGAAATATTATACCCAAATGTTACAAAATGAAAAAAATTGTCAAAATTTTAGTATGAATACAAATACATGTATTCTGTTTAATATTGATATAGACTTCTTTCCGTATATTTAAGGTGGTACCCAACACTTTCACTAAAATTAATTTGGCTCGTTTAATTTTCATCATTTTTTGTCAAAGTATTTCATGTATTTACTTTGATCCTTAAACAAAAATATAAAAATTTCAAAAATTTTGAACCAACCGTTTTGTCAGAAAAATTACACTGGTTATATAGCACTTTGACAAAAACCAATTTTGATCATTGAGAAGCTTAATATTCCTTTTACAACACAACGTATTTAAAACGTTTAGCTGACTTTACAGAGTTATCTCCCTGTAGTGTTAGGTACCACCTTTAGGCACCTTAAGGATATGTACATAGTATTTGGGATTGTAGATATATGCCAATAGAAGAACACTTATCAGAAATACTTATGTTAAAGCATTATAAAGATGAACTTTTATACAAACATTTGAATAATATTGTACAGTAGTTTCTTTTTGCTAAAAATAGAATTTAAAATAAAAAAAAAGCACAATGATGAGAAAGTTGACAAAAATACATCAGTATCGACCCTTATATAGGTGATTGAAATGATGTTTAAAAATGTGTTTTTGCTTTAGAATTTTATTATATTTAAGTTGTATTCTAACTTTGACTCTATCCTTTGGCTTCCTTCTTAGCATATGTAATCACAACTAAACTAAACTCGAATATTTTATAGGTGGTTTAATTCATACTCTTAACACCACATTTCATAGAAATAGAGATATATACTTAGATAAAAACAATATTACTTAGATGGTTTAACCATAAACAAAACTATTGCTAGACATTTGACAGCAAAAATAATTAAAACAAGCCCGCTACAAAAAGAAAATTTAAGTGATATTATACAAAAAGAAAAGTTGTTATAAGACTCTCTACATTTTATGTTTTTTTATCATAACGACCCTGCATACCCGGCGAGGTATCCACTTTATGGACTCTACCGTACTACAGACTCACCAGGCGTTGGTTCACTTTCGTTTGTAAAAAAGAAAAGTTAGTTGAAGATAAAATTACGACGACAGATATTCTTACACATTTACAAACAACTACCGGTACAAAATATAGACAGCTCTTACACACATTCCAAATTCTGTAGTTTTGATACGGGAACTAGGTATTTTGGACAGGGTTTTCCTTCACCACCGAAAAAAGATCATATAGAAAATACAGAGGAGTTTGTCACATATAATAAATAATTGGATTAGTAGCGAGATGATTGAATTAACCTGATTGGCAATTTTTAACTCTGAATAATACATTAAACGATATATGAAATAAAGTACTATTTACAATATATTATAAAATATGTCTTTTTATATGTGTTGTATATAACCCACCAGAAGGGTCGTCATACTCTAAAGGACTTGACCATGATATTCTTACATGTTTAGAAAAGGATATTGCTTCCTACCAAAAACAGGGTAATATATTATTGTGTGGGGACTTTAATGCTTTAATGTTTGTTGGAATGATCATTGTCTGCTAAATATTGTTTAAAAACTGATTGTGATAGTGTTAAAACTCATAAAAACTAGAGACCATAGATTTCCCAAAATGCAATTGATAGCGCATCTCTAGAATTGACAGACATTATCATAACTGCTGCCAATATTTCTCTTAAAAGGCGTAAAGGGGTAAGGGGATTTGTCTTTCACGGTGCTGATTTGTCTATGTTAGGTGCCGATTTGTCTGGGTGCCGAACTGTCTAGAATTCCCAGGTTGTCATTTCGATGCCTTTTATAGCTGACTATGCAGTATTGGCTTTGCTCATTGTTGAAGGCTGTATTGTGACCTGTAGTTGTTAATTTCTGTGTCATTTCACATTTGGTCTCGTGTATAGATTTATCTCATTGGCAATCACACCACATCATTTTTTTTATACTGAAGTTAATGTCAAATTACTTTTTCTCCATGTTCTCCGAAAGGCAACGAAAAAAGAGAGTTTGAAAATACCTCCAAAATATTCAAACTTATACGTCACTAATTAAATGAAAACACAGTGGTTATAAAAAATAAAAAGACTAACAAAAATTAACTGTATAATAAATACAAAACTATAAAAAAAAAAAAAAAGAAGTATATATATCATGTATATTATTGATTTGTTTCTATTATAGAATAATGGATGAGTTCAGACACACTTTTGTTAGACTATGTAGAGACAATCACACAGATCCACCAGATTTTATAATTCACCAGTTAAAAAGGTATTTTACAAATGTATTTTTTATGCAACATTTTTCTAAATTCAATTCATTTTTTCAGATCACTAGACTCCAACATGTCCAAAGGGGGCTTTCATTGTCATAATTGTTGGTTCATATTTCATAATCTATGTAATGAAAATAATACCAAGTCATTTGGTGAATTTTTATTGTTAAGAATGTTTTAACAATCAAGGTTTTAGTGTAGTATTACAAATGTATAATATTTTATGACTTTAGACTGATATTTGATCATTATCTGAGAATTTGACTGATATTAAACTAGCCAATAGCAATACATGTACCACTATTGTAAAATAGTAATTCTTATTAGTAGATTCATAAGTCATTTATATCTTGTATTTTAGAAGTAAGACATTTAATTTGCCTGTTTTCTCGATCATCAATACATGTACATGATGTAGGTGTGCATATTTTGAAAAGTAAGGTAAATACATGTAGCACCAAATGCATTTATGGGATAAGGCATGCCATGAAATAATTCTCTTAATTTCAGCTTTGAGAACACATCAAAAAGAGGAAAAGCTGTCTTAGATTTGTCTACCAACAGTTTGTCTCCAAAACCATGTCACATTTTGGGGAAAGTCATTGCAACAGATAGGACATTTCTAGAATATAAGTTTGCCGACTGTATGCTCAGTGAAGATGGTATAAATATAATAATATATGTTACTTATAAAATAAGATGTTAAAACATGAAAATATACACTGTGGATTCATTATTATTCATGGGATACCAAGTTTATTGGATCTTGTGGGAAAATGTACATGTATGATGCACAAATTTAAATAGACAAAGATGTTCAAATTTCTAAAGGCTTACATGCAGAGTTTTCTTTTTTTGCAGACTATGTGCAAACAACAAAATCAAATACATACAAAAATTCAACTTTTCTTAATCCATGGAATTGGTACCCACAAAAATGAAAGAATACAAATGAAGAGCATGAAGGTGCTTCAGAACGGTGAGCAGTTTCTGCTCTTATAGTGCTACCTGGCAGGCTACTCATGATAAATCCTTTAAGAAGTTAAGATTGTCATGTTACTCATAGTAAAATCCTTCAGTAAGTTACAAATGTATGATTGTCATGTAACTCATAATAAAATCCTTCAAAAAGTTATGATTGTCATGTTATTCATGATATAATCCTATACATGTAAATAAAAAATTTGAACAATTGATCTGGCATCTACATTCATGACATTGGTGAATAGGTAGATCTTTTGTCTTTGAGATTTTAGCAAATTCTAAAACCAATTTGTGTTTTTTTTTTACAAACCTAATGATATGTTTAAAATCAAATCCATTTTATAAACCAAAAAAAACCAAAACAATGACCAATAGAAACAAATAATGAAAGATAATACTTCCCAGAAAAAAACATAATTATTGTTTACTGCAATAATAACCTAAGGTGAACTTGGGTGCAGTTTTTGCTGATGAAAAGTACAATACTCTAATAAGTCCCATTCAGTAATAGTCTTCAAGGGGAAAGGAGATTATGTCTAGTACAGAAACATATACAGGGTCATCTGTGACAGAGATTTACTGATGAACCCTTGTAGTCACACTAACACTTGAAACAATGTTTGGATTAGATATATATACATTGAGTGGTGATTTCTTAATGTCAAGTGGTAAATATTACATGCATGCAAATGACACTTTTAAAGAATGTATTGCCAGCAAATATTATGAAACATTTAGTTGCTATTATCTAATATTTCATTATTTTTTAAGCTGTGAAAGGACTTGCAAATGGGTTCGCACACAATTCTTACTGCAAAAGTCTGGATATGAAAGTAAGTACTGTTAATTCAATACAGGCTAGGGCATCGAAAATATATTTTAGCCAGCTGGACATATTTTGTCTAATCCTGATTTTAATCCCTTAAAAAATAGCAACAAAAGGCAAGCATGGTAATCAGTTGGGCATCTTATGAGCAATGGTTGACATAATAAAGATATGTTGACTTGGCAATGGTAAATCATGGATTAGAAAAGATACATGAGTCCATGCAGGGGTAGATTTAGAGGGGGACCAGGGGTCCCGCCCCCCCTCCCTTTTCTGGAAAAATTTGGTTGATTATATAGAGAATCACTGGAGCATGACCAGAGAGGGCCCCCTCTTAGGCAGTCAGTGGGCCCCCACATATGAAAAATTCTGGATCCGCCACTGCCATGTACGTTTACTTTTGAGTCTTAAAACTAAAAGCTCTATCCACGTTATTTCTTCAGGATAATCCTTGAAGTGAACGTTGGATAAAAGTATTAATGATAACTTAAGCATTTTGAAATTTTTTTAATTAGTATTACAATGTACTGTATATCTCGCACCTGAGCACATGTGTTTCAGACGATTTTTTGCTTAAAACCTTTTCTTTTTTAATTTTACATCAAATTATGATTTTATATATGTATTCATATGTAATAACTTGAATTAAAGTTTAAACTTCACAAAGGTTTTTTTTTTTCCTTAAAGAATTAGGAAAGTCTGTTTTATCTTATAGGGAAACAACATCAGAGGAGCTGGTGCAGAAGCCTTGGGCAAAATGTTACATCATAATCAAGCAATATTAAAGTAGGTAAATTGATTCAAATAATTATAATGAAAAACTGTTTTTATACCAAATATTTTTTTTAGTTGTTATTAGTGTTGAGGTTTGTTTAATTACACTTGAGTGAACAGTATCTTCCACAATAAGGGATCATATATTTATTCCTGAAAGCTAACAACAGACATGCTTCGAGTATCTGGATACATTAGTATATCTTATCTTTATGCCGTTATAAGAAAAGATTCAATAGATTAAAACATTCGCAAAATGTTTCTCAATGAAAATTTATTTTATTCCTGAAATGAAGACATCTGATAAAATCAAATTCAATATAAAATGTACATGTATTTTATATAAAACAATTTCTTTGTCTTACAGGTTGTGTTTGGAATGGAATGCCCTTGGCATGTTAGACAACTCTTTTTCACTGTTCTGTGAGGGTCTTGGATCAAACGAATGCTTACAGGCTTTAGACCTTAGGAACAACCAGATCAATCATGACTGTGCCATTGAATTATCAGCCAATTTAAAGAGAAACAAAACTTTAAGGGCTATCGGTAAGGACTTTGTTGAAAATTATTCTAAAGTTTGAATTAATCTTGTTGAATTGAGGTTTACATTTCACAAATTTTACATCTTTTTTTTCAATGTGTCTTCTTAAAAAGTAAAAAAAAAAAATCAGAAAATTGTCACTCTGTGAATTTTAAGTTTATGACACCAGCAATATTGTGACAACATTTTGACTTATTTCAATCCCTTTAAAATGATATAAAATACCATAAGAAAAAATGCATGCATGCATTTTTTCTGTTGTTGAACATACTTTACTCACTCAATAAGTACTGGGAACAAGATCATACAAAAATACTGAATGGACGTAAAAAATATATTATTAATATTACTGCCTTGTACTAAGATTTAAATTAAGTATAATGAAAATAACATATTACCAAATTGATTTTATAATAGCTATAATACCATCATGGCTTCACATTATTTTTAACCTTTAAAATTATTAATTGAAATTTTTATTGAGTTATATTCCCTGCATTATTATGAAGCTTTTCTAATACTTCAATCAAAAAACAAAAACTTAGAGCATTTTAGCTGATATCAATCTAAATATGCTTTCAGTTGACCTTTAAAAATTCCTTTGTGTACCAAAATTAATTTGATTCAACTTACATTCAACCTTGACCAACCTCAAAAATAAAACACTGGTGCTCACCACTAAAAAACAGGTATAAACAAGAATTTTTGTCTCAGACAACGCTGGTTTTAGTCGGCCATAGAATTTAGAATATTTTGCACAAATAAATGTAACGACTGATGTTATATTTCTTTTAGGAAGTAGATACTCATTAAATACACTTCTTGTGAGAACAAAAATTTTGATGTTGCTTCTGCCATATATAATTTTAACATCTGTTTGTGAAATTGTCACAGGTTTGGCACATCTATCATTTTCTTGAATTCATTGTCTTTTTTTATGATGTACTACAAACTAATGGCAAATATTTTAAACAAACACTGTATGATTTATTAAGTGTGATGATGCAACTTTCAGTTCTGCACTTTTCCTGGTAAATGGACAATTAACACAATTTTAAAGCAGTGTAAGGGAGGTAATCCAATCACATTTAAAGTACAATGTATTTGAATTGGTAATTATGGATGCAAA
Source organism: Mytilus galloprovincialis (assembly GCA_037788925.1). Lineage (NCBI taxonomy): Eukaryota > Metazoa > Mollusca > Bivalvia > Mytilida > Mytilidae > Mytilus > Mytilus galloprovincialis. The sequence continues at coordinate 49,933,971 of CM075337.1, read as the reverse complement.
CTCCATTAAACATTTGAATTGTGATAATGATCATATCTTGAGGAAAGATTTTTTTTTTTAAAGGGGGGATAAGAAATTGTGGGAGGGGACATTTTTTTCTTATTTCAGATTTCAGAAATTAAAAAGAAAATTTCTTTAAATATTTTTATTTTTTTGGCAAAAAAAAAAGGGGGGGGGGGGGGTAAATTGCAACAGCATAGTGTATTGCACAAAAGCAAAAATTAAATATAAATTTAAAACATAACCAATTCTAAGTTATTTGACTACGGTTATTCTTGGTCAGTAACCTATTATGTGTCAAATACTAAATACAATCCTAATTCAGACCTGTATCAAGTGCTGATATTGTGTCCATTTTTGCCCCAACTGTTCAGGGTTGGACCTCTGCCGTTGTATCCAGCTGCGCTCAGCGAAGCAATTTATCTCAAGTAGGTTTTGTTTTGATTTATGCAGTTTTATTGAAATATGAATTCATTTCATTCTCCTGTTTATTTATCTAGATCTTAGATGGAACAATGTTGGTCTGTTAGGAGGAAGAGCTATTTTAGAGATGTTACAGACTAATAAAACTGTTTGCAGACTAGAGCTGGCAGGAAACAATATTCCTAGTGATATACTAAAGTCTATTGGTAATATAGAAAATAGTTTATAACAAACTGTTGGCAGTTTAAATGAATACATCACTCAAAAATATAGGTCATTTGGCATTTTGAAACTCACTTGCATCAAATTGTGTCTCTAAAAATATTTCAATACTGTTTAATACGATTTTCATAGATTCAAATACTTTCATTTTTGTGCATATTTAATTTTGTTTATTTTGACAAAGTATGCATACAACCTTATAGAAAATGTGTAATCTGTTGAAAATTTTAATTTGATGTTCATCTGCTTCCAAGAAATACATTTAAATTGACATCCCACAAATAATAATGAATTCACAATATACTGTAAATTTAGAAACTTTTGTGATGTTTTAATTATTGCAAAAAATAAGTCAGAATAGACTTGCACAAAAAATAAAATATACGTTAAAATTTGACAGCATTGTTTGTATGCAATATTTCATAATTTTTCAATAATCGCAATCATAAATAAAGCAAGTATTTCTGAATTCACAGGATCATAAATTGTTTTTTATTTTTGAATATTGAGCCCCTACTTCAATGCAGTTTTAGGAATTCGAACTAAGTAAGATTTTTTGTATACAAATTTATACATTTATTGGATCAATCTGTACAACATGTCAGCTATTCAAAAATGGTTGTGATAAAATGAATAAAACAAGACAAAGGTTTAATACCAATTTGATTACATTTAATAGAAGACACAAAAAACAAAAGATATCTATATCCAAAACATTTTAGATTAAGGTGGTACCCAACACTTTCACTAAAATTAATTTGGCTCGTTTAATTTTCGTAAAATTTTGTCAAAGTATTTACTTTGACACTTTAACAAAAATATAAAAGTTTAAAAAATTTTGAACCAACCGTTTTGTCAGAAAAATTACACTGGTTATATAGCAATTTGACAAACACCAATTTTGATCATTGAGAAGCTTAATATTCCTTTTATAACACAATGTAATTAAAACGTTTAGCTGACTTTACAGAGTTATCTCCCTGTAGTGTTAGGTACCACCTTAAGAAGGTTTGAGTTGTCTAGTTTTAAGTATTTATTAATTAGTTATGTAAAATTCAATTATTTTAAAGTGTTTTATTATATTTGTACACTATAGTGAATTTTATTAGATAAGAATTATGAACAAACAATTTTACCAAATGTTATAAAGGAAAGAACTTTACAGCTTATATCATCTTGAATAGTAAATAGTAATACAAGAATGAAATATTTCCAATAAAAGTTAGTTAAAAAATAATAGGTTCTGTGTAAGGTATACAAACAAAGATGTGATCAGACCTTATGATGGCTTCAGACTGACAATTGCTGAAACTTTTTAATACAAATACATTTTGTTTCATTTAACAGAGACAGCAGTTGGACAAAATGAAGACAGAGCTGTATTAAGTGAAGATCACAAGACAAAAATGATGATGCTCACAAAGCATGTCAAACAAATAGAAAGTGATAAATCTTTGCAGGTAAATAATGCAACAGACAACATGGACTGACATCTGGTATTTAATTGTCTTGCAATCTGATTTCTGAAAGTCACACCTAAGATTTGTATGTAACAATTTTTCACCAATTTTATTCTTTTTAGATTATTTTTCATGTTCTCACCTATAACTTTACCAAAATGCAATACAGTTAAGATGTATAACAAAGATATGTACATGCAAATTATTACAGAAAATTTCGAAATTCAATTGAAAGCCATACTTCAATTTACAACTTGATGTTTTTTATCAACTTTTTGTGCATTCTATACAAATATAACCTATTTTTAAAGAATTCAATCAGTAATATTTCAGAAAATAAAAGATATGAGGCATTATTTTTTCGATATTCAGGTTTAATTCAATAAGCCAAAGTTATCTGCAAAATTTACCAAAATCTGTGATGTACACAATGTAGCTCATTTATTGTTCCTTGATCTTAAATATTTGATAATGGATACATTATGTTGGTAAGATTTTTGAAGAAAGAAAAAAATTTGAAAATCATATTTGAGAAATGTTTATAAATACATTTAGCCCATTTTGGTAAAGATCCTGGAGAAAATTATCAATAAGTATATAAAGCATACATTTTGTAACTTTACATTTGATAAATAATTTATTTCTTACTCTTTTTTTATTTTTTTTCAGATGAATGATCTCATGGATACTATTGAAAAACAAGAAGATGTCCTCAGGAAAACAAAAAGGTAAATTTATATAATGTGTTTAACATGGAAATAATTTTCTCGCAAACAGAAATATTTTTTTTCATTTTTTAAGGAGGAATCAGGAGTACAAAATTTTAGCAAAATTTAAACATTTTATTTTTGTTAGAAATTTTATGTTTTACTTTAGTAGTTGTAACTTCTCATTAGGTACAAAAATAAACCAAAAAACCAATTCATTTTGGCCCCAGATGACTTTAAAAATGTATAATATATCATTGAAAAAGCTCCAAATTATCTCCCTTTGGTGCAAAAATGCCATTTTTGGCTTTAAAGTTGAAATATCTTTTAACTCATCAGTGACCTATATTTTTTATTATCTTTTTCAAATAAGCTAAACTATTGTTTGATTTATACCTGCAAACCCCCTTAAAACTTTAAATATGAAATATATAAATATAAAGTAATCTCAAACGAATCAGCAACCATAAAACAGAAACATGTGAAGTTTTTTTATTTAAAAATTGAATGCTTCTTTTTGTAACTTCATAGGGGTGTAAAAGAGTTGGCCGAAGTACATTTTGTATGAAGCGCGGAAGCGCTTCATACTAAAAATGTGCGCACGGTCAACTCTTTTACACCCCTATGAAGTTACAAAAAGAAGCATACAATACTTATAATTACATTTTTTTAGCAATGATCATGAAAACACAAATTTTAATATTGTTTTATTTAATTCACCTGTGCACTTTATTGTGGGACCACGTGTTATCATGAATGAAAAGTTTTATTGAGCAATGCAATTGCTTACGGAATAACATGTGATGAGCAGTTAGCCAATCAGAATAAAGTATCATAATGAAACATACATCTAATGTAATTATAAAATGTTGTAAATATATGCCAAAAAGAACAGTTAACCTATTCAAAAGAACACATTAAACTAGAAAGAATTGGTCAAAATGATATGTTTTAATTAAATCTAAAAAGTCACATCTTGTTCTCAGACTTATTCTTGCAGTTATTAAAATGTAAAACAATTATTAGAGGACCTTGATTTCCTTTTCATTTAATTCAGTTACAATTTTTTTTCTTCAGAACAACCACTCAGCAAGTGGCACATTTACAAGAGGCTCTAGAGGAGAGAAAATCATCATTCAATGCATTAGCTGCAAAGTAAGTTGAAATAAAAATTAAAATATATAAAATATTTCATCATTCAGTTTCCTACTTTTGTGATTGTTTCCTGATTGCCAGCTTGCTTTTAGGGTGGGTATTTTGTGTTAAATATGTTCCCAGGACAAATGAAGGACTTTGAAAATTTGTATATATAAATACTGTAAATTCAGAAATTATTGCTTGCATTTATTATTGTGATTTTGTCATTTTCGACTAATATGTGATTTTACTTTTGTGATATTGGAAAAATCCTGTTTAATTTATATAAAAAAAATTTAAATGCGAGCTTTGATTATTGCGATTATATCCATGTTGCATTTTTCGCAATAATAAAAACATCACAATAATTTCTGAATTTACAGTATTAAAAAAAAATAAGAAATTATGTAGTAATGTGTAAATTGTAACATTATTCACTGCATGCATAAACTTTGACAATGTACATATGATGACATATTAATAATTGGAAATGGATAATGGTGCAACAGCCAAATTACAAAATATAAATAAACCACAGCAATTCTCCAACACAAGTTTACCGAAATTTAACAGTTGAATGATACATTAGCACCAAAACCATGTGGAGACTCTCAATTGTCTAGAATCCAGACTCATTGTAAAGGAATTTACCAGTTATGGCAAATAAATTTTTTAAACTGCTCAATTTATATACAAATAGTAGTTCTTATTATTGTGATACTCACCAAATCACATTACTTGCATTTATGATTACCTCGCAATAATTTTTGAATTTACAGTAATAGAAAACAAAGGGTCTGAAGTTCTATCTAAAGGACTATGGGTAATTTAATTGTTCATGAAATTTTAAAAATGTCATCCCAAAGGTTATTATTATCAAATAATAATTATTATCATTATTTTGGATGTGTTTGAAAAATCACAGAACTTTGTTGTATGTCTTTGAAAAGATTTCTCAGAATGCATTTGATTCTGAAAACATCAATTGAAGCCTTGTGCTACCTGGTATAAATCTTATTTTATAATTCTAATTATAGATTATCAATGACAGAATCTGAGCTAGCTTTACAAGAACAGAAAACACATGATGTAGAAATTGTAGTAGAAAGACTTAAACAAGAACTGTCAGGGAGGCACAGCTCTCATAATGAGGATCTGAGAAAAGAACGAGAGGTATACATGAAGACTTTTACTAAATATATTTAATTTATACTGTAAATCTTCCATTCAAGCATAACACACTATAATGGAGTCAAACTAAAATTCCTTCTGATCAACTTTTAAAAATGTGTTTAGATTGAAATTATGTTTATCACTTTGAATAATTTTGTTCTAAATAAACATGAAATATCCCATTGGTGGCCTTCGGCTGTTGTCTGCTCTATGGTCGGGTTGTTGTCGCTTAGACACATTCCCCATTTCCTTTCTCAATTTTATGAAATATATATGTCACTAGACATTAATGCAGCAACAATTGATATATCAACTTTTAAAAATTGATAGTTTTCCAGGAAGTTATCTGTCATCTTAGGACAGAAGTAACATTATTACAAAATATTTATTAGAAAGTCTAAGTAAAAAAGAGACCAGTTTCATGAGCATGGCCAAAAAATTGACAAATCTTGTTAAAAATACTATGCTGTTTTTTTTTTACTTCAGACAAGAGCAACAATGGAAGCACAGCTACACAAAGAACTGTCAGAGTCTAGTGATAAAAATATACAATTACAATCCAAGGTAAAGTATAAACTACTAAAACACTGTATGTTTGAGATGAGAAGATTAACTATTAAAAGAACTGTAACATAGGCTTTAATAATAACTACAGGTACTGTCAGCAAAGCTCCTAAAACTTTGCAACTGACCCTTGAAAAGTACATGAGGGTTGTTATTTTAAGATTTCAATGCCTCATTTATCCTTTTGGGGTTAATAACTCCAGTAAAAAAAAACTTTTACAGTAACTTTTAATTGTATGTATTTATTGCTATTGTACATGTGAGCTGTGCAATAGAAATTAAGTAGTTAATGCACACCTGACCTTGCATTATCCAGATTATACCACAGCAAGATCAAAGGGATTTTGCCTTTGTCATGTGTTAATGCTGTTACATGTATAATATCTTTTTAGTTTGATGATACAGAAAGAAAATGTCGTATGCAACAAGATCAGATATTTGAACTGAAGGAACAGGTCACACATTTACAAGCAGAAATCAAAATTAAAGGTGCTCATTTTGAAGGTATGTAAAACACTAAATTGCTAATTGAAATGGTGCAGATTTGTTTCATTATAATGGGATTTAATGATGACTTCTTAAATAGAAGCTGAGTGAACTGATATTAGCTTTCATTCCCCTTTCATATGTAAACAAATGATGATTAGCTCAAACCTTTTAAATATGCATTTCTACAAAAAATTATTGTGTTTTTTTTTTTAGAAAGATAGCCTGAATAATAATTGGAAATAATCAATTAAAATTTAATGCATGGAAGGGTTGAATAAAATGTATATACATGTATATATAGATGAACCTGTTTTACAGAAAGAATACAATCAGAAAGAAACAGACACAAGGAAGATCTTAGAGATGCAGAACAGATAAGACAAAAAGAGGTATAATTTTGAAAACTTTATTTTTGAAACTCCTATACTTACTGGTTATTAAATTTGATACAATTATTTATGTTTAATAGCAATAAGGCCAAAAAAAATAATATGTGTGTTTCCTATTACATCTTGGCAAACATAGGGTAAGTAGGTAGGATTTTTTTATAATTGGCCTAAGTAGATTTTAAGATTAAAAGATACCTAAGCAATAAGTATAGTTGAAAACATATCTAATAAGATGCAGATTATAAGAGTGAGTTCTTCACCTATAACTACTTGGTGACATATCAGTGGCGGATCTAGCCATTCTAAAAAGAAGGTTCCCAACCCAGGACAAAGGGGGGTTCCAACTATATGTCCCCATTCAAATGCATTGATCGTCCAAAAAAGGGGGGGTTCCAACCCCCGGAACCCTCCCCCTGGATCCGCCACTGCATATTGATTTTTATCTGGTCAAAGTAAATACAATTCAAACGGTTTGAGAGTAGAGTCAGCCATTACAAATTCATTATAGGTTATCACATATTTAAGAAATGTTGCATCACTTCCAAAGAATTATATGCTAAAAAGAAATATGGGTTAAAAACCTGTGAGGCCAACAAGAATATAAAAAAAAAGAGGGGAGGTATTTATCTTTTAGTGATGTGCACAAAAAAAGAAATGGCAAAATTTTACTATATTATCCTCTCTTACAAATTCAAGAAACTGTGAAATTTCTTTTATAATTAGAGTGCTGTTTTTTTTGTTTATGCAGAATTCATTTGTTTGTGGTTTCTGGATTTTTAAATTCATTGATTCCATTAGACAAACTAATCTTATTTTAATATTTTCCTCTATTTAAATGAATAAATATGTAAATTGGTATCTGATGTGAATTTGAATTATTGGTTTCACTTTGGGCTGTATTTGCTAAATAATACTATTAGTAAAATGACAAGTTATACAATAGATTAATATTTATGAAAGATTGTACATAATAATTAATTCTCTTCCAGGTATCAAGAGTGAGACAAGATGCAGATGAAGTTGAAGCAAATCTAAGGGAGAGAATCCAACAGTTAGAAATGACACGACTAGAGTTAGAAGAAGAAATAAGTACACAGAAAAATCATAATATGTCCAATAAACTACAGCATGAAGAACAGCTTACTATTATCAAACAAAAGTTCCAGTCTGAGGAGGTAATAAACAGTGAATCGAATGATTAAAGTGAATGAAAAGTAAAATAACAAAATTACAGAACTTCAAGTAAATATTGAGGCAGACAGTCTCTTATCAAATAGAAAAAATGAAAGGCTAGAAAAAATCGAATGGATGGAAAAAAATGGTGCTGGTTGATAAGTTAATTCAAGTTCTTTGATAGATTCTACACTTACATCCTGGTATTCTAGTAATCAAATACTTCTTCTATTTTTCTTCATTAATTGGTATTATTTACTTATCTCTCTGTATTCCAACTTGAACAACTTATTTTTCCCCCAAATAATATCTTTTGTAGAATAAGAACTTATTGAATTATAGAATCATATAATATTTAATTGTAAATGATTTACTCAGGAAAACAGATACAGTCAGTTAGAAGAGAAGTTACGAGTGACCCAGTTATTGAAAGATGAAGTTCAGTCCCGATGTAACCAACAGAGTTCCATTGTTAGTGACCTTACGTCCAGGAATAGTACTCTTACTCTGGAGACAGAAACAATGAAGAAAAGAGTGGAGGAGATGCAACAGGTTAATATTACTTATATAGGATAAAATTGAGCAGAACATCTTGCAAACAAAAAAAACATAAGAAACAACCAGGGTTGTAATAGCATGTCACAGTTAGAAACCTTATACTGTGGATTCATTTATTTTCGTGGGTACCAATTTTCGTGGACAGAGGGAAACTTGCATATTCGTGGGTATTTAAATTCGTGGTTTTGACAAAATTCACATGCATTCCTTTAGAAAATATGCATTTCGTTGAACAGTTAAATTCGTTATTTGCCTGTACCCATGAAATCCACGAAAATTGGTATCTAACGAATATTAATGAATCCACAGTATAGGGAAATTTTGGTGTATGTAATTTCCTTCACAGTAGACATTTTACTGTGAAATATCCCCTATGCAAATGTTTCACTATCAATTGAGATACATTGTAAAAACTATGAAACAGGTATAAAACCTATTGGAAAATGAGACTAATAAATGGTAGTTGAAAAATAAAAGAACATCTAAAGTTTAGCTTGTTTGACAAATATTGTGGAATTTGTCAAAAATACATCTATTGTTAAGTTAGAACTTTGTTTATATAAAATGTAAATAAATGAACATTTTATTTTACTTTATCTCCGAATATATCTATTTTTTGTGTATTTCAGTATTTAAGTTATAACAAAAGATAGATTTTTGACATCTAAAATTTAAAATATATACATTAGCAGTGCAAAGCCCCAAATTTATAAAGTAATTTTACTGGCTAGTTAAAGTTTAATATTGAGGGTAAAGTGGCTTCATAAACATTTGATTTATTAAAATAGTTGTCTATTGTTTTGCATGAAAAGATCCAAACAAAATTTGGTAGTTTAAATGTTTGATTATTACATTGATTTTATCATTTGGTTTTAGGAACTAGCTGAAAAGAATGCAGTAACTTTTGCTGAAGTTGGAAAGGTCAAACTAGATCTGAATCAAGCATTGAACAAACTTGAAGCAGAGAGAAAAGTGCAGACAGATTTAAGGAATCAACTGTCAGATTCAGATAGGAAAACATCTGGTAATTTATTATTATTAGTATAGATCAATGTAGAGGCAGCTATACATCAATAAGACAGCAATATAACAATCCAAAAACAGCAATGACAATAGTTATATATGTAACACTCCCAAACGTGTCCTTCCCCCCAAATGTGTCCGATTCCCCCAAACGTGTCTATTCTCCCCAAACGTGTCCATAATATTCAATATTCCCCAAACGTGCCCAATACTATTGTTATTCGCTCAAACGTGTCCGTCTTTTAGCGCTAATACATGTCCTAAACGCGACATCAATAACGTTCACGGCTGTTCTATGATGGGGGACACAGTTGATGAAGTGGTCATTTATTAGCATTAATTTATTCAATGCCGGTTGTTAATGATTATCATTACTGAAATTTTAATATGTAACATATGCATTAACTTTTGACTGAATTTGCTTATTGTTCAGTTGCAAGTATTTCATGCTCATTTAAAGCGCACATACAAATAATTCTAGTACAGTTGAATTAATCGTTTACTATGTAAATTGTTTTATACTAATAAACTCCAATGATGCCTTTTATATTAATCAGAATATTGAACGGTGGGCTTTCAGTCGAAATTGACCTCCCATCTATTTTTAACAGTTCTAATTTTCAATAAATTTTAGGTTACGGGCGTCACTAAAGACACACGAACAAGAGAAAGCCAAATATTTCATTCGTTATTTGAACGATATCATATTAACGATATATACTGTAGATAGGTTCTATTATCAAACCGGGAATTTAAAATTGGGCATTAATTTTTACGGTTATTTGGGATGACCACTAGTTGGATTTTAATCTAAAAAAAATAAATGTAAAGACCGATTTGTTTATAACTTCAGTAAGAAACCACTTCAATGTCTTATGTAATATAAGCCGTTACAAATAAAAGTTGCTGAAATTAAAAAATGTTGCCTTCCAAAATACAACTTATGGCACATTATAAAGAGTGAAATGCTTCAAACATTATAATGCGCATAGAAAAAGAATTTAAGTAATTCATTTTGATCTTTTAATGAAATAGTAAAAGATCGTAAAATGAGTATACAATAATAATAATAAAAAACCAAACAAATAACCTACGTTTTTATATTATGAACACGAATGATAGTTCCAGTAAAATAAAAAGCTTGAAATGGACACGTTTGGGGGATTGGACACAATTGGGGGTTTATTAAAAAATGGACACGTTTGAACGTTTATACAAATGACACGCTTTGGCGCCTTTTGACAACTAGTCATGTTTTTGCAGTTCAGTGACGTTGATGTGGACACGTTTGGGGGAATCGGACACGTTTGGGGGGAAGGACACATTTCTGAGTGTTACATATATAGTAAAACGCAGGAATACATAGATGGGATTTTGTCTCCTCTGTGACAACAGACTTGAAAGAGAGACATAGAAAAATTACATTTTGTTATTTTCTGAGTTGAAAACATTTAGGTTCAGTCCTCGGTTAAAGTATTTTTAGACTGCAATAACTTTGTCAAATCTTCATGGAATATAATAAAACTTCTTTGATCAAAAGAAAGTATCCAAAACAAAACCTTGAAATTATTTATTTTCATTCACCATATTTTACTGACAAGTAATTTAATAGCATTTTTTTGCAGTTTACATTAAGATACAGTCTGGGATAAAATAGTTTCAAACATCTATAACTTTGTCAATTTGTCGTAGAAAATTAGGAATAGTATGGTTTACTAACATGAAAATAGATCTGTTATTAATAAGAGACATAAACTTGTTGCCCCAAAATTGAGTCTGCAATTTCCATGTTTTCTCTATAGACTGCACTATTTTATATGTCTATCTGTGTGACGTTTATATTCTGATCTACTAATGTACGTCAAACACGCAATTCCACATCCATTTTAATGTTAATCTAACCATCCAGTTCAAGTACTTAAAATCTTTCAATCCTGTCCATATGGATTAAACATACATAAATAAAATACAAAAATAAGAAAGCAATGAATGAGATTGTTAAATTTGATATATATGCCTTTTTGAGCTTTGTTAAATATGTTTTTGTTTTTGTTTTGCTTAAGATTGTAACACAATTTTAACTGCTGTACCCATGTTTTTAATATTTTTACCTATTGTGTCTGTTTGTTTTGAACACACATCATGGTCGATATAATGGAATTTGATGTGAGTGTCATACGAGTGAGAGGTTTAGCTAGTTATAAAACCAGGTTCAATCCACCATTTTCTACATCAGAAAATGCCTGTGCTAAGTCAGAAAAATGAAAGTTGCTATTCATTTGTTTGATGTGTTTGAGCTTTTGTATTTGCCATTTGACTAAGGACTTTCTGTTTTGAATTTTTCTCTGGAGTTCAGTGTTTAATGATTTTACTTTTCACCATCGCAACCGGACCTTATAAAGCCCTACAGAGAAATATGTACTACTTATGTAATTTATTTTATGGCAGAGTCCTCAGTCTGATATGGGAAATTCAAAATATGAGGTCCAGATTAGTCCCATTTACAAAATGAACATAAAAAATCCTCAACAAGTCTGATTTTGTCGTCTAAAATTGTGCCATAGATTATAGATTTTCTTATAGAAACAAGAATAGTGTATGGTCATTCCAAAACTTTTAACACACATTAACCTACAGTGCTTTTAATCATATGTTTTTGTCATTGTTGCAGAACAAATATTAAGATATAGAGAAGCCTGTGAGGAGAAAGATGCAGAATTAGACAGTTTAAGAAGACGTCTTAAGTCTCGTGAATTAGAAGTATCCCATGTCCGAGAAGAAGAATCACAAAGAGCTAAGATGCTACAGATGGCTGTATTGAATTATTGTCAAAACATACCACAGTCAACAATGGAATCATCGTGATTAAAGTGAAGAATAATTTAAGGAAATAATGTTGAAATATTTTGTGAAATGTTTACTTCCTACTCTGGGATATTTAGAAAGACATGAGATGAAAAGGAGTTGTTGTATAATTTTTATTCTTGTATAATTACAACACACTTCAATACAAGATGCATCCAAAAATTAGCTCAGAATATATCATATCTCTAGATAAATTAAGCTTCAAATTAGTGATTTCATCAGCAACAAATATATGTTTAAGGCGGCTCGCGGGTATAAATCAATATTTTTTTTAAGTATAGGATTTCGCTATATTTTTCAATAAAAAAACTTTAATATATACTTAATAGAAAAATAAAATTAAAAAATATGGTCACAGTTCATTTAAGCTCACAATCTGCCTTAGAAAGATGCATACATTTTTGTAAAGGTACTGTTTTTCTGTTGAACTAATAGGAGAAATAGAGGTACATTTTAATATTGAAATAAGAAAAGAACTAAATTACAGAAATCGCTTAAATATTTCTATAGTTTAGTTTAAGTACAGCTTATTTGAAAAAAATAATTAAAAAACATAGGTCATCGATGAGTTAAAAAAAGTGGTTTTTCAATGTTTATGCCAAAAAATGGCATTTTTGCACTAAAGGGAGATAATTTGGAGCTTTTTCAATGACATATACATTTTAAAAGTCATCTGGGGCCAAAACAAATCTACTTTTTTGATTGATTTTTGTACCATATGATAAAGTAACAACTAATAATTTAAAAGTAATAAATTAAATTTGTAATAAAAAAAAAATGTTTAAATTTTTTGCTGAAATTTTTGTACCCTCGAGCCTCATTATAGATGTAATAGATCAAATAACTCTCATTAGATATATGGAATTCAGAAAGAAGTATCAAGAGTTGTGATACAATTATGGTTTCTTACATCGATTAATGTCATTAAAGTCACAAATAAGAGCTTTAAATGGTATTGACTTAAATAAATTTGATAATTCACAGTAACATATCATTGCTATATATGTTTTGTTGTTGTGTTAAACTTTCAGGCAAGTTTGTCATTAGTTCCTTGATAACTTCTATCTTTTCATATGTATGCTTTCTATAACCTATGAATAAAAATCAAGAGCTTAATCACTTTATTTACTGTAAATTCTAAAATTTGTGTGCATTTATTATTGCGATTTTGTCATTTTAGACTAAAATGCGATTTTTGTGTTTGCGATATTCAGAAAAATCCTGTTTGATTCATATAAAAAATTAAAAAATATGAGTTTTAATTATTGCGAGTATTACCTTGTCCCATTTATCGCAATAATAAAAACATTGCAATAATTTCTGAATTTACAGTATATTTATTAACTATGGATTGACTTTGAATGAGAGAATGTGTACCAGCTTTTATTAGCTGTGTTTTAACTAATAATTAGTATGTACAACAAACAAGAATTTTAAGTGAGGTTATGACTTAAGCACACACTCAGTGTTTTTAATTATATTTTATGTGAAATTTAATATTAGATCTGATATGGTTGTGATATTTTTTATGTATGACATTATTAGCTTCAAAATACTTGATTTTTTTAAACAATTCATTTTGAATTGATATGATGATATTTATTATATTTAATTTGATCTTGTTATCTTTAGTTTTACTTTCTTTTTAAATAATGTGATGATATTTAGTATATTTAATTTGATCTTGTCAGCATGGTCAGTTTAGTTTTAATTTATTGTTAGATTGTTTTTTACATATTTATATTTTCATACAATAAAGTATAATTTAATTGTAGAAGTTATTGATTGTACATGAGACTTGATGACTGATTTTTCCATGTCTTTGGTGAATATCTAATTTCAGTCTGATGTTAAGTTGGTCGTTGCTTTGGAGTTTGCTTGAATGTTGTTAATCTATCACTTCATGAGATGTCTTTTCTCTGACAAGGGCCATGGTTGTTGAGTGGTCCAAAAAGTTCATCTACTGTAAAACTAGCTTGTTAAAACACTGAGGTTATGAGTGTGAACCCTGCTCATAGCAATTGCATTTGTTTCTTATCTTAATTGACTTGGATTTCCAGTTTTCTTTCCTGAGGTCGTGGTTCTCTCTAGTTACTAGCTGACCAAGATATAGCCCATTATTTTAAAAGTGGTGTAAAGCACCAACATAAATCATCTATCCCCAGCTTCAGAAAAAAACAATAAAACAATTAACTTACTTGTATAATGTATTAATTGTTTACAAGTAGATGTGGTATGATTGCTTGCGAGAGTCCTAATGATGTGAATATAGGCCATCATACAACCTTCGACAAAGAGCAAAACCCATAATGTATACAAGGGACATAACACCCTGGCATGGCAAAATATGAAAAGATTCGAACAAGAAAAGCCTGCGAAAAACAAATGACTGTGGTAGGGCTTAACATGGTCTTGTAAGCTCTCAACCTGGAACAGTCAGTGGTAAAATTAATGAACGTGCAGTACCACAGTTTTTTCAAAAAGCAGGATATTTGTATTAACAAGATTCATTAATCGTCATGGGTTAAACGTTGTAAGATGCAGAATTATAAGAAATCAACCAAGATTTCTACTGTTTCCTTTATTGGTAAATTGAAATTTGAAAACATTTTAGTTTTTCTCAAAAATATACATTTACAATCAGGATATCCAATATTTCAATGTGACAGAATATGGTACAATCCTAGTTTTAGTCCAAATTTAACATAATGTATTTATGATCTATCCTTCAACCTGAGTTAATGAACAAAACATGTGGTACCTAACACTACAGGGAGATAACTCTTTAAAATTAGTTAAACATTTTAATCACATTGTATTGTTATGGAAATATTAAGCTTCTCAATGATCAAAATTAGTGTTTGTCAAACTGCTATGTATCCAAACAATCTTTTCCAAGAGAGTGATTGGTTCATTTGTTTTGAAATTTTGAAATTTTTTTCAAAGGATCAAAGTAAATATTTTGTCAAAATTTTATGAAAATTAAACAAGCCAAATTAATTTTAGCCAAGGTGTTGGGTACCACCTTAGCTATAACATATAGAAGTCTCAGTTAAAACATAATATCACAATATTTACCTGGAAAAATGTGACTATAAAAAATTATGAAAATGAAAAAAATGGTGTAACAGAAATAAATACTTTTTCAAAAATAAAAGCTTAAATGGAATTTCTTCAATAAATATGATATATAAAGAGCATGTTCTGTGCTAGTTGTAGGAACAAACGAAGTTTAGAATATGTGTATTAAGTCGTAATCTTTTACACTCCTTTTTTTAGAAAAAACTTTAAAAAAATTAACAATAATAAACAGGTATTTGAGCTGGCAGTGTCACTCATAAATAATGAATTGTTCTTAAAAGAGAACCTTACTTTTACAAATTATACATAAGCGCTCTCAAATCTGGATCTTGTTTAGAAAATAGAGCAGTATCATGTAGACAACCTGCAGTATAAAGGCTTTTACAGCCTGCTGATTTACAAATATCAGACATGAGTAATTTTAACGTTCTTTTTGATACAGTTTTTGCATAATACCATATATTTACTTCGTGTTCAAAAGCAGATGTTATAACTTCTCTGCTCAGACGATTAAACAAAAAAGTTGCATTTGGGTCTGTTTTTCTAATAAGTAAACGAAGCCCTGCAATAGGACAGAAAGCCTTCAAAGGTGATGCACACATGCGCTCCTTTTCTAAATCCTGACAGTTGAAATACTTTAAAGTCTCACGATTAATGACAACATACTCTGTCCCGTCAGCATCCGTGTTAAAGACAAATGAATCTATTTTTAATTCCTTCAGGTTCTCTTTTGTCAAGGAAAGAAAGTTTATCGTAATACAGAACCATACACTTTGTCTTAGTGAGAGAGCAGTACAACTTGACTGATATACATATCTACACAATAATTTCATTTCCTCTTTGTCAATATTTTCCCTGTGTTTGCACCCTGTTAACAAACCCTTCTTTTCAAGAATTTTGATTTTTGCATCTAATAAAGCATTACTCTCCTTGAATGCAAAATCTTTAACAATGTCAAAGTCTCTTTTAATATTTTTAAAATGGCGATTTAATGCAGCTCGAATATTCTTCATTGAATGTTTTGTATAAATGGCTGGATTAGTATGGCTTATACTTTCATTTGATTTTGTCATTGGTTTGGTCTCAGCATAAAAATACTTCAACTTTTCATTTAACTCCTCTACAGATACATTTTCTAAATCTGTTTCTTCACCTGAAGTTTCTTTGCTCCATTCTGAAATGAAAAAAATAATATATACTGACACATATTTTTATAAATAAGGCTGTGAATGACAGTTAACTGTTTATATTGCATCCATTTTCTGTCTTGTTTTCTGTGTTGATAATATAATATTTCCTCCTTAAAGTCATATGATTAAGTTTCTTGAAATTTTAATGTTATCAAAATTATTGAACCAATGCATGCATATACTAAACTAAATCTTGCATACACATTTTTTATATAATTCACATCTTTAACTTAGGCAGCAACCATTTGATTTTCTGGGGGGGGGGGGGGGGGGGGGGGCTATGTTTTTTTTTGGAAAAAAAAGTAAAAAAAAAATTATTTGTTTCACCCTTAGCTATATGTAATGCTAAAATTGAAAGAAAAAAATTGTTTTCGAATTGTCGAGAAAAAAAAATTTGTCAAGAAAAAAAAAACATATCCCCCCCCCCCCCCCCCCCCCGAAAATCAAATGGTTGCTGCCTTATTATCTATAAATACTTTTTCATTCAGTGGTTGTTGTTCACAAGCTTATTAACTTTCAAGTTTGTTATTAAAGTTTACCAGATTGTGACATTGATGAACAGTTGAACTATCAAACAGAGCATTATGGGAAGCATGACAGAAACGTGCATTGAAAGAGCAATGCCATTTGTTTATATATTTCCATGCATTCCCATTGGTTAATCAAACTATTTCTTAACAGTTGTTAAAAGATTTGTTGTATTAAATTTGTTTTTTAAGAATCTGTTGTTTCTTTCACCTTCAAGAAGACGTGTGTTTACATTCTATCATCACGGTTTTCCTCTCGCTCTTGCACTGTGTAATGGCCAAAGTTATACTGAGAGGTCTCAAAGTCAAGGTCACTGCATACAGGAAATATTGTCAAATTTAGTTTCTGGTAAATCAATTATTCAATATGGGTACATTTATGAAGATTTTTTATAATAAAACGGATTTTCTTTTTTTTTTAAAGTTTACATTCACTTCTTTAGAGTAAAATTTAACCATTCAAGTATAAAAACACATGTTCAATCTTTTTTTGTATTTGAAGTTTCATATGACTTTTAATAAAATCTCATGTGAAATAAACATTTTCAGAAATTTAGACTTCAGAAATTGTAAGAAAACTCCACCACAGACCAAAGTCATCAAATGACCAAAGACTATATGATCCCTATGGCCTTTAACAATGAGTAAAACCCATACTGCTTAGTACACAATGAAATGATGCCCCCAAATGACAAATGTTAAACAATTCAAAAGTGAAAAATAGCAGCCTGATCTTTGTACACAAATATGATGCATGTATACAAGAACAAAAGAGAACCATTGACCTATCATCTCCAGACTCGGGACAGGTACATAGAATGTGGTTGGGTTAATTAAACATGTTTAATTAATACATATAACAGTATAATTAACAGACAGAAGATTAAGTATACATTTAGTAGGTCAATGAAGCAAGAAATTTAAATCCAACTTATATTTGTGGAGATATATTACTTAGGAAGTTGTACATATATATTATAACACCCCTCTGGTGTATGTTAATATATATATCAAGTAAAACTTTGAGATCATAACATTTCTCAAGATATAGAGTGGACACAATTTCTACCATAGGACATGTGGTTATCAACTGACACCAAAAGATTTTTACCTTGACCTTTGACCTCAGATGTTGTACTTACATTATGACAAAACTCTGTTGTTAGTTAATATACATGTCAAATATAAACTTTGAAATTATAATGATTCTCTCAAGTAATATAGAGCGGACACAGTTTTATGCTATGGACAGACTGACTGATCACTATAGATTGACTCGCCACTAATAAAGCATGAACAGTAGGTCACCGTGGATATTTACTGCTGTACCCCAATTTATAACATTTTTACCTACAACTAGTATGATCTAGTATATCTGTTAGTTTTACTTACACAGTTGTCAATATAATGGAATTCTATGTGACTGACATACAAGTGAGAGGTTAAACTAGATATAAAACCAGAATTAATCCACCATTTTCTATATACATGACTTAAGGAAATGTCTGCATCAAGTCAGGAATATGACAGTTGTTTTCCATTAGTTTAAGCTTTTGATTTGCCATTAATACTTGATCATTCATAAGGGACTTTCTGTTATAAATTTTCCTTATTTTTTTTAATTATAATTCTTCCTGTATGCCAATTTCCCTCAAAATGCATTTTTATACAAGATACAAATAATTCCATTACTTATACATAGCAGACAAGGTAGATAACTCATCAACTAGTATTTTTTAAATTTCTATAACTTTTATTTATCAACAATTAAAAATAAAACATTGTACACATAGTTGATAAAATTTGAGGTATGTCTGTCAAGCATCATCAATGATCATCTAGCTCATCTTTGTCCTGGATCATGTCCTTGTATCATGCATGTAGTTGTATTATATTAGATACACAATTGGAGAGCTAATGTTAAACACATAATTGACAAAAGGTTTATTAGTCATAAAACCTTTTAAAAGATGATTGATTGATTGGTTAACTGTTGATTGCTTAATTAACTTCCAGTGGTCCTTAAGATGGAATAGCATTTAAGTGCACTGTTGACATTGTCAGCAGACAACCCAAGTTAAATGCTGACATGGAAACAATGTCTGATATGCTGACAGTCTGTCCTTCTTCATTAAAATCGCTCTGGGGCAACATTTCAGTCACGGTGGTCTATATTTCATGCCTTAGTTGTAATAGGGGTCACTGTTGACGAAAGTAATTCTTGATGCTTAACAGAACAGTAGCAATTGTAACTCCTGATTAAAAATTCAGGCTTTATGTCCTCTCATAAACATTATGTGTTGTAGTTCAAGATCTACATCATTCATTGCTTGTATAGCAGTTGCTCGCAAACTTTGAGCCGTATATAATTTTGAACATTTAGCATTTCGGCAAATATCAGACATGAGGTTGGAAAAACATCTGCTTGAAAGAGACAGTGTACCATACATTATTAAATTCACAATCTAAATTCACAATTACAGTGTTCTGAACACAACGGTTGAAGAGTGACTTAGCTTCTGGGGCTGTTTTCTTTATAAAAAAAATTAAAACTGCAACCGAGCATGATTTATGTCCATGTATTGAGTACATACGTTCAATGACTGGCCCCTTTTCACTTGTTCCACACAATGTACATTATTTTTTCATTGATAACAACATATTCATCTCCATTCCAATCTTTCAGGAAATCAAAAGAATCTACTAAGAGTTGTTGATGAAATTTAGACCCTCTTGAAATGAAATGAATTGCCAAGAAATATCACACTTGGAGTTGTAAGGATACTGGTGTATCTTCTGATATATATAATCACTTATTTTCTTGAGGTCCTCCATTTCAAAAATGTCATTGTGCTGTGTAGGATGTGAACACCCAGTTATGGTCATCATTTCCAGTATAGAGTCCAGCATATTGTTTCTGTCCCTAAATTCATTATCCCGGCAATATCAATGTTTCTCTTCAGGTCCTTTAAATGACGATTTAAAGCTGTGCGAAAAAGTTTGTATGTATTTTTATGGTACACAGATGCATATTTTTCTGGCATACGTGAAGCCCTTTTTTCTGTATGTTTAGGTTTGATTTCAGCATAGAAATGCTTAAGATTGTTGTTGAGATCTTCTTTAGACATGGATTCAAAATCTACCTCTGACCCTGTTGTTTCCATACTCCCATTCTGAAAAGACAAAAAAAATACACATTTTAAAAGTTGAAAACAGTACAAAAATAGTTAATTATAACATTAATTCAGAAACTATTTTTGAAGTTTTTAATATTGCAAAAAATGTGACAGGGTTATATATAATTGCAAAAGTTTAAACTCACATTTTGAAATTTTTCATATAAACTAAACAGGATTTTTCTCAATATTGCATTTTAGTCTAAAATAACAAAATCGCAATAATAAATGCACGCAATAATTTCTGAATTTACAGTATTACATATTAATTTCTAAAACAAACGCAATCCCATGTTGATTTATGTAATAAATAACAATTTGGGAACATATCTTATTCTCTTATTAATAAATTCTGATTTCTTTTCAATTGATTTCGATTACTATTGAACTATTCCTTTTTGTTTATAAACCAATCTACTACCTAATTAGCAGGAAGTAAAAAACGACAAAAACAGCTTACAATATCCTATGACATTACTTTTGTTTCATCATATTTGGTATTATTTCACCTAGAATATGACTTTCATTATTGTTTACTATAAAAATGAAGTCAGTGGCACTTATTATATCATTTTTACATCACCAAAATAAAAAATTTATATTACAACAAAATATCTATTTTTAAGAAAATTAACATGATTAAGAAAAATAGATATTTTGTTGTAACACAAGAAAAATCTATACAAGATATAAGCCAAAAAATGCATTTGATCACTTAATGTTCTATTTTTAGCCATGTCGGCCATGTTGGTTGGCAGACAGAGTCATCGGACACAACTTTTAAACTACATACCCTAATGACAATTGTGACCAAGTTTGGTTAAATTTGTCTCAGTTGTTTCAGAGAAGAATATTTTTGTAAGATTAAAAAAATTTACGAAAATTTTTTTAAAAATTTACTATAAAGTACAATAACTCCCTAAAGATGAAAGAACATTATCCTTACTGAATATTTTTTTCTGTGACTTTGTGTTGCCTGGCCTGAATTAATTTGACATGTGAATGAAGAAAAAGTGACATTTTAGAAAAAAATGTTTGTTTCTTTGTTGTTTCTCATCAAATCAATTTCAAACTCAATATTGTTACATTAAAGTATGAAATGATCGTTGCAATATAAATTAATTTAC
This sequence comes from Mytilus galloprovincialis, assembly GCA_037788925.1. NCBI lineage: Eukaryota > Metazoa > Mollusca > Bivalvia > Mytilida > Mytilidae > Mytilus > Mytilus galloprovincialis. Next base: position 49,912,687 of record CM075337.1, on the reverse strand, counting down.
ATGACAATACCTATTTTTTGTAATCTTTGACTGAGTGGAACACTGTAAAGCAATGTGGCAGGCAAAGGTGTTTGCTACATTCAGCACAACCATATTTTGTCTGACGCCTTTTTTCCTGTGTCCCTTTAGATACCATGGCCCAGCATACATGACACCATGTTTTGTTTCCCAAGTCTGCTGGCAAATGCCTATGTGTTAGTCGGTCTTCAAAATGTTCTACGGGTCGGTTTGATGGACTCCTGCTACAGTTGTCCCTTGTTGTACACCCTGCAATGAGTTGAGTTGCAACAAATCTAAAAAGGTCATTGATGTAGTTTGCTGGTGATTTGGTGAAATTTGTTAAAGAGTTGAGTGAATACAGATTCAGAAAAATCCAAAAAGGTCATCGATATGTTACTAGTTTGCTGGTGATTTGGTGAAATTTGTAAAAGTTTGTAAAAGTTTGTTTCTTTGTTGTTTCTCATCAAATTAGTTTCAAACTCAATATTGTTACATTAAAGTATAAAATGATCGTTGCAATATAAATTAATTTACATGACAAAAAAATACCTTTTTTTTTGTAATCTTTGACTGAGTGGAACACTGTAAAGCAATGTGGTAGGCAAAGGTGTTTTCTACATTCAGCACAACCATATTTTGTCTGATGCCTTTTTTCCTGTGTACCATTAGCTACCCTAGCCCAGCATATGTGACACCATGTTTTGTTTCCCAAGTCTGCTGGAAAATGCCTATGTGTTAGTCGGTCTTCAAAATGTTCTACCAGTAGGTTTGATGGACTCCTCCTACTGTTGCTCCTTGTAGTACACCCTGCAATGAGTTGAGTTGCAACAGGTTTAGAAAAATCCAAAGAGGTCATTGATGTAGTTTGCTGGTGATTTGGTAAAATTTGTAAAAGACGTAAGCATTAAACTGGATGTCACAGTGGTCAACATCACACACTTGGGTGGTGTGATCCAGAACCATCTTTGGGAATAGGAATTACTGCCTTTAGAATTCTCACTTCCGTCAATGGTAGAGATAAGACAAATTTTTCTTGTCCTTCCATACAGTAGCTGCAATTGCCCACTTTTGCCTAAACTGACTATCTCCTCTCTGTGTTACATTAACAGGATTCTCTGTAATCAAACCACATGTGTTGCACAAAATGGGGACAGTTTATTTTGTTTGTTGATGCTACTGATCTTTCATTGTACGTATTGTAGTAAATATTAATAGGTATCAATTTCAGTCAGAATAGGTATTCTTTAATTGTGATATGCAAGCTTCCTAAAATCCCATCTATTTATTGGCTTAAACATAGACGAAAATTATTTTTATCAAGTGATTGATGATGCCTAAAGGCATTGTTTGGCCTGGCTACGACAATTCCTAAAGGCATCGTCCTGTGTGTGGCTGGCGATGCCGTTTGCCTCGAATGGGTTAAAGAGTCAACTGACCATTTTGGTCACTTGACTTATTTTTAGATGTTACTTTGCTGAACATTATTGCTGTTTACAGTTTATCTCTATCTATAATAATATTCAAGATAATAACCAATAAACAGCTGCGCCATGAGCCCATGATATGCTCGTCGTCTTGTGTGAATATTATGCAATAATCATAAAGTTTCTGACATACGGTGCAACATCTGAACCCCCCCCCCTCTTTTTTTTAATCTTTACATTAATATAACTAAGAAGTGTGAAAAGTTTTAAGCAAAACCATAAATTGTTTTCGAGATACGGTGCAACATATGAAACCCCCCCCCCTTTTTTTTTTACAAACAACTCAATATCTCTAAAATGAAATTTTGTTTCAAAACAAAAAAGTATACAGATCTTAAGATTAATATTACTAAGAAGTGTGTAAAGTTTTATTAAAGCAATAATCATAAATCCTTTTTAAGATACGACGCGACATGTGAAAAACCCCTCCCCCTTTTTTACAAAATACTCAATAACTAGAGCAGACCTTCTTTGGCGGTCAGACTAACTGGGCGCCCCTTTATGAATATTTCTGGATCCACCACTAATAATTGCTAAAGTTTATGATTACTTCAGTTCAACCACTTATCGAAGGTAATCTTCCATGACTTCTGATGGTCAGAAGAAATTGTCTAAAGGATATTATTAAAAAGATTTTTTTAACTACATACTCATCTGGTCTTAATTAAATGAATTATACATTTCTATTATCTTGGAATATTCCATATTACATGTACAAAATGTATACAATATAATACAAAATTATCAAATATCAAATTAAATTTAAGTGCACAATGTTAGCATTTCCAATAGTTATTGATACATGTACATACAACTGAAATCCATCTTCTTTTCAATTATTTCATTTTCTTGATCTTAGCTTTAGGTTATAAAATTTCATATGAATAAAAGAAGATGTGGGACATATGTGAGAGTCATAAAATGCCCCATCCGCACTATCATTATCTATGTTCATTGGACCGTGTAAATGGGGGGAAATCTCTAATTTTGGCTATAAAATTATAAAGATCATATCACAGGAAACATGTGTACTAAGTTTCAAGTTGATTGGACTTCAACTTCATCAAAAACTACCTCGACCAAAAACTTTAACCTGAAGCGTGACAGACAAACAGACGGGTGAACAAACAGTTTCATTTTAATATAACCTTTAAAATGACAAGGAAATTTATCTAAATACACTATATCATTGTATATTTAAACTAAAAAGAAGTGATATTAAAAGGTCTGGAAAATATTATAGCTACAGCTATCAAGCCAGTCGAAAGAGTAGCAAGAAGGTTTAAATTAGAACATGAATGCAATATTTATGACAATAAAAGACAAAGCACATAAGTATATCTATAATTGTGCTAAAACTTGTATATAACTTGGATTGTCTCCCTTATATTTAAAACAGAATACAACTTCAAAAGCAAAAATATTTGCCATGAATCAAATATTGTTATTGTTGACTTTTTTAAGTAGATAAGTTACCAAAATTGGCTATCTTCATGTATATCAAGACCCATGAACAAATACAGTTAAACCTGCTGAAGAGACCACTAATTTTAGATTCCCCTGTCATGTCTGTAGATCATTTCATATAGATTAAACCCGTATTAAAAGACCACCTGTCTTAATAGACCACTTTTTTGCTCTCCCTTAAGTGGTCTCTTAAAACAGGTTTGACTGTACATAAAGATCAAGCATCATTTAGAAATGGAGACAACATTATTACATGATTATTAGGCATGTTTTGTCGTATGAATTAAAATATTAGAGCCTTAAAGAACAAAAATAATCTTTATTTACTTTCTAATGCAACCATTTAAAACCACTCATACTGAGAAAAAACTTACATAAGAGGAGAACATATCACTACTGGTAGATAGCTCAGGTCCTTTTAAGTTCTCTGTAAAGTTTTTATCCATAGTTTGACTTAGACTATAAGTCAGAATTTAAAGCACAAATAAGAATTGTTTAACTCTGAACTCTGATTGAATAATAAAACAAGAATGTGTCCATGGTACACGGATGCACCACTGGCACTTTCATTTTCTATGTTCAGTGGACCGTGATATTTGAGTCAAAACGCTAGTTTGGCATTAAAATTAGAAAGATCATATATCAAAAGGAACATGTGTACAAAGTTTCAAGTTGATAAGACTTTAACTTCATAAATACTACCTTGACCAAAATCTTTAACCTGAAACTTGCACTATCATTTCTATGTTGATCAGTGGACCATGAAATTGGGATCAAAAATATAATTTAGAATATAAACTAGAAAGATTATATCATAGGGGACAAAGTCTGTACACTTTAGTTGCACGCCACAGGAACGCTATGCAATCGTTAAACGCGCATTGCATAATAACGGCGTCACACATCAGCGTATCTCCGACGTACGCAGGCGTGGTAAAAAATTATGTATGCTGCCAATACGCTAGTTATTTTGGATGCATTCAATTTGTCAATCATATCTGTATCGTGTGTACAAAGAGCTTTAAGCGTGTATTGAGCGTACAAGAAGCGTACATAAGCGTGTATCGGGGGTTCAAGTAAGCATATGTTAGCGTATTAATGGTGTTTGTCTAAAGTAGATGGAATGCACGCTACAAAGGAAAAACGTCCCTTGAATGTATTTGAGGCCTGTCCCTGTCATATCTTGGACGTTCTATTATGGGGTGTTTGTTAAAAACACACCCGCATACGTTTAATTTAAAGTTGAACAATCTTGAAGCGTATACAAAGTGCCCAAAATGTGTCTCAAACTTATCTGTAACGTTTTCAACGTGCATGTGGCGTATGGGTACACGCTAGAGCTGGATGAAAATTTTTATGAGATGTAGCGTTCACCAAGCATATACCTTTTCATTTCGACGTACTTCAAACTTATGCAATGCATGTTTAACGATTGTTTAGCATTCCTCTGGCGTGCAACTAATGTATTTTTTTACTGACTTTGTCAATTTTCTCTTTACATTTGGTACAAGGCGGTCTATACGCCAATGTTTGACGCCGGCATAACAAACAGCCCATAATTAAACGTCCCAGACACGTCGAAAGCACGGATAATCGTCCCGGATACAACTGGGACTCGTCTCAAATACGTTCAAGAGACTTTTTTTCCTCTGTAGCGTGCATTCCATCTACATTAGACAAACGCCAGATATACGCCAACATATGTTACTTCAACGCCTGCGATAAACGCTTAGGTACGCTTCACATTACTAGCATATTGTCAGTGTACATGATTTTTTTATCAGAGCTATACACTAATGTGTGACTCCGGTATTAAAATAAGTTTGATTGTGGCGGTTATCTTGTTCTCAGGTTGATGTTGGAAATATTTTTGGAAGGGGACCACCTATAGCTAAGGACCATTCAACCAAAGTTTCGTCCTAATTGGCTCACTTGTTCCAGACAAGAAGATCTTTATGTGAATTTTCCATAGGATCCTAGTATGTTTAGCTAAGTTCAGCTGTGGCTGACATCTTGGTCAGAGACATAGTTTTTTCGGAAGGGGACCACCCAAGCACAGGCACTTGTCTCAGAAAAAAAATTATATATACCTTAATATAACACAAGGTACTTAAACTAAAATTTTTAAAAAATGTCACCAGGTCGCGAAATTCCTTTTTTTTTTTCGATTTCTCGGTTGCCAAACCTACTTAAACTTATCATGCCATTAATTTAAATTGATTTATCTACACAATGGTGTGGGGGAGATTATCTATGAAATAAGTTAAAAACAATAACGGGGATTCAGTTTTGGAAAAGTTAGGTCGAAAGCCAGTTAGAAAGTCTAGTGCCTGTGATTAGTCTTATATCATATCTGGTTGTATATGACGGACTATCAAACTGTCTGACTATAGAACTGTCGGACTATTAAATCGTCGGACTATAGAACTGTCGGTCTATTAAACCGTCGGACTATAGAACTGTCGGACTGTCGAGCTGACCCCATAGGAAACATGTGTACTAAGTTTCAAGTTGATTGGACTTATACTTCATTAAAAACTGCCTTGACTAAAAATTTAACCTGAAGCAGGACAGACCGAGAGAAGGACGAACAAACAAACGAACAACAAACAGACAGACAAACAGACCCACAGACCAGAAAACAAAATTCCCCTCTACTATTGTAGGTGGGGCATAAACATTCTTACTTGGGATAGTATTCAGCATTAAAAAAAGTAAAAAGCTTTTTTAGATTACCTTGAAACATTTTTACACCCCATTTAGTGTTGGATTGCGTAGATTTGGATTCAAAATTTGCTTCTTGTAACTCCTCCATGTCTTCATCAGTCATTCTTAGGAATCGTCCACGCTTTTTTTTTGGTGGTTGGTCATCTTCATTATTCTTTTCTATCTCCGAAAGTAGCTCTTCCATAGAAGGTGGTTGTACACGCTCAGGTGACTTACATGGTTGTGGACTCAATGCTTCTAACTTAACTGATTGCTGCTCACATTGTTTTAATTCACTATCTATCTGTAAAGCAGCAGTATTTTGAATGTTTCCTTGCGCATTAACCAGAGTTAAATTTGAATGACTTGGTTGATCAATTGCCTGTAGTGCCATTTGTAGTTGAGTTACCGGTAATTGATTACAAGTAGTCATACAGGTAGGTGCATTTTTTGAACCTGGCATAACAATAGGAAAACGTCTGATTATTGTTGAATTCTTATCTATTGGCAGGAATCTAATAAGATACGGCTGTGTTCCTGCCATGGGTGACTTAGCTGGGGCTGGGGCTCTAGGTCTGTTATTGGCAGACTGAATGGGAACAGGAAATTGCATTGTAGGCGCTGAAGACACTTTTGCAGGCATAACAAAAGGAGCATGAATGGCAGACGTCAAAGGTCCTATAATATATGGTGTGGTACATGCAATAGGAATTGCTTGTGACTGAGTAACTTTAGATAGAGGTAATGACATAATAGAAGGCAAAGGTTCTGTTGTACATGTTGTAATTGGACAATCCTCAATTGGTTCTTGTTTGACTTTACATATCAGCTCTGAATCTTCTTGTTCTGTGGTATTTGGACAGTCCTCAATTGGTTCTTGTTTGACTTTACCTATCAGCTCTGAATTTTCTTGTGATTGAACTATAAACATTGATACGTCTGAAATACAAAAGCATTATTTCTTTTAGGCAAAATCAATCAGATAAATTGGAATAAAAACCATGCTTCATGTGCATAATGATTCTATTTACTATGCAGTATGAGCTTTGCTCATTGTAGAAAGCTGTACATACAGTCATAACAGTGATCTAGCTATAGTTGTCACATGGTTGTTAGTTTCTGTGTCATTTGATTTCTTGTGGAGAGTTATCTCATTGGCAATCATACTACATCTTCTTTCTTATATTAATTATATCAATAGAATCATTGCAATTGACAGACCTTTAATCAAACTTTCTGACATGTTTGACATACAGTAGTTACAATGAAAAATAACCCACAGAATCTTTTCACAAAAAGTATAAAATGTGAGCTCTTACCTTTACTTCCCTTCTCTTTGTTTCCATTTTCTCTCTCAATTTTTTCACTTTGAAAATCTTTTGTCATTTCCGTATCAACCATAACTTTTTTCTTCGCACCATGCTCATCAAACTGTATCCCTGTTGGACCACGTGCAATATACACATCACCTAGTGATGAAATATCACTAGTTAATGTTTTTAAATAAGGATTTAAGGAAATATTAAGGTCCAGATCCCTCCCACCACTACTGTGAAATAGTTTAATATAAACTAAGTTTTCATTCTCACTGAGATCTTTTTTTAATTTTTCGAGACTTTCATCATAGGCACCGCTGGCACTGTTCTTAATTTCTCTCAGCGTTTCTTTTAAAGTAACGACAGTCTGGTTAACTTTCCCAAGTATATTAACAACATATAGAATATTATCCCTTTGTTCTTCTTCTAATGACCTAAGCTCTTGATGGAATGCCTGTTCAATTTTATCTAAAAACGTATCGAGATCCTTTCTAAAAGCTTTGATTTCAGTAAAGCAGTTATTTTTTTGTTCTTGCAATCTTCTAAGATTCTCATTTCTGTTCAGATTAAATTTGTTAGTATTTGCTTCCAAAGTTAATAGCCTCCGTTCTATAGTTATTAAGTCCAATGGATCAACTGCAGATGCCATTTTATAAAATTTATTATTTTGCTTGGTATGCTATCCTGTCATGCCTGTTGTATTTCTTTGTAACCTGAAAAATAATATATAAAATGTTTAAAGTTCCATTGTACATCTTTGTCCCACAATAATATATCACATTGTCATTTGTTGCTGTACATGTACATGTATATCAAATATTTGTTTCTTTGTTTTTTTGTACATGAATTTAAACCATGCCATTAGTTTTAATAAGATTTGCTTTCAATTTCATGAATTTCCTATTCCATAGCCTTTTATCATGTTTATAGATTGCAAGGCAGTTGTTTTTGCTCTTTGTTGACAGTCGTACATACACCAACCTCAAGTTGCTTATTTCTAAGTTATTTGTCCTCTGGTAACATTATTTTCATTGGCAATCATCCCCATCTTATTTTCAAATTTACTTAACATAAAAACTAGGATTGGTTGTGATTCTTCAGAATGAATTAATACTCCATGGTAAATTGTCTACCGTTGTAATTAATTACCCTGTTTTACATTGAATCATCAAATACATGTACATGTACCACAGATGTGCCATGTGAATCCCATTGTCTGCACTACATGGATATTATTAAAAGACAAAGTTTCTGAATCAAGATTGATATTGATGTTACCATGATGAAATACATGTCATGCATGTAGTAGCAATTTTCAGAATAAGTAAAGGCAATTTTAATGGTCAAGCTTCATATTAGGGTAACAAGAGTGCACACGCTGAAATGTCTCGCCTTCTATACTAATCATTGATATTATGTTGATAGTCCTAAGTATAAAGCTAAGCTTTATTACAACTGTCACATAAACTTAACATTAATCAAGATACTTTAACAGAGACCAATGAACCTTGAAAATGAGGTCAAGGTCAGATGAACCATGCCAGGCAGACATGTACAGCTAACAATGCTTCTATACAACATATATAGTTGACACATTACTTATAGTTTAAGAAAAATAGACCAAAACACGAAAACTTAACACTGTGCAATGAACCGTGAAAATGAGGTCATGGTCAAATAAAACCTGTGCGACTGACATAAAGATCATAAAATATTTCCATACACCAAATATAGTTGACCTATGGCATATAGTATTAGATAAAAAGACCAAAACTCAAAAACTTAACTTTGACCACTGAACCATGAAAATGAGGTCAAGGTCACATGACATCTGCCCGCTAGACATGTACACTTTACAATCATTCCATACAAAAAATATAGTAGATCTATTGCATGTATAGTATGAGAAAAACAGACCAAAACACAAAAATTTAACTATAACTACTGAACCATGAAAATGAGGTCAAGGTCAGATGACACCTGCCAGTTGGACATGTACACCTTACAGTTCTTCCATACACCAAATATACTAGCCCTATTGCTTATAGTATCTGAGATATGGACCTGACCACCAAAACTTAACCTTGTTCACTGATCCATGAAATGAGGTCGAGGTCAAGTGAAAACTGTCTGACAGACACGAGGACCTTGCAAGGTACGCACATATCAAATATAATTATCCTATTACTTATAATAAGAGAGAATTCAACATTACAAAAAATTTGAACTTTTTTTTCAAGTGGTCACTGAACCATGAAAATGAGGTCAAGGATATTGGACATGTGACTGACGGTAACTTCGTAACATGAAGCATCTATATACAAAGTATGAAGCATCCAGGTCTTCCACCTTCTAAAATATCAAGCTTTTAAGAAGTGAGCTAACGCCGCCGTAGCCGCCGCCGCCGCCGCCGCCGCCGGATCACTATCCCTATGTCGAGCTTTCTGCAACAAAAGTTGCAGGCTCGACAAAAATGCCCTTTAATGTCAGGCATCAAACAGTCATTTCCACCTACTGTGAGCTAAAATTTTACAGTCATTCATCAAAATATACTTATTGTGATTCATCAGAGGTCTCAAAAATTATGTGATTTGTCAAAAACAAAGTATTTGTGTGTGTGTCTGAAGTCAGGAGCCTGAAAAAATTATTCAGAGGTTGTTGTATGTTATTGTATATCTTATTTGTTTTTTCCAACATTGTTCATGTTGTTAAAAGTACTTAATTCAAACTGTTGGTTTCTTCTATAGCCATGCATGATAGCATTGGTTTTAATTTTGTTATGTCTGGGTCTTTTTTCAATTGTACATGTAGTTCCTGTGAACATGGTGGATACACGCGCACTGGGACATAGTCTGATTAATCATTAGCATCCCATATGTCTGACAAAGGCTGTTTTAAGCTTTTGCAAGGGTTGTACTGGGGGTACATGTACTTTGAAGATGAAAAATGGCAAAAATTCATGTCAAATGACGTTTTAAAGTTAATTCTTGGCCCACTTGATGATAAAATGTATACTTTGTTATATACATGTACCTTTGTTTTTTTCCAAAAACAAAGGTATATAACAATAATTATTTGAGACCTCTAACGAATAACGAGTAGGATATTTTGACAAATAAGGTACAATTTTAACCAATTTGATTCAGTAGTAGCCAAAAAATGACTGTTTGACGTCATAATAGAAAATATATGGCACCACAATGGAAAAGTGATTGTTCATGTTGTATGACATCAAAAGTCCAAGTGAGTCAGATTCTAAGGTCATGCAGTTTGGATTTCCACTTGAATTGTCCCGCTTGAACTATTGACGTCATACAACAATAACTTTTCCGTGAACAATGGTTGAGGCGTCAAATATTTTGTATTATGACGTCAAAATTTTACAGAAACCTGTGTGATGTCCAGAAATGGCGGACAAATAATGATAAAGTGTGTAGTGATAAGGTGTATTGGGGTCATAAACCATGGACTGCTAGAAGACTCAAGTGAAATAATGCAACCTACTGAGCCATATTAGGTAACAGGTGGTCATCATACATAAATGAAGAGATACATGAAAAATGAACAAATTGATACCCGATTTATATAATTCCAAGGCTGTTACTGTTAGTTGGCACCAGAAGCGACGAAGCAGCCCAACTATTTTGGACGGGCAAATATCCACTTTTTGATATGGGATAAGCTCTGATGTCCCACTGCCTCAGCTTGACTGGCAAACTAGCCGTTGGACGTCAGAGTATTATCTCGGACTAGTCTTCCCATGGATAGAAACAAGTGCTTGTAGATTATGAAAGCATAGTACGTACATGTATACAGTACTACTGTCAGTACTCAGAAGTAGACAAATTTACCATTAATGCACAGTGAATCAATCTCATTATTTATTTTAATATCTAGGTAATATATCTGATTTTAATGTGTTTGCAGTTTTTAAATTTACCTTTTCATTCTGCTACTTTGTTTTGGGTTTTTTGCCTTTTTTAATAATCTGGTATCAACAATACGGAACAATAGAGAAGAGACAAGAAAGTCATATCTAATGGTTGGGTACCAGTCCCAAATTAATTAAACCACTGATAAAATCGGACAGCTCTGCTAATTTCCCGGATATCTGAAAACATATCCAATATACGCATTAACAAAATCTTTTGAGACTCAAGCATTTCTAATTTGACACGAAAACCACATGTTGACAAAATTAAAACATATACAAGTCAGTATACCGTTCACTCACTTATGACCCTACATGCATAAGCATAAAACACATAAAAGATTTATCTAAAGTCGGTTATACATATATATGTTGTATTGTTATAAGTATATATAATAAATATAATTTTTTTTATTTAAAAACTTTTGTTACTGTTGCTCATATAAACACTGAAACTTCTTATCTAAAAAGAATTAAAAAAACTATGTTGCGTACACATCGAAAATTTGACAAAAATAGAAAAATATGGTGAATCTGACTATAAAGAATAGAAGTGAAGTAATAAGATAAATTAAAAAGTAAAATAAAAATATGATAATATATATAGTCACTTTGTAGCTATACTACATTCCGGAAACTAGTATACTCTTTTCATTTACGGAACCTATGCAATGGCAGAATGGTCTTTCAGTACCATGAGAAGACTTGAGAAATACAATTATAATCAAGCGATTATCTGGCTTGGTCTTTTGAGTTTCAAAAGTTGATTTTTAACTGCTGAAAATATGATTTTTGTGAGGTCATGTTAAGTCCCAGAAAATTGCGAGAATGCAGAATTTTTCACAATTAACACCAACTTCGGTCGTAAGACCCCTCGCCGTATGACTTACCCCCGGCTTTGAGTACACATCATTTTGGCCTAGCTACACCCCTGGCTATTTAGAGCGTATATAAAGAGAAGAAAAAGAACCCTATCTACATATGTATAAACATATGCTCACATGATGTAGATTCAAAGGAAGCCAGTGTAATGTGTAGTTCCTGTTTGGAGTGGCAACATTTATCTTGTGCTAGACTAAAACAACTTCCAAAGGCAAACAATTGGTTTTGTAACAATTGCAAATGTTAAATCACGTGTCCATTTGAAATTCATAGCAAACAACTATTAATATTGTCTTTTATGTCTGTTTTATGATGTAGTTTTGCATAACACTATTTATATCACCGGCAGGATATTTAAACCATAGATTTTACACTGATTTGAAAATCAGCTATTTTATAAATATTTTAGAAAAAAATATATTTAATAATGTATTTACAAATGTGTTTCATGCTTTTAATTATTATTATAAAGTTATAAATTATTCATTTATGAAAATCTTCAAATATTTTATTTTTGATTGTACTGTATTTTTATAAATGCTTGATATTGTAATAAAAATGATTTTAAATTATTATTAAGATTTTTTTTTGCTATTTTGCCGGTGCCGGTCAAATAGCCACTGCCTAGTTTTAATGTTTTTCTTAAAGGGATAATAACATGAAGCAGATATTGAGAAAAGCATCTTGGCTGTTCAATTTTTAAAGAAGGCGAAGAAATCACAATAATTTGAAATTGATTAATATTGTCAATGAATAGGAAGAAAAGCTTGAAAAAAATGAAAAAGGAACACATTGCGTCTGACAATGAACCAATATAAAAAAAATAATGTTTTCAAAATCAGAATAGTTTTGTCCAGATGCCAGAATTTATGGCACACTCCGGAGAAGACAAGGTGCAATTGCAGAAATGAACAAGGCATCTTAAAACAAGAAATAGATATCCACTTCTATTTAATATTTAAACAAGTCACAGTAGGCACTTGACACAATCAAAATATAAATGCTAATTTAAACATTTAAACAATTTATCTTAGGTCAACTTGTTGCTAATGAGAAAGTAGCAGTCCGACATTTTACTGAAATGCAAAATGAGATTAATTCTGAAATTATATAGAGAAAAAAAAACTCATCAAAGATAAAAGGGTTATAATTTTGTACAACTGAACAGAAGCTTGTTTCGTCTCCACGAGACTCATGAGTCTTTTTTAAAAAACAGGTGGAACACCAAATAAAGAAGGGTGTTGTAGAACTCAGATAAACGTAATATAAACCAATTCATTTTTTTACATAAATAAGGCCGTTAGTTTTCTCGTTTGAATTGTTTTACATTGTCTTATCGGGGCCTATTATAGCTGACTATGCGGTATGGGCTTTGCTCATTGTTGAAGGCCGTACGGTGACCTATAGTCGTTAATGTCTGTGTAATTTTGGTCTTTTGTGGATAGTTGTCTCATTGGCAATCATACCACATCTTCTTTTTTATACAAATATAGTTAAAGCAATCTCAACCTGGGTGTACATAACCTTAACCTTGTGTTTTTGAATAATACAACATTTTGTATACAATAAATTAACAGAAATTAAACATGTCAATATAGGAAAGTTAAATGACACTATAAGTAATCAGATCTCAGATCAAAATTAGTCTGACACAGAAAATAAGTGTGTTTTAGGAACACTAAATAAATTGAAGAATACTAGGCTTCTGGAAGATTAAGATGTTTTAATGTATTTTTCTGAATATTTATTCTCAAATACTTTTTTTAGTTCCCATTGATGAATTATGAGTTGAATATGGAATGATCTTTCATGATACATCTGGTTCCTTCATTTTTAATGGTGTTTGTAACTTTGGTTTGTACATTGTTTTTATCTATGTATAAAGATTTGTTCATCAGTAAACTACTGTTGTCAAAATTTTTACAACACGATAGTGAAATGATAATAGAATCTTATTTTAATTGAAAGATAAAGACAACAGTAGTATATACCGCTGTTCAAAAGTCATAAATCGATTGACAGAAAACAAATCCGGATTACAAACTTAAACGGAGGAAAACACATCAACTATAAGAGGAAAACAACGAAACAACATGTACAGAAACACTGAAATCCAACAAAAACAAACACCAATGCTACATACATAGAAATTAACCAAAAATACCGCTAAAATACCAACATTGCACAGAGGCGGATTTAGGGGGCCAAGGGGGCCCGGGCCCCCCTTTTTTGGGAAAAAATGTTTGCTTATATAGGAAATCACTGAAGCGTGACTGCAGCGGGCCCCCTTTTAGGCAGTTAGTGGGCCCCCACTTATGAAAATTCCTTGATCCGCCACTGTTACGTGACAGAAATACATTACGAATAAATGCAAGAACAGTCGTGACAGAAAAATACATAAAATTGATAAACAATATAAAATATAAATCCAGACTAACAACGACCACCTAAAATTAATTTACGACTGTACACAAATACAACATTATAGAATTATGAACCCTTTTTTGTTTGTAAACAAACAAATGACTGGTAATTTGATTTTTCAGAGGGAGGACTTTTTAACAGCCAGCATGAATGGTTGTCGTTTGAAAATGCCTGTGCCAAATCAGGAATATGACAGTTCTTGTCTATTCGTTTTTGATGAGTTTTGTTGTTTGGTTTTGCCGTGTGATTGTGGGCTTTCCGATTGGATTTTCCACTGGGTTCAGTATTTTTGTAATTTTACTTTTTTCTAGGTGAAACATGTCAATTCCGAATTGCAACACATGATAGTCATAATAAATGAATTAGTAACAACATGTTCATCATTTAAGAGTTTGAAAGTGTTTTAAGTTATTGAAATATATATATTAAATGCATGCCAATTTGATAAAATTCATTATTTTGCAGTACGTAGTCAATATACACATGTGCAAACAAATTTTATTGAATTTAGAGCATGGGTTTATTCACAAAGCGAAAGAGGCATGTCACATTAGAATTAGATATAGGAAGATGTGGTATGAATGCCAATGAGACAACTCTCCTTCCAAGTCACAGTTTATAAAAGTAAACCATTATAGTTTTCTAATTAAAACTGTGCAAACAAATACATCCTGTGCATATAGTTGCTTTAAACTAAAAATTATATAAATCAACTAGGCGATTAATTATATTGACGTTTACATAAATATGAAACCTTGCTAGTGAAGCTGGCTTATGTAGATGAAAGCGTGTCTGGCGTATTAAATTGTAAGCCTGGTACCTTTGATAACTATTAGCATGTTGAAATGTATTATTGTTTTGTTTATTTGTGTATTTTCTGTCCTGATTGTTCTTGCATTTATGTGTACTATAGTCATGTCATGTAATGTTGTCCTTTCAGTGTTATATTTAACACTGCCATAAAAGCACGAGGTTTGGTTAACCACAATACCAGGTTCAACCCACAATTTTTTTCTTAAAACGTCCTGTACCAAGTCAGGAAAATGGCAGTTGTTATTTTATAGTTCGTTTCTGTGTGTGTTACATTGTCGTTTGGTTTTTTCTTGTTGCACTTTGTTGTTTCGTTGTTTTCCTGTTAAAGTTGATGTGTTTCCCTCGGCTTTGGTTTGTAACCCGGATTTGTTTTCTCTCAATCGATTTATAACTTTCGAACAGCGGTATACTACTGTTGCTCTTATTTAATGAGAAATTAAAAGAAAAGATTAAAAAGAAGATATGTTGATGATGTAACAATGCACTCGCGCATGGTCAGCTCTTTGTAATATGTAATTTTAAGATTCCTAGATTTTGTTTTGACTTTAGAGCCATTACCGATTTTACTTAGAAGGATGATTATCAATTCCAACTAGAGGACACAATAACAGCACTCTCCATGTTATGCTGGTTCAATGTTGTTCATCATATAAAAACATTGTGCTGGCAAATAAGAATGGACAACAAAGACCGCCATGCCGACTGCAACATTTTGGCCTCATTTGTAAAAATAAGTTCTCTTCATGATTAGATGAAGCATATCAAATTTATTTATTTCGGTCATGTAGTTTATTGGAAAGGTATCGAGTGTGAATGTTTGCCGATATACGGAAATTGGAAAGAATCAATATGTTCATAAGATATTTTGTAGATTTCTCGTTTTAAAATGCTTTTTATAACTTATATATAACTTGGATGAGAGAGCAACTCCATTCAAAAGATTCCCTAGAAAAATATTAGATATATATATATATATATATATATATATATATATATATATATATATATATATATAGGTTGAATTAAGGCGATAGTAGAAAAATTCAGTAAAATCACAAAAATACTGAACTCCGAGTTTACGATGTTCAAATTCCGTAAATCGATAACCAAAAATAACTGATAAAATGGCTTAAGGGCATACGATACAGTTTTGATCTCGTATTTACAGTTTGATGAAAATTTCCATATAGGCTATTTTTTGCCTGACTAAATCAAATATGTAATATAAAATATACCTTCATGTGCTACTTTTTGAGTTAAATGAGGTCGAAATTTTATATATTTGTTCAAAATTCGGATTTGTGGCCTTATTTCCCTTTAGAAAGAAAGACATAACTTTTTTGTTTTAAAAGATAAACACAAATTGTTTTTTGTTAAATAATTTGTAATTTCTGTATTTTATAAGTATCCTAAACATTTATCCATTTTTATTCAGAAATAACTCATATTTATCAAATGGTCATGAATTGAGAAAAAAACGTAATTTTTTGCTGTATATTTATCAAAATTTTAAAAAATGCACTATTTACAGTTTTATAAAATTTGGTCCACATAATCTCCCTGCAAAGTGAAACAAAATGTCGTTTTAAAAAATAGGGGTCCATGCACTCGTTTTCAAATTAAATCAGTTTGAATGATAAAAATCAGTCGAAAAATGCATCTTTTCCGGATATGTCCTAGTTTGACGTCGCGAAAATAACATTTTACGTTAGTAACGTAATTACCTCCCCTGTAACTGTATCGTATGCCCTTAAACAGGACAAGCGTCTTCCGTCATGCGAATCAACACTCAGTAGAAGTAAATCATATCTTTTAATTTAACCTTTGAAAATACACTACTTGCTCCTTTTTGATAAACAATGTGACGATCGGTAATTGGACAAAATCTGTAAAATTATAGATTAGACGCCTATACTGGTATCTAAAGAAAAAAACGTGTCGCTAGAGAGTGGACAAACCACACATTGTATTGATCAACCAATTAGTGTTAGTGACTGATATATTATGTTGATTACCGCCGATTAAAGCCGTTCTTCCTTTTTACTCTAAATTAAGCACTTTTTTGTTAGTAACACTCTCACGTTAACGAAATTCATATATTGCAAATATTGTAGAAGCGTATTTTAAGGGCATACGATACAGTTACAGGGAAGGTAATGACGTTGCTAACGTAAAATGTTATTTTCGCAACGTCAAACTCTGACATATCGGGAAAAGATGTATTTTTCGACTGATTTTTACCATTCAAACCGATTTAATTTGAAAACGAGTGCATGGACCCCTTTTTTTAAAACAGCAATTTGTTTCATTTTGCAAGGAGATTATGTGACCCAAATTTTATAAAACTGTAAATAGCTCAATTTTTTTAATTTTGATAAACATGCAGCAAAAATTGACGTTTTTTCCTCTATTCATGAACATTTGATAAATATAGAGTTATTTCGGAATAAAAATTGCATAATTTTTAATGATACTTATAAAATACAGAAATTACCGATTATTTAACAAAAACCATTTTGTGTTTACCTTTTAAAACAAAAAAGTTATGTCTTTCTTTCGAAAAAGAAAATACGGACACAAATCTGAATTTTGAGCAAATATACAAAATTTCGACCTTATTTTACTCAAAATGTAGCACATGAAGGTATATTTTTTATTACATATTTGATTTAATCAGGTAAAAATAGCCTATATGCAAATTTTCAAAACTCAAAACTGTATCGTATGCCCTTAATGTATCAAGTGAGATGCGTAAACGCAAAACGATGGAGTAGGACAAATGTGACTATCTAAAAATGGGAAGTTGACAATTAAAATCACGTTTGTCATGCCAAAGGATCAAGATGTACGAGGCAAACCTTATAGTTTTGGTTGTATAAAAGGTTCACTAAGAATATGAGATGCAAGCACCCAATCAGTATTTCTGACAGTAAATTAAAGAACTTCGCAAACATGTGTCAAAGATTGTTAAATCAACTGAAAAATGTTTATACTCAACACCAATAATTAGTTTTCCCACTTCTGATGCAAAAATTATCACCCACAAAGATTCGAGTAGCATGGTACAGTGATGTTCTTCCCCGATACAAAATGAATAGAAGCTCGTGAATATTCAAATTGTACACTAAATAAATGATGGCAATATTTCTGTATCACATAATATGAGTTTTTCTCTGTTGTTCTATTCATTGGACAATATAGACAAGTTTGTGGTGTTAATAATTCATTCGCACTGTAACATTAGGTAAAACAATATGATGTTTTAAAGCAAGGCTTTAATTACCCATGCTGGCAGTGTCTATTGATTTTTTTGGCAATTTTTTTGTGTTATAGCCAGAGCAAACATTTGCCCAGGAAATGAGAAATCGACTACCAAATGATTTCATGCACATGATTCAATACATTTTTGTAGCGATGAGTATTATAGATATCTTTCTAATAAGTCGCGAAAGTTATGAACATTTTATAGTAAAAGTTGATTGTTTTATGAAATGACATAATAAAATCCGTTTCGGAAACATCCCGCTCTCATTATCACTAAGTTAGTACCTGAGGCATTTTGTCGGTTCAGGTGTTCTGCTAAAATACATGGTGACAAAGATCAAAAACTTTAATCAAACTGTTTGAAATCGCTTTTCATACAGAAGCTGTTGGTTAAAAAGACTCAAACTTAACCCTAAAGATCAAAGTGTAATTGGTTAACTGCAAGTTGTAATTAAAAACTAAGAATAGTTTGTCATATTTGGACATGGACACAAGCAACATGACCAAATTATCGGCCAACATAACATGATAGTCAAAATATTTCTAGTCAGCATCGGCAATAGCCTCTGGTGGTCATGTCTTTTTTTTTATTCCATTTTAAAGATGTTAGGATTGTAAAAATAAAGCTTACGTTATAGTATATTAGTTACTAGTAATTAAATTTTTAAATATGTAGTTTCTGATCAAAAGATTCCAATGTAAAAAGTAATCGCGCGAATGATTGATATCTAGTGATGTCAACATCTAATTATATAAGCACTCAATTGTTTAGCGTATGGTGCATTGTTTGGTTTTAGCTGTACTTTTCTTGATTAGTGGATTGATACCTTTTCTCTATCTATATCAAAATAAAATATAGGCAAATAATTCATATCACAGCAGATTTTATTGAAGGAAATAAATACAATGTATGTTTGAGCAAAATCATGTTCAGTTCTTCATTCAACATGAGCATTATGACTTCATAGACACTCTTATATACAACTAAACTAAATTTTATACATAAATAAACTTTTGAACAACTTAACAATAACAGAAAATGTAATACATAAAACAGAACACGTAAAATTATTCATGATATAACGACCTTGAAAATTCTTTCACTATGGTAACTAGTTGTATCAGTTATCAAACATTTCCAAGGACGTCAGATTTCAGAAAAAAATAACAAATGATAGAATAATACTTGAACATGACTTTTACATATCCAAATGGACGGAATGAAAAGCACAGCAACCGTTCACTGTCGTTCGTGAAAAGGTTATCGCTTTTCTTTTGGAACCCTGGCGTTATTATAAATAAACAATACTACCACATGTATATAATACTGATATTGGAGCACTTGAGTGATTATTTTATACAATGTTTTGAAGTTATATAACTAACAAATGAAAGCAAAGAAAAGAGAAAAAAGTACGTTCTGTCCAAGAATCATTAAAACTAAATAATATTTTGTCAGTTAATTGAATTGATGATAATTGTCTGTTATATAATTTCCTCCATTCTTTAAGAAACGAACAGAAATTTCGTTTTGTTCTGTAAGGTTCACAAAGACTTTTGAATTCAAGTTATTTTAGTTTAACTTCGCGATTTTCAAAATGTGTTTGGACTAGTAACTTGGTATGTGGGCTCGACAATTGGTTCCTGGGTTTGATTTTCACTTTCTCTTTTCCCTTTTGCAGAGTTGGTATATCTAAGTGTGACGGCCTGGTCAGTATTAATACCATTTGTAGCAGGTACTGTAGTTTTCAAAGGAGTACGCATGCGCGATCCACTTCTTGTTGGAGGCTTCTTGAAAGGCTCTGATACTGGTGGTTTCATCTGGTCAGCGGCTGCAATATTAAGAAAAAAAACATTAACATTTTTCATTATACTATTATACTAACGTGTTACTTTGAATGAAATAAATAGTGTAAAAAGTAAAATCACAAAAAAATCAGAAGAAAGTTGTTATTTAAACGTTTTGCAGATAAAAGATATCAAAACAGAAATAAACAACTCGCTTTCTACGTACACCCAAATTGTTCCCAAAAGGGTATCTTCTTACCATCCGATTATTTAATAACAAAACGCATTCGCTTCTTATGCATGATTCAGAATATTATAACTATACTATGTCTAAGTTCATGATTACCATAAATGGATGGGATTTGCCAAGGATGTTAAAGTGCTCGAGCGAAGTACCAAAATCCTTTTCCCACTGTTTCGCCGTTATAAACGGTGTTCAAATTAAACCCATTCTGTTGTTTTCCGCTAGCATTCACCACAAGCAATTTTTAGTAAAAGCAAAACGATGATTGATTCGACTTCTAAATCAGTTTAAAATGATTTAAAACTACAATGAAATTTATAATATTAACAGCTAGTCTGACATTACGATATATATTCTGATTGTTTTCAAACGTACGGTACAGTTTTTCAAAAATACTGCTTTTTTGTACACATCATTTTATAGTCAAATTTGCTAAACGGTAACAACATTCGAAACTAAGTTAAAGATAAGATTCTAGTAAGATTATCTTACAAATCACAGATGAAAGTTATAAAATGACCTCTGAAACAGAATTATAATCTATATAACATATACGTGTTTGAAAAATGTGAACGTGCAGAACGTTTTGAATATCTACGATATAATATAATATTATATGATATAATGAAATATAAATATATCAAAGAGTCTAAAGAGAAGCTTGTTAGATTGTTTTAAAAATTGGATAAATGTCTACCCTGTTGTTGATAAAGAAATATTTCAAATTTTGCTATTATTTTAATGCTTCGTAATATTTTGAACCAAATGACATGCGGAACCAGGTTGTGTTGATTTGTATTTGTAAAACAATTCAAACCCCCACTTCTGATAGGATTTCAGTTTGGATTTGAATGTTTTTTAATTTGTTTGGATAAATACTCAATTGTTTTATTTTTAAACTATTCAGGCGTGAGATACAGTGTTGTCAAAATTTCACGCAGAAAACAGTGATATTGTGAGCTTTTGATGTCTTAATAATTTTTCAAATATAAAATGTTCAAAGTGAATTTTGACGTTCTCTTATCAATGAATAACGTTTCGTTATGTTCTATGTTTTAGCAGCAACTTTAAAACTATGAAATATGTTGATTGAAACAAAAGCAAAACACGATGAATACATTTTTTTAATATGTAAATAAACTCATCATAGATACAAGGACTAAATTTAGTATATACGCCAGACGCGCGTTTCGTCTACAAAAGACTCATCAGTGACGCTCGAATCCAAAAAAGTTAAAAAGACCAAATAAAGTACGAAGTTGAAGAGCATTGAGAACCAAAATTCCTAAACGTTTTGTCAAATACAGTTAAGGTAATCTATTCCTGAGGTAGAAAAGCCTTAGTATTTCAAAAAATTCAAAAATTTGTAAACAGTAAATTTATAAATATAACCATATCGATGACAATTCATGTCAATAATAATAACGATAAGCCGAGTCGTCGAATCATGAGCACTAATAATTTGAAATTGTAACGGTTCAATGTGTTCAAAATGAAAGAATTTAACTCTGTTTTTGTTATCATTACTACAGAGAGAAAGGTCATACATTTTATAAGGGAAATGTCTAAAATTTCTGTAATGGCTAACATGTTTAAATCATCATTAGAAAAAAAATAACTGTGCTACTTCTAAACTATGACTAATCTAGTAATAAATATAAATGCATAAGAAGATCATCAGTTGTGAAAATACTAGTGAGTATATCGTATAATCAAGCCAACGATAATAAATACATCAAACAAAATTCATACAATACATACGATAAAACTCATCTAACATGGCCAAAGGATCTACAGTAAAGTCTGAAATAAGGAGAGGAAAATTGGGGTAATGGATCAGGTGATTCTATATTCCGGTTACATTGTTGTCGAGTTATTTACCAAACTACCTGGTGGAGCTTACGGTGTCTAAAGTCAGAAGTCTTTTATTATGCTTTTGTCTTTGATTGCTGACTGTTATATTTGTTTTTCGGCTATTTAAAAAAATATGTCGATTTTGAGTTCTGTACATTTTTGAAGTTTGGTAACCTGCATTAAAGCATGGACATACATACTTTGTTTTATTCATATTAAGACGTTAAGGTTTGTTTAGCAAAATCTTCTGAAATTTTATTTGTTCATAATTTTGTTTTGTGTTTTTGTCTTCTTGTAAAGAATACACACATTATAATCTTATGCGAACAAATACACATACACATAATATACAAAAATGGAAACTGAACTGCTGTGTAATAATATATTAAACTTTGAATTATATATGAGTTAAATAGATTTTATAAATTTCTTAAGATGTTGACTCAAAAATGCTAGGGTCAGGCAAGTTTTTTTTAAAAGCTTAAACTGGTTCCAAATACATATAAAATAATTTCCCAAAAAAAGATAATCATTTCCGGAAAATTCATCTGCCAATATAAAATATATCTAAGTTGAAACCTACCATCTCCAATTCCTCCAGATATAACAGGTGGTCTGTTTTCTGTAACAATTAATCTAAAACAAGAAATCATAAGTATTCATGACACAAAAAGAACATACGGTGACTTAAGAAACAAACAAAAAGGTACAACTATCATAACTTTAAAATTCACCAAATAAGGAAGTTCAATCCACAGTGCCCATTATGAAGGTAGCACTTTGAACTGTTTCTAAAATTGTTAGTAGAAGCACTATTCAATTGTATTTTGTTTAAATGTGCTTCTAGTATCGGTCTTTTATTTGAATTTATTTTTTAAAATGATCTGGTTTTTAATTTTACATTGATGTATATTTAGTCAGTGGTTTTTATTATCAGAAAGCCTAAAGAAGAGTGTTTCCAAGACTTTTAAAAATACTACTTTTTTATACTGTTTATATTATGAAGAATATCAATCGGACCTGCTAGGGCAGTCTAAGCAGAATTTTTGTATGGACAATTTTTCTAAACAATATGTTGTGTTGGTAGAATAAAAAACTACGTAAAGAAGTTCATTAATTGAGGCAAAAGTAGTTCACCGATTTTTTTAAACTCGTTAATCGATTAAAAATAAGAAGAGACAAACTAATATAATAAGCAAAAATTGAGGGAATAGCATGAACTCCAGATGGATGTTTCCTAAAATACTTGCATCACCTGCTATGCGAGGTCTCATTAGCTAAAAACCCTTTTTTACACAAACAAAATTATTTGATATTTGTTTGATTGTATTCTTCCATAGTATTTTTATTGATAAAATGATTCAAATGGACATGTAAAACGTGACGTTGCTGCATTGTTATGTTAAGATGATACCTAATATTTCCGAGTATCCTGCTCTATATAGCTGTGTGCAATGCCGAATGCAGGGCCAACGAGGAAAATGAACAAATTGTGGAAAGAATACACATCTGTATCACGACTGGACCTTGTTTTGAGTTATATTATGTTACTTAGAGATTAACACCACCAACACGTGTTTAACATAATCATCGGTGCTTTGTATGTCATTGGAAGCGGGTACCTTACATTTTAACAAAATTAACACTTTGCTGTCGTTGTTGTACAAGACTTTAAAGAACTTTTGTATGATTACCGTTATAGTGAATAACTTACCTATCTACATCACCAGCGGCTTGTTGTTGTTGTTGTATAAGCTGACTATTTTCACTAATAGGTGGAAGTTTTGTTTTACTATCCCCTTCCATATATTCCACCGGAACGTCTCTTTTGTAGTAATCATCTTTGCTTGATACAGCGGCTTTGATAAAATCTTGTACTAAGGCTTTTTCTGCAAAATGAATAAACTAATATTAAACTTTAGAGTATATAAAAAGAAGATGTGGTATGATTGCCAATGAGACAACTATCCACAAAAGACCAAAATAACACAGACATTAACAACTATAGGTCACCGTACGGCCTTCAACAATGAGCAAAGCCCATACCGCATAGTGAGCTATAAAAGGCACCGATAAGACAATGTAAAACAATTCAAACGAGAAAACTAACGGCCTTATTTATGTAAAAAAATGAACGAAAAACAAATATGTAACACATAAACAAACGACAACCACTGAATTACAGGCTCCTGACTTGGGACAGGCACATGCATAAATAATGTGGCGGGGTTAAACATGTTAACGGGATCCCAACCCTCCCCCTAACCTGGGACAGTGGTATTTGGTATTAGAGACATTTTTCAATAAACTGAACGTACAAAAATATATCTTACTTCACAGTGGAAGTGGAGAACATGAATCTGTTCTCTTTGCATATTTAAAAAGAATTTCCTAATTCCTACTTATTTTGTAAGCCTAAGGAGAAAATGTGTCTGTGCAAATGCATTTATGATATCTTTCTGAAGTTCTTTATAAAAGACACCAACAATTTTGTTGTTGTTACAGCTATATTATCTGTTTTCGACTCTTTAAAAAGAAACTGTCATAGTGATTATCCATCTGTCTTACCTCTTTCGCCAGCAGAACACAGCCATGCTTGTACAGCGTTAATATCTTCTGTTTGTAATATCTGACATAACATAGACAATACCTGAAAATATAAAACATATTTCAAAAGTTAATAATATTTTTAAAAGTACAACAATAAATTATTTCTGGAAGCTTTGATTTAGCCTAATGTACAAAAATTTAAAACAAAAATCTCTGCTGAAAAAGTTAAAATAAACATTTCAAACATATTTTGTTTTGAATTTAATGTTCTAAAACACACCATTGCTTCTGAATCTGGTTCGGCTGATATGTGTTGTAAATTGGGCATTGGTCTCCCTCCTCGTGACTGTCCTCGAGACTGTCCACGTGACATAGCTCTTGATGGTGGAGGTATAATCCTACCAGTCTTTTCGGAATACTGTGTCCTTGGTCTTTCTAGTTCTCTCGGTTGCTGTGGTTGTTGTTGTTGTTCTGGCAAAGTAAGACCCTCGGTAAGAGATTTTAATTCGTCCCTCCATCTTTCTGTTACAGGAACTGTAAAATGAATTAAGAAAATAAACATACGATATGTGTCTTTTTTTAAGTATGAACTATTCACAAAGTATTTAGGCTATGGCGATCTGCAGCACTATAAGGTGAGTATCAAACACATGAATGTCTATTGTATAATTTTGTACGCCATACTGTGATCCCCGGGTCAATAACTTTAAAGATATAAGAAGATGAGGTACAAGTGCCAATGCGAAAAATCCATCCCTGAATGTCAGAATTTTCCAATTTGAGAAATCTCATAATTTGATGACTTTACCCTCATGGAGATATACATGATCTATTAAATTATTGTAAGAATAAATCGAGGCAACTAATTTTATGCAAATGGAATTCATAGAACATAATATCCATGAGACAATGCTATTTACTGTACTTTTACTTTTTGATAATTAAAGTAGGTAATAACTGATCTTGGAATTTCAAAATGAAGCTTGCAGTAACTGTATATCTGTTCAACACAATGTAGGTAGTACCAAGTTAATTTGTTGATGTTAATGTATAATGACAACCTTTTTGGTATGCGTTTATTTCATAATAGAAAAAAAACCTTGATCTGTTGGTTGACTTTTCAACTGTTTCACCCTTTATAAGAGCTTTTGAACAGTCGGTCGCGGACGATTATAAGTTAACTTTTCGAACAATCTAAGGTGGATGTAATCCACATCCCACCACATAAGTTTACTTATTTCAAAAGACTCCTGTAGATTTTTATGAATTATGTATGTTTGCGTTTATGTAGCTTCTAAGTCTTTAATAATAAATTCATAACTTATAATCAAGTCCTCTTATAAACATATACAAATATGTGTTAAAAAATACTTTTAAACATTTACTTTAACTGAATTATTATTATCAAATTTAATAAACATTTCAAACAGCAATTACAAACTATTATCTGCTTTTGAAATCGTGCTTTCAAAAGGAACGAAGTGCATTTTAAAAATTCAAAATGACAGTCCATGTCACCGTAATTATATGCAATCACTAGAGAGTTTATATATATATAATGAAAGATGGATGGTTCGAAGCACTTAACGGAACCAGCATGTATATATTTATGACTGTATATACAATTATATCTTTTGAAAGTAAATCCATTTGATTAAAAAGACATTAAATTGA
Organism: Mytilus galloprovincialis; assembly: GCA_037788925.1. NCBI lineage: Eukaryota > Metazoa > Mollusca > Bivalvia > Mytilida > Mytilidae > Mytilus > Mytilus galloprovincialis. The sequence continues at coordinate 49,886,290 of CM075337.1, read as the reverse complement.
TGTATTTTACGGTAAAAAAAAATTATGAATAGACCATTTAAAGAAAATTTGATCTTTTCAAATAATATACATAATAATATGATATCGAAGAATTTTTTAGTGAAAATTGGGAAACCGGACCGTGATTAATGTAATGGAATACCAATACGTAATCACAAGAAAAAGTTTAGCATATAATCCGGACTAAATGGGGTAGGTGGGTAACACAACCCCAATAAGTGAACGTTTCAATATGTAAACTGTTTCAAACGCTTATATAAGAATAAGTGTGCGCAATTAATTGTGTCTAAAATGACATTTGATATTTTTGCAAAATCTTCCGCTTAGTGCAAAATTGACACTTCGCCTTAACTGTTTTTTCTGTGTGTAAATATATAGACTCTACAAGGATAATGACTTTAATATAACTTTACTATTATTTGTAAAACAGATTTGTTTTTCTTTGTGTGGTTAAAGTCTGAGTTTATTTTGCCACTGTTCTAGTTCTTCTGTTTGTTTCATTGTATCAATTGATGGTACAATGTGTAAATGTGATGATTATATTTGTTCTTCCACCGACCGAATAAAAGAATGGTTACATATCACAATACTAGTTTAATCTCACAACATGTTTGAATGTCTGCAACGAATCTCTTCAATTGTTGGTGATGGTGTTTTTTTAAGTCCTTATACCTTTATATTTCATATTATCATCAGTAATATTTACAATATTGTATGTATCTAACGTTCAGATGATATTTTTGACAATCGTCTATGTTGAATATATATACGAAACAGATGATGTGGTATGATTGCCACAAACTATTATCTGCTCGTCTATGTTGAATATATATAAAAGAGAAGATGTGAAAGGATAAATCTAGTTTATGATGAGTATAGTCATTACTCATATCATTGTTTTGGACTAATTATAGTGTTTGTTTAATGTATGGGTGCTTTTTATTGTTGAAGGTCGTATAGTGGCCTCTTATTAGATTTTGATATTAGTTAACATGAAATAAAGGAGATGCGGTATAGCAGCAACGAAACAAGATTCAATAAGAGAACACAGGGCATGGATGTTAGAAACTGTAGGGAACTGAGCAGCCTTCAACCTGAATAAGCAAAACCCAAAGATTCAAAACTAAAAGGACCTGACAATGTGATGTGAAACAATTCAGACAAGAAAACCAACGACCTGATTTATCATTTCTATTCAGTTTTTCTCTATTATAGAGGTCTACCGTACCACACATATCTTGTTTGATTATATTTCATCAACAGTAAAAGATTGGAAGAAAACAAACATGTATTATATCAGCTCCAATTTGTCCTTCAGAATATATGTAACCAATTGAACAAATTTTCTAAAGTTTTAACCTTTATATTCAAGTTCTATCAGTTATATTATATATAATTCACTGAGTTATATGAACACATTGACCTGCCTCTAAACTTTCTTTCAGATATAAAACGTTACATTGGTTGAGATCTATTGAAACTCGAGTATCCGATTGTTTAATATTTAATAAAATATACATCCAAAATCGATTTAAAAATTAATGACATTTTTTCAAAGAGGTAATTTAAATATGAATTTTTAATTACCATATGGAAAACATTCAATAAAGCAATTTCAGGTATTGAACTGTCTCATGGAACAATTTCAATAGATTTGCTATTGATGTAATTCGTCATATAATACCCTGATTTAAAACAAGAAATTCAATAGCGATCAAAAACATACTACATATTCCGGTTACTGTCCTTTTAAAAAGCACTAACATGTCGATTTCAGTTATTGAAACTTACACTATTGACAGACAGATGGATTTTAAATGTTTATTTCGCCCATTATTTGCTTAACAAAAATGTAATGGTTAGTTACGGCTTTCCTAATCAATTCATTTTGGAGAGACACCATTAATATAATTGATTATAACTACTTGATATCAAAAACATGGCATGTTTGCTTGTTTTGTGTCATTAGTTTATCACATAGTACCCACATAACGGTAGACATTAGTACGGTGTATGTATTGTAGGTTTAAATTGTAATAGATTAGATTAAAAGAAGATGTGGGGTATACGTCAATTAGATAGCAACATAAAGCACAAATACCCCAAAAAAGTCACCCGGAGTTCAACATAGTACAATCTTCAACAATTGAAAGGTAGAATAGAATTGGTCTAAATCGCCCAAAGTCGGATAAAAGTTGTAAATAATTGAATTATCTATGATCTGCCATCAGCATCAGAACCGTGGTCGATACAAGTGCTCCTAAACGGTAAGCATATCCTGCTCATATCCTGGCACCCGTCGTGTTGCTCATGGTAAATACAAATTCCGTGTTAGGTTCATTTGATGATATCACAAACGGGGAGAATAGGTACGAGCATAGTCTACGTGCAACAAGCACTTTAGTTTTGTTTATTTACCAGAAGTAAATTGGAAAACGATTGTCTCCATATCTAAACACAAATAATCAAAATACAAAAAAATCTAACTCCTTTTGATCACTTATAAGACACACTGTAGTGGAATTTTAGGATATCGATATTACAAATCTTAACATTTCTATCAAAACATGAAAGTCTGAAACCACTTAGACAAAGAATAAGCGATTTAAGCTTTTTCCATCTTGTTCACAAGAGATTTTACTTTGTGACAACAACAATCAAGATTAAGACGTGTAAAATGTGAATTTGAACATTCTAAGTGACATAGTAAAAGGTGGAAAATATTCACATCAAACCACAAAGCTCTAAATTGTTAAAACAAATTAAGCCAAAAGCATTACTTTTTTTTTTTCTACAATGAAAATATGAAATAAAAACAAATTCCGTAGCAATGAAATTATGACAAAAAATACCGTGACATTTATTTTATTTATAAGACTTTTTTTAATATTCAATTGATATCTACAAACTAGAATGTAACAGTTCGTGTTTTCAAACCAAGAAAGATCACATATAAATTGAAAGTTGCAAAATGTTTAAATGGTAAAAAAACTGCAAGCCACTCGTGACCGACCTTCCGCCAGTACTTATCGAAAATAAGGAATTTTCATGGACGTAGTCGGCCTGTAGCCACCCCGAATAGCGGGAAGTCGAGGAGGCTCTGTACGAATAAATACAAACATATTTCAACATTTAAGATAAGTCACCTATCTTTCTCTTATTTAACAATGTATAAAGTATTTTTATTTGCATTTAAACATGGTGCAGTTGTTTTCACCCAAAACCAACGGGGTCTAAAATAAGAATGAAAATATTCTTACCAAACTGATTAGGCGGTAAAATGTATGATGTATATTTTGTACGTCGATGTTCAAAAGCGTTTTGTTATACACATCATTCGATAAACGTTACTATTTTAAGCCATGCATATGAGGATTGTTTTGTTTCAACAGAAAGGGCAAAATAGGATGCCAAATTTAAGCATGGTCTTCCATATGAAATGAAAAAGAAACCATTCCAATGAACCTGCTACAGAGATGTTGTATGCTTTATGGTTTATGTTGATGCGTGTTGCAAAAATGTGTATTTTAAAAAGAAAAAGCAATAAAGAAAACAACGTACCAAGACCAACTTTTGGAATTGCTTTTTCTCTCCATGGATAACTATTTAGTCCTGTAAAATACTGTAATCCTGTGACTGTGTTGATTGGATGTAGTTGTGAATTCACATTAATTGCATTAACTGGTATTCTCTGATTGGCTAATTTGTCTTTGTTGAAACTATTTGGAGGGAATTGTAAAGAATATTTAGGGTTGGCGAAATATCCATCATCGTTCACAGCACAAATTGGAACATCTAATAATCCTGAAAAGATAAAGATAAATACTTACAATAAAGATTTCATATTATAACATGTTTTACTTAATATAGAATAGGAGGATGAGCTACAATTGCCAGTGAGAGATTTATCCAACTCAAGTTTAGCGTACGGACTTGGACGAAAACCCAAATGCATGATAAACGTAAAACCAATATGACAGACCGAAACAAACGACAACCAATAAGTTACACAACTTATGTATAATTTTGCGAGGTTAAACAAGTTATTTTTAGCAATCAATCCTCTGTTAACCTGGGGTAGTGTTGTAACAACACAACATAAGAACAAACTGTAAAATTCAGTTGGAAATGGCTTAACTTATCAGACTGAAACCAAGCACAACCTGCATAACACAAAACTTATTTTATTTCCCACATAATCGAAATTACTATCCAATAAGAATGAGTCGATCTGAAGAAGCTGACATTATTTGCAAACCAAACGCACGAAGCTCTGGGATCTACATAGAATCATATTTAAAACAGTGTAGCTGTGGCCATTGATTGACGACCTAAATTATCCCATTGACTGGGACAGATTATGTGAACGTTTGTCTGTAACGACCACTGCTCACTATGTAATTAATATAGACACTTAAACTGTGGGGTCACCAAAGGTTCTCAACACATAAATAAAGTAATTCGAAAAAAACATTCAGGAATAACACGATGTTTTGATCTATATCAATAATATAAATTCAAAACATAAAGGTTATTCCTGATTAATTTTTCGAATTATTTTATTATCAAAGGCGTTCAGAAACTTTGATGAACCCACGGTTTAAATTCTACATTAAGCAAGTAGTGAGCAGTTGTCGTTACAGACACACGTTCACCCAATCTGTCCCAGTCAATGGAATAATTTAGGTCGTCAATCAAAGGCCACAGCCACACTGTTTTGAAAATGATTCTAGTTATGCTATCAATAGTATTGCTCACTTCGTGGTTGGTTTTTCTCTCTCAGAGATAATCCCCATCAGGTATGCTGGAGGTCATATGCATGCAAATGTATGAGCAATATAACTTAACAGAACAACCATATCTTTAACTGGCTGTATTTGTTTGCACCTGTCCTGAATAAATAAAGGCAACAGTAGTATACCGTTGTTCGAAAGTGGAGAGTTGTCTCGTTGGCACTTAAACCACATCTTTCGCATGTCTATCATATATAATAAGTTTTATAATCATCTGTACACTTTACATCTTCATCTCTGTGTTTAGCAGCATCCATTTAAGTTGGAAGAACTTTAAATTATAAATGTCAAAAGTTGCGAAAATAATTTGTTAACTTTGATTCTATTTCAGTAAAAATAACACCTCGTCGTTTATTTTCTTTGTAACGTGTATGTAATTATTTTTTGTTTTGAAAATATAAAACTATAAATATGTGATGCTTAACTTTGTTTATATTATATACACTTTAGTGTTAATTTATTTGATTGTATGTCACAAACATTATTAAAGTGTTCAAAAGCAATAACATTGAATTAATTTAATTTGAATTGAATTGATATGTTATTCGTTATGATCTTGAACTACCAACATGAAGAACAGCAATAATGCCACTGTGTTTTGATGTACGACTATAATAGTTCTGATTTATATGTTTAATTTTATGTGTAGTCTTCTTTAACAATTTTGGGTTTCAAATATCGGTTATCATTATTTATCGGCAGGGTTGTTGGAATAGTTTAATGTCTTCTCATACCTATGTCCATTTATCCATATCAACTTTAAGAAGTTTAAAAACTCGTATGGTTTGTTATCACAAGTTTAAATTACTTCAATTAAGTTGTATTTGAATGACAGATTAAACCATTTAAACCATAAATGTTCTTATAAATATATATAACGCTTGATTTGCTTTTTCATTATGTTATACTTGAAAGATTATACGTTCTCTATAGAAACACTACACATAACGACGTGCTAAATTGTTTACTTGTTTACAAATGTACGTTTAGCATTTTCTGTCAATCTTTATTCAAAGTCATTCAAACTATGGAGATAAGTAAGGACATATACAACACTTCGTGAAATCTGATATATATCTGTTTAATGGGTTACGGATCACTTTCGCTTTTGAAATAATTTAACAATGCATGCAAGTCTGACTAACATGCAATGTCTGACTTTGGTTACAGACTAACAATGTCTGACTTCGGTTACAAACTAACATCTGTGTTTCCATATATATTTGCAAACAGTAATTAGAGATGTTTCTTGTTTGCGCTTGTTGGCAGTTCAGTTTCTGATGTGCGTGTTGTTTTATATCATTTCAATTATTTGTATCTAACTTTCTTGAAATGTTGTGACTGGTATAAGCAGGTAAAACATTCAGCTAAGTTTTAAAAAAGGTGTCTGCTTTTGTAAGATATAAACACAAAACTTTCTCTATTTTTTAAGACCCAATAAAGGCAACAGTAGTATAATGCAGTTCAAAGGTCAACAACAACAGGTAACAACAGCCATTTTCCTTAATTGGTACAGGAAATTTTAAGAAAAATTGTGGGTTGAACCTGGTTTTGTGGCTAGCCAAACCTTACACCTTTATGACAATGTTAAATATAATAAAAGACGTTTAAAATGTTACCTTTTATATGCCTCACTCTTCCTGGATGTGGATTGTGTCGTGTGAAAAATGAATTTTGGCTAAGTGCCCCAAATCGTGATCCGGACTGTGTTGATGGTCTTTGTTTTCTAAAGGCATCCATTGGACTCATATAACCTTCATGTACAGGTCCAGGATTTGCTATCAGAGCACCATTTGTTGGTCGAAATACTTCAGACTGACTCATGCTGCAAACAAGAAGAACAAATCTGAATAGCTGTGTTGCTTTTGATATTCTATTTACATTCTTTGTGAGTTCTTATGTTGCACAACAACAGCACAAAGTTATAAAGAAGTCAATATACATGGGATTCCAATTGCGCACCTTTAATTTGTTTCAAATCCTTTATACAACTTCAAACGTTGATATTAAATAATCTATTAAATAATCTATCTTTACCATTTTGTTCAAACTTTTGTGAAAGGGTAATAAAGAAATCATAACAAAAGACATTGAGGCTGCAAGAATATTTTGAAAAAATGTAGACATTTATACATTTACAGATGATGCTTCATCCTACGAAACAATGCTGAATACTGATCACAATTATCCCTATCTCCATCTATAGTCGATGGCGGGGATTCTGTGAGATTTTGGTTGAAATTTTAACCCATGTTTAGCAAGCTAAGGGAATTCTAAGCTAATCATTATCATACTACAAATCTACAAATACCTTTCCAACATTGTTAAAAAATCTGAGCAACCAGTTTATTTAGATCCTTTATACTATATATTTTCCTCTCGGATAATGTTTCAATCCACCTTTAATCTTTTTTAAATATCCGTGCTAACACAGTTCGAGTAATCCACTATATACAGAATTTTAAACCATTCCAGCTTCATCTAAGATCATTAAGTTTGATCAAATTTAATGTAGTGTATAAAATTACTCTATCCAATAGGTATACAACGTTGTCGCTTCAGTAAGACCTTTTTAAAGGGGTTCTTATTGTCAAATATTAATATAAGATATCTTTGTTCTGTAAACAGTAGATAAAACTTAAATCAACAAATATGAAGTTAAAAATCGTCTGGCTAGGATACCAAACTATGCGTTTTACCTACCTGAAGAGACCAGGGTTGTGGAATCAACAGTAGTAGAGTTATAAATGTGCCCAGAAAACCTTTGCTATGATTATACTGTATATCATCAATTGCAAGAAAATTAACTTAATGACAAGATCCTGCTATTTATTTCAATTTTCAAAGAAACGTTAAATGTTATATGACGTTTGTGTTCCTTTATACAAATCTTGATCGAATATATGCAATTTATTTATAAGATTGATTATGTCTTTGACAACAATGATTAAAATATATGATTATAGTTTCCGCACAACTTCTATAATTGTCTCCAAACTTTATCCACTAAAAAGTGAAAAGTGACATGTTTTTGTCTCCAATAAGTGATATTTTCTACCATGATTTGTGATGTAACGGCCGCGGATCACATCTGTTTCGTTTCCCTTGTTTCTATTACAGAAACTTTCTTGAAGAAACACATTTACGGTCAATTTAGATTGTCAATCAGAGCTATTTTCAGCCTAAATCAACTTTGTCACTCCAAAACACATTTGTATACGGTCGCCATCACAAGAACGCAATCGCTATCAGATGAGTAAGTAAGTCACAGTTGATCCCAGGCATATTTCCCCAGGTGGGTCACATGCGTTCTTTTACCAATTTTAACACTTTCACATTTTGACTAATTTCTGACATTGACCACTTGACCATACGATAGGTGTCGAATGTGGAGATTGATATTATGACCCTTCCTGGCAACACTTGCTGGTTTGGTGGGACAACTCATTACGGTATTTAGACTGTACTTCTGTAACCTTACTTTTGTTTTTTCTCATTTGTGTCTTCTGGATTTCATATTTCATACTACCAACCACCACCTTTTTTTTTTAACATTATTGATTTTGGTATTTTCTACATGTTAATTATCATCTAATTCATTCTACAAATTAATATTCCCAAAGTCCGATAAAAATTCAATATTAACTACCTACTACACCAACCAACAACTATATATAATTGCTTAATAACCAAAAGAACGACACTTAAAGAGTTCATACTCTATATATACTAACAAATTTTACTGTCAGGCAAAGATCTTTATCTTTTATGTGATATTGAAAAGGTCTGTGTAGGCTTTGTAGATCTGACATAAATCTAAACTCAGTACAACCTTAAAAGAATAAAATACGAATCTATACGAGGGTACTTGCATTTAATTGAATTTATAAAGCCTATAAATAAATATTCAAGTTTACATATTTCATTCAAGGTACTTAACACGTGTTAAAATAAATAAAAATACAAACTATAAACCCAACATCAAACACTTGTATGGAGGATTTCATCTTTGAAATAGAAAAAAATGCGATATAGAGTAAAAAAAAACTAAACTGTTGCCTTTGTATATATTTCGTGAGAAGGAAGTTCTATTTCATGTTTCACGTCTGCTTGGAACTGGTTTTAAAAAAAGATGTTTCACACAGAAGTGTCATGTTTTTCTTTCCTTCCTGACCGAACATTGACTGTAATATCTTTTCTGGCCTATTCAGACATCTTAAGATGTTTACTTTTTAGTCCATACAAACATGTCTGATTTTGAACTAATAACTTCTACAAACATACGTTTTATAAGGTTTGCTTATTTGAGGTCAATCGGCCGAACTGTATTTACCAAAGGAATGTTTGAAACTACTGTCGTTTCATCCCGTTTACTACTTGATTTTTGAGGTCATCATTTATCATTACGACCAAGAAGGAGGAGACATTTTTTGCAGAAATGCAGAAGAGAAGGAGGAAGCACCAACAAAATTAGTATAAGAAATCCAACTTGAAACATCGCATCCGATAAGTCAAAATCTTCAACTGGAACCCTGTGTAGAGACATGTTACTTTATCAAAATATTCGGTCCTCCTATTCTGGACTCATATGATGGAGCTGTATGGTTGGTATGGCTACAATTGCAATCATGCATGTAGATTCTTTACATGGGCAGAATTTAATATTAAGAAAATTGAAAAAGTGCTGTATGCATAAAAAATGTCAATGACTCGTCTCTTTCAGATATCTATTATGAGATATATAATGTTTTCAAAGTATAGGGACTGCAACATTGGTGAGCTGTAAAATCACACCAAGCTGGGAACAGTATATATGTTCCTGCACCAAGTAAGAAAACTGTTACAAATGACATTTTTTATTAGATATGTACTATGTGAGAAGAAATCAGTATTTATTAGCACATTTTTGAAAACCATTACGACTTCTGCTTCCGGTCTTGTCGTCTGCAGGAATGTCAATGATTATTAGGAAGACATTTTTTTCAATAACTGATAACTTTTAATTGAAACTTTATTACAGTCATTTGCATAAAATTCACCATTAATTCGTTTTCAATGGATACTATATATGAAACATGACATGATAAATGGAATAGTCAATAGAATGCCTGCATATCTAAAGAGATATTTCATGTTATGTAAGATACGCGAATTTTAAGTAGCCGTCAATCCGAAAATCAAGACAGAAAAAAAGTAGACCTGGAATTTACCAAAGCATGTTACGTAACTTTTCTAAAGACAAAAAGGGGCACTTAAATTATGAGGTTTGAATTCACAAGTATTTGCATAAAAGATTTTGAAATACTGATCATGGCAATTCAAGTTAAAAGGAAACGGGTGCTAGTTGAGTGTTCACTAATAAATATTAGTAAGTCAGTAATGTTATCTGGAAACATACTTACGTAAAGTGGTTAGTATTTTATACCAACTTATACGATTGCACCAATAACGGAAATTGATATGAAGCAATTAAGATTCAAATTAAGCCACATTATAAGAATATTTAATCGATCAAATTGAACATACCGATGCTCGTTGGGAAAGCCTGGAGAGGAAACGTTTTATATGCCACATTTATTGGCATTATGTTTTCTGGTCTGTGCGTCCGTCCGTCCGTTCGTTCGTCCGTCCGTCTGTCCCGCTTAAAGTTAAAGTTTTTGGTCGAGGAAGTTTTTGGTGAGCTTGAAGTCCAATCAACTTGAAACTTAGTACATATTTTCCCTATGACATGATCTTTTTAATTTTAATGCCAACGTAGAGGTTTTACCCCATTTTCACGGTACACTGAACATAGAAAATGTTAATGCGAATGGGGCATCCGTATACTGGGGACACATTCATGTTTTTTACACCTTTAATACTTCTATTCTGCAGTAAACATGTATATTTTCGATGTTTCATGTAGATAATAATAGATTTCGAAAAACATTTTTTTAAGTTTAAAGTTCACATTCGAATAGCTTCTTGTTTTAAAATCAATTATGAATCGGTTTCATGTCATGAAATGAGGTCTAAATTAAAAGTTAAATTCCAGAACATAGTCATGTACTGGAATTGTGATTTTACGTGCATTGCAATATGTAGAACCCAGTAATGTGTCGAGAAACAAAGATTCGATGGTGATGAATACGTTGTGTTTTTTTTTTCATCCATGAACTTCTGGATGGTTTCTATGCATTACTCAATACACGGTGTTACTTAACACTCAATTCCCCCTACTTACAGTGTCTATCAAAGACATATAGATCAAATAGACGGCCTTCATAAGTACAAACATATTGAATTTTTTAAACACAAATCATTTTCCAAAGATAAAAAGATAACAAACTGAAAGATCATTAAAATAATTTTGAATTACCTATGTTTTTATCTTTAAATCAATTCTTCGTTTTTATACGGCATGCCATTTATGTGAAAAGTAATTATCGCGCCGGTATATGTCAGTCGTTAATAAGGCAGCCCTATATCTATAAGTTCCTTTTACTTTTAGTAATTTCGTTTACTGGGTGGGTTGAAAGTTATTCGATCATTTGAAATTAATCAAAATGACAGTGTATACAATCATTATGTATCCTTTGAACAATGTAGAAAGTTGTTCTCATTACACGGTAGTTCGATGCAATTTAATTCACCGGACGTAGCAATTTGGAAAGTAAATACTCACTGTTACCAATTTAACAACATATACTAGAAAAATAATAGCTTATTATTTTGACAAGCATCAATTAAGAACGAGGTCAATGAAAGCCGGGCTTTATTGGTGCAATTTAATACCATTTGACTTTTTCTGTATAATTATTAAAACATCATGCATACAGCTGTCCATTGAGTTCAGCAGCACTAGCGTCATTCCGTTTGGATTGCTAATTGTAATTTTGAGGCACCAAATGTTAAACGTTTTCCAATCTTCTCCCTTCCCCCTCCCCCTCCAAATGTATTCTTTTCTTGTAGTCAAAAAGACTCGATATAAATGTTTAATAGAAGTGTAATTACATTATACGGTATATACTATGAAGAACATAATGATATTTAAAATATACACCTGGAAAAAAGTATTGCAACACCAAATTAAAATTCAAATTAAAAAAATACTTTTTATTTTTTTATTAAATGATTTTTTGAAATAGAACTAGTTAAACATTATTTAAATATCACCTGAGTTTAATCAATAAATATCGACTCTTTCAGTTCTTATCTGCACATGCAGCTACTGTACTCGTAAACACTAAAACAGATGTTTTAATCCTCATTGTTTTCAACACTTAAAATAACCAAGTTTATAAATTTATGTTATTTACACCTTGTAATTGGTCATCCACAACTCATAACTGCAGCAAGATGGCAGATATCCAGCATGAGGGAAGCAGGTATGCCGCTGTGATAATTGCACGTATTGTTGGTCATCTCCATTCCACTATAAGTCGTTTTGAGAATAAAATCCAGGCAAGAAACGATGTTAAAGACCTTCCGAGGTCAAGAAGATCCCCTATAACATCTGCTAGGGAAAATTAAGCATAATGAAGGTTGGTCAGAAGGAAACCCATTGCAAAAAATACAATCCTAAAAAGTGAATAATGACCATACAGGAGCCTTTAAGCAAGAACTGTTCAGGATCGGCTCATCGCTACTGGTTATCGTGCGATAATACCATTTCGGGGACCTTTGCCTACGAACAGACACGCATATGCCCGTATCCAATATTGTGCAGAGCTCGCCAAAGTTGGAAATTAACGTTGTGGAGGAAGATCCATTGTTCCAATGGAATTCGGTTTATCTTCCTTGGCCCTTTCGTAGCCCGAATTTGAACCATATCGAGCATATATGAGACACTGATGGGCGTAAAGTGCACGAAAGGACACCCCAGTTCAAACAGGTCATGAAATAAACAATACCTTGTGTCAAGAATGGTTGCTGCTAGCTTAGCAACAAATGAGTCGACTTATGGCAGGAATCAGAAGACATTAAGATGCGGTTATCCGTTTGAATGGAAGCTGCGCACAAAGTACTAATTATTTGGCGTATATCGACCAACCATGATGTGAACAATCATCTAAAGATTAATTTTGAAATGTCTGACATTGTAAAGTTCGACTACAGTAAAACTTGTAAAATGCATTTTTTTGTACAAAAAACACTTCATTTTGTTATAAAAATTTTGGTTCGATAAAACCTTTTTTTTTCATACATTTTTTGTTCGTTTTAAAGCCAATGTTATCATTAACTACGTTTCGATATTATTTTACAAATATTTTATCATATTCCATCCAAAATAAGAGACTGATTTTTCAATTTTTAAAAAATCAAGGTGTTGCAATACTTTTTTCCATGTGTATAGGTATTCTAAATCTTTAAAAGGTGTCCTACTTGCATGCATTATCATAAGAATAATCATAAGAACACATGTATATTGACCTCTTGTATTATGGTCCCTTTTTCAATTACGTTTTTTATATAGAAAAGATAATTATGGTAAAATCAGGCACACGTGGATACGTAGATGCCTTCTATTCAGAAGTACTTAAAAAACGGACATGCTTCTGTTAATATTCACAGAGCATCAATGTGCCAAAACTTTCACCAAACCGAATAACCAATTTTCATAACATTCACAGTGGTATTAAATTGACCTTTTCAAAAAAAAATATAAGTTAATTTCACGCACTTTAAGCTGTAATATTTAAAATAGTTTCAAATTATCAACTTTATGAAGCATGAAGTTTTAACACAAGTCTCCCAGATCGAGTCTTATGTATAATTAAATCAAATACCAGTGTTTTATTTCATATATTCTCTGATTTATTTAACAAAAATACTCGCAATATGAACACGATTTCTATGCAGATATATATCTGATGAAATATATATCGTGCTAGAATTGGTAAAGCCTGTGTACAGCAGGGAAGAGTTTCAAGCTCCCAATCCCAGGTCTGTAACCATATATAATTCAGTGGTTGTCGTTGGTTGATGTCTGTCATATTTGTTTTCATTTATTGTTTTAGCACAATTCCGCACTACACTTCTTTTAGCTGAATTAACCGTATGCGTTTTGCTCATTGTTGAAGGTTGTATTGCCTTAAGTTGTTTTCCGCCTTGTCCATTGATCTCTAAGATTTGTTGGTACTGGAAGTTGTCTCATTGACAACCATATACCATATCTCCTTTTCTTTTTAAATGGATCAACTTTGAGAAATGTTTTAAATTAAACGAAAGTGTTTACCCACTTGATTTGTTATGTTGGTACTGTCAATACAGGAAATTGGTCGCTTGTAAAATAAACTTCTTGACTATCTAATGTAAAAGTTTTTGACAACATTCAACTTTTGTCGTGAAATACACGAAAAAACATTTTTTTGTGCCAATTCAATATGACTGAAAATTGGTTAACCAATAGAAAAATAGATGTGATCACTTAGTCTCCATAGAAAGAATGGTTCAAATAAACAGCATAAAAACTAAAATGCCGTGAACACAAATTGATTTGCAAACACTAACATATCAAAACACTTTGACGTTTTTGTTTGTGTGTGTTTTTGTGTTTTCTCTCTGCATTTGACATGGATCTGAATTGGATCGAGGTTATCTTAATAAAATAAATGTTGTTGTCCCAATCTAATGTCCTATGTCTTTACATTTTTTTATTGAATGAAAAACGTTTTAATTGATTTTCTTTACCCGCCTTATAACTTGAATACGGATTATATATTTCCGAGTCACGCTTGCGCTCTTTGCTGAACAAATAGCTGCTTTTCAGGTGACTGAATAGAGTATTAAGCAGACACACAAAGCACTTCCTTTCTAACACGCAGCTTTATTTGATTTCGTTTAGTATAAGATGTTAATTATAGGTAAATGTTGATATTTATTTGATTTCTAAAGTCCAATTTTCCGTTTCATTTACAATACAATCTTTTGAATTAGGTTAGCTATTGATATTTCTATCAGTGATATGCAACACGGATAAGTAGAATGATAGATCGAATATACACCGAGTATGTATATTGATAAAGGGAAATATATATATAATCAAAAAGTTTTATTACACATTTTATTTACATATAATGGCTGATGTGAAAGGGAATGTACGAAAGAACGTTAAATAACAGTGTAAATTCATCAAAAAATAATGTTGTCCTTGAATACGAAATACGACGAGTTGTCAGGTTTTTCAGCACAAAACCATGTGAACTATTAAGTTAACACAATGCACGAAAAAGTAACACGACCATGCATGTGAGCGTTCTTTAATATCTATGAGTATTCTTTCTCTTGATCTGTTTTATTTTTCAAAAATATTAATGTCTGCAATTTAAAAATTGACTTTTCGTTGGATGCAGTGGTAGATCCAGAAAGGGGGAGGGTCGGGTGTTGGAAACTCCCTTTTATTTTGGACGAGCAATGCATTTTAAGTGGGACATTTAGTTGGACCCCCCCTTTTTTTTGTCCTGGGTTGGGACCCCCCTTTAAAAATGGCTTGATCCGCCCCTGGAATGATTGGTTATATTTTACCATGGTTTTTTAAAAAGCAAATGGACAAATATCTGTTTTAACACGAATAAAGAGGCGGAAGACATCATAGGGGAATTCAAAACTCATAAATCGAAAGTCATGTGACAATGACATGGCAAAATACATAAAACGACGTAAAAACAAACAAGGCGTAAAAACAAACAAGGCCCCTAAACAAAACAAGACTGAGCCTTACGAATCAAAATAAAAATTGGGGTGATTTCAATTCCTACAGCAGGTAAGAAAATCCTGCTTCATTATTAGTACAAGTCATGTTGCTCGTGGTACAATAAATCGATGAAAAATCTCATTCGTGGAAAACAGAACAAATTCAAATATATTTTATTGCTAATCAAAGCGCCCACAAGGAGCAGAACAATCAACATTAATTACATACAAATGATTACAAGTGATTCAATATGATTAAACACAATGTTAAAAAAAAAAAAAAAAATAACCAAACCAAAAAATATTTATTAAGACAAGTACAAGAATACAAGCACAGTGTTTAATAATATAAGGGGGGTCACTGGGCATTTCTATATCTATATATCATTTAAGGAAACTTTCCTATATGAGGATAAATTTTCCAATAATTCTCCGAGTTTCTGGAGTATGAAAGTATCTTCAGAGGACATTAGCCAAATAAATTGTGACTTAATATCTAAACCACTAAAATTTTTAAACCGTTGTTTTATTTCATTTAAAAAGTTGAAACGAATATTTGAAAGTTTGTGGCACTGAAGAAGAAAATGAATTTCATCCTCAACCTCAGTACCGCACAATTTACAGATACGTTCTGACACTGTCAGATTTTTGTACCTTCCCCTCTCAATCTCTAAATCGTGAGCACTGATACGGAATTTTGTTAAATAATGTCTATATCTAAAATTTTCCTGCAAAAGGTAATGTTCTAAGCAAAATCTGCTTTTAAAAAGTCTATAAGTTCTGAGCTTGTTACCATATAGTGATGATACCATATAGAACATGATTGTGGTAACCACAATTTGAACATTTTAGTGGTACATGTAATAGGGGACAGATTTTCCGTCGTGATCAACCATCTTGTGATGGCATCCGTAAAACTTTTGAATTTTGAAGGTATGACTTGAATATTATCATTTGGAACTCTTGGTTCAATAGCTTCTTTGTTAGTAGGAATTCTCTATCGGGGAAATTATATCGAGCAAATCACTACGGTTAAAATGAATAAAACATTCACATTGAATATGAAGCTAAAAGACGTCAGTCGAAACATTTGTCCATATTGATTATATTTGCGGGACGACATGGGTAAAGACAATATCATTGAGTGTGTAGGCAAAGGTCATTATTAGGTCAGGAATACTACCCTCCTTTATAAGTAGCTTTGTCCAACAGATATATAGTTTGGTTATCTGTCGGACTGGTCTACTCTTAATTTAAAGGTGGATAATTAATTATAACCTGACCTAATAATGACTTCACTGTTCAGCTAGCAAGCAAGCTAACCTAAGATTTTTTACCTTTGCCTATACACTCAATGCAATCGGCTGTAATTGTTTTTATGAATAATCATTAAAAAGCCAGTAAGGTAGCTCCAGAAATGTATATAATATATTCTGGTGAATTGTAAATCTGAAGAAACATACATTCCTAAGTCTTTGTTTGGTCAGGTGAATTTGTTTGTAAAAAGGTTTAATTTTGATCCTACTTTATTGATCAGTAAAATATATCACTTTCAAAAAATAATGCTTAACATACTACTTACATATCTATATATTCAACTGAATTTGTTTCTTCTAAGCCAAACAAACACAAAAATTGTTATTTTGGATACATGTTTAGATTTTGTATTGGTAATACAAATACCAATCAAATACCGTCTTTCGGTCAAAGTATGATTTAAAATAAAATGCACCAAAAGAGTTATCCAGATTTACACGAACAAAGCTATATTTAAACTTCAAGTATTAGCAGCCAGCATGTACAATTGGGCTATTATATACATAAACTTCGTCCTTAATACGTCTCAAGCTTAATAGATGGAAGTGGATGGTACATCTCAATACCGACTCCACATTTCTCATTTATTCAACAAGGAACGTTATTGAGAACCAAACAAGTTATCCATAGTAACGCACGTCATTCATTATTATCAAGATGTCATTTCACTTAATTTCATATTAAAGATTTATCTTAAAAAACGAATTTTGTCAAATTATTTTTAAATGAAATATTTAAACTATTATTGAGGTGAAGATAATAACGCCCTAACGTCGATTTGCAATAAAAGCTTTTGTTGTCGCACTTTACAAAAAAGTATTTAAACAAATATACCAAATAAATATATCAACATTAAAGTTATGTCACTGAACGTGTAAATTCTATAGGTTTACCAAACTATTATCAACATATAGTTATAAATTATTTCTAAATAGTATGAATAGTTTTCTTTATAGCGATATCGATGAAACTTGGTATTGTAGTTAGTTGGCTTATCTGCTTTGTTCGAGGTGCGTCATCATTGAGAAACTGTTGTTAAAACGGCACTTAATGTATGCATATTAACGAATGTTTAGGAATAAAGATTATTTATTATTCAAATTAAGCACCATTGATGGGGCAACATGACATTAACATACAAAAACATGATCAAACATTATTCTATGATTTCGTAACACGTTTTAACCTTATTTTTTAACTAAAGATTGTTGATGTAATATGGTTTACTAGATTGTAATAAGATTGTTTGTATCAACTTTGAGTCCAGTTTTGCAAGATAAACATTTCAACATGACAAGTAAAGTGATACATAAACTACTAAAACTGAGCAACTAGAAACCCAACTACCATATTACACAAAAGCAAAGCTATACAATCTAAAAATGCAAATAATATATTTAAGAATTAATAATTTGTTAATTGAAGTGTTTGCACAACTTCCGTTTTGAATTAGATATTTACGAATTCCATTATATGATATACAAATGTGTTAACATATCAGTAAAATCCTAACACCGCTGGGCGCAAAATCGAACGATTCCTCGTCTTCCCCATCTTATAGAGGAGCACCAGATTCGCCCGATTATTGGCGATTTGTCCTAAAGCGTATGTATATTTCCTGCACCTGATTGTCAAAACTTACAACTAATGGCGTGTATCTTTTTGCACCGTGGATTAAGTGACCAACATGCTCGAACTAGCTTAATCTATCAGGATAAAAAATATACAAGTCAAAATTTAATTTGATAGTACTAATACTTTTAGGGAAACGATACCAGGATACAGACCTAGCGTTGCTAAGATAACGTGATTAAAACATTTCCAAAAATTGATAAATTGCACAGGTCTAAGCTGAGAGCCTAGGTAATGATGAACTCTTCAAAATAAAAATGAAAAAATCATTATGAAGTAGGATACTGCAAATCTTTTCTATAAAGCATAAAGAACGTATATACGTCCTTGAGAACATATTTTGCCATAAATCATAATTTTCAATTTATAGTCTATGCATATTCTCAAGTGAAATGTAACATAAAAACTATCCAGTCTTCAGTTTACATTCATTTAATTTAACTTGATAATAAATTTGACAATTACATTGGCACATGTCCCGACATCTTAATATACAGTTTTTATAACCTATTCTTTAAAATAAATTAACTCTCTATTTAACTGAGAAGAAATCCATTAAATGTTATATAGTTTTTGTTAAACTTGTTTACATGTAAGATTTGATAATTTAAAAAGGAATCATTTTGCCTAAGATTATGTAATTTTACTTCAATTGTGAATCAACAAAAACAAATTCAAATTGAATGTGTCTGAGTGTGTTATAGTGTGAGAACCTTGAGGAGTACGACCTTCATTCGAACTTTCGTGTGTTCAATAACATACACATTTTGTTAAGTTCGAATGTTATGTTCCCACAAGACCTTTGCACTATATTTCATACGTCTCTGCATTTAATAATTAAAATTAAATCGCTACACTACCTCAGTTTGCTTTGCTTGGCCCACACAGAGACCGTGCATTAGACATTGTGCGAGTGCATAGATCGAGCTTAATTGTCACGTTGATTTATTTGGTATGTTGAAACAGAATTTAAACAATCAAAATGTTCTGTTTTTGATGTGTTACCAGGAACGCTCAGGGTCGAATATTTGGTCAGACAAAAACGGAAAAGCTCAGTTTGGTAACTTAAAACTGAAATGAATCAGCACTCAAATTTAAAAAAAAACATGTACAAAAATGTATATACGTCTTACCTAAAGGGAGTGTATACACTTTTAATTCTAAAGATATATACACCATAAGACTAAAAGTTGACAGTAAGACAAATCCACACAGAAGTAGAAAGTGTGGACTCAAAAGATGTTGATTTGGAATGATCAGAAAAGCAGTTTTGGAAGCCAATGCTAAAATTTAAAACATAAATAAGTAACCATTGTTGAAGTTCTGGTTTAAGGTAATAAAGACATTATACTAGTTTATACCCAAAATGAAGAACTGATAATATAAATTGTATGACTTCTATCAAGCAAACCACGAATATATATTACAAAATAATATAATATTTTATTGGCATTACTTTAATCGTTAGTATTTTGTATGTTTTCTTTATTCCCTATCAACTAAAAATGGATTTTTACTAATTCTCATAACAGCCTCTTAGATCTCCAGCTGTTTTGGTGTACAGAACAACTGCATAGTCGTTGGTTGCATAGGAATATTTAAACGTACAGTTAAATGATTCAGAAATCAAAAGATTGATCAATTCATTGAACTCATATGCAAGGTTTTTAAAACTGAAAATGTTTTAATGTTATAGTTTCATATATTCGATTAATGATTCAAATGTTAACAATAGTCTTTTAAAATTGCAATTTCCCCACTATTCTCCAATAATCAATGCAAACATCTAGGTATAATTGCAAATTTCATTTTAATTAAGTTAATATCAAATGAATTCATAGCATATTTAGCTTTTGATTGGTCAATAAATCTATTTTAAAAAAAATATATTGTTAAATTTTTCATGGGACAACCTTATAATGTTGGAAAAATTCGATCCACATCCAGAAGAGCAAACTTTGTTTC
Organism: Mytilus galloprovincialis; assembly: GCA_037788925.1. NCBI lineage: Eukaryota > Metazoa > Mollusca > Bivalvia > Mytilida > Mytilidae > Mytilus > Mytilus galloprovincialis. Next base: position 49,865,909 of record CM075337.1, on the reverse strand, counting down.
CTGAACATTGTAACGTTGGTATGTGGTTTATTTGAATCCTATACAAAAATCAAAAACAGTGAGAAAAAAAACGACAACCAAATATTTACCTGTTCGATAGTGTCATGTGTCAATCTGTTAAGTACTGGAAGTAAATTAACGATCAGCGAACAGTCAACAGTTACTCTCCAGACCAAAATTTTATAAAATTAAATATTTAAAACGTGTAAGGTTAGAAAAACTGAAATGACCTAACCGTAACAGTTAACCCCGTTTAAGGTGAATATCTCGGGGAGTTCTAACCTTAGTTTGAGTGCAATACGATAATCAAGATCTGAATATCAAATCACTGTATTCCTAAAGTTCGTTTTAATGATGCCAATACAAAATCATTACAGTTCTATGACATGCTTTCTTTGAAACAACCACCTGCTTTAAGAATCACATTGGTTTCGATGTACGAGTTTGAATATCACTTTGGTATCTCTCGCCTGAAAACAATGGTTTGGAATACTAGCATCTGTTGCTTCTCTGTTAAACACACATAATATTAGAATCAGGAGAAGACGAGTCAGTGCCAGATATCATAAGGTGGTGCCAAAGTCTGCATTGCTTGAAACTTTTGGAACTTTTATCAACTGGGTAATTGAAAAGACACCAATTTTGTCTTGGATAACAATGTTGAATATTATGATGTGTTAAAACTGAATCAGTGAGGAGAAACTCTCGGAGATTAAGATGCGTAATACACTTTCCAATTGAAAATATTAAAATATCAAAATATCATTGAATTGAAATTTATTGAAATTCAAGCCATGCATCTTACATAATTTTAACAATCGATACAAACTTCTTCAAAAAAGAATATAAATGTGATTTATTGTTGTAGATTGATTGACAACCTTTTAGTGCCAACAACTTATATTGGTACTCAAAAGTTCTAGTGACACCTGGTTTTGGTTACATTTAACCTGAACAAACCCAATATGTAATCTAGAACAATGCAATTTCTAATTTCAGGTTCAACTTGACTTGTGTCGACAACTTGAGAAGTTATTTAGGTACATCTGAATTTGAATGTACTTACAATTTGCCATCGTTAGAAACAATAATATTACGTAATTTCTCAATACTTTCTTTCTGCACTGAACGAATTGCCAACTCACGAAGTTTCTTATTTAAGTGGTATCAAGAAACATTTGTTTTTAAACTAACAAGACATTTTAGGACTTTAATGAAGACTGAAATTGTGCATTAACTATAGAAATTTTGCGAATGTCTAATGATGTTCGGAACATTATGTCGTTGATATTGTATATGTACATGGTGATTAACTGTAAAAAGTATATATTAGTCAATTAATGGTAACGGGAATGACATTTGGTTTAAAATGTTAATTAAAACGGATTTTGTATACCCCATAGCTAGCTTTAAGATATAAATCACATTTAAATTGCATTGATTTTATCATAGTTATTTATTAATTGTGTGTGAGAAACTGAATACTGATTTTAAGGATTTGGATTTAAAATCTGTCTGTTCAGGACAAAAGCTACATTTTTATCCAAAAGGCGTTAGTTCAGGAAGATGGGATGTAAACAATGTAACTAACAACCTTCCAATTAAATAGTTGTTCACAAATACGATCGTAATCAACTTTCTGAAAGAACTAAACTGATAATAAATAAAATCTCATCATAGATAACAGGCTTAAGATGGTGTACGTTAGACGCACGTAACGTCTACAAAAAGACTCGCCAGTGACGCTCGAATGAAAAAGGAAAAAAGGCCAAATAAAGTACGAAGTCGAAGAGCATTAAGGACCCAAAATTCAGAGAGGTTTTGCCAAATACAACCAATGTAATCTATTCGTAAGGTAGAAAATCCTTAGTATTTCGATAAATTCAAAGTTTTGTCTGAGACTACTATAATGTTATATAGTAGTCTCAGGTTTTGTTAAGATAATTTACAAAAATGTCCATACCAACCAGGAAAATATATATTGTTAGAAATACTGTTCCCAGTATCAACCAATGGTAGTTATATAATACATCATATATTGCAGAGTTATCGCGTTGGCACTATGTCATAAGTTTGTTTTGTTTTTTTTGAGTGACAGGAACTAACCCTTAATGAGCAAAACAATTCAACATTTAGACGGCACCTTTCCAAAACCGTCCTGTGAATCTTGGCATTAACAATATCCCATGAATCTTGGCCAAACGAGTATAATAATTTGATATATATAAATGTAAATACAATACACTGAATGAAAATATGTGTAACTCATGGAAGCAACCATGTTTCAATGAACATGTATGAGTCTAAATTCTAATTCAACAGCATACATGTCCATTGACCAATCAATTTAACCTTTATTCGTACATTCAGTTCTTATAGTTTTATACCTACAGGCTTAATTCTATGTTTGGCCTGTCCCCGTATAAACACCCTAGTATATACAATAGAATAATGACAATGCAAGTCCTCTCAAATTTCTTAATTCATAGAACAACAGATACGATTAATGATGCGGTTTTCCAATTCATCAACATTTAACAAGTTATATAAACCGTACACATTTACACGTCTATGTATACTAACGATACAATTTCGTATGTAAAGTTTTCATAAATGAAATGAATAAATTATATTGTACGTGGATATCAATACATTATCTGGTAAAAAAAATCTTGTAATTATACCTAGTTAACAATATACGAGTGTCATATCTAAGTCATTTCTATATTCTTTTCCAATATTTTTTCAAATAAACGCTGAAAATGAAATAAAATACAAAGATATCAAACAAAACTTACCTGTTAAAAATTTAGCTGAAATAATCCTACAAATGTTGAAAAACTTTTATAATTTTGATACCCGTCCTGTTTTGTCTTTAAAACGAAAACACGGTCGAGTTACCGTACCTTGGTAACTAAGGACGCCCTATACCGGCTTAGTACTAATAGTCAATAGTTAGTTGATTAATACCCAACTATTTAACAATGAATACCCGGTAATATAAAAGTATTTAATCCTTAGATTGTTTGATTCAAGTGGCAAATTGGTTGAAAATGGTAGTTATTTTTTTCTTCTTTCATTACGATACTAAAATATAGTTTGTATCGATTCTGCTTATAGATATACTGCTAAAGGGGACAGCCGTTATGAATGTTATCGAAGTGTGAATCCCCGGAAAGATTATTCCAATAGATATAATTTGAGCTATTTTAAGGATATAAGTAAGCCATTACCTATAGAATGACATACATTTAACCCTGACAACAATAGATTTTAAATAGACAAAATTTTGTAACATATTTTGTATGAATATAAATACTGTAGAATGCGTCTTTGAAGACGATATGCATTTGACTTTTTTTTTAAACAGTTTTATGCGATTCTTAATTCCATCATTAATTCTTCTGTCACTCAAATGAAATAAAATTGATCTAAAATTAAAAGTAGATAAAAAGGTGTGTAATACAGTAAAACTTAACTTGTCATAATCTCTCTAGGACTTTTAAAACTAGCGTACTAAAAGTGCAAACATAACAGACAAACATGCAAAAATACAGACATAAGTTTATCAACACATACATGTTATACACATGGCTATGAAAGCAATAATAACTGGGACTGATAATCAGTAGTACTAGTAGTCTTTGTAAAACACATCTATTATTTTGGACCTTTTGGATTATAGCTCTTCATCTTTTATATAAGCTTTGGATTTCAAATATTTTGGCCACGAGCATCACTGAAGAGACATGTATTGTCGAAATGCGCATCTGGTGCAAGAAAATTAGTATCGTTATTTTTTTTTACTATTATTTAATCTCATTATGGTTCTATAAATAAAGGGGAACTAAACTCGAGACAAAACTGAACTGAAGAAAAAAAAACCTTATACATGTTCCCTTAATCTTTATAGATTTTTAATATTCCAATTCTATTGTCACAATAAATGCTAAAGTATCAACCTTAAATAGGGATATATTGTTTCTGCTTGCTTAACATACAATTTTACGCGAATATAAAGCCAGGATGTGATTTTTAAGGCCGGTTAAAAAGGAAATAATCTTTTTTTTTTGAGAATCTTAGTTTGATCTGAAAGTTAAAAACTATGGATCGGACTTTTGATTTTCACGTTCAGGATTGATTATACCTATAATTCAACATTTCAAGAAGAAGAAAACTTAGGTATTTTGTAAAAAAAAACCAAAAAAAAGTAAAGAAAAACCGTATTAACCAATGTGCTTCTCTTTAATATAAAGGGTTCAATTACAATTTTGGTTATTTGCCTTATTTGTAGGTCTTACTTTACTGAACGTTTTGAACTTCTCTTTTTTTATCATAGTTTCTGTAAAAAAAAACCCACAAGTTTAGTTAAATCATCTTTCAAGGTCACAACTATAAAGGATAAATTGATAATTTCCATCATGTTTGAAATATTTGTAGGTTAAACTTTGCTGCATTTTTGCCAAATAAAGTTCCCCTCGATCTATCAAACTTTCTGTAAAATACAAAAAAAAAAAAAAAAATAAAACAAATTGGTAAAAATCTTCTTTCAAAGGCAATATTTCCTCTAGGTGATCAGTTGGTACTTTTGGTCATGTTGACTTATTTGTAGCTTTTTCCTCATTGGACATTTTTGTTTGAAGTTTCTCTCTTTCTATCCAAGTTTCTGGAAAAAATTTGTTGAAGGGCAATAACTCCGATGAGGAATCAATTGGCAATGTTAGTCATGTTGTCCTATTTGTAGGTCTTTCTGTCTGTCATAGTTTCTGAATATAAAGTCTATAATGGGAAATAACTCCTGTAGAGGATCAATTGACAAATTATGTTCTTACACTTGGCTGATCATTTCTCTGTGCTTAAAATTTCTCTGTATAACATAACCATACTTTTCATAAAACTATGATTTCAAGGGCAGTAACTCCAAATTAGGTTGTCTGATACATCTGAAAATTCTCACACTTATAGATTTTAACTTTTTGATTTTTTTTTATCCAGCCAGTTTTGCTATCACTGTAATAGATTTTTGGCTATAAGCTAAAATGTGGTATCTTTTTGGCTGTGAAGAATGTACAAGTACCCAGCAACATTCAGTCAGAATGGGGGACATAAATCTGAACCCTCATGCAGAAAGAGTACCTTGCAACAACTCTTTGATGAGTTCATAGGTGGCCTGTTGCAAAGCAAACTTCCTGTCCCAATCCAACATACCTTTATCCCCCCCCCCCCCAACTGTAATCCACAACAGCCACTATAACAGAACCTACCTATTGTATTTATTTGATAATATATGAAATATTTGCCACTGGACATTAAGAAATTTAATACGTCATAAATTTATTTTCCATTTTCATGTTTTTTATGATATTTTGTAATTAAAAATTTCTCTATATATAGTACTATGAAATATCTATACTTGGTTACAAGTGCAACAGCTGGGAATTATTACAAAAATCATTCGAGAAACAGATTCCACCTCTATAACTTGTGTATTACTATATTTCTCCACTCTCAATAGTTAAATCTTAATTATTTAAAAGTTCGGCCAGCCTCACGCTTTAAATTTTAAAAATTTACCCGTCTTGAGTGGAGAAATATAGATTCTATAACTGCAACAAGTGTATTACAATATTTCTCCACTCGAGACAGTTAAATTTTAATATCTAAAGATTCTTTAAAGCACATGGTTTGCTGAGCTTTTTAAATAATTAAAATTTAACTGTTGAGAGTGGAGAAATATAGTAATACATGAGTTACAGTGGTGGAATCTGTTTCTCTAATGATTTTTATCCTTCCCTTTCAAAGATTTGAGGAAAGTTGTGTAATTTTGATGTGATGTCACAATAAGAAAACTCAGAACAAAACAAGAGAATTTAACGTCACAATTAAATTTCAACCAATCATTTGCCGAGAACAGATTAATAAAATTGAGAATGGAAATGAGGAATGTGCCAAAGAGACAACAACCCGACCATAGAAAAAAACAACAGCAGAAGGTCACCAACAGGTCTTCAATGTAGCGAGAAATTCCCGCACCTGGAGGCGTCCTTCAACTGGCCCCTAAACAAATATATACTAGTTCAGTGATAATGAACGCCATACTAATTTCCAAATTGTACACAAGAAACTAAAATTAAAATAATACAAGACTAACAAAGGCCAGAGGCTCCTGACTTGGGACAGGCGCAAAAATGCGGCGGGGTTAAACATGTTTGTGAGATCTCAACCCTCCCCCTATACCTCTAGCCAATGTAGAAAAGTAAACGCATAACAATACGCACATTAAAATTCAGTCCAAGAGAAGTCCGAGTCTGATGTCAGAAGATGTAACCAAAGAAAATAAACAAAATGACAATAATACATAAATAACAACAGACTACTAGCAGTTAACTGACATGCCAGCTCCAGACTTCAATTAAACTGACTGAAAGATTATGATTTCATCATATGAACATCAGGCACAATCCTTCCCGTTAGGGGTTTAGTATCATACCATCATAACATATATGAGAAGAACATAACCCGTGTCATGCCAACAACTGGTTTTTTAATAAATGAGTTTAGTTCCGATGCAAAGACCCTATAAGTGAATCAATATTAACGCCAAAATATGCAATCTTTAATGACCTGACAACAGTATCGTAACTATATCCCTTCTGAATAAGTCTATTCAAAGGTTTTGTTAGTTTTTGAGGTGAATACTGACACCTTTGTGCTTTATAAAGAATATTTCCATAAAAAATTGGATGTGAAATACCTGAACGTATAAGAAGTCTGCATGTTGAGCTATATTTACGAATGATGTCCTTATACCGATGATAAAATTTAGTAAATGTTTTGACTAGTTTGTGATATCGAAAACCCTGGTGTAATAATTTTTCAGTAATACATAAATTTCTCTCGTTAAAATCTAAAACACTGTTACATACACGAGCGATTGTTCACTAGTGAGGAGAAATAGTATTCTCACACCGGTTAGAAAATGTGAAAAAACACTAAAATTAGAGAAATGTTGTAACACACTTGTTGCTGTGATGCCAGATGGAACCTATGTCTTCCTCATAGTTTATGTAACAAAGACAACTATTAACAAACTGAACTGTGACTAACATACAACTTTTTTTTCTGAATATCATTCAATGAAAAGTGATGTTAAAAATGCCACATGTTGAGCATGATCTGTTTACCCTTCAAGAGCACCTGAGATTTTCAAGGTTGAGTTACATGTATATTACTCTGTCTTTAACTTTTCTATATAAAGTATTAGAACTGTTGTTTGTCTTTTCCTTGTTTTTATCTTTTTGCCATGGTATTGTCTGTACCCTTTGGAGTTTTCTGCTTCTTTTTCGTTGGGGCCTTGATGGCAAAGTTGTCTAAGTAATCCAACTACAATATCACAAGCCAGTCAACACTAAGGTTGTGAGTTTGGATCTTGTATGATGGCAGGATCTTATTTGACTAGGATTGTCATTATTACTACCCAAGGTCAGTGGTTCTCTCCAGGCACTTGGGCTTCCTCCACCAATAAAAACTGACCACCATGAACAACACAATAGTGTTAAAAGAGGTGTTAAAACCCAATCAATCAATTTTTTTTTGTTATCCTCACTTCATTTATTAGTTTGGATTTTCTGGGAAATAGTTTGATAAAGAAAATAGTGTCATTCATTCAACACTATATAAATTGGTTTTGTATTAAATACATCATTTAACATTATATATCATATAAACTGCACAAAATTACATATATGCAAAATCAATACAACCGTAAAAATATCAATATATTGGTACAAGGTAAGAAAATAACTTATTAGGTATCACAGTGCAAGCATAATAAGCATTTAAGCATTTTAAAATTTGTCAGTTTAAAAAATAGTATTATAAAAAATAGTGGAATGTTTTGCTTAAGATATTGCAATCAAAAACAGATCACAGAATAAGAAAAACATACATACATTACAGCCGATTGTATTGAGTGTGTAGGCAAAGGTAGTATACTTGGTTAGCTTGCTTGCTAGCTGAACCATGAAGTCATTATTAGGTAAACTACCATCCTTTAAGAGTAAACTAGTCTGACAGATAACCAATCTATCTGTCTCTTGGACTTGGCTATTTCGAAAGGAGGGTAGTATAACTTGCCTATTAATGACTTCATGGTTCAGCTAGAAAGCAAGCTAATCAAATAATATTACCTTTTCCTACACACTCAATGCAATCGGATGTAAATGTGTTCATATAACTGCACATATATTTTGTAAAATGAAACAACCCTATACATTTGAAACAACAATTAAGGCCTTGATTCCATCAATCAAAATAGATTTAATGCTTTTTTTCAGTGTTTGGAAATATATTCAGATGGCAAAGCAAGGGTGTTTATCCCTTAAGGTTGTGCATTATTGGTTTATAATATAATACAGTCGAACCTCGTTGTGTCGAACTCGGTTGTGTCGAAAACTCGGATGAGTCGAAGTAATTTCTCGGTCCCGGTAAAATTCCCGTTTGATCAATGCATAATTACCTCTGATGAGTCGAACTTGGTTGATTCGAATACTCGGTTAAGTCAAGTAAATTTTATAGTCCTGTCGAAGTAAAATAATGTAAATTGACCCCGATGTCTCGAACTTTGAAAGTAAGAATTTTCGAAAGATGCAGACCTGATCATAAAAATTCAAATCGGTAGTATTTCTTATGTCAACTTATCATTTTCAAAAGAGATTAAAGCTGAGTAAACATACTTGTTTGTATAACAGTTAAAATGACATGTTTATGGTGACCGCTAATTAACACCTTTGTTGATCGTTTAAGCGGAATGTTAGTGTGTTGAACATTTTTCACCCGAGATAAAACGAAAGGAATTTAATTGACCCAAGCCGAGATAAAATGAATCGTTAGATTTAAAACTCATTAATTGCCATAAATAAAAGGATTAGGACAATTATAATAAATTCATGATAATTTAATGTTAAGCAGACGACCTCATCAGAGACCGTTCAGAACTTATTTCGTGATTTCATAATTTATAGCGACTGACCTTTGTAAATATTTGTGTAGACTATTGATTTATTTGTGCATGATTTGTATCTGTACTTGTGCTTTTAATTATTACGAAGGACCAAAAATGGAGATTGAATACACAGTGTCTTATCGAGAATTAAAAAAGGCACACTGTTCATTGTATCTAGTTTACACAAATCTCATACCGTATTTCATGCATTCAAAATTTATGACGACACACTCAACCTCGGATGAGTCAAACCTCTGATGAGTCGAATACTTTGGTCTGGTCCCTTCCACTTCGACACAACGAGGTTCGACTATATAACATTTCTACCATACAGGAACGAGATATATTGAAAATTATTGACTTTAGTCAAGTAATCTATATTTTGCAGGCAACAAATATTTTTATTCTTTACTGCAAAATTCTAACTTACTATTTACAGCAGTAGTTGATATTTAGACAATATTAACAACACCTATTAAAAAGGATTGATGGATGGACAGGACAAGAGAGTTATCTCATATGTGATATGAATTTGTACCCTGTTTTGTAAAGTAATGATATGCTGGGTTGAATTTATTTTAACATAATAGCTCAGAAAGTAACAGGAAGTTTTATACACCAAACTGGACTCGTTCTTTACTTTTAATCAATCCTAGAACACAAAAAGCTTGGCAGACAAGCAGCAAATAAAAGCTTTTGGAAAACCCCACAGGGAAATCGAACCTAAGATCTCCAAATCTTGAGGTGAGCATCCAACTAAAAGATAAATACAAAATTAGACTAGAATATACAGTCTTATAAAAGACAAAAATATTTCTATGTTTACAGTATAAATATGCATGCTTACATTCAACCATCAGCTGCAGTACTGCATAGAGGATTTCATACAGCAACATCACAAATAGTATAAGGAAAAATAATCCAAAAAAATGCCCTGCGTAACAATCTCTCTTTATAAAAATATCTAATGTAAGGGTAGAGGCCATATTGAAACTAGAATACAATATAATCAAAACAAGAATACAATATTTGAAACTAGAATACAATACTAGAAACTAGAATACAATATTTGAAACTAGAATACAATACTAGAAACTAGAATACAATATTAGAAACTATAATATATGATTGTCCTGTACATGTACCATGTGTACTAAGAGATCAGATATTAAAAAAGAAAATATTAAAACAATATCTTAGATATTTTTCATTTCATTGCATAAATGTTTTTTTCATTTTTGTTTATTACAAAAGGGTTTTTTTTTAGTTGGAATGGTATGATTCTTCAATAAGCTCAAATATTTTTTTCCTATTCAAGTATTTTTCTTGCAAATTTCTAATGTCAAATTATGCATCTGTTATTATTTCACAGTTAAGAGTCAATTGTTCAATTATGCCAACTGAGCTATGGTCAATCAGCAAAACTTATTCATAAAAAAAGAACTCTAAATTTGTCTATGGCTAGGAATCATTGGTAAAAAAAAATATATAGTGTTGCTAGATATATAGTTTAAAACATATATGAGCTGTATCGAATAGAAATCTACCTTATGCAAGTGTACATTTACATGTACATGTATACAACTTTACAACCAATTTAAGGAACGTTTAACATGTTAAAATCAGAAATTAAAGGGGCATTTTGTCTGTTTTATACGGTTCTTAAACAACTCACTTTTCTAACAGTTACAGACTGTTGATAGATATTTTATTTCAAGCCGAAATAGGATAATGGGTATATTTATATTCACTTGAATAAGGTCAATTTCTATCCCTCGAAGCTCATACATTAAAATTTATCTTACCTCCTATACATTTCTAGGAATATGATTGGTTAAAAGCGTCCATGTGGAGACCGTGTATATTTCATATTAGGTTAGTAGGGAGGCGAGGCTTATTTCATACACGGTTAGTAGTGGTGTTTTGTCCCTTTATAAAAACAAAACAGTACTGAGAAAAAAACCTTAAAGGTTTCAACAGACGAAGAAATTGATGATTAAAATTAAAATAAATTCATAACACACATTTAAACCTAACAATTTGTTATTGTTGGCATCTGTTTTTGTAGGATCAATGGAAGTAGTTTCTTAATGCTAACCATATTGAAGACTTGCTCATTTTGATGGATGGACAGTTTTAGGTCACTAAATTTCACATGGTAAGATAAATTCGTTACATAGTTTGCTAGTGACGTAATACAGTATATATTGGGTCAGTAAATTTCATATGGGGATCAAGCTTCGCTCTCACCCCATATGAAATTTACTGACCCCATATATACCGTATTAGGTCACTAGCACACTATGTAACTAATAGTATTTAATATATATAATATAAGCGTATTTGAATTGAAGCTCATAACAAAAAGCATACATTTGTCAACTATCAATAGGAATGACTAAACATTCAATTAAATGCATGGTTGAAACAGTCAAATAGTTATAACTACTAAGGCAGCTTTCAAAATTGCACATTTTCATCATAACAACAAACAAACATTTTATATTAAAATATATAATTCTTAAATCAAGCCTAAACTTCTTGCTAAACAATAATTTTCATGTAAATTCTGTATAAATATTTAGAAAACATTTGATCTAAACTCAAAACCTTTCATCTGTACATGGTAATATCAACGTTTAACTAATGGAATCCAGTCACTGTTTAAGGAGAAGTTTTTCTATAAAAAGGTATTTATAACAAAGCAATCAATTAGAAAAACGAAAACCTTTTCAATACTGAATTGAAAATATTGAATATACTATTTAAAGTATAATTTAAAAAAAAATGTCATATTTCTAGTCATGTATATTTTGTATGAGCAACTTTTTGTCATTAAAATGTAATTTTTCTTGTAAATATTTTTAAAACACTGGCAAAAAACTTGAAGATGCAAGTTACTCAAATTTTTTTTTAAGGCAATAACATTTTACTATCAACTATTTTCATATATTCAATATAATTTATAAACAATATGACCAAAGTAACAAAATACATAAAAAATGGCAGCAGAAATCTTGGCTATGATGTAAAAATATATTATTTTGTCATATTTTCAGAAAAATAGGGAAAATATACATATTTCATATTACTGGTTCAACTTTAACAAATTTGATATTAGATTGGTTTTGTCATTGCAGTATATAATGCTGGCTGAAATCACCCATATTTTTAGAGTTTCTTCTGATGTCATCTCTTTCTGAACAACCTTGAAGTGAGACAGACTAGTAAACATACACATATTGCCACCAAATATCCATATAACATTTTATATCTTGCTGGTGTCCATAAAACTGTGTAGGACAATTCACCATTCTTTCCTGTAAAAAATTTTAAATAAAAATGTATTTTGCTATTTAAAGCTAGTTAGTATATAGACATTAATATCTACTGTTTGTTATATTTTTAGAATACAAAAGCAAAACAAATAAAGAACATATTTATGTATTGACTTACACCTTTTTCTTTTTTCTAGGTACATTTTTTGTACTACATTGCTGTTCATTATAACACATGGCATTTATTGTTTCTGACGGCTCTGTTTTGTATTAAAAATGCTACTTATTTTGCCATGCCAACAAGAAGCATATTTAACAGATCTATGAGGATGGGTACATTTCCTGCAATCTTAAAAGTTAAGAGAAAATTAGTTGCTATTTGACCTTGACAGGAGCATTAGCTTTGAGTATAGTTTCATAAAAATTGGGTGAGGAAAACTAAGGTTAAACTGCAGAAACAAAAATTGGACAGAGGAAAAGACAGTCAAAGGTAACACTTGAGGCCTAGGCATAAAAATAGAAACACATTTTTAACATTACAAACAAAGCTTTGTGATATCAGTGATTACATGTATAATATATAACATAAATTGGTTTATTTAGGCTGAAGTCTTGTTTTAAAATTGGAGCAGGATGAATATGCAAAAATTAAACACACCAAAACATAAATATCCTGATTAATCATGTTGAGAACAATTTGATAACTGATTCTGATTAAACAATGAAATTTGCATATATACAAGGTGTGTAGTTTAGCCTTTATCAGACAGGTAATATCTAATGAACTGTAACAGAAAAGAATTTGGATTAAAACTTATTCAATTTCAATTTATTGAAAAATAAAACACAATCATGCAAATTATATGTAATTAGAAGGGTCAACACATTAAATTAAAATTAGATATTGTAACTTATTGTCATTGTAACGAGATTGGTAATGAATTTCATTACACATTGCAGTGTAGTTCTTTGGCAAATTTTCGAGCACAATATTTGGATACTTTTATCTTGCACAGATGTAACATACTAAAATTTAAAAACATATTTCAGTTAAACATTAAAAATAAGTTGAAAAAGCTGTGCAAATTTATAAGGGTTATAACTTTTCAAGTGAGTCTTCCTGATTAATCACCACTCTTTGCTACTATACTGTTTATTTTATTTTATTTCATATTTTCATCTCATCTTGTCATGTGTGTTTATGTTATGTTATATAACTTTTGATGAACTTCTTTGTACCATTGTAACTTTATGGTGTTTGAGAAATAAAGAATCTTGAAATATTTTAATAATCCCTTTCATTTCATAACAAGAATAAACAGCACTTGAATATTATAATGTAACTCTATTTATTCTACAATCAGTTCTCATATCAGGACAGGTTCAAAACAATTTATTTAAGATAATAAATTGATCTATTAAATTTTAACAAGAGGCTGTCACAACGACAGCAAACCGGATTTATTAACATTTATTTGTGTCCTGGCAATATCACAAGAACCATAAGTGATGAACAGTGAAAGTGAAAATCATCAATATCAAATTTGACCTGCATTTTGTAATCAGTATCAACATATTAAAATTTGAAAAGCTTGGGTTAAATAGTTCATGAGTAAATGCAACAGCATGAATGGAAACGCCATTTCTCAATCTTTCAAGGACCATAACTCCTGAACGGTAAAAGTCAAAATCGACATTATTCAACTTGACCTCCATTTTGTCATCAGTAACAACATATTAAAATTTGAAAAGCTTTGGTTGAAAGGTTCATGAGTAAATGCAACAACATGAATGGAAACAACATTTTTCAATCTCTCAAGAACCACAACTCCTGAACGGTAAAAGTGAAAATTGTCATTATTGAACTTGACCTCCATTTTGTCATCAGTAACAACATATTAAAATTTGAAAAGCTTTGGTTGAAAGGTTCATGAGTAAATGCAACAACATGAATGAAAATGCCATTTTTCAATCTCTCAAGAACCACAACTCCTGAACGGTAAAAGTGAAAATCGTCATTATTGAACTTGACCTCCATTTTGTCATCAGTAACAACATATTAAAATTTGGGAAGCTTTTGTTGAACAGTTCATGTGTAAATGCACGGACATGACTGGAAACACCATTTTTCAATCTTTCAAGAACCATAACTCCTGAACGGTAAAAGTCAAAATGGTCATTATTGAACTTGACCTTCATTTTGTTGTCAGTAACAACATATTAAAATTTTAAAAGCTTTGGTTGAACGGTTCATGAGTAAATGCACGGACAACATTTGATTGCCGCCTGACTGACCGCCGTACATCCCCAAATCAATAACAGACATTTTTGTCACAAAAATCCGGTTAAAAAAGGTTGACCAAAAAAGCCAAAACTTTGCATTTCAAAAATTTAATCAATAAAAAATATACCGTAAGTAAGAAGTTGAGTTTTGATTGCAGATGACTCATTGTTTATTATTTTCACTTCTCTTGTAGTGAAAACCTCAAAAATATCCTGATTTATGGTATCAAGATTTTTCTCATGTACTGAGTGATCATTCATTTTGATTCTTTTCACACTGATGATAGTTGGAATTTGACTAAATCTATGCTGTATGGGTTTTGTGCAAGAAGCCATACAGTGGCCTAAAGTTGCTAATGTTCTAGGTAATTATAAATCTGGTCTCGGGTTGAGAGTAACTGTTGTCTCATTGGCAATCATATAATTTTTTCATATTATCCCTGTTGACATTTTCTAATAACATTGCTATAACGCATGCACATTGTTTATCAAATTTATCTACATTCTTATTTGAGTATCCTACTTCCATTATCTATGTACTAATTATAGCCACACCATATCCTATATTTATCTACTTATAAGTGTCATTTCCCCCATATTTACCAACTTTTTAGAGTGTAACTTTTCCTGTCTACTTACTAATTATAGCCACACCATATCCCATATGAGGCACTCCCATTCTATAACTACATGTAGGCACCATGATTTCTGTGATGGAGAATGGTTTCTCTGTCAAATTTGTTACCATCCATCCTGTCATGTCTTCTATGTTTCTCTGTTTTACACTCCATGAAGAGTCATCATCTTTCATACAATCATTGCACAGAAATACAGTGGCCTGCAATTTTAAATCAATGTAGTTTTAATGTTTAAGTTTTTAAAATGAAAGAACTTTTAGTGAGCAAGCTTAAATACCCAATGCCCTACATAATTAATATGTGAATTGTAAACATCTCCCTAAAAATTGTTCCCTCTATCAGATTTTTCTATTTATCAAGCTCAGTTATTGTTTTGAAGGGTAGAAATTCATTTAAAATTAAAAAGAATGATTTTTCCAAAAAGTGGAAAGTGCTGACATGGCAAGGAAAATACTATAACAGAAGGACTGACAGACTGAAATTACGTCCTGATGAAAAACAGCAATAAGAGTGCTGTCCCTTTAATATTTCATAGAGATTTTCTTAATACTGTTTGGGTTTGTTGTCTCCTAAACATTCACCCTATCTATGTTCTTTCTATAATTTTATGACTTAAAGAGCATAAGGTAAAGTTTGATGATGAAAGACATCACAGGTGTATAAGCCAAGTTTCAATCAAAGGAGTATGGTCATGCATATGTTGTATTGGAGTTAAACCTTTTTAAAAAGGAATTTCTCAATAATCAAAAAACTTGTGGTAGTCTAATATACCAATAAGAAATTGTTTAACAATCTTGAAAATATTTGATATGCAATTAAAAACTATCTGGAAATTAGAAAAAATATCACCAATATAAAAAATGTGAGGATTATAGTAAGTAATACCCTTTACTAGAAAACCCATCTATAGGAAAACAAATGACAAGTTTCTTTAAAGGGGCACTAGCTGTCAAATTCATGTTCACAAATTTTAATCAAATTCTCATACTTTATTTATAACAATGTAAAACATTTATCCAAACTATTTAAAGTATAAAATAAACAATTAACAGGGCACGGGAATGAAAAGACGAAGCTTCGTTTCGTGTGTAATTTAGTCGAGAGGCCATCTAATTATTTATCGAGTTGACCTCTAAAATCATCTGATGACCATATAAGCGATGTAAACATAAATAAAGATATAAATAGATTTAGCAAACTCGTGCTGTTTGATTATGCTAGGTCTATTTAATATCATATTATAGATTAAAAATAAATGTTTAACATCGTTTTTACCTGTATAAGAATGATATTTTGTGGATTGAATCAGTCAATTAAATGATTTACCTTTGTTTCACTTTCAATGTTGACATTCTGTTCCTTTAAATAACTTTACACTTACAATTCACATGTTATTCATTTCAAGCTAAGGGGGTAAATTGAAGTTCACATGAATACGGATTCATTGACAAATGATTGAGGTCGAATTATTAACTTGCAATTGAATAAGTCAAAATCAATGTTTTTTATCTTATTTTGACAAAATTGAACCATACTGGCTGCTAAAATCTTATTATTACTTCACTATTTGCATTTCATTATTGATTGAGTAAATAAAAATAGATTAGATTTTTTATAGATCTCGCAGCTAGTGCCCCTTTAACATATGTATTATAATAAAGCCATGTTATTCATCCAAAAAGACAGCTGTGACCAGTTTTCTACTTATGTATTACACCTATATGACCATGTTTAGCTTGTATTTGTGAAGTGTATTTGGATCAGAAACACTATCTAAAATCCTACCTTATGCCAGTGTCCTGAGAATATCAGATGAGGACGGACTTGTTGCAGGATCTACAAATTAAGTAAAGAACTAATTATATTCAATACTACAAAAAAACTATCTAACAATTTGAAAATATTCTCTGTGATCAGGTGTTTTAGAAACTAGTACATGAATACAAATACTATATTTTTTTTAAATGTTCTTAGTAAAATATTCAATATTGGATTCTTATTAAACTATTTCAATAATTAAACTTAAAATTTGTAAAATTTGTAACATAAAGTTATATATAAAAGCAACAAAATAATTAAATGATTAAAACATAAATAACTAAAACAAATATTAAAAGAATATACATGAATAAACAAATTAAAAATAATTTTGACAAAAAAATAACAGTTGTGTTTTACAAACATAAAAAAATAGCATAGGAGAGAAAACAATTTCTTTTTTTCAACAAATTTTGATCAGTTTACATGAACATTGTACTGAGTAAAAAGTTAAAAAAAACTTCTAGTTATCCACAAAACAAAATTTCCATTACACTGCTTGAATATTATTTTGTCCATCTTTAGATAAAAAAAAAAAAAATCATTGCAAAGTAAAGTTAAAAAGGATCGCAGCATTTAACAAGCATAAATAATTTCAACATAGTTATCCATAAAAAGTTAGAAACACATGTATATCTTTATGTCAAAAATTAGATAAAATAAATGGGAAATGTGCACATGGGACACAGATGATGCCCTCACTTGCTTTGTTATAAAAGGTACACAACTCAGGAAATGTAAAAGTGATGCTACTTAAATTTGCACTTAATCTGAGTGTTGTGGTAATAAGCATTGTTCATAAGTTTCATAAGATTTAGGTGAGTCAAACTTAAGTTAGAGAACGGAAACGAAAAATTTCAGCATTTTTCCATTTGTAAAGGGGCATAACTGTAGAACAGTAAAAATAACACCAACAAAATTTAAACTGGATTTGTGTTTTGTGGTAAAAAGCATTGTGTATAAATTTGTAAAGGGGCTTATAGACTCTAGAATGGTAAAAGTGATTCCACCCAAATTCATACTTGATCTGTGTTTTGTGGTAATAAGCATCATGTATAAGTTTCAATCTTTTGGTTGGGGGAAACTAAAGTTCGAAAAATGGAAAAGAAATTCAAATTTGATCCAATTACGTACAGATGGACAAGGGTAAATATTAATGCCCCCTTCGCTACGACAGATAAAATACAATTAATTTTCTTTGCAAAGTAATTCATAAAGGATAGCAGCAGTTAACAAGCATAAATAATTTCAACATAGTTTTCCATAAAAAGTTAGAAACACATGTATATTTTTATGTAAAACATTAGATAAAAAGACAAAAGATGTCAGTAATTAACATTGAAGCATAGATAATTTCAACGTAAGTCACATGTAAAACGCTAAAATAACATAAAGCAGCATGAAAAATTTAAATAATAATTCACTAACTAAAGGTAATTAATGCAAGCCCTGTAGATACCAGAATGCACATTTTTAGTTACAAGACTTAGTGTTTTTCAGTTTTATGTTGTACTACAAATGAAAGTTATATTCATGGAACCAAAATACTGTTTTCAACACTTCAACTTTTCAAGTAGGGTAAAAAATCTGCACAAAAACAGTAAACTTGCACTTCATATCAATATTTTTCTTTTTTTAAAACATTCCTGAATATGTATGATGTCAATGCGGACATTGCAAAAGATCACCTCTAAAGAAAATTTCCATGTTGACAGTAACACATTACATTTACTGTCTACTAATGGGTACCTCCTTATAATAAAAGCAAATGAATAAAATAAATCTGAACGAAATCAAAAATGTATTGTGATTCAGAAACTTTCAATCATGCTTTTTATTGTTGAGAAAAACCTACAGGATTAACTCTCATTTTTTCTCTGACTAGAACAGATAAATGGCTGACCAAAACATGGACAGGGGAGGCTTTTCTTGGCCGTACAACCCACACCATATCTTCTGGATTCTGTAATTATATTGGTTCATGTTAAAAACTATCAATAAGAGGCCTTTTATGAACATGATGATAGAGATACTTGTAATGCAACAGTTTCGTACAATTATTTTAGGTCAAATTCATAGGGTATACTGCCAAGTATATTTTAAATTTTGGAGGGTATCTCTGAAATTGAATTAAAAGGTAAAATGTTTTAAAAAATTTTCTTATCCAAACAATTTAATATGATAAGTAAGGAAACTAACAGTTTACCAATCTAAAATATCACTGTTGCATTAGAAGTATGTCACATTACAATTGTATTACCTCAACATGTATTTTACAGGATTTTAAAGTTTTAATCAACTGGCAAATATACAAACAAAAATGATTTTTTTTCATATTCACACATTATAAATACATTACTTATATGCATATTGTGGAAGTGAAATTATTCAAACATTTTTTTTAAAATAAAATCATGTAAAATAAATGCAGAGTTCTCCTTGCTGCTTTATGCTACAAAACCTTTATGCTACAAAAAGCATGAATATGTTAGGCAAGTTTAGAATATAATAAAAGTAAGATGATTAGACTTGTTTTTGCAACCACCAGATTATTGTTTACAATATATCCATTTTTACACATCTGAATATGTTTTTTTTTCATTGAGTTCAATTAACAATTAAAATTTTCGAGACTGATATGACAATCGTAAAGTTTAATAATTTAACTTGGTCAAAACTATTTTGACTGTTGATTCATTATTCATTCCATACTTTTTTCACTAATTTCATAGGTTTAGATTAACCAAATTTTAAAGGTCGATGAATGAAAATTTTCTATTGGTATTTTTAAGACTTTGACACAATCCTAAAATCAAACATCTGTGAAAATTCTATTTTCCCTCAATCCACAAAAAGATATTAATCCACAGTATTCAAACGTGTGAAAATTGGTATCTGTACACATAAAGTATAGATTTTAAATAGAACACAAAGACATGAAACCTACAGAAATAACAAAAGGTTTATCTCTTGGTAAAATAGTGTTGTGTGTGAGGAAAATATGAATACCAGGACCAAGTTTGTTTCCAAATGATGCCGCAAGCATTCTTTTCTCAAGAAATCTTGGCTCAGGAAACTGCATATCTAACTGTAAAGGACAAATATAGATTTCAAAGAGTATTTGGCATCAACTATGTCAACTTAAATTAAACAAAGGGTTTTCATGATTTTAGAAATGCTTGCTTAAAAGAAATTTGTAAAGTTCTTTTGAGACCTATGAATCAGAGTATAATAAATCATTGAAAGGGATAAATAAAGTTGTCATTTTCAAAGAATATTATTAATATCATTTATATTTTTGAGTCTTTCATATTCTGAAATTATATATTTTTGAAAATTATAATTTTGTTTTTTAAGTTTGTTAACTTTAAGAGAGATTCAATGTTTTTATATAAAGTTGATTTCAGGAATAATAACATCAACTAGCAAATGATTTTATAAACTATTAAAAACAAAATCAGGGAATTAAAATATTTCATAGTACTAGCAATGTCCAATGAAAATGAATATTTGCCATGTACCAGTATTTAATAGGTGTAAATTCTGACATCACAAATTCAAAAAATTTGAAACAATGGAAATAAAGTACTTTCCTGAAGGGGAGATAATTTAAAAGAAAAGAATGAGTATTCCCCCTTTAATCATATTGTTTTAAAAAGGTCTATTTATCATTCTTAGCTTTGTAACACAACTACAATCAGCTTAAATAATAATGACCAAACAAAACAAGAGGCTCTCAAGAGCCTGAATCGCTCACCTGGTAAACAATGCCTTATTGAACATATTGAACCATGCCAGGCAAACATGTACAGCTAACAATTCTTCAATATTACAAATATATATGACTTACTGTTTATAAATAAAGAAAATGAGACCAAAACACAAACACTTAAAACTTAGCAATGGACTGTGAAAATGAGGTCAAGTTCAAATAAAACCTGCGTAACCGACATATAGATCATAAAATATTTTCATACACCAAATATAGTTGACCTAATGCATAAAGTATCAAAAAAATAGACCAAAACTAAAAAAGTTAACTTTGACCACTGAATTATGAAAATGAGGTCAAGGTTAGATGACACCTGTCAGCTAGACATGTACACCTTACAATCATTCTATACACCAATTTTAGTAGACCTATTGCATATAGTATAAGAAAAACAGACCAAAACCAAAAACTGCAAAATTTCCTTAAAATTACCAATTAAGTGGCAGCAACCCAACAATGGTTTGTTTGATTCGTCTGAAAATTTCAGGGCTGATAGATCTTGACCTAATGAACATTTTTACCCCATGTCAGATTTGCTCTAAATGCTTTCGTTTTTGAGATATAAGCCAAAAACTGCATTTGACCCCTATGTTCTATTTAAAGTAAGGGCGGCCATGTTTTTTGACGGATCAAAAATCAAAGCACACACTTTGTGCAGGATAATCTAAGGAACTATCATGCTAAGTTTCATCCAAATCCATTCAGTAGTTTCAGAGGAGAAGATTTTTTAAAGTTAGCAAATATGATGAACAAATTGTGAAAAATTGTCATTAAAGGACATTTACCCCTTAAGGGGTCAATTGACAATTTTGGTCATATTAACCTATTTGTAGATCTTACTTTGCTGATCATTTTTGCTGTTTACAGTTTATCTTCATCTATAATAATATTCAAGATAATGACCAAAAACTGCAAAATTTCCTTAAAATTACCAATTAAGTGGCAGCAACCCAACAATGGTTTGTTTGATTCATCTGAAAATTTCTGGGCTGATAGATCTTGACCTAATGAACATTTTTACCCCATGTCAGATTTGCTCTAAATGCTTCCGTTTTTGAGATATAAGCCAAAAACTGCATTTGACCCCTATGTTCTATTTTAAGTAACGGCGGCCATGTTTTTTGACGGATCAAAAATCGAAGCACACACTTTGTGCAGGATAATCTAAGGAACAATCATTTTAAGTTTCATTCAAATCCATTCAGTAGTTTCAGAGGAGAAGATGTTTGAAAAATTGTTAACGACGACAGACGACGACGACGACGACGACGTCGACGACGACGACGACGGACGCCAAGTGATGAGAAAAGCTCACATGGCCTTTTAGGCCAGGTGAGCTAAAAATGTGACTATACAACCATACCTTTATGTAATCTATGAACCCAAATGTAGACACACCAGTCATATTTTCAAAATTTTTTACAAATCTTTCCTCTTTTTTATGTGTTCTGAAGTCTCTGCCTTCTCCACCTATATCATTGTCACCGGGAATATATATCTTCTAATTAAAAAATAGAAAGCAAGTAATATTAAGATATATCAAATTCAATTATACTGCTCATATTTAAAGAAAAGATCAAGAGGCTCTTTAGAACATGTGTTGATCTCCTAGGTTATGCGCTTCTTCAACAATGTAATCTCCAACATTGCGGACTAGAATAGAATTCATCTAAATCTTTCTTGTTGATCTTGTAAATCTGATAATTTTTTCTGTTTACAATTTCACTCTATCTTCTTTAAATTTTGTCAAAAACACAAAAGAAGGGTGAAAACATTGTCATTTATGGACATTCACTCCTATTATATCCCTTTTGATAATAGTAAAATTACTTTAGTCTTTCGTTTGTCTTTTATTTTAGTGATAAATAAAAAGATTAATATAATCTGGAATCTGTAACAGAAAGATCACTTGTAATGTTGCAAACATGTTTTAGTAAATATGGTTTTAGGACAAAATAGATATGAGCAAAAGTCAATTAATTGTATACTGTCACATGACTGTAAATTCAGAAATGTTTGCGAATTTTTGATTTTTGTGAAAAATGTGAGAGGGTTATAATCGCAATAGGTTAAACTCGCATTTTGAAATTTGTTATATGAATTAAAAAGGATTTTTCTCAATATCTCAAAAAATTCAAATGACATATTAGTCTAAAATGACAAAAATACAATAATAAAATCACGCAATAATTTCTGAAATTACAGTAGATCTTATACATGTATTTACTTTAGTATATTGAGCTGGTGAGAACACATCGTTAAATCTTTGATAAGCATAATAAAACTCCTCATCTGAAGCTGTACTACCCTCGTCAAACATATCACCCAGGAATAATATAATATCAGGTTTTACATGATGATAGGCTAAGCCAAACGTTCGGGTTAAATATCTACAAAAAATGAGAATAACTGCTATACAAATTCAAGATTAATGTTACATGTTGATGGCTTATACATGTAATGCACTGGTTTACAAGATCAGTAGAAAAAAATTGTGCCATTTATCAGTACTCAATGGATTACTTCTTTCTCTTAAGATTTTTCTATTTACAAACTTTGAAAAAGGTTTTTTTATAAATCAATGAAGATACAGGTATACTATTTTTTTATCATCATCTCTTTTTAATCTTTAATATTTAAAATTTTGAATATTAAACCAATGTTTGTTCTACATGAGTAAGTTGCATGCCAATCTGAACTTTTCCTGAAGACGCCTGCCTCGCAGGTGAAACATGTAGACCTTAGATAATAAAATTGCAGACCATTTGAAGTGTTGTTGTCAATTTTAATATTATTTAAGTATTGCATTCGTTTGCATGATTTGACAACCCGGCATACCAAGGTATCCACTTCAGGGACTCTACCAAAACGATTTGTAAGGCGTTGGTTCACCACACGGAGTTTAATGTTTACTACATGTATAACTGATAACAGGAACAAATCTTTAGCCATACCTGTCACTTTTTCAAAGTATCTAAGAGGACTTGGAATGATAATCAGGCCAATATGGAAAGGCCATATTTTAATCTGTTTATCATATACATATGTATATGTACTTCAAATGAATGAATGGTGAAATATACCTAGACTCATTTACTCGTGGCAGCCTGGCCACTTGATATTGTATAACTTTACTATAGGTACATTAAAAAATTTGTTATATACCTATCTATGTCCCATCTAGAAAATGCTCCTATGGGAAACCTTGGTTCCATCTGGTACCCTTGTAGCTGTGGATCAGATACCAGTAATATAACTTGCTCTTCTTCATAATTTCTTAAAAATAAAATTTTAAAGCATTTTCAAATTCTGATATTCTAAGAGATATGGTTTTAAACGAGGACATACAAAGGGAGGGATGGACAAAGTGAATGCAGTACTGTATATTATCGTCCTTCCCTACGCCTATATCACCCTGCTCTGTCGCTCCGTTATTCTCTTATCAAGACTTCAAAACGAGACCAGGCATTATCAGCGACGTCACAATGTGAGAGGAGAAGTTATCAGCGACGTCACAATGCGAGAGGAGAAGTTATCAAGCTTGCTTTCGTCAAGCGTAAAACTGTCTTAGGGAGAAAGAAATGACCAGTAATAGAACGATAAAAAGATAATCGGGTTTACTATGTATAGATATAATAAAATATCAGCCGCTCGACACAATGTGAAACTTTTTAGCTCGTTCGCTGCGCTCACTCGCCAAAAAGGTTCACATTGTGGCTCGCGGCTGATATTTTACGATATCAATGTGTAGAAAACCCGATAATCTATACTTACCAAATCTGTGAGCAGTGATAAAACGAAAAGCTGAAAGTTTATAAAGCATACATTTGTTCATTATGTTCATGCAACTGCAGTAAAAAATATGATTTTCTTGAAGATATGATCATGTCATTTATCAATCTAAAATTTCAGAATTCTGACAACTTGGATGCTTCAATCTGGATGTCTAGATAGTGCAGCAAGTAATATTTCCTTACTGACAGTGACTGTTGTATAAATAACATAACTGTGAATTTACTTTTTGACTTGATAGGTTACCATGAAGTACAAAAGAATTTCCAGTTAAACTGGTAACAGCAAAATCCTTGCTAAATGTACATGTCATAGTAGGAATTAAGAAAAACTTGTTTGTAACTTCAACTTGTTGAAAACATAAATGTTTCTCCAGCCTCGTTAGTCATTACCTTTTTATCGTATCATGCGATTTCTTTTCACTTTATATTTTCATGGGGAAATCGTTTACCAGCGTAATGTTGCTGAAGGAACCGCATAGAATTGATTCAAGAACACTTAACGAGTGTTTAAATGTGAAAAATTATAAAAAGAAACATATAACAAAAAAGTCGTATTTTTCTGTACCGGAAATCGAAAAGTCCTTGTAAATCAAAAACAATTACGGTGTGATACGTGTCACAGATTCGGACTTAATATTTTACAGAATATGCGACTTTGGAAGTTAAATAATGCCGTCCTTTAGAAAACAGTTGTTAAAGTTTTAATCTCAACATTTATTGAAGCACATTGAGCTAAATCAAAGCACTTGTAGCATTATGTTACATTGTAACACCAAAGCAAAACAATCTTAAAATGACCTTGACATCGACCAATCGGAAAACTACAATAACAACAACTTTATTTGACAAGCATGAAGGAGGTCATCTGCAAGATAACGGAATAATATTAACAAGAATACAAATGAGCATACATTAAGATTACTGAATTAAGATGATTTAAATAATCTCAATCATTTCAGACAAAAAAATTAATAAAATGATTAATAATAAAGTACCTATGTATCATCAGAATCCTCCCAATTTAAAAGGTACGTAAATTTCGTCTTATATGTAATTTGAAATTGCCGCCAACTTATATCAGCTGATTAAAATACTACTGACGTATGTAAGACGTATCGATGACAAACAATATTCCTACGACTTTTGCCATTTGGGAAATGTAAACGACTCATCTTTATAGATTTTCGGCGATCAAATATTTCATACAATTGTTCTTTGACATCTTAGCCAACAGCAAAGGGGATAATAAACTATAGAAGGATTTCTATCGAGCACTACTTCCTATGTGCCACTTCAAAACTTTTGGGTAAATCGACGACCATTTAAAGTTTTTATGGTAATATTTTTTTATATTCCAGAATAAAAAGTATGAAAAAAGTGTCCAATTAGTTATAAATAACATGATAGCCAGCCAGATAATAAAAGTGGCACATATTTCAGCATTTATTGGGTAGAACATAAATCTAGGGTGCTCGCATAAAGCAGCTTAACTGCTTAAAAAGAAGATGTGGTATGATTGCCAATGAGACAACTCTCCACAAGAGACCAAAATATCACAGAAATTATCAACTCTAGGTCATCATACAGCCTTCAACAATGAGCAAAACCTATATCGCAAAGTCAGCTATAAAAGGCCCCAAAATGACAATGTTAAACAATTCAAATGAGAAAACTAACGGCCTAATTTATGTACAAAAAATTAACGAAAAACAAATATGTAAGACATAAACAAACGACAACCACTAAATTACAGGGTCCTGACTTGGGACAGGCACATACATACAGAATGTAGCGGGGTTAAACATGTTAGCAGGATTCCAACCCTCCCCCTAACCTGGGACAGTGGTGTAACAGTACAACATAAGAACTATAAAAATCAGTTGAAAAAGGCTAAACTCATCAGATGGATAAAAATACAAATAAATGTGGACGTGGCTGGGTACTTGTACATCCCAACAACAAAAGTACAGATCTGAGAGTACTCGCAGCTACTGACAGCTAGTTCAAAGCCACTAACAACTAATAAAAAAATCATGCATCTAAGACTAAATGTATATAAGGGACTTGGTGTCAGAATAGTCAACAGAGAGGTTGTAAGTTAAAACCCAATGGCAGGTGTAAGCAACTTCTTATCTAAATAAACTAGGATTGCCAGTTTTCCTGCTGAAGTTTGTTGTTCTCTCTGGCTTCCTAAGCCAATCAAAACTGACCACCTCCCCATATAACTAAGAGTGATTAAATTGGTGTAAAACAGCATCAATCGATTATAAATGTACATGATGTACATCACTATTATCAGTGATAATTAGATAGTAATCCATATATACCTGTAATCATCTAGACCAATATCTGGCCACCTGAAACTCTGTATGATGTATATAAAACATTCATTGAACAACACAGTACCAATAACTATTGTTAATATAATAGATTTGGGTGTCCATTCACAGACAAAATTCTTCCTTGCCATTTAAACCAGCTGGACATTCTGTTAAACCATTGTTTGTGTATGTTATACCTGAAAAGAGAAGTAAATTCTTTAATTATATCTTTTACACCTCCTCCTTGGTCTGTTGGTCAAAGCAAGTTATGTGGATATAATGCTACCAAGTCATACACAACCAGGTGCTCCGCAGGGCGCAGCTTTATACGACCGCAGAGGTCGAACCCTGAACAGTTGGGGCAAGTATGGACAAAACATTCAAGCGTGATACAGCTCTGAATTTGGATTGTGATCAAATTTTTGACATTACATGTTTTTTTTTACACAAAACAAATGTCAAGATTTTAAAAATCAATTAAAGATTTCTTCTTCAAACTTTTTAAATCTAAAATTAAATAGTTGACACAGCATAGGTTTCTGACACAGAATGAATGTGGTCTAATGAACTTAAAATATTTTTTTTGCCTTTGAGCAATTCACTATGCTGTTGAATATTAATCCTCTCAAAAAAATGTTTGAAGAAATTTTCTTTTTATTTATGAAATCTGAAATGAGAAAAATTTAAACCCCCCCCCTTTTTTTTCACATCCCCGTTTCCCTTTTTCCAAAACTGATATTAATTCAAATTTTTAATGGAGTTTGCAACAATAACTACTCTTTTAAATACATCATAAAATATTAAAATGTAAAATAAAGTGCTTGTTATCACTGAATGGTAAAGATTGGTTGGTAGTAAAAGTGAATATACATTGTTTATTGTATAAAACAATAAAAAAAACTTCATCAGCAACATTTTATATTGGCAAATTTCCAATGAAGTTATTTACATAAAGTTATTGGCAAATAATAATAGAAAATGACATCATAGTCATGTCTGGCAAATGTCCAACATACATTATCTAAAAACATTTTAGATAAGATAATGAAAAAAAGCTTCATCAGCAACATTTTATATTGGCAAATTTCCAATGAAGTTATTTACATAAAGTTATTGGCAAATAAAAATAGAAAATGACATCATAGTCATGTCTGGCAAATTTCTAACATATATTATCAACTTCTATTCTATACAAAGAAAGATAACTCCAATTGAAAATTAATTGCTATTGCACAATATTGTGCAATTAGATATTTCTTGCTATTGTGCAATACTGTGCAATTGAAAATTTCTTGCTATTGCACAATACTTGATATGGAATCCTGATTTGGACCAACTTGAAAACTGGGCCCATAATCAAAAATCAAAGTACATATTTAGATAAAGCATATCAAATAAGCCCAAGAATTTAATTTTTGTTAAAATCAAACTTAGTTTAATTTTGGACCCTTTGGACCTTAATGTAGACCATTTGAAAACTGGACCAAAAATTAAGAATCTACATACACAGTTAGATTTGGCATATCAAAGAACCCATTTATTCAATTTTTGATGAACAAAGTTTAATTTTGGACCCCCATTTGGACCAACTTGAAAACTAGGCCAATAATTAAAAATCTAAGTACATTTCTAAATTCAGCATATCAAACAACCCCCAGGATTCAATTTTTGTTAAAATCAAACTAAGTTTAATTTTGGACCCTTTGGACCTTAATGTAGACCAATTTGAAAACGGGACCAAAAATTAAGAATCTGCATACACAGTTAGATTCGGCATACCAAAGAACCCCAATTATTCAATTTTTGATGAAATCAAACAAAGTTTAATTTGGACCCTTTGGGCCCTTTATTCCTAAACTGTTGGGACCAAAACTCCCAAAATCAATACCAACCTTCCTTTTATGGTCATAAACCTTGTGTTTAAATTTCATAGATTTCTATTTACTTAAACTAAAGTTATTGTGCGAAAACCAAGAATAATGCTTATTTGGGCCCTTTTTTTGCCCCTAATTCCTAAACTGTTGGAACCAAAACTCCCAAAATCAATCCCAACCTTTCTTTTGTGGTCATAAACCTTGTGTCAAAATTTCATAGATTTCTATTAACTTAAACTAAAGTTATATTGCGAAAACCAAGAAAATGCTTATTTGGGCCCTTTTTGGCCCCTTATTCCTAAAATGTTGGGACCAAAACTCCCAAAATCAATCCCAACCTTCCTTTTGTGGTCATAAACCTTATGTTAAAATTTCATAGATTTCTATTCACTTTTACTAAAGTTAGAGTGCGAAAACTAAAAGTATTCGGACGACGACGACGACGACGACGACGACGCCAACGTGATAGCAATATACGACGAAAAATTTTTCAAATTTTGCGGTCGTATAAAAATGAAGTAGAAACCGATCTATTTTGTAGAAAAAAGATAATACATTTTGTTTATTTTTTGTATGTGTTCTTACTTGTCTTATATATTGTATCTTCATATTCTTTGTTTTAAATGCTTATTTCTATTACTGCATCTTTATAACATTGTCAAACCAGATGCTCCGCAGGGCGTAGCTTTATACGACCGCAGAGGTTGAACCCTGAACGGTTGGGGCAAGTATGGACACAACATTCAAGCTGGATTCAGCTCTAAATTTGGATTGTGATTAAATAGTTGACACAGCATAGGTTTCTGACACAGAATGAATGTGTTCTAATGAACTTAAAATTTTTGTTTTCTCTTAGAGCAATTCACTATGCTGTTGAATATTAATCCTCTCAAAAAAATGTTTGAAGAAATTTTCTTTTTTATTTATGAAATTTCAAATGAGAAAAATTGAACCCAATTTTTTTAATCACATCCCCCTTTCCCTTATTCCAAAACTAATCTCAATTAAAATTTCTAATGGAGTTTGCAACAATAACTACTCATTTAAATACATCATAAAATATTAAGATGTAAAAAAACTGCTTGTTATCACTGAATGGTAAAGATTATTTTAATTTATCAGTTGGTAGGAAAAAGTGAATATACATTGTATATTGTATATAACAAAGATTTAAGTTGATTCTGGACAAAGAAAGATAACTCCAATTAAAAAAAAATCTTGCTATTGCACAATATTTTGCAATTAGATATTTCTTGCTTACTATTCTGAACAAAGAAAGATAACTCAAATTAAAAAAAAATTTGCCATTTCACAATATTGTGCAATTAGATATTTCTTGCCATTGCGCAATACTGTGCAATTGAAAAGACTTGCTATTGCACAATACTTAATATAATAATTTTAGATCCTGATTTGGACCAACTTGAAAACTGGGCCCATAATAAAAAATCTAAGTACATTTTTGGATTCAGCATATCAAAGAACCCCAAGATTTCAATTTTTGTTAAAATCAGACTAAGTTTAATTTTGGACCCTTTGGACTTTAGTGTAGACCAATTTGAAAACAGGACCAAAAATGAAGAATCTACATACACAGTTAGATTTGGTATATCAAAGAACCCCATTTATTCAATTTTTGATGAAATCAAACAAAGTTTAATTTTGGACCCCGATTTGGACCAACTTGAAAACTGGGCCAATAATCAAGAATCTAAGTACATTTTTAGATTCAGCATATCAAAGAACCTAACTGATTCATTTTTTGTTAAAATCAAACTAAGTTTAATTTTGGACCCTTTGGACCTTAATGTAGACCAATTTGAAAACGGGACCAAAAGTTAAGAATCTACATACACAGTCAAGACAGTTAGATTCGGCATATCAAAGAACCCCAATTATTCAATTTTGATGAAATCAAACAAAGTTTAATTTTGGACCCTTTAATAAAGCATATCAAATAAGCCCAAGAATTTAATTTTTGTTAAAATCAAACTTAGTTTAATTTTGGACCCTTTGGACCTTAATGTAGACCATTTGAAAACTGGACCAAAAATTAAGAATCTACATACACAGTTAGATTTGGCATATCAAAGAACCCATTTATTCAATTTTTGATGAACAAAGTTTAATTTTGGACCCCCATTTGGACCAACTTGAAAACTAGGCCAATAATTAAAAATCTAAGTACATTTCTAAATTCAGCATATCAAACAACCCCCAGGATTCAATTTTTGTTAAAATCAAACTAAGTTTAATTTTGGACCCTTTGGACCTTAATGTAGACCAATTTGAAAACGGGACCAAAAATTAAGAATCTGCATACACAGTTAGATTCGGCATACCAAAGAACCCCAATTATTCAATTTTTGATGAAATCAAACAAAGTTTAATTTGGACCCTTTGGGCCCTTTATTCCTAAACTGTTGGGACCAAAACTCCCAAAATCAATACCAACCTTCCTTTTATGGTCATAAACCTTGTGTTTAAATTTCATAGATTTCTATTTACTTAAACTAAAGTTATTGTGCGAAAACCAAGAATAATGCTTATTTGGGCCCTTTTTTTGCCCCTAATTCCTAAACTGTTGGAACCAAAACTCCCAAAATCAATCCCAACCTTTCTTTTGTGGTCATAAACCTTGTGTCAAAATTTCATAGATTTCTATTAACTTAAACTAAAGTTATATTGCGAAAACCAAGAAAATGCTTATTTGGGCCCTTTTTGGCCCCTTATTCCTAAAATGTTGGGACCAAAACTCCCAAAATCAATCCCAACCTTCCTTTTGTGGTCATAAACCTTATGTTAAAATTTCATAGATTTCTATTCACTTTTACTAAAGTTAGAGTGCGAAAACTAAAAGTATTCGGACGACGACGACGACGACGACGACGACGCCAACGTGATAGCAATATACGACGAAAAATTTTTCAAATTTTGCGGTCGTATAAAAATGAAGTAGAAACCGATCTATTTTGTAGAAAAAAGATAATACATTTTGTTTATTTTTTGTATGTGTTCTTACTTGTCTTATATATTGTATCTTCATATTCTTTGTTTTAAATGCTTATTTCTATTACTGCATCTTTATAACATTGTCAAACCAGATGCTCCGCAGGGCGTAGCTTTATACGACCGCAGAGGTTGAACCCTGAACGGTTGGGGCAAGTATGGACACAACATTCAAGCTGGATTCAGCTCTAAATTTGGATTGTGATTAAATAGTTGACACAGCATAGGTTTCTGACACAGAATGAATGTGTTCTAATGAACTTAAAATTTTTGTTTTCTCTTAGAGCAATTCACTATGCTGTTGAATATTAATCCTCTCAAAAAAATGTTTGAAGAAATTTTCTTTTTTATTTATGAAATTTCAAATGAGAAAAATTGAACCCAATTTTTTTAATCACATCCCCCTTTCCCTTATTCCAAAACTAATCTCAATTAAAATTTCTAATGGAGTTTGCAACAATAACTACTCATTTAAATACATCATAAAATATTAAGATGTAAAAAAACTGCTTGTTATCACTGAATGGTAAAGATTATTTTAATTTATCAGTTGGTAGGAAAAAGTGAATATACATTGTATATTGTATATAACAAAGATTTAAGTTGATTCTGGACAAAGAAAGATAACTCCAATTAAAAAAAAATCTTGCTATTGCACAATATTTTGCAATTAGATATTTCTTGCTTACTATTCTGAACAAAGAAAGATAACTCAAATTAAAAAAAAATTTGCCATTTCACAATATTGTGCAATTAGATATTTCTTGCCATTGCGCAATACTGTGCAATTGAAAAGACTTGCTATTGCACAATACTTAATATAATAATTTTAGATCCTGATTTGGACCAACTTGAAAACTGGGCCCATAATAAAAAATCTAAGTACATTTTTGGATTCAGCATATCAAAGAACCCCAAGATTTCAATTTTTGTTAAAATCAGACTAAGTTTAATTTTGGACCCTTTGGACTTTAGTGTAGACCAATTTGAAAACAGGACCAAAAATGAAGAATCTACATACACAGTTAGATTTGGTATATCAAAGAACCCCATTTATTCAATTTTTGATGAAATCAAACAAAGTTTAATTTTGGACCCCGATTTGGACCAACTTGAAAACTGGGCCAATAATCAAGAATCTAAGTACATTTTTAGATTCAGCATATCAAAGAACCTAACTGATTCATTTTTTGTTAAAATCAAACTAAGTTTAATTTTGGACCCTTTGGACCTTAATGTAGACCAATTTGAAAACGGGACCAAAAGTTAAGAATCTACATACACAGTCAAGACAGTTAGATTCGGCATATCAAAGAACCCCAATTATTCAATTTTGATGAAATCAAACAAAGTTTAATTTTGGACCCTTTAATAAAGCATATCAAATAAGCCCAAGAATTTAATTTTTGTTAAAATCAAACTTAGTTTAATTTTGGACCCTTTGGACCTTAATGTAGACCATTTGAAAACTGGACCAAAAATTAAGAATCTACATACACAGTTAGATTTGGCATATCAAAGAACCCATTTATTCAATTTTTGATGAACAAAGTTTAATTTTGGACCCCCATTTGGACCAACTTGAAAACTAGGCCAATAATTAAAAATCTAAGTACATTTCTAAATTCAGCATATCAAACAACCCCCAGGATTCAATT
Source organism: Mytilus galloprovincialis (assembly GCA_037788925.1). Lineage (NCBI taxonomy): Eukaryota > Metazoa > Mollusca > Bivalvia > Mytilida > Mytilidae > Mytilus > Mytilus galloprovincialis. The sequence goes on along the minus strand of CM075337.1, from coordinate 49,832,460 downwards.
TTTGTTAAAATCAAACTAAGTTTAATTTTGGACCCTTTGGACCTTAATGTAGACCAATTTGAAAACGGGACCAAAAATTAAGAATCTGCATACACAGTTAGATTCGGCATACCAAAGAACCCCAATTATTCAATTTTTGATGAAATCAAACAAAGTTTAATTTGGACCCTTTGGGCCCTTTATTCCTAAACTGTTGGGACCAAAACTCCCAAAATCAATACCAACCTTCCTTTTATGGTCATAAACCTTGTGTTTAAATTTCATAGATTTCTATTTACTTAAACTAAAGTTATTGTGCGAAAACCAAGAATAATGCTTATTTGGGCCCTTTTTTTGCCCCTAATTCCTAAACTGTTGGAACCAAAACTCCCAAAATCAATCCCAACCTTTCTTTTGTGGTCATAAACCTTGTGTCAAAATTTCATAGATTTCTATTAACTTAAACTAAAGTTATATTGCGAAAACCAAGAAAATGCTTATTTGGGCCCTTTTTGGCCCCTTATTCCTAAAATGTTGGGACCAAAACTCCCAAAATCAATCCCAACCTTCCTTTTGTGGTCATAAACCTTATGTTAAAATTTCATAGATTTCTATTCACTTTTACTAAAGTTAGAGTGCGAAAACTAAAAGTATTCGGACGACGACGACGACGACGACGACGACGCCAACGTGATAGCAATATACGACGAAAAATTTTTCAAATTTTGCGGTCGTATAAAAATGAAGTAGAAACCGATCTATTTTGTAGAAAAAAGATAATACATTTTGTTTATTTTTTGTATGTGTTCTTACTTGTCTTATATATTGTATCTTCATATTCTTTGTTTTAAATGCTTATTTCTATTACTGCATCTTTATAACATTGTCAAACCAGATGCTCCGCAGGGCGTAGCTTTATACGACCGCAGAGGTTGAACCCTGAACGGTTGGGGCAAGTATGGACACAACATTCAAGCTGGATTCAGCTCTAAATTTGGATTGTGATTAAATAGTTGACACAGCATAGGTTTCTGACACAGAATGAATGTGTTCTAATGAACTTAAAATTTTTGTTTTCTCTTAGAGCAATTCACTATGCTGTTGAATATTAATCCTCTCAAAAAAATGTTTGAAGAAATTTTCTTTTTTATTTATGAAATTTCAAATGAGAAAAATTGAACCCAATTTTTTTAATCACATCCCCCTTTCCCTTATTCCAAAACTAATCTCAATTAAAATTTCTAATGGAGTTTGCAACAATAACTACTCATTTAAATACATCATAAAATATTAAGATGTAAAAAAACTGCTTGTTATCACTGAATGGTAAAGATTATTTTAATTTATCAGTTGGTAGGAAAAAGTGAATATACATTGTATATTGTATATAACAAAGATTTAAGTTGATTCTGGACAAAGAAAGATAACTCCAATTAAAAAAAAATCTTGCTATTGCACAATATTTTGCAATTAGATATTTCTTGCTTACTATTCTGAACAAAGAAAGATAACTCAAATTAAAAAAAAATTTGCTATTTCACAATATTGTGCAATTAGATATTTCTTGCCATTGCGCAATACTGTGCAATTGAAAAAACTTGCTATTGCACAATACTTAATATAATAATTTTAGATCCTGATTTGGACCAACTTGAAAACTGGGCCCATAATAAAAAATCTAAGTACATTTTTGGATTCAGCATATCAAAGAACCCCAAGATTTCAATTTTTGTTAAAATCAGACTAAGTTTAATTTTGGACCCTTTGGACTTTAGTGTAGACCAATTTGAAAACAGGACCAAAAATGAAGAATCTACATACACAGTTAGATTTGGTATATCAAAGAACCCCATTTATTCAATTTTTGATGAAATCAAACAAAGTTTAATTTTGGACCCCGATTTGGACCAACTTGAAAACTGGGCCAATAATCAAGAATCTAAGTACATTTTTAGATTCAGCATATCAAAGAACCTAACTGATTCATTTTTTGTTAAAATCAAACTAAGTTTAATTTTGGACCCTTTGGACCTTAATGTAGACCAATTTGAAAACGGGACCAAAAGTTAAGAATCTACATACACAGTCAAGACAGTTAGATTCGGCATATCAAAGAACCCCAATTATTCAATTTTGATGAAATCAAACAAAGTTTAATTTTGGACCCTTTGGGCCCCTTATTCTGTTGGGACCAAAACTCCCAAAATCAATACCAACCTTCCTTTTATGGTCATAAACCTTGTGTTTAAATTTCATAGATTTCTATTTACTTATACTAACGTTATGGTGCGAAAACCAAGAAAAATGCTTATTTGGGTCCCTTTTTGGCCCCTAATTCCTAAACTGTTGGGACCTAAACTCCCAAAATCAATACCAACCTTCCTTTTGTAGTCATTAACATTGTGTTTAAATTTCATTGATTTCTATTTACTTAAACTAAAGTTATTGTGCGAAAACCAAGAATAATGCTTATTTGGGCCCTTTTTTGGCCCCTAATTCCTAAACTGTTGAAACCAAAACTCCAAAAATCAATCCCAACCGTTCTTTTGTGGTCATAAACCTTGTGTCAAAATTTCATAGATTTCTATTAACTTAAACTAAAGTTATAGTGCGAAAACCAAGAAAATGCTTATTTGGGCCCTTTTTGCCCCTAATTCCTAAAATGTTGGGACCAAAACTCCCAAAATCAATACCAACCTTCCTTTTGTGGTCATAAACCTTGTGTTAAAATTTCATAGATTTCCACTCACTTTTACTAAAGTTAGAGTGCGAAAACTAAAAGTATTCGGACGACGACGACGACGACGCCAACGTGATAGCAATATACGACGAAAAATTTTTCAAATTTTGCGGTCGTATAAAAAGGATTACTAGTGATCCATTGTAATTGGCTGATAATGGGCGACATTATATGATGAGTATTTGACCAATGATGTAAAATTCAGGGAAAATTCTATAAACATGATACATTACAAAATGGGGGAATCATGTGAATCAGTCTTACCAGTTGAGACTACATGTATTAATAAGTGTAATTTATATACATTGTAACAACAATGTACAGTGAAATACCAAAAAAACTACTAGCATCGTATATATCAGAGATACGAAACTAAGTTTATTGTTGGGTGCTAGCTCCATACATGTGATGAACTGTGATGAAACTCAGATCAGGAGATTTGGAAATTTTGGTCAGGAGATTAGGACTCAGATCAGGAGGTTTTTTATCGACATAAATTTTGTCATAAATGTAACCGTATGACATGATGCATGTGATGTAGAAATTGCCTTTTAAAGTTGTTTTTTTCATCAAATTTCCATTAAAATGTAACATGTTTATAGTACCGGTACCCTTGTTGCCTTTCTATTTGAATGATATATCACATCATTAAAAAAAAATATTGCGAAGAATCTGTTTCTTGTTTTGTTTTTGTTTTTGATAATTGATTGTTCACTGCTTGAAAATAAATCATTATGACCTTTTCTTTGTGAATGGCTTTGTATTCAAGTCTCCATTTCCTTATCATTGGTAACTGTATAGACAAATAAGAAAGAAATATGCTATACATGTATGTTTATAACATGATAAATTAATCAAAAAAATAACAAACAATATCAATAGTCTGATAGTATTGCATGGTCTTTAGGCATTATGAAAGTTATATTTCTAGAAAACTTAAAGATTCAAACAGTGTGAATTGTATTGCTAGTTTTAGCTGAATCACTGACTATCTAATATACTGACAAAAACTACTTTGAAGGACATGTTGGGGTAAAACTGTCAAAGATTTTTATTCAAGGTATAGAATGTAGGAAAATTGTATATAACATTTTAAATACAACAACTGGAAGTGTTTATTTACCTTGACTGGTTATACAGCCCTTGCAATGTCAGTAACAATTTTAAATTTGTAGGTCAGACTTACTATATAAATTTCAATTTAATCCTTGGGGAAAAAAAAAGTCTAGATTCCTAAAATAATTTATAAATTTATAATTTTTTTATTTGTCCAAAAACATTTAAATTCATTTAATTACCATCCTTATATGATTATTTGATTAAAATATTATTCATTTATATTCTTTTAACAATTTACATTTTTAAAAGCAAAATAACTTGAAACAGGATAAATCAAAGGGAAGTAACAAAAAAATATTTCTATACACATACATTTGTAGTTTTTATTACACAACAGCAGTTAGCCAGAGGTAAACATCGTTGATTACCAGCATGTTTGACACCCAAGATGTTAAGTGAAGCCATATAATTATACAACTTCTTTGATTTACAAGTAAAATTTAACACAAGTGTCAATTACACCCATACGGTAGTAAGAAATGATCAAATATGGCGTTCGAAAATTTTCATTCATGAAATATTTCATACACAGGATTTTTTTCCCCTTAAAGGGGAGGTCGGGAGGAGACCCCTGAAAACGGGATTATTGTACTCCCGTCGGGAGGTTCACATGTATGTAGCTCTAGAGGGGCGGCATTGTGAATTAATTAAAATCAACAGACGAGTCCCTTTAGTATAGAAAGTCCGACTTTAATGAAGACATATTTAACATTTAAACCAAGGGGTAACTAACACATGGACCAAACAGACACAAAGGGAACAGACCATTTGCCAAATAGATCTTGGGCTGTTTTCTTCACTTTTTATTGTAATATCATGATTATCAAGTGTGTGTGTTCATGGTGTCGCTATAACTCAGGCTGGGAACAACCTCTCAAATGAGGGGTTACCCCTCAATGTAATGACAAACAATCCCTTTTATGAGGGGGACATTTCAAGTGATAATTTTTTTTTTTTGTAAAAACCACTTCTTAGTTCAAAAGGGCATATATTTATATTAATTATTATATTAAAAAACTTTTCCCAAAGAACTAAGCATCTATCTGGTATTATATCATGTATATGGTCAAAGCATGTCCAAGAATTTTGTAATATCCATAGACTTATATCTTCTTTATTATTAAAAATAAGTGGATCCCTCCTTTCTTTAGAAAAGTTATTCCAAATATAATGATTTTTTCCTTTTGTACAAAATGTAAGTTTAAGGTTCATCATAAAATACAGACAGATATGGACGTATTTTCACCTCAACAACTACTCTGTGTACAGACTTACCTGTGCTGTTTGGAAAGTTTTAAGGCCTAGCATCCACTAGATCTATAAAAGTTAAATGCATTTTGTGTTTAAGAAAGAAAGATCTTTCTTGGTTTTTGATGGGCATTTTTTTTTCTTTCTGCAGAAGGTGTAAAAATAAACAAACACCTGAATTACTTTGATACTGTCCACTCACTGACTCAGATGAACTCTTTAACTCACCTATAGTTGTGAAGATACCTCTTGTCCATGTCAATTAAGGACAATCAAAACAATACAAACCGTTTTTTTACCTGAGTGAGCATCTCAAAGTTGTACCACAACTTAGTTAATTTTCACACTTTATGCATGAAGGAAAAAAAATGCCCATCAAAATCCAAAAGAGATTTTATCTTTCTGAAACACAAAATGCATTTAATAACCTTTATATATCTAGTGGATGCTACAAATGTAGGCATTAAAACTTTTCCAACTTCACAGGTTAGTCTGTACTCAGAGTAGTTTTTGGCATGTAAATACAGCCATATTTGTCCGTTTGTTATGATGAACCTTAAACAGTTAAGGTTCATCATAACAAATGGACAAATATGGCCGTCTTTCCAAGGTAAAAAATAATTCTGTGTGCAGTCTTACCTGTGCAGTTTAGAAAGTTTCAATTCCTAGCATCCACTAGATATATAAAAGTTAAATGTATTTTGCATATCAGAGAGATGAAATCTGTTTTGGATTTTATTGGGCATTTTTTTTCCTTCCTGTAGGTGTAAAAATAAACTAAGTTGGGATATAACTTTGAGATGCTCCCTCTCAGATAAGAACTGGTTTGTCTTGTATTGATTGCCCTTGATTGGCATGGACAATAGATATCTACACATTTATAGGTGAGTTAAGGTAAGGTTTGCGTACACAGGGAGATAACTCGAATTCAAATAATTGAAAAAAGGAGGGATCCGCCATTTTGAATTTGCTTTGATTAACCAATGTTCGATAACTACAATATTATCGAAAATAAAACAACACCTACCTCAAAATCGCCGTTTTGATGTAATTTTATCAAAATTTGAATCGTACAAGTAACGTTATGACCTTCAGTTTGTTATTTTTCATTTATATGACGTCACGTTAAGCTGTAACGTCTTTTTTTTTTTTTTTTTTTTTTATTTTTATTTTTTTTATCCAACATATATAATATACAACAGTACAGTTATCAAACAATAAGTTCATATATATAAATGTAATATAATACAACCTATTAGAAAATGTATAGAACTTGAAAATAACATTTTGTTTGGATTTTATAATTGTATCTTATTAAAAAGGACATACAAAAAAAAAATATAGAGAATTAATAAATAAAAGAATTAAAAGATGATTAAGAAAAAGAAAAAAAACAAAAGCAACAAAAAACAAAAAACAAAAAAAAAACAAAAAACAAAAAACCAATATAAAAAAAAAAAACAAAAAATCATTTTGATGTCTGCTAATTTTTTCATAGTTGCTAATCCACTAAATTATCCTGTAATGCCTCTTGGTAAATGCACCAAGCTTGATTAAACTTTTCAAAACATTTATTTTTAACTGATATCTTCTTCTCCAAAATATAATGATGCTTTATTTTTTCAATCAATGCTGTTAAACTTAATTCTCCTTTAAAATATCGTGTATTATATATATATTGTTTAATCCAGAGAAAAATATTGTTTTGAGGGTCACCTTTGTACATTCGTGATAAATTTCCAAACAAAAAAATATCCTGTGTAAATGGTATACTAATACCGTTATGGAGAAACCACATTTCAGTTTGCTCAATAAATTGTTGTACATAATAACAATCCCACAGTATATGTTCAATTGATTCAAGTTCAGTCTTACAAAAAGTACAATATGGGTTTTGCACAATCCCAATTTTGTTTAAAAATGTATTTGTTGCCAGAATTTTATGATTAATTCTATACTGAAGCAATTGTAGCTTAGTATTTTTTGTAATAGCAAATGGTAGTTGAAAAATCTTTTTCCAGTTTTGATTTTCTAAAACTAAAATTGCTTCCCATCTTTTTACTCCTGTAGGAACAGTGTTGTTTTTGTTTAGCACCAAATACATAGCTTTTGATCCCTTTTTGCTTTTGAGAATGGTCTTTATAACTGATGGTATGAAAGGAGATACTAATTTATAATCTCCCCTTTTAATTTTTTTGGAAGTCTTAGTTAGCATAGAAATTATGCTATTATATTTCATGATGTCTATATCCATCTGAAAACACTCCTGAAATTGATAAAAATTTAGAAAGGTACCATTCTCCCCCACAATATCATTTACATATAAAATACCCTTACTATGCCAGTCTTTGAAAAAAACTGGTTTGTTATCAATTTGGAATAGGTTATTCATCCAAATTGGACTGGAAAGAAAATATTCCCAGTCGTGCAAATTCATTTCTTTTTCAATTACCATTTGCCAAGCACCCAGTACATCTTTCCAAAATTTATTCTTAATACTTTGCTGTAGTTGCTTTACATAGCTATTACCACAACTAAATAATCTATCTTTATCAACATATGACAAAAATATATTTCGCCATTTACAATCATTTCTACAAATTCTTCTAATCCAAGTACATTTCAAAGCATTTATAAAAGCATGTAAATTAATCATTTTTAAGCCTCCATCACAATAATCTTTTTGTATTACATCTTTTTTCACTCTATGAACTGGTGAGTTCCAAATAAACTTATACATCAGTTCATTTATCTGTTTAATAATATCTTCACTTGGATTAGGTAGTGACAATATTAAATGATTTAAAATCGGCAACATAAGTGTCTTTACAACAGTAATTCGACCAATAACAGTTATGTTACGTCTAGACCATTGTTTGACTAGTCTTTTTATTTTTACAATATTTTCATCATAATTGATTTTAACTAGTTTATCTAAATCAACATCAAAATTAACACCCAATAATTTAAAGGATGTGCTTCCCCAAGTAAGATTTTGATTTGTACAAAGTGTCTCTGAGCTGTACTTTTTACTTCCAATCCAAATGACATGAGTTTTGGAAGTTAAGGTTTCATCATAACAAATGGACAAATATGGCCGTCTTTCCAAGGTAAAAAATAATTCTGTGTGCAGTCTTACCTGTGCAGTTTAGAAAGTTTCAATTCCTAGCATCCACTAGATATATAAAAGTTAAATGTATTTTGCATATCAGAGAGATGAAATCTGTTTTGGATTTTATTGGGCATTTTTTTTCCTTCCTGTAGGTGTAAAAATAAACTAAGTTGGGATATAACTTTGAGATGCTCCCTCTCAGATAAGAACTGGTTTGTCTTGTATTGATTGCCCTTGATTGGCATGGACAATAGATATCTACACATTTATAGGTGAGTTAAGGTAAGGTTTGCGTACACAGGGAGATAACTCGAATTCAAATAATTGAAAAAAGGAGGGATCCGCCATTTTGAATTGCTTTGATTAACCAATGTTCGATAACTACAATATTATCGAAAATAAAACAACACCTACCTCAAAATCGCCGTTTTGATGTAATTTTATCAAAATTTGAATCGTACAAGTAACGTTATGACCTTCAGTTTGTTAGTTTTCATTTATATGACGTCACGTTAAGCTGTAACGTCTTTGTGCAAAAACCATTCATAAAGTTCCGGTGGAATTTTATTTTATTTCATTTCATAAATGTACATTTTCATGCCCCCGCCGTAGCAAGGGGGTATTGAGATTTATCCTTGTCTGTTTGTACGTCCATCCGAATGTACGTCCGTTTTTACAAAATTGGTTTCCGTTCTCTAACTTTAGTTTGCCTCAACCAACTGATATATAAAACTTATGCATAATGCTTTTTACCACAAAAACACAGAATAAATTTGAATTTTGATGTCGTCACTTTTACAGTTCTAGATTTATGAGGGGTCGGACAGGGTACACATTTCTCCTTTCTCCCGTCCCCTTTCTCTTGTCACCCGCCGTAAAACCTTTAAAAAAAACTAATGTATGGGAAGCTCATTTCAACAGAAATTGATCTAATATCTTGTGTTTTGATGGCTTGTCCCCGTCCTGTCCTTTCACAAGATAGAAGTGTTGTTTATTCTGCTTCAAGAACCCCGATAATTTTTTCACTGACTGTTGAGCTGTCTTTCATTGAATTTGTAAGTCTGATGCACGCCGTTTCTGATTTTTTATAAAGTATAAATACAAATTATAGAAACGCAGGATTGAGTGAAAAACGGCACATTTTTTGTGACACTCTTAGTCAATTTCGTTTAAAATGGTTGGAATTTACATAATGCGCCACTGATGTGTTTTACTTATAGAGAATGCATATATATATTCTCAGATATTTTTATTGCATAATTTTTACGAATGACAGAATGTTGACTTGGTCTTTCAAATGTACAGTTTGCAAGGTTTATCCGCAAATATGCACACAACCCACATGTTTACATCATTCGAATTATATCTTATTTTATCAATCACTTTTACAACTGACGGAATGTTTCTAATCGTAATTTTTTTTATGGATGCATTAAAAATGTGTCTTTCAGACACAAATATTGTATTGTGTCGTCCTGAACATACCTGAAGTATTTGCCACCGGACATTTTACAACCCATAATCAAACAAACTTCTATGCATATCAGTCAACTTTGAATTAATTTATCTAAAAACAAGGATGGTAACATGTGTCTCTACATATGCACGGACTCACTATAAAGTCCAGGAAATTGTTAGTTTTTAGTCTTTCTCCGTATATATATATATATATATATATATAAGAGATCACAATAAAGTAGTGACGACGCTCGGAGTATTTTTATGAGGTCATTTTCTGAATTTTTCGTTTCTGTTCTCTACCTTTAGTTTGCTTCAACCAAATGTTATAAAATTTATACGTAATGCTTTATAATGGTTTATATATATACAAGAGGGGGCATCATGGACACATTCCTTCAAACTCAGAGTCTTGTACATGTATTAGTACACAAGTATGACCAAATTTAAACTCCTCCCCTTCCGACTGATAGTTGTGGACATAAAAGTTAAGGGACGACATCAAAAGTTCAATGTAGGATAAAAAAAAACAACTTAATTCACATAGTTTGTTCACTGACCCCCTCCCCCCTCTTAACTTAATTTGGGAAAAATTTGATTGACCAATATGGATATATGTAAAATCGATGTCAAATTAATAAAAACTTGCAGCAACTTTTATCCCTCCCCCAAAACTATTTGAATTCAGTTTTTTTTATCCTACATTGATCTTTTGATGTCATCCCTAAGTTAATCACTGTTTTCTCTCTTTGACTATGGTGATGACTTAATTAATATTTCTACAATCTAGCTTTATCCTTGATTATCATACGAGTTACAATAACGTGTCATATTTAATTGCAATACAAACAGTTAAATCTTATTGAATTATTTGCATGTGCAAAATAAGTGTCGAACATCGTCTACGTTTGAAAATTGCCATTTTGTTATATGTAACTTCGAAATTTTATCAAAACAAATAGCATGTATCCACTTAAACAGAAGGAAACAATGTTTAATTCTATGCTGCATTAAGGTAAGACAATTATTGAAAAGACATGCATCTAACAATTTTTTGATTTTCATCGTACAAATCTTCAAAAATATATATTCCCATGTCGTCCCAAGCTAACAATGTACATGGAAACTGCATGGTCGGTGCATGTAAATCTTTATTTTTAGTGTGAGAGACTGTTTCTAATAAATATATTGAAGAACATGTGAAAAAAGAAATTTCTTAAGTACAAAGAGACACACTTTGATAATTTTTTAAAATACTACTTTTTAATTTATAACTAAATTAATACCGGCATGTCGTGTCGTTGTGAACCCTCAATAGTGGCCGCCATTTTGAATATATTACTGAAAACTGCCAAAATATGAACTTTTCAACCAAATTTCGAAGCAAAATGTTTAATACCTGAACTCATACATGTGATGGACTGTGAAACTCAGATCAGGAGATTTGGAAATTTTGGTCAGGAGATTAGGACTCAGATCAGGAGGTTTTTTATCGACATAAATTTTGTCGTAAATGTAACCGTATGATGTAGAAATTGTGTTTTTTCTTCAAATTTCCATTAAATTGTAATATGTTTATAGTACCTTTATTGCCTTTCTATTTGAATGAAATAAAATATTAAGAAGAATCTGTTTCTTGTTTTGTTTTGTTTTTGATAAATGATTGTTCTCTGCTTGCAAATAAATCATTATATTTATTTATCTTATCTGTATAGATTTGTGTTCATGACTACATCTCCTTATCATTGGTAACTGTATAGACAAATACGAAAGAATTATGCTGTACATGTATATTTGCAACATCATAAATTAATGAAAAAGACAGTAGTACTGCATGGCTTTTAAGCATTATGAAAGTCATATTTCTAGAAAACTTTAAAAAAATTAAACAGTGTAAATGTTTAGCTATCTCTAGCTATAACAATAAAATCTTTTTATTCAGTCAATTTACGTATTTTATATTCCAGTCACACCAACAATAGACAGATTTACCATATAAACTTCAATTTAATCCTTGAAAGGAAGTCTAGATTGCTAAAATAATTTTTAAATTTTATTTTTATATTTGTCCCAAAACATTTAAATTCATTTAATTACCATCCTTTTATGATTATTTGATTAAAATATTAATCATTTATAGTCTTTTTACAATTTACATTTTCGAAAGCAAAATAACTGAAAACAGGATAAAACAAAGGGAAGTAACAAAAATGTATTTCAATTATTTCCAATACTCAAAGTTTTTATTAAACAACGGGTAAACATCGTTGATTACCAGTCTGTTTGACACCCAAGCTGTCAAGTGAAGCCATATAATTATACATCTTCTTTGATTTACAGGTAAAATTTAACACAGGTGTCAATTACACCCGTACAGCAGTAAGAAATGATCAAATATGGCGTCCGAAGATTTTCATTCATGAAATATTTCATACACGGGAGTTTTTTCTCCTAAACGGGAGGACGGGAGGAGACCCCTGAAAACGGGATTATTGTACTCCCGTCGGGAGGTTCACATGTATGTGAACTGATATGGTTTGTGATTTCATTTAAATGAATATGTTGTCGATCTTTTTAGGGGTTGGGAGGATATAAGTAACAATAGATTAGTAGAGAAAATTGATTTTACAAAAAGGTCCCATTTCAATTTTATCGAGTTTTAACGAAGATGTCAACGGAGGTTGTGTGGCTATGTCACCTAAATTTTCAAACTTATTTCGAAGCACGAAATCATATTTCTGAACTAAAACTTAAAACATATTTTATTGTAAAAAATTATTAACTGTAAAACGCGGGGTTGGGAGGGAAAATATACATTATAACAAAAAAGTTATGACCGTTTTATCAATGTACCCCGTTCACTTTCATTGATAATCAATCGGCCATTAATGATATACAACTTAAGTGTAAAAGTCATGTGATGACGGAGATAGTTGGATATGCTTAAAAAGCTAAGTTTTTCTTTTTTCACATAAAAAACAGCAAAACGACTATATGTCTGGGGGACAGTCCCTAATTTAATGGATATCCCCCCTTGGAGGAAAAGAGGGGATTGCATTTCCATCCTGTTTACTGTTTTAGTTTAATATTGATTATACGGAGTGTGACTGTAAGTACTGACTACTGTCTACTGATCAAATTCCAAACTCGTGTGCCTCTACGACAAGTTTGTACCATATTAGTTTATAAGTACATTCCTATACTGCATTCCTGATTAAGCTCTTATATCAAAAAGATGTGACAATATTTCTCAATTGTCCAATACCTGAAATTGTTGAGGAATGACTTTCTTTCCCTTTTTTCAAAGTAGATTATTTCCCCTAACTGAACTAACTTTAGAAACAATAACGGATCAGATACGTCGGATAACTATGTATTTTGCCGGAGCATTTATTTTTGCTCCTTGTAAACAGATAAAACACTGTGTTTAAACTTTACATGATAATACATGGTGAATGGAGTAGGAGAATGGATTGGTACTGGCAAGGAAATCATCAATATATCTGAATGTGAACTTGCATTAATTAAATGATCTTGAGGTGGCCACTTGCTATATAATTAGTGGTGGGGATGAGCCGCTGGAATATGTCACTTTTTCATGCTCTATAATATATGAAAAGGGTGAGAAATTCAGATTAAATATATCAATAGGTTGATATTATCACTTGCTTGATTATATCATAACAGAGACATATATATACACACCGCGATTTTTAACGGGATTTCACGGCGTTGCCAATCTCTGTGTATATGTTCCAGACCATATGAGTATTTGGACCGTACGCGTATGGTCCGGACCGTATACGTATACTCATACGGTCCGACCATACGCGTACGATCGGACCATATGAGTATACGCGTATGGTCCAGTACGAGCTGACCATTCATGTTATTGGATCATATGGGTTAAATTTAAACGAATATTTATCGCAATCTTTACTTTTTAGTTTTACAAATTGTTATTATTACAATTACCGTTCTTCTTCTCTTCTTCTTCTAGGTAAGGAACCGAATTCAAATTTTGAATGTATGAGGTTCCGCGAAAACTAACGCAATGTCGGACAACACAGAATTTTTTTCTCTTGGCTATTTACAGGATAAAACGTTCTCTATATATATACAATTAAAACTATGTACAGGATGTTACTGTCTAAATTTTAGCAGAGCATGCCTTCAGGTCAGCTCTGAATCCATCAACTGTGTCAGCTGATGTTGCTGATGTTGGTTCCAGTCTCTAATGGTCCTTGGAAAAAATGATTGTCCGAAGGCGTCTGTTGTGGCCCTTTCTTGGAAGAAGCGGTTTTTACCTCTGGTCCGGCTATCGTTTGGCGTCAGATATTGGTGCCTATCTATGTCTATCAGATCATGTTGGATTTTGAACAGCATGCATATCCTATTTTGTTTCCTGCGGTCTTCAAGGCTTTCCCATTTTAAAGATGTTACAATTTTTGTTACACAGCCAGCTGTGCGGTCTGTGTAGTTGTTTTTTACAAATCTAGCTGCTCGTTTCTGTACCTTTTCGATTACTTTTATTTTAGCCTGTTTCGTAGGGTCACATACTGTGCAAGCATACTCAAATGAAGGTCTTACTATTGTTGAATATGCTGCTGCTTTGACAGGTTTAGTGCAATCTTTTAGGTTACGTCGTATGAAGCCTAGTGTTTTGTTTCTTTTTCCCAATATGTTGTCGATGTGTCTGTCTGATAGTAACTCACAGGTATTTACTAGCTTCAACGGTGTCCAGTGTGTGTCCGTGTAATTTGTAATTTGTTGGTATTACAGGACGGTTCTTGGGTTGTATTCTAATAACATTGCATTTTTTTGCATTGAAGCTCATTTGCCACTTATCTTCCCAATCCTCTAATGATGTGAGATCTTTCTGTAGTAGGTCACTTTCTGCTTGGTTACTGATAATTCGATAGAGGAGGCTGTGGTCTGCAAGAAGTTTGGTCTCTGATGATGTTGCTGTTTCTGGCATGTCGTTTATGTAGGCCAGGAACAGTAAGGGGCCTACTGTTCCTTGATGAACACCAGAGAGTACTGGTACTTGTTCAGAGACAGCTCTTTCTAGAATAACGCTTTGCATTATGTTTTGTAGGAATTATCTTATCCACCAGTTTGCTTTAGGATTTACTTTTTAATTTCGATGCAATATCATGAATGGTGATGATGAGTTGGGATTCGCAAGATCGTCGTTTGCGGAATCCATGCTGTGAATTTGTGAGAATTTTGTATTTGTCGAAATGGTCCATTACGCTGCTGTGTACAATGATCTACAATGTGTTCTAGGACTTTGCATGTAATGGAGGTAAGTGATACAGACCTGTAGTTTGATGCTAAGTGTCTTTCATCCTTTTTGTGGGACTACATTTGCATCTTTCCAATCTTGAGGGACTTCTCCGGTGTTGAGGGATGCTTGGTACAGTTCTACAAGAATTGGAGCAAGTTGGTCTTCTGCTGTCTTTATTATACAGGATGGTATAGCATCTGGTCCAGTAGCCTTATGTGGTTTCAGGTTCTTCAATAATTTATGAACTCCTTTTACATTGATTTGTATGTCAGCCATGGTGGTATATGGATTTTTCCCTTTATTTGGGAAGTTGTTCTGGTTCTCTTTTGTAAATACGGACTGGAATTGGTCGTTAAGGATATTAGCTTTGCTTTTGTTGTCGCTTTGGAGGAATCCCATTTTGTTCTTCAATGGTGCTACTCCTGTCCATTCTTGACCTTTGCTTTTAATATAGGACCAGCATTTCTTGGAGTTGTCCTTGTAGTTGGAGCTGACTTCTTCCATGTATTTCTTATTGGCTTGTCGTAGTCTCTTGTATCTGTCTTGGTCTCTTTTCTTTTTGGTTTTCCTAGCTTTCTTGTGCGCTTTTTGTTTTTGATTGATCTTGCGTCTAATTGCTGTGTTCATCCATGGGTGTGTGTGTCTACCTTGAGTCATTTTTGTTGGTACTCGCTTCTCAATGGTTTTTTTGAATTTCTGATTTGAAGCTTTGCCACATGGATTCTACAATTCTGTTGCAGGTGTTTTTAAAAGATGTCTTGAATTAGATGGATAAAATGTTCAAACTAACAATTGAAATTAAATATTTGTTTAATTGTATATCTAAATCCTATCTTGGTACTCTCGCCCAAGGTGACACTTGCTACCACCAAGGATTTGTAGTCTTACTATACAAATCCTTGCTACCACGTACAAGTAATGTAATATTGTTTTACATTTACATGTTTGCAGTTCATGCATGCATGTTCCTTTGCATTTGCATTTTTTTCTGTAAAGTTGCTAAATATTCTAAAACAATTGTCCGCCCACATTATGTTTACTTCCGATATCATCAATTTCAGTGAGAATAATTGTCATAATTCAATTAATGTATTACTGATCGAAATACTAAACAGATTTAATTTGCGTGGAGTTTTTTAAATAGATAAAATATAAAGTTTTTATTTCAATTACAATTGAACTTTTTTATATCAATAAGTTATGTTGATCTGTTATATGTATTTATATCTAGTAAACTTGACCGACTTCTTAATATTATAGTCAGACCGTACGCGTACGTCCGACCGCATGAGTATTTTGAAAAAGTACGCATACGGTCCAAATACTCATACGGTCTGGAACATATATATGTCTCTGATCATAAGTATCTGAAACTAATCAGATGTCTGTATTTATTTTTGATGCGGTTCAACCACAGTCGTAAATGCATCAGTTATTTGTTAAACCTCTATTTATTCTGATGTGGTATTTCCACTGATGCCTGTGATAGATGCAATACATCCGACCATTTTGACATTTGCACCTAGATACATAAAACATGATAACAATTATTGAACTTGAGAAATTCCATTGTGACAGCGTCCTTTAAGAGGGAACGGCAATGAAACTTTTTATCAGTTTTTAATTAATATTTAAACATGTTAAAATCAGTGAAGGTTTTACTCTCTGGGGGGATATTACATTTATCTGACCATAGATGTAACACCAAACGTATTTTATATGTATTGTATTTTGGAATTGAAATATCTTCATAAGGAAAGATATAGAATGGGCAATAAGACGAAAGTGTTTAAGATGTGACAAATTTATTGGAAAAGAAGCTTAAAGGTGATATTATTGCGACTAGTTTGCTTCTTAACAAAAACGTGATGATGAGCCGGACAAAAAAAAGCTATACAAATGTACCAGAAGATGAAAAATATTCAAATATTTCTATAGGTCTGTTTTTTGTTAATTGATATAAAAAATTATGACAAGGTATATTTTTGATAAACAAAATATATGAAAAGGGTGGGGTACTTGATGTCTCAGCTGCTCATCCCTACCAAAAAAAGTCTGAAGTGCCCTCCCCCCTCCCCCCCCCCCCCCCCCCCCGAGTCTTGATTCCTTGATCTTCTTGTTTTGATAAGCTTTTGAAGGAAAATGAGAAGATGTTGACAGGGAGAGGCGCTCAGTTCGTTCCAATAGGAATGTCGACCGTTTGTAGCAATAGTCTACCTCCAAATTCAACAAATATGTTGTTAATAAGAAACTCCAGCACACTGATCACTGTGTAAGATGTTTCCGACCTAATGATGTGGCAGATATGTTCAACACTAATCTTAATTGACTAGGATTGTCAGTTTTTCTGCCGACGTTCGGTGTTTCTCTTTTGCACTCTGGAACCCTCCACCAATAAAACTGACTGCAACGATATAACCAACAGTGTTTAAACACCAACAATCATTCAAATCGATCTCTATGGTTTCTGCAAAAAATATAAAAAAATCATCTTTTAACTTGAGGTAAGGACAATAAATCTTACAAGGGATCAATAGATGATTTCTACCATCTTGATTAAGTTTTTTTTTTTATTTTATTTTATTTCTATTTTGTTTTTCTTTTAGTAGAAATCATCCTTGACAGATCATAATTACTCATATAAAAAGTTGTCAAGACAACTACATGCAGGCATATTGACTTTTTGTAGATCTTGTTAACCATTTTTATATCTAAAGTTTCTCTCTATCTATTACAGTTTTCAAATAATAGGCAAAAATGAAAAATGAATGTAAAATTTGACATTTTAGGACATTAATTCAAATAAGAATTCGTACGATAGTTTTTTTGTGTCAATGAAGAATATATATATCTGGGCATATCTGCTTACGGTAAGATTCTCTCTATTTGCCAGAGTTTTCAAGAAAATACAAAATTAGCATTTTACCACTGTGTTCTATTTAAAACCATGGCGAACATGTTGGATGGCAGGCACACAATGATGATTGTGGATGGGTTTGGTTACAGTTTAATAAGAATAGCAGTTTCAGATTTTTCTTTAGAAAAAATAAACGACGACGGACACCAAGGGATGAAAATGTATAATCAGATATCTCAGGGTCATTTCTCTTAGCAAAATCATTAAAATTGACTTTTCCAAGATTCAATGATCTATGAAATTGTGAACAAATTTTTAACGATTGGGTCAAGTGTTACTATAATGATCATTCAGAATTAAAAAAAAAAAAAATACCGTGTTTAAATTAAGGAAAATGCGCTTGGCAGATATCTCTTGAAGGATAAATGTCAAAAAATCGGTAGGTATAAAAAGAAGAGGTGGTATGATTGCAAATGAGACACCTCTTCATAATAGACCACATGGCATAGATATTAACAACATCAGGTCATCGTATGCATGGCCTTCAACAACGAGCAAAGCCCATATTGTATTGTCATTATAAAAGGACCCGAAATGACAAATGTAAAACAATAAGGGTCTGAGCAAAATTACTTGTGTCGTTTCCCGCTGATATTCTTTTCCAGTTTTTATAAGAACGATAGCCTTTATATTGTTAAAATCTCATGCAGGTTCCGTGTTCAACAAGCAGAACCAATCGGTATATATAATCGTTATAGCCAATAGTGGTCTCACAATTGTGGTTGGTCTGTCAAACTTGCGTTTTGTCTGCTCGGAACTCTCCATACGAGACAAAATGAGACAGAAATTATATAGATCAACGTATGGCCTTCAACAATGAGCAAAGCCCAAACCGTATAGCCCGCTATGAAGGGCCTCGTAATAACAAATGTAAAACAATGTGTCAAATGTGCATTCTGTGTCAAATGAATGCACAATTGACACAGTTGTTAACAAACAATAAAAATATTGGGAAAGTTGCTATTATGAATTCCAATCTAAATTACTTTGTTGTGTATGAGGTTAACGTGGTTCAATGCAGTTAAATAACTTGTGTCATTGAAAACACTTTTCCATAGATTTGCATAATAATAGGAAAGGAAATAAACATTTAAACGGTAAGAAATTTGTCTAAATCTAATTTATTCTTATAATCCAACAGATCATATAAAGAAACTTGTATCATGATAATCCGAAAATGTTCACACCTTAAGCAAAGTGCACTAGTATTGGCACATTTATTAAGACAAGTATAGCCGATACTAATTTATCTCAAGGCAGATAGAAAATTTTAAAACATGCATCATTGGCAATCATACCACATTTTCTTTGTTTTATATTGATAAGAGCAAAAAAAAAATCAGTCATAATCAGAGTTTTGTATTTACAAGCGCTGCACTGAAAATCTGTCAACCACACCATGCAATCACTTAAATATGTACTTTTGCCTCATATTACTGAAAGAGTTCTAAATTATACGAATAATTTTTTGATAAAAGTAAATCTTTCGAGTTTTAATTCATGACTTTGAGTTCCTCATTTATAACTATGAAGTTAGTAATTATCAAAAATCTGATGGATAACTGGATACCATAAGAAGAACGAGAAGAAGATCTCCAAGGAAATTATTAACATTCTTCTTTTAAAAATAGAGATGTATATTTTTCTTTGTTTAAAAAACTTGACTCAGCATCCCACCCTTACCCGTACCAGCGACGAACATTTTGTTCTTGTCTGTCTTTTTGGGTCTCGTCACTACAAGAGAAAGGCGAAAGATACCAAAAGGATATTCCAACTCGTGAGTCGAACAAAAAATCTGACAACGCCATCATGGCCCATGGCTTGAAAATAAGAACGACCGAAAGACAAACAACAGTATACAACACACAACATGGAAAGCTAACGACTGCACGGATAATTCGAACCCAACCAACAACCGGAAAGGGGTGGTAATAGTAAAATTTCAAATGGAAGTCTTCAATTAATGTTTCTTTCTTTTGTTGTTCTTGAAATAAAATTGAATGCAAAACGTTTCTACATGAATTTCAAACATTTTAAGTTATATTTGTTTATGTTCAGTATATAATGATGTCACCATGATGAGCTTTACTCAATAGCGAGTTAATAAATAGCGAGTTAATAAACAACACAGGTAGTATAACATGGAAGACTATGGAGGAAAGTCGAGATTAATTCCGGTGGTTTATCAACATGTTTACAGAAAAAATGGTGTCAGTTCTCAAAATGGAAAAAGATTTTATGCAAAAGAACTTAGGACTTGTGACAATTATGCAAATCGAATTAGATATATTCCCAGGACTCAAGTTGGATATCAAGTAGGATATAAAAAGTATGTTTATAGGTATGTAATGTATATATACTGAGCGACAAAAGAAAGGATACACTTTTATTTTTTTGATAATTTAAAAAAAAAGTAAAGATATAAAAATGAAACTTGATACACGCGTTAATTAGGTAAAACTACGTCCCATACCTATTGATTTTTTACCTGTACAACAGGTGAGTTCTTCACAGTTTTTAAATTCTAATTTTGGAAAAATTTGCACGTGCAGAGAAATCTGTTAGTAAATTTCGACTTAATTTGATGTTGTTCAACACCTGTCACTGTATCCAGTCGTAAGTTCACAAAATTTCAAGAAAACATTTCAAAATGACCCGTCTTACGCCCGCACTACGGGAACGTGCAATTGGCATGATTCAAGCAGGCATGGGTATGACTGCCGTGTCAAGAGCAATTGGCTGTAAACGTTTGACATTATATCGGCTACAGCAGCGATTCCAAGGAACTGGATCTACGGCGGATCGACCTCGGTCTGGGCGACCACGGGTAACAACAATTGCTAACGACAGATTCATTCGTATACGGCATTTGAGGGATAGGTTTATGCCTCCTAGGGCATCGACTGGTGTTGTTCAGGGCAGACGTGTCAGTGCACAAACAGTCCGTAGAAGACTTCGGTCTTTTAATCTTCGTCCTAGACGTGCTTATAGGGGACCGACACTGACACAACGACACAGACAAGAGCGGTTAAGAAGGTGTCAAGCTCGTTTACGATGGAGACTCAATAATGAATGGAGCAATATTTTGTTTTCTGATGAGTCCAGATTCACTCTCCAGCATTCAGATGGTCGAGCAAGAGTTTATAGACGATCAGGTGAACGATTTGCAGATTGTTGCGTCCAACAGCATGACAGATTTGGTGGTGGTAGTGTCATGGTTTGGGGTGGCATATCTACGCGTAACCGGACTAATCTCGTGATAGTCAATGGAACACTAAATGCCCAACGCTATAGGGATGAAATTCTGTCAACGGAAGTGGTTAATTTCATTAACAGATATGGACCTGGAATAACATTTCAGCATGACAATGCCCGTCCCCACACTGCTCGTGTTTCAAATGCCTACTTGCAGCAACAAAACATCGATGTGTTGCCATGGCCATCGAAATCTCCAGACATGAATCCCATCGAGCACATATGGGATGAACTGAACCGCAGAGTTCGCTCAAGGCAACGCCAACCTGTTACACTGCAAGATTTGTCCCAAGCATTACAACAGGAGTGGAACAACATGCCTCAGGCTAAAATTTCCAAAATTGTCTTGTCTATGCGACGTAGGCTCCAAGCAGTAATTAATGCCAATGGTGGACACACGAGATATTGACTTTTCAAACTGTAAACATCTGATGAAACGTACTGTTATTCCAGATTTTTGATCTCATCTGTTGTTTTTGAAATTGTGCCAAAACTGTTACTCCGCTGTACTTTATTTTTTTAGTATGCATAATTCATTGTCAGTCATTCATACATTTGTTATTGTTAATTTTTTTATAAAACCTATTTCTTGACAATTTGATAATAAATAAGTGTATCGTTTCTTTTGTCGCTCAGTATATTTCAAGATAGTGTTTTTGTAATTTGCATCCCGAACACAAAAAAATTTCATTCTGAGCTGCATTTCGGTTTCATAATTGACTTTGCTTTACTTGTGCCACTCTTTCAGTTATATCTATAACTTGATTCGACTGTCATACAAGTGAGAGGTTTGGCTAGTTATAAAACCAGGTTTAATCGACCATTTTCTACATATGGAAATGCATATCAAGTCATGCAGTTGTTTTCTATTCGTTAGATGTGTTTTCGATTTTTCCGTTTTGGGTTTCCCTTTGAGTACAGATTTTTTGTTATTTCACCCTCTGATAAAATATGTCACCATGACCCACATTATTGTGAATAAGGATGTCCGGTGAAATATCATATGAACCCACCGTAAATAATAGGAGTAGAACTTAAAAAAAATGTAATTGCATAAATTGACTCTTTAAAATGCTTATAAGCTCGTGGAATACATGTGTATTTATGTGTTTATGTAATGTGTTATGACATAATAATAGTTTATTTGAATTAAAGCTAAATTGTTAAAAAAAAATGTATTACAATGGGAAATAATTTCACAAATTATCATTGAAAAAATTTCCTGAAATATTCAAGTAGATATCATTCTTTTAAAAAGAAAATTATCATGAAACATAAGAAAGGAACCAGAAGTAATTTCAAAGATCATAATATTGTGAAATAATGTCATGATTAAATAAGGTAAGTGAAATACAGGTAAAAGTGAGTTGTTTTCAGATCTCAGTACAAACATAAATAAACCAGATGCTCCGCAGGGCGCAGCTTTATACGACCGCAGAGGTCGAACCCTGAACGATTGGGGCAAGTATGGACACAACATTCAAGCTGGATTCAGCTCTAAATTTGGATTGTGATCAAATAGTTGACACAGCATAGGTTTCTGACACAGAATGAATGTGGTCTAATGAACTTAAATTTGTTTTTGCCTTTGAGCAATTCACTATGCTGTTGAATATTAATCCTCTCAAAAAAATGTTTGAAGAAGTTTTCTTTTAATTTATGAAATTTGAATTGAGAAAAATTGAACCCCCCCCCCCCCCCCCCATTTTTTTTCTTTCACATGCCTCTTTCCCTTATTCCAAAACTGATCTCAATTCAAATTTCTAATGGAGTTTGCAACAATAACTACTCATTTAAATACATCATAAAATATTAAAATGTAAAAAAAGTGCTTGTTATCACTGAATGGTAAAGATTGTTTTAATTTAGTAAAAGTGAATATACATTGTATATTGTATAAAACAATGATTTAAGTTGATTCAACTACTATTCTGGACGAAGAAAGATAACTCCAATTGAAAATGTCTTGCTATTGCACAATAAGTGTGCAATTGAAGATTTCTTGCTATTGCTGAATACTGTGCAATTGAAAATTTCTTGCTATTGCACAATACTAAATATAATAATTTTGGATCCTGATTTGAACCATCTTGAAAACTGGGCCCATAACCAAAAATCTAAGTACATGTTTAGATTCACCATATCAAACAAGCCCAAGAATTCAATTTTTGTTAAAATCAAACTTAGTTTAATTTCAAACCCTTTGGACCTTAATGTAGACCAATTAAGAATCTACATACACAGTAAGATTTGGCATATCAAAGAACCCCAATTATTCAATTTTTAATGAAATCATACAAAGTTTAATTTTGGACCCCGATTTAAACCAACTTGAAAACTGGACCAATAAACAAAAATCTAAGTACATTTTTAGATTCAGCATATCAAAGAACCCCAATTACTCAATTTTTGATGAAATCAAACAAGGTTTAATTTTGGACCCTTTGGGCCCCTTATTCCTAAACTGTTGGGACCAAAACTCCCAAAATCAATCCCAACCTGTTTTTTATGGTCAAAAACCTTGTGTTTAAATTTCATAGATTTCTTTTAACTTATACTACAGTTATGGTGCAAAAAAACTAGAAAAATGCTTATTTGGGCCCATTTGTGGTCCTTAATTCCTACACTATTGGAACCAAAACTCCCAAAATCATTCCCAACCTTCCTTTGGTGGTCCTAAACCTTGTGTCAAAATATCATTGATTTCTATTTACTTTTACTAAAGTTATAGTGTGAAAACCAAGAAAATGCTTATTTGGGCCCTTTTTGGCCCCTAATTCCTAAACTGTTATGACCAAAACTCCCAAAATCAATTCCAACCTTCCTTTTGTGGTCATAAACCTTGTGTTTAAATTTCATATAAATTGCTCATAATTATCTCCCTTTGATTGCTGAATTATGCAAATTTGTTCTACCTTTGTGAAACATTTTATAATTATATAGTCGGGTATACATTGATTGCGAGTAACTTGCATAGTATAGTTAATAGGACTCTATTTTCAAGTCTGTGAAATATAGTATGTCTATTAGATACCGGTAAATACTCTACATCTACATCTATATCGTTGAAATGCAAAGGGTCTAAGACCCATCACGCAAGTACTAATTTGGTCATTCAATATGGTGCTCATTAAAAACGTATTTACATGTGAAATTAAAATCAAATGTTTGTTGCGTGACTACTCTGTTAAATAAGATGTGAGGCTGTTCTTGAATGCCTCTGCATCTTCTATATTTAACAGTCTTATTGGTAGAGTATTCCAGTCTTTGATTGTACGTGGAAAGAACTGTATTTGTAGGTGTTTGTTGAAGTTTGAAGGTTTCTAAATTTGCTTCGGTGGTATTGCCGTGTTGTCCTGCCTTGTTGTTCTACATAATCTGGTATATTTATGGCTATCTTTTTATGTAAAGCTTTGTGAAACAAGCAAAGCCTTTTTATTTTCCGTCTTATTTCTAATGATGGTAGTTTTAGCTCCTTCAGTAGACTAGTAACTGACCCCGGTTCTCTGCTGTATTGATGTTTGATGAAACGTGCTGATCTTCTTTGCACCATTTCTATCTGTTTGATGTGGTTTTCTTGATATGGATCCCATGCACTGCTTGCATATTCAACGTTTGGTCTGACAATGGCTTGATATGCTCTTTTCTTAATTTCTTCTGGGAATTTGCCGATGTTTCTCCTCAGAAAGCCCAATGATTTATTTGCCTTTGCCGTGATGTTATTGATGTGTATATCCCATTTCAGATTGTTGGTAAACTGAACTCCTAAATATGGGTTTTGGCTTACATTTTCTAAAACTTGGCCATGCATATGATAGTTATGTAATATAGGTTTTTTCTTGTTGGTTATTCTTAGAACATAACATTTTGAAGCATTAAATTTCATCTGCCATTTAGATGCCCAGTCAATCAATTTATCTAGATCTTTTTGTAGTTGGTTACAGTCATCTTTGCAGTCTATTGCTAGGTATAATAGGCTGTCATCTGCAAAGAGACGCAACTTTGACTTGATGTCATCCCCAATATCATTGATGTACAAAAGAAACATCAATGGACCCAAAACTGTACCTTGGGGTACTCCTGATTTTACAAAGGCATTTGTAGATGTTTCGCCTTCAACTGCTACACACTGCTGTCGTTGTGTGAGCCAGGCCTTTACCCACTCTATTATTTTGCCATTTATTCCATAGTGCTCTAGTTTCCGCAGAAGCCGTATGTGAGGCACTACATCAAATGCTTTGCTGAAATCTAATATTAGCATATCCACTTGCTCTTTTTTATCTAGATGTTTTGCGATATCTTCAATTGTTGTTACTAATTGAGATTCGCATGATCTTTTCTGTCTGAAGCCGTGTTGGTAATCGACTAATATGTCATATTTTTCAAGATGTTGCATAATGTGTTTGAAAATGATGTGTTCCATGATTTTGCATGTAACTGACGTCAATGAAACAGGTCTATAATTTACTGGCAAGCTTTTGTCTCCCTTTTTAAAAAGTGCTGTGATGATAGCTGTAATCCAATCGTTTGGGACAGCCCCTTCATCATATGTTTTCTTGAATAATGTTGTTATGTATGGGGATATACTTGTAGCACATTCCTTTAGGACTCTGTTCGGTATGTTATCTGGCCCATTTGCTTTTTTCGGATTGACATTACTAAGTAGCTTTCTTACTCCTTCTACTGTTATCTCTAGATGGTCTATATCAGGCGATGGGCTGCCATTTAATTTTGGTTGACTTGATGTATTTTCATCAGTAAAAACAGATACAAATTGATGGTTAAGTGCTTCTGCTTTCCCTTTGCTGTCTTCCATAAGTTTTCCGTTTGAAATAAGTGGTGCTACTCCACATGAGTCTCTTTTCTTTGATTTAACATATTGCCAAAACTTTTTTCCAACAACAGGTGTTTTTCTCTCACCCTCTTCGTCTACTTCCAATAGTTTAGATATGTAGTTTTGATGTGCTTCTTCTAATTTAGTTTTTACTGTTTTTCTTAGGAGCTTAAATTCTTCCCAGTGTTTTTCATTATTGGTACGTTTTGCCTTGTTGTAAACCCTTTGTTTTTTTCTGATCATTGTTTTGATCTCTCGATTGATCCAAGGTACATTCCATCTGGTTGACAATATTTTAGTTGGGATGTTTGATATTATAGCCTGGGACAATATATCTTTAAAATCATTCCAGCATTCTTGTATGGTACTTGTATTTGCTTTTTGTATAAAATTATTCAGCTCTTTATCTAGTTGTTCATTTATTCCGTTCATGTTGCCCTTTTTATAAATATATACTTTCCTTAATACTTGCTTTTTTGTTTTTGCTTTTAAATTTATGTCAGTGATGACTATGCTATGGTCACTCATTCCATCTTGGACTGATATACTTTCAATGCTTGTTGGATTTGTTGTTAGTACAAGGTCTAATATGTTACCTTGACGTGTTGGTTCTTTTACTATTTGTGTTAGACAGTTTTCTTCAAGTGCTTCTATAAACTTGTTATTGGTTTCCATACTATAGTTGTTTGGTTTCTTTATTTGAAAGTTGTTATCTTCGTCTATTTCCCATTTTATGTCTGGCATGTTGAAATCACCAGTTAGTACTAGATTTGGTAGATTATTTGAATGTGTTAGCCTGGTTAACGATGTATTTAAGCTTTCAATGGATGCTATATTATTGTCTGGTGGTCGGTAATAGCAGCCTGTATAAAGTGGTTTACTTCCTTTTATCTCAATCTTATTCCAGCATATTTCACAATTGGTGTCTAGTGTGATTTCAGCTGTAGATAATAGATCTTTTCTTACCAAGTTTAATACCCCTCCACCTTCATGCCCTACTCCAAATATACGATCTTTTCTGTATACTTCATAAATATTTGTATCAATGAGTTCTGCATTTGAGATGGTTTTATCAAGGTGTGTTTCGGTTGCATGTATTATATGGGGTTCATGTGTATCTATAAGTGTGGTAAATTCCTTTCTTTTTTGCTGACTTCTCAAGCTTCTACAATTGACTGTCATGATTCGGATGTTATTTCTTCGCCTTGTTGATACTATCCACATAACACACATAGATTTTCTATCTAAAAAATACTATCCACATAACACACATAGATTTTCACTCCAGGAAAAAATCTACCTGTGAAATACCATGTGTGAAAAAAAAATACTGGGAAAAATTACCCCCAGGATAAAATATCACAGAGGAAGAAATAAACCGTTACTTTTACTTCAAATCTTGGAGAGTAACGCATTTCATTTCATTAAGACAAAATACGTATCACTGAAGCCATTTTGTTAACAGCGGAATTAACTTAAATTAATTGGCCGATATTTTGGATATTACTTTTGAATTCATTTTTTACAACTCAGAATTGAAATGCATCGGCATAAATATAGAAAAAAGGTTACATGTTGCATTCATTCTTCAAGAGATAAAGTCAATAAAAAAGCAAAGTCCCGTGATCGAAATAAGAATTCAAAAGTTCAATCATTTGCACTCAAACGTTTTGCAGGCTCTGAATTGGTTTAATTTGAAAGAAAAGTCTTCTTTTTTTCTCAAAGCGCGAACGTCCTCGAAAGCACCCTTGGATTTCTAAAGGTTAATCTTAACCGACTGTATTTTATTGTTACTTCCGGTGCACTTTAATTTTTGCGCATGGCCACATTGTTATTTCCTGCTTATCAACCGTAAACACAAGTTTGTTGTTTATATTTAGATATTTATGTTAGCTTTTAAACCTAAATAGAAGTAAGTGAAAAAAAGAATTTAACATAATTAGTGTTATAACAGGTAAAAAAGATTTTTTTGATTATTGGCAAGAGCTACGATAAGGCGTACCATGTAGCTTTCACAGCTGTCGGCGAATCCTTGTTCACTTACTCAACCATAAGATTATTTTACACTGGAACATGTGTACTATTGTCTTACACCAGACCACAAGAGCAAGATATGTGGTTCTTCACCATTTGAATTAAAAAAAATCATGCTCTCCATATTTGATATAGCATAATTTCTGGAGTGGACAAGTACAAAACTGTATCTCCCATGTGGGTATCATTGGTCCTACTTGTTTCCGGAAAAAGGTGTACGCCTTTCGCCGGTGGCGAACGCCCGGTGCACTTGTTTCACAAAATTTTGGATGCGCGCGCAATAACGGCTTACGCCGCCCTCGCCTATCTCAGGACTCAGGCGAAGGCGGCGCATTTTCATTTCAAGATGGCGGAAAGAGTGTAAGTGAGAAAAACTAAAGGTTACAAATACTGAAAAACAACCAGTAAACGAAAAAATATTATTGTTATGTGTAATTTATCTTCATACTTTGAAGATGGTGAAGAGAAAGCGTTCTTTTTTTTAAAACATAATAATTAATCTCTAAACCTATTACAAAACAGAAAATTTCTTTAAAAACAAAGCAATGACAACCTAAAATACAATTAAATTAAGATAATAAAAATATTAAAGCATGAATATTTTCGTCAATGTTTTAATAAAACTCCTTAAATATGTAATTATGCAAAAATGCAGATTTAAAGGCTAAATGATTATTTTCCTAATGTTGGATGATATGCCGGTTTACTTGTTTTGAGTCAAAATACGGCGTACGCCGTTAGCCGTTCGCCGTTCGCCTATCCTTTGTGAAACAAGTTGGACCCTTGTCTATAGAGTGGGGTGCTCATTTTCGCCACAAGTTTCCATGTTTTCTGCACTTTTTGTTTAGGTCTTTATGTTTTTGAGGTATACTGATATTTCTATATGAACATACACATCATAAGCAAAATATTCTTAAATTGAAAACATGTTTCTTTTAAAAAAAAATCATCTGAAAAGTAAGATTAAAGGCTGTTTAAAATTTCCTGATATTTTGTCAAAGGGGGCACACATTCGCCGTTTTTACACATCTATTTAAAACCTAATAACTGCAGCTTTAAGCAATATTTATCAAATTAATTTCATTATAGATGGATATCAGACATTTCAAAGGTGTAAAGAACTGAAATTTATAAGGCAATCAGTCAAAGAAATACTAAGAAATAATTCTTTGAAATCAAGTTTTTCATTTAGGAAATTAACCAAAAATACTAGTCAGTTTTTCTGTCCTTTGCGGTAAGTGTCGAAATTTTTTCTAAGTTTAAAAAATAATCATAGTTGTTATAAAAATATAATTTACCGGCATATTTCTTCCGTTTCAGCCAACCTTTGAAGTTTTTACACCTCAAAATCATAAAACGGTGAAATTGTGTCCCTGGCGAATATGTGTGCCCCACTCATCGAGTTTTTGTTCTATTATTATTAAGAAAGCTTTATGACGTCACGATTTCCATTGAAAAACCATGTAAAGTTCAAAAACATATGACATACGAAAAAACATATGATCTGACCATACATCATATTAGTACACAATAACTACAAAAAAGTAGTATAATATTATTGTAATCACATGTAGCCCTTAATAAGTTAATTTTATTTTGGATTCTGTGTGTGGAGAGATTTTAAAACCACAATATTGCTCCAGACAAAGTAAACCAATAGGTTTTACATGCAACCATAAAATAGACCAATGCCAGACAAATTGTCTATGTACTAAAAATGTATGTCAATTTACTGAATATCAGAATAGAAAATGTATTTAAAGTCGTAAACATACTTTAAATAAAACCTCTATGGGGTCTATGACTCCAAAAGATTCATAGAAAAAATGCAGAAGGTCCAAATACACAGTTATCGTCCCTTGATTTTCATTGTCCACGAATAGTCCCTAGTGTGGACAGTGTGTTACTTGCCAATCTTTTTTTATACCCCCTCCAAATTTATTTCTTCATGTTTTATGCCTCAAATAGCAAGTAGGGGGATTACTTTTACACTGAAAAAAATTGATTCATGAATTTTAAGGTAAAGTAGTAATTTGTTCCAGCTGAAAAAGGTTAAAAATAAGTATTTCGAAAGCTGTCAAAAGATTTCAAGACCCCCTGAACATAAAATTGTCCATATTTTGAGTTAGAGCCGATGAAGTTTTTTGTAATTTTGATATAATTTGTCCCAAAAGTAGTACATAACACTGTAAAAATATTATTGAGAAAGCACAGGTGGGATTTTTTTATTTCCATTTATTATCTAAAATAAATGCACTACGAAATAACTGTGTACTCAGACCTACATGTAAGACATGTAAGAGGTGAAATCATGAAAAATAGAATTTTTACTTTGGCAACTTCCCTGAATGATTAAATTGTTTAAAGATGTCAAATAACATGAAATTAAAGGATTTAAACTTTTATTTGATAGAAATTCTTCAAAAATGACCCATTTTGGCATTACATGGTCAAAATGAGCATTTTAAAACTTGCACAAGTGGCATTCTGACTTTCTATTTGCAGATCTGACAGGTTTTCATGAGTCAATCTTTGCGTTTCTATAATTTAATCCAGTTGTATAACTCATTTGTGAACTCTGAATCTACAGAAAAGATGATTATCTCAGATAATGTGTGCAAAATGTGTTGTATAAATATTATATGTTTATAATCTGTACATATTTACACATATCACTATAATAAATAATTTACATACTTACTACAATATGTGTTTGTTCATGAAACGCAAAAATCATGGAATTTAATAGAAAACAAAACAACGGACTTAAGCGGGAGGGCTTAAATTAACATAATTGTCCTGTCTTCAAGTACATGTACCTATGACTTTTCAGTGGCAGATCCAGAATTTTTCATAAATGGGGCCCACTGACTGCCTAACAGGGAGCCCCGCACAAGTCATGCTTCAACGATTCCCTGTAAAATCAACCATTTTCTTTTTAGAAAAGTGTAGGGGCTGGCCCCTGAAAAACCCTCTGCAGTTCTTTTATACGCCTGTCAAAATTTTGACGGGACGTATTATGGTATACAAATGTCCGGTGTCTGTCTGTCCGTCCGTCTGTCCGGCGTAAACATGTCACACCGTAACTTGAGAACGACTTATCCAAATTTCATGAAACTTAATATAGTTGTTTCTTATGATGGTCAAATGATCTGTATACTTTTTGGTGAAAATAAGATTTAAACTTTTTGAGTTACGGCA
This sequence comes from Mytilus galloprovincialis, assembly GCA_037788925.1. Classification (NCBI taxonomy): domain Eukaryota; kingdom Metazoa; phylum Mollusca; class Bivalvia; order Mytilida; family Mytilidae; genus Mytilus; species Mytilus galloprovincialis. Next base: position 49,801,273 of record CM075337.1, on the reverse strand, counting down.
CTTTGTAACTAAAACAGGGGTGTGTTTTTTTTCACATGTCGCACTGTATCTCAAAAACATTTCTTGATTATTGCTTAAAACTTTACACACTTCTTAGTTATATTAATCTTAATATCTTTATACTTTTTGGTGATGATTCAAAATTTCATTTTTGAGTTTTTGAGTATTTTGTAAAAAAGGGGGAGGTTTTTTTTACATGTCGCGCCGTATCTCAAAAACGATTTATGATTATTGCTTAAAACTTTACACACTTCTTTGTTATATTAATCTAAAGATCTGTATACTTTTTGGTGATGATTCAAAATTTTATTTTTGAGTTATTGAGTATTTTGTAAAAAAGGGGGAGGTTTTTTTTACATGTCGTGCTGTATCTCAAAAACGATTTATGATTATTGCTTAAAACTTTACACACTTCTTTGTTATATTAATCTAAAGATCTGTATACTTTTTGGTGATGACTCAAAATTTTATTTTTGAGTTATTGAGTATTTTGTTAAAAAGGGGGAGGGTTTTATTACATGTCGCGCTGTATCTCAAAACAATTTATGATTATTGCTTGAAACTGTACACACTTCTTTGTTATACTAATTTAAAGATCTGTATACTTTTTGGTGATGACTCAAAATTTTATTTTTGAGTTATTGAGTATTTTGTAAAAAAAGGGGAGGTTTTTTTTTACATGTCGCGCCGTATCTCAAAAACAATATATGATTATTGCTTGAAACTGTACACACTTCTTTGTTATACTAATTTAAAGATCTGTATACTTTTTGGTTTGATTCAAAATTTTATTTTAGTGGTATTTGTAAAAAAAAAAACAGGGTGGGGGGGGGGGTGGGGATGGGGGGGAGGTTTTCACATGTCCCGCCATGTCTCAAAAACAATAAATGGTTATTGCTTAAAACTTCCTCAGAAACTATTAATGATTATTGCATAAAACTTCCATACAAGACGTCGGGCGTATCATGCGCTCACATGGCGCAGCTGTTTATTACCTTTTCTGAAATTCACCAGAAAATATTTTACAAAAAATCATCCTATTACACTTCACATACTTTCGACCAAGCTCCAAATACCCGCAATTTCCCAGGTGAGTTCTAGTATCATGTTTATAAAATAATCATCATTTGAATTTTACTCTCAATAATTGATTTCTTCACATTATTTCATAAATTATACATTACATTTTTAAATTGTATTTTCTATGTAATTGTCATGATTGTATGTAATGTAATTAATTACATTTTAAAATTAATGTAATTGTAATTTAATTGAAAAAGAATTAGTATGGGATTGAAATGTAATTTACTACTTTCTCATGTACAAATGTTACTTACCTCGACCTGTTAGGCCCAGTATTCAACTACTACATAGTTATACATTTCTTTAGTAACATTCCATTTTCAAAAGCATAGTGATTGAAGTATTTCTGATGCAAGGAAATGTAATGAGACGAATAATTGTCCACCAAAGTAATGGTTAAAAATGGATGTGGATTGAAACTTTTGTTTATTGTAGGACACAATATACCTCCAGTAATAAGATGGATCGACAGTTCTCCAGGATGACCACAGCTAGTGCCCCAGGCACTCGTACCTCAAGTACAACTGGAGAGGGAAAATTCAATAAAGCTTCAAGGTACAAAGTAATTGATTGTAAATACACTGAGATAGTTTATATTCAGGACCATGCCTTTCTTATTTTCTACAAAATTAATAGTCTCAAATTTAATCTGTCTTATCCCCCTAAAATTAAGGACAATAAAGTATTTACAGTACAGAGACAGTAATCTAAAGAACATTTGTTAAAAATTTAGTGTTTAGTATTTAAAAATATTAGTTTTGATATGGTTGATGAAGTTTGTCTTTCCTAAATTTAACTATTTTTTTTTTGAAATTTTGGTCTTCAATTTCTAACTGGATTTGATCTTTTAACATTTTTGATATGAGTGTCACTGATGATCTAGTATCTTTGATGAGAACTTTTTTTATAAAGAATATGAATAAAACTTGCACCTTTTGTATTTTCTTTTGAATATCTGAAATGCGATACACTTTTTAAAGGTGCAAAGCAGTATTATATATTTGATCAGATTTATATAAGTTTAGGATTTAAAAATCTATCCCATAACTTGTCTGAAATAATAATTTTAAAAGGCTAATTCTTTACATGTAAGCATTGAACAGAATAATTCAGGATTTTGTAGGGAAACTAGCTGTATCAATTGTATACATTTTTGGAGGGAAGGAAAATTTGATTTTTGATTTTTTTAAACCATATTTGAAGAAAACTTTTAACATGTTTAACATAATGAAATTAAATAGCCTGAAATAAAATTAATTTATTTGGGAATTGTAAGAAGTCACAACTGTGTGATGACAATCTAGGAATTTATTTATTTTGACCTTGTTACTGTAATATGCTCAAAATTCAACCTCCAATCCCTTCTGGGACAGCAAAATGAACAGAGTCAATCCATATTTTGTCTGTTTATTTTTGAAGAAATTAATCACCATAACATTTTCCTTGCTTGGGATCTGAGGAAAATAGTACTTACATGTATGGTGCAAATAAGAGTTGCTTATAAAACTTCTGTTAATATATGTACAAATGTAATACATTTAAACTATATAATAATGTGAAGAAAAAACATCAGGTACAAAATGAGCAAATTGTTATACAACATGTAAGATTAGTCAGGTAAGCAATTGAAGCAGACACTAAACATGATCCAAACTTCACACATGAAGAACCAACTATAACGGAATCAATACAGTTACTAGCTGTGAAAGTTCTGTTTAAATAAAGAAAATTCAAGGTTTCTATGCGGGAGCATGTCAGGTGGAAATTGTTTACTTTTCTTTATAGATCTTTAATTTAACAGTATAAAATTACGTAATATTGATAATAGAATTTAAATCCATTGGCATTTAATCTGATTAAAAAGTAAAATCTATAATTATATATAATTTTGCATATATACATCGTAACTGAACATGATATATATATTTAAACATTTACCTGGAAAAATTTACAACACTCCAAAAAAGAGTTTTGAACACATAGTGTGCATTTTTGCATGTAGTCCATGTACAATTCTTTATAACTGTGTTCTGTACTAAAAGCCAATGTGAAATTAAAAACACTTCTGTATCATGTATTATCGCTATTTTGTGCATTTTTCCTTTCATCTTTTTTGTGATTTGTCATATCATGCTACTCCCTTGAGATGGAAAATTATCGCTATAAACTAAGGAGGCAAGTGGCGTTGCTAATGAAATTGACATGAAATTGAAGTCATCCTAGGTAAAATAGCGATAAACAGATTATCATTGGTCATCTCAACTCGATTGCTATTTTCGTTTTCGCTGTACTGGCTTAAGCGAGAAAATCAATCTCGTTGAGATGATCAATGATAATCTATAAATAAGGAGATTTCACAGATGTGATATCATTGCCAATGAAACAACTATCCAACAAAGTCTAAATAATATTCATTTATTACATGTCACCATTCAGTCTTTAACAATAAGCAAAACTCATACTATGTATATAGTCAGCTATATAAAGCCCCCAAAACTACAAAATGTGAAACAATTTATCAAGGTTTTAATTTAAAAAAAAAACCAACAGCTTTATTTATGACATAACTGTTAATGAAAAACAGATCTATAACATACTGTGGATTGGTTTATTTTCGTGGATACCAATTTTCGTGGATTAAGGAAAACTTGTATGTTCGTTGATATTTAATTTCGTGGTTTTGACGAAGTCTGCATACAAGCCTATAGAAAATTTGTAATTTGTTGACCATTTAATTTCGTGGTTCACCTATACCCATGAAATCGACGAAAATTGGTATCCAACGAATAATGATGAATCCACAGTATACAGCAAATAGGAATTACCACTGAAAACAGGCTCCTGACGTGGGACAGGCATTTAAAAAAAACTTATGAGGACTTAATTCTCCCTCTAGTCTAAAACAATGGTTAAACATTCTGACTAAAGAATGAACTTTTAAGATCAGTTGGAAATGGTTTGACCTATCAGATTGGTACAAAGCACTTATTAACAACTAATTTAAAAACAACAGACACACATTGTCTAAGAAATAAGCTTATGTCAGAATATCTCCTTGCAATGTAGCAGAAAAGTAAATTAATCTGTTGTCGTCTTTCTTGTTATAAATTCAGTGTTCTCCCCAGGGTCCATTAGCATCATGGCGCTGTAATGCTAAAATCTTTTGAAATAAAAAAAAAATGTGTCTAATTCCCAAGTATTGAAGATGTTATATGAAATTTTGGGGGGACAAGATTATATTTATTTTATTTAAAAGATGTTGGTTAAACACAAACAATATGCAGAACAAAGTAAATCATTTACTGCGGCAATTATGTAGCATAGATAATACTTCAAGGTTCATAACATCAGATTAAATACAAGTTTGCTTACTTTATTTAATTTTTTGCAAGGAAAAAAACTGATTTTAGAAGTGATTGTCAATTCTTTTTTAATGCTTTCAGGAAATTAAAGAAAAGTTTAACAGGATTTTTCGGCTTAGACTTGGATGACGAACATGAAGATAAGAAACAAAGATGGAACAACAGAAGAATGAGATTGTATAAAGGAAAAGTTAAAGACGATTATCTTCTTAAAGCAGAATCTGACGATTTATTTTTGGAGAATTCACACCAATTTAAATATATCCATGATCCGCTCCGTAGAGTACATCGAGATCGTCCCAGTGAAATGTCATCCAGACGTACCACACCCTTATCCAGTTCAAGTACTTATGCCAGGAGTAGACCTGGTGGTCCAAAAAGGTTACGTAAAGATTCTGTCATGCAGATGACGTGGAAAGGTCTTCGTACAATTGCAGTAAGTTTCAGTTTATTCAATTTTAAGATGTCCAAAGCTTTGATTAAAAATGAAGAATATACATGTAGAGTGAATAGTATTCAGACCTTATCACAGAAAATGGTATTTTGTTTCGCAGAAGTGCATCCTGCCATTATTAAAAGGGGTTGGGGGTTGGGTTCAAACACTATGTCTCCATTTAAAAGCATTGATCATAAAAAGAAGGGGGGTTCCAATCACTGGTACAACCACTGGATCTACCACTGTTTCCACTTGCATTTATAAAGAAGGAATAACAAATAGAGCATATTAATTACCTTTTCAATATCACACATTTATAACACAAAGAAAATGTCAAGAGATTATCTGGTTGAGGGTTGAATAAATCCTTTGCAGTATGACTGATATAGATATCAATATGGAGGGATTTTACAACACAATTGCCATTGATGGCATAACACATGCCATCTACTTATTTTTGCTATAAGTATGAAATAAAATTGAATGTTGACAACAATTTTCTAGCTACTAATTTGTTCATTTCTCTTCAGGCCTCAAGAAAGAAACTTAGAGGAAAATCCTACAAACATAGTGCAAGCTTTGATCCCGCTAGAATGGGCGAGGAATTTGGAGACGATCTCTCAGCAAGTTACGGATATGCGGTAAACAAATAGATATGTGGAAAATTTTAAAGTTACTTTCAAACAGTTTACACCATGACAACAAAAAAAAAACTACCAAAAGACGCACAACAATCTACAAATCACCAGAAAACTTGAGACAGAGCAACATGAATCGCACATAAAACTTGGGGCAACCTCAGATGTTAAGATGCTGCTCCACAATTCATTATAATTGGTTTAAACAAAGCTAAAAAAATTTTTTTTAGATTATTCATACCTTGTAGTAAAAGATATTTCAAATATCAGTATACATACCTTGGGATAACAAAAAAATATTTTGAAATATCAGTATTCAAATCTTGTGATAAAGTCTGCTCTGACCATAAGTTTTTCAGAAAAGATTTGATTACATTTTCATTTAATTGCTTTGATAGTGAATGATCAAATAACAGAAATTAAAGAAATGCCATTCTGAAGTAACAATGAATTTATGAATTTCAGCCTCATCAAGAAGATGCAATAAGTCTTGTAGATGATGTATTTTACGATGAACCTATTGCTCCACCAACACACAAGATGTCCAGAGAATATGAGAACTTGTAAGATATCACACAAACAATTAGGTCACTGCTATCCTATTATGTGTCTGTCAATCATTGGCAGATGATTTGAATTATTTTAATTATGCCTGAAGATAATGAGCTGATATTTTGAGTTTTTTAAGTGCATAATTGTGGATTACAGCCTGAATTGGAATACATACTTTTCACTGAATTAAGACCCTTCGAATTTGGCATCAAACAGGGATATTCATGTCATTGCCACAGTCTAGTTTATTGGATATATGATAAAGGTTAAAAAAAAGTGTAAATCATAGGTCTATTAAGGATTCAAATTTGTTTCTAAAATCATCTTTTTCTGCTGAAGTTAAAATGACAAGTGCAATTTTCAGCAAGTCACATTAATGCAATAAATTTTTTTCAGATAGTTGTGTACATTAATCACAGTCAATTTAGAATTAGGTATACAATCATTCAGGAAGATAATATTTTGTTAAAACATTTGACTTCGTGGTTAATATTTACCAACAAATCCACAAAAACTAGCAACTGCAAATTATTATGCATCCACAGTATCTATAAATATCACTTACTAAAATTATTAGTTTATCTTTTCAGACCAGCAGGTGGATGGAGGAGGCAACCACCTCAAGGTCTACCTTCTACTCCATATGACGAACTTGACATGCCTGAGTTTTGCATGAGAAGAATCAACCCAGCAATCATGAACAACGAAGTTGGTCCAGAAACTAGACAAGTTGGAATGGGATTTGTTGGTAGACTATTTAACAGAAGTTTTAGAAGTGACAGAATGAACTCCAATATTAAAAGTCAGATAGCAAATGTTGATGATCATAGGTAAAGAAAGAGAGTAAATGAATTTTTTTGTTTGTGTCCGTTTTACTGATATCTTGGCTAGCTGTCTAGTGTGTTTAATAAAAACTTAATTATCTCCCCCTTGTAAAATATTTAGTATGTTTTTTCATTTTTAAGATTATTTGTTCTTGTCCAAGGCAAGTCAAGTCAAAGATCTATAAATTTTGATTATAAATTGTTTTTTTTAAAAGTATGTAGGTTTAACTTAAGCTTGTACAAAGCAGGATTTATTTCAATATCCATAATTCTAACATCCAACACAATTTTCTAAAAACTAAATGTTTCTTAAATACATTTTTGTACCCAAGTAAATTTACTATTTTATACACACCTATAATAGCGTTTTTCTATGCATCAGGATTTTGCAAGGATGAATAATAGTATTCATGAGAAGTATTAATCTAGGTTAACCTTTTAAAGATGATATTTGTAAAGAGCATGTTCTTTCTACTTTTTTAGACCATACTTTACATTCTGGGTGACATTTGTTCAGCTTTTAGTGTTCATTGTCTCTATAGCTGTATATGGTATTGCTCCGATTGGTGTGTCAGAGAGAGTCTCTGAAGAATCTGTAAGTAGAATTTATTTTTAGATACAAGGCTTATAAGACTTATCAGTTTTAATAAGTGCTTTGATTCAACATTTTATGAGCAACAGAATATCAATATAATCAAATTTTAGTGTCACAAAATCTTATGATGACATAAGTCTATACATAGATGCCAACTTTACTGATCCTATTGACATTTTCTCAAAATATCTGAAATGTCCTATTCTGTGTCCATTTCCCTAGCTAGAGTTGGAATCTTCTGTTATTCAGACAGCTACCAGTGCATTTGAAATTTGTCATCACATATATATATAACACTGTGAGAGATCTAAGTGTGAAAATAGCAATATGGTCAATCTAATAATGGGGGGGGGCCTCAATAATGGAAATTATTTGCCAGACATAAGTATCCACTTTTGTGGGTTAGAACAATCAACATTTGAGTACAAAACTATGGTTAAATGTTCATTTTCCATCTAACAGCAAACCATGCTAAACCTACAACAATTAACTGTTCATAAACCGTAAATACAGTCAGATCTTTGCAACACAGTCCCTTCACATTGTAGAACAAGAAGAAAGCAAAGACCACTTTCTTAGTAATCAGATGCAATTCTAACATAATTTTATATATTTAAACATATTTTTATGCCCCACCTACGATAGTAGAGGGGCATTATATTTTCTGGTCTGTGCTTCAGTTCGTTCATCCGTTCGTTTGTCCGTCCGTCCGTCTGTCCCGCTTCAGGTTAAAGTTTTTGGTCAAGGTAGTTTTTAATGAAGTTGAAGTCCAATCAACTTCAAACTTAGTACACATATTCCCTATGATATGATCTTTTTAATTTTAATGCCAAATTAGAGTTTTTACACCAATTTCAGGGTCCATTGAACATAGAAAATGATAGTGGGAGTGGGGCATTTGTGTACTGGGGACACATTCTTGTTTTATGATAAGTTCTACATAAACTTAAAAACAGTAGAGGAAACCGGAAGAACAGTTCAATATCCAATGTATATAAATTGTGTTTTTCTAGGTCATGATGCCAAATCTCGCATTTGAGAAAGTTCGATTTTCCGAGGCTGAAAACTTATGGATTGGACCCAAACAGGTAGGATTTAATGCATGAACTTTAAAGTCTCACAACTGTTTATAGTTTTCAAATCTTAAACAGAAATATGGGAGCTATTCCATTTTAAAGTGGAAGGATAAGAAGGAACTTCAAATGTTCCCCATGACGAATATACTTTCTTTCAGTAATTGTTAATCAAATAAACAAAATATCTTTTATAAATGACCAACAACCAAGGTAAAAAATAAATCTCCCTTTCTTACCCTCTCTGATACATTAATGGAATTATCCTAACCTTTAATTTTAATAAATAGTTTATACACCATATTTCTTTATTCTAGGCCGACTTGATTCATCTTGGTGCTAAATATTCCCCCTGTATGAGAAAAGACGAGAATATATACAATGGTATAGCTAAGGACCTAGTAGAAGAAAAGACCTCAGGATGCTGTATAAGGAACGATGGATCTGGATGTGTACAAAGTGTCAGGTCTAAATGTAGTGTAAGTAAAATATATATTAGAAAGAAAAACTTTGGATTCATTATTATTTGCGGGATACCAGTTTTGTGGACTTCGTGGGTAAAGATGAAACCACAAATTTAAATGTTCAACAAAGTACATAATTTGTATTGTCTTGAATATATACAGACTTGTGAAATCAAATATAAACAAAAATTCAATTTTTCTTCAATTCACAAAAGTTTTACCCGTACCCACGAAAATAAAAGAATTCACAGTTGAAAGAATATTGAAACAATATGTTGTACAAATAGCAGTGTTCTTCTTGTAAACTTCATTTAACATCCTGGTAATCACTGAATTTTAGAATACTATCAATGGCATCATGTTTGTAGAATTTAAAGCCTTACAACAATAAAATAATCTATAAAAAAATAATTTTAAGCAGAATCACATTCATACAATATAGCATCACATTACAATGATTTAAAAAGGCCTTTGACAGAACACTGAATAGGTCATTAAATATTTGGACCCCATAACAGAATTATTGTAAGACACAAAAATTATTCTTTTAAAGAAATGCAAAACACTACTAAAGATATATTAAAAAAAACTGCTCACCTTATCTAAAAAATTTTAATTACTACGAGTAGTTATTGAAACAAAACACCTACTACCATTTATAAGTAAGTCTATATTATGCCTAGCAAACTTGAAAATTCATTCAGACTAGAAAAAACTAAAAACAGGATGTACTACACAACAACATCGGTTAATTTAGGTACATTTTTAATACAGAATAATATTTACATTATCAGGTAGACTATATTAGTTTTCTCTTTTGAATTGTTTTACATTGTCATATCAGGGCCTTTATAGCTGGCTATGCAGTATGTGCTTTGCTCATTGTTGAAGGCCGTACAGTTACCTATAGTTGTTAATGTCTGTGTCGTTTTGGTCTCTTGTGGACAGTTGTCTTATTGGCAATCATTCCACATCTTCTTTTTTATATATAGTTAATTGAATCTCTTTTTTTCATTGCAGACAACAATATCAGAATTTAAAAAGTATAATAGTACAAATCCAAGTAGCTTGGGCTTCCTGACCGGTGCTGTGTGTGGTCAAGATCCAAAGTATGTACTAAGGCCATAATAAAGAATATGTTTGTTTGCCCTAACCCTACCTACCCAGAAAATAGCTCCCTACTCAAAATCTTTTATTGCCTTGATTAAATTTTTTTTTAATCAGATCTACATGACAAAAAAAAAAATATGACACTTCCATTTCTCTTTTTCAAAATAAAAAAAAAAAGAAACTGCCTACCTACCTACCTACCTACCTACTGTCTCTACTTTTGGGTAGGGTTTAGGCAAACCAAAATATTTTCAAGTGTGGCCAAATAGAACTAGTATTGATAACAATGTGTGATCAAAACAAACACTTATAATTTTAAGCAATCATATTTTGAAAATTAATTGAATTATGGACATCTTATGGGCATTGGATAAGGGATTAGTAATAAATGTGAATAACAAATCCCATGAAATACTATATGACTCATGTTATTTTAACATTTCTTTATTCTGCATCTGAATAGTTCCCAGAAGGTCTTCTGGAATAAATGACAGTTCTCTCCCTTACAGCTTAATTAAGACAGCTCATATCAAAATTTTGTTATCAACGGTAGTTATACAGCCTGAATGTTCTGGAATTTTTTTTATATTTGCTGGTATTTTTTTTTTATAACAAATTGGAAATGAACATAATGAAATAAGATGTTTATTACAATTTTATTTACAGATATTGCAGAAATCCAGCTTCAGTTGCACCATTTGAATGGAACAAAAATGACATAACAAACTGGCCTGTAAGTTTTTTTTTATCTCAATGACAGTTGTATAGATGTATAGATTTATATTAAATGAGAAGTGTCCTTGCCATCACTGTAACTGTTGGCAGAGTTATATCAAGAGTGACAAATGTCAATAATGATAAAGTGTTTTATGCAGTAATTAGTTGTTTTAAAATCTGACAGATGAAATGGGCCATGTTTTAGCAAAATAGTAAAAAAAAACTTGTGGTTCATTTCTTTCATATTTGTCTTTCTGCTGTTTCCGGTGGCGGCGGCGGTGGCGTCAACAATGTATTAGTTTGTGATTAGGTCTAGTATATGGTGAACCACAAGTGGTAGGTCAATCATATTTGGTATTCAGTTGTATAAGCCTTGGTACATCTCATTTCCATGGAGATTATTTGACCCTGCACCCTCAGTCATCGTCTATTGACTTTGAAACTTTTGCTTATTTTACATGTATTAGTTTGTGATTAGGTCAGTTTATTGGGAACCACAAGTGGTAGGTCAATGATATTTGGTATGCAGTTGTATAAGCATTGGCATATCTCATTTCCATGGAGATAATTTGGCTCCGCCCCTTTAGTCATTGTCTATTGATTTGAAAATTTTGCTAAGTTATCATGTATTGAAGTTTGTGATTAGGTCAGTTCAAGGGGAACCATTAGTGGTAGGCCAATGTTAATTGGTATTCAGTTGTATAAGCATTGGCACATCTCATTTCCATGGAGAATATTTGGCCTCGCCCCTCAGTCATGGTTTAGTGACTTTGAAACTTATCTTAGTATACATATATTAGTTTGTGATTAGATCAGTTTATGATGAACTGCATGCTTATGTTAAGTCAATGATATTTGGTATAAAAATTTATTGGCATTTGCAAGTATCCTTTCAATGGAGATTATATAGAGCTGCACCCCCTCTTCATGGTTCATTGACTTTGAAACTTTTACATAGTTTTGTAGGTTTATGTTTGTATTTAGGTTTGGAAACGACTTATAATAAGTCAATGGTATTTGGTATGCAGTTGTATTAGCATTGGTGCATCTCATTTACATGGAGATTGTTTAACCATGTAACTCAGTCATGGTTTGTTGACTTTGAATATTTGCATGATTTGTGTAAGATGTTAATGTATTGCTATTTTGATTTAAACAATTGCATAATCAAAATTACAAAAAGGCGAGACATATCTCTGTGATAACAGTTTATTCTTATATTGTTTAGTGATGAATTAGACCATCATTTTTCTCAATTGAACTGTTTCATATTTTTATGTAAGGGTCTTTTATAGCGGACTATACAGTATGGAATTTTCTCTTTGATGAAGGCCCTAGGGTTGCCTATAATTGACTTCATCCACTTCATTTAAAATTTGGTGGATAGTAGTCTGATTGGCATTCATACTGCATCTCCTTATTGTTATATTAGTAAGCTTTTTAATGACAAATGTTTCAAATGAAAATCAATTTATTTGAATAATAGTTTCTAGTGTTAACCTTTTTGAAACTTTACTTAGCATTTATCTAGATCACAATGTCTTAATTTTTTTTACAGTTTTGTGAGGACACCAATGCACCACTAACTAACACAAGTTTTGTGTCTGGAGAAGATCGTCATATGACCTGTGAACTTTCTGGCAGACCTTGTTGCCATGGGATACAAGGGGAATGCATGATTACCACAAGAGAACATTGTAATTTCATGCAAGGATATTATCATGAAGACAAATTCCTATGTTCACAAGTACGTTACAAGCTAACACTTACACAAAGCAGAGTACACAATGAATTTTAAATGATAAAATAGTTTCAGAAGAAATTATTTTGCATTTTATTGCGTGCTAGCCGGGAATGCCATTAATTTATCTGTTCTGTTTTTAAGATGAATAAATATAGGAGTTTGTGATTAAACTAATTGGAACATTTGAGAGGTTTAGCTTACTATAAACCCAGGTTTTATCCACCATTTTCTTCATAAGAAAATGCCTGTATCAATTCAGGAATATGACAATTGTTATCCATTCGTTTGATGTGCTCAAGCTTTTAATTTTGCCATTTGCTAAGGGACTTTTTGTTTTGAATTTCCCTAGGAGTTTGATTAAATATTTGTGTCATATTTGTTATACTGGTAACTTAAATTCCATTAAAAATTAACGATTTCAAGTCTGACTTTATGATTGAAATTTTACAAAATTTTGGATATCCGTAGGTCCGTGGATAAGGATTTGAGTTTTCATATATAAATTACACACATTCATGATTCAATGAATTGATATATTAAAAAAGTTCTGGTCAACACGACATATACCATTTTAACATTTTGACGTAATTTTTCTTTGAACAGGTGAAGTGTCTGAAGCAGATTTGTGGTATGATTCCATTCACAGATGACAATATTCCTGATCAGTTTTACAGACTATGGACATCAATATTCTTGCATGGAGGGTAAGGTGTCTATTTTTATAAAACAAAGAAAAGAAAATAAGAAAAGATAAAAAAAAATACAAGAGACAGCTTTATTTTCTTTATTTTTAAGGGTTTCAATTATTGTTTCAATTATCGTGGATTTAGGAAAAAGTGTATTTTCATTTAATGAATGGCTTTTATTTATTTTGAATTTATTGAACCATAAAATTAATTTTTGACTCTTCACATTGAATAATCCGCAAAGCGGATTATGTTAAATGTGAACAGTCAAAAATTAATTTTATGGTTCAATAAATTATTGCCATTCATTATAAATAAATTTCTATCAAAAATAATGCTCAAAGATATATATTAATACCAATAACAACGTACACAGATGTTTGCATATGATTACACAACGTTAGAGTGGGCGTGTCTCCATAAAAATTGATAACATTGAAAATAAAGCCAATTCTTTTAGGTAATCAGAAGACAGTAAATACACCAAATTTATTTATTGTTATTTGTTATTTGATTTCTGTGGTTTCACTAAAGTCTGCATACATGCCAATAGATAATTTGTGCTGTTGAACATTTAAAATTGTGGTTCACATTTCACCAAAAAATTCACAAAGATTGGTATCCCAGGAATAATGATGAACCTACCATAATTAAATAAAAGAACAATTTTAAAGAACTAAAATTAGATAAGTTGAAGAGTTTTAAACTTAAATGTCTTGGATAAATGGTTAATCTATAATTTCATAGAAAATCACACTTCATGAATCGTTTGCTGAAAATTTATTAAATGCCATGCACAGACGTATGTTAAGCTTAATATCAAAACTTTTGTCAAAGCTCAAATTAAAATATGATATCTTTTTTTTTACGTATGATATAACAGATTTCTCAATATAATACTCATTTGATATTTTACAGATTATTCCACTTGCTGATAACAATAGGCTTCCAGATGTTGATAATGAGAGATGTAGAAAAGTTAACTGGATGTATACGTATGACCATCATCTATGTAGGGTCTGGTATAGCAGGCAATCTGGCTAGTTCTACCTTCCTTCCATATCATGTTGAGGTAGGTCATTGGTTTATGTTGATAATGAGAAATGTAGATACTGGAAACTCAGAATTTTTTTGTGAATAATGATAATTGGGTAAAATGCAATGGGATATATATATGTCTCTAAAAATAAAAACTTGAATTTCTTGTTTATTTTTAGTTGAAATTGATAGCGGATATAACAAGAAATAGCAATGAAAGTAAATAAATGATAATAAAACTTGATCCATTTGTGTATTCAAGAAGCTTTTCAGGATTTAACTTTTCAGAAATGCTAAAATCTAACACTTGAATCTCAGGGGCATACAAATACTTAGAAACATTAGGAGCTATGTGTCCAAAGGCACCTGAAAAACAAAAGCAAGTAATACTGAAGATCCAGTGATATATAAATAATTAGAAACATTAGGAGTTATAAAACCATAAGAGACGCGAAAAGAATAGTTAAATAGTTAATAAAGGAAGCAGGAAAACAAAGTTTTGGCCTTTTTTGACATTGTATATATACTTGACTTTAAATTTAGACTTGGCCTTTAATAGATTTAATTTGACCTCTTATATGTATTTGGCCTTAGATTTGTACTTGACCTCAGATTTAGACTTGGCCTGAGATTTATCCTTGACTTTAGATTTAGACTTGGCCTGAGATTTATCCCTGACCTTAGATTTATACTGTATATATTTTATGTTTTAGGTTGGACCAGCAGGAGCACAGTTTGGTATACTAGCCTGTTTATTGGTAGAAGCCATACAAAGTATACAGATGTTAAAACGACCATGTTTAGAAGTAACCAAGGTTCTCCTTTTCATTGGTTTCCTGTTCTTACTAGGACTATTACCATGGATTGATAACTGGGCACATTTAACAGGTTTTGTCTTTGGATTTTTGTTGGCATTTGCAATTCTGCCATACATCCATTTTGGCAGTTTTGACAAGACAAGAAAATGTGTAATGATTTTGTTTGGATTAGGAGGAGCGACCATTTTGTTTGTTATGTTAATTATATTGTTTTATATCTCTCCTATTTATAACTGTCCAGGGTGTCAGTACTTCAATTGTATTCCAATTACAGAAAATTTCTGTAAGAATATGGAAGTACAGATTGACAGAGAATCTACGTACACAGCTTATTTGTAGACATACACTTCAACTCACATGGATTTTGCAATTTCCACCTGTCCATAGTGGGATTGGGGAAAACCTTTTGACAGACACTTCCAAGGATAAAGTTTACAATTTTTTTAAAGGTTATGACATGAACTTTCCCTGTGCCCACCTTTTACAGTGGACATACAAATGGATTAAGAATACCTTGCAAACAACTAAAAAAGCTTTTTGATCCATTTTTTTTAACAAAAGTTTTCATGAATTTTAGTGGGCTTTCCAAAGGGAATAGGTGGAAAATGCAAGATCCAACTGAACTGAGGTGTTTTTTTTCTATTTTTAGAATATTTTCTTTTTGATAGATGCATTTATTAATTATTTAGGTTTATTATGTGTAAAAAATTTAGTGCTGTTTATAATTTTAGCCAAAACAAAAAGATTTAGATAGGATTTTTACATAGAACTATTTTTTTTTGTAAAGTCCATGCATGTTTTGATATTGTTACATTTGATATTAAATAACTCATTTTAGTTTCTTCATGATATTACAATTGACCACATAGAATACATATATTTTCATCTTTATCTTAAAAATATGCAAGTTTTAAAATTTTCAATATATTTCGTTAAGCATTTGTTGAAAGAGGAAGTGCCTTCCAGTACAAAAGTTTTGAAGGAATATTGAAATAAGAAATATTTTGTATACACTGTCAGGTATATAATCCAATATTTAATTGACAGTTATAATTTGTTGATAGTGATGCAAAGAAACTGTAATATATTTGTTAGTTTTATTGCCTTGTTGATCATGACAAATTGTAGGTTTTAAAATGAAATTCAACAAAAAACAAAAAAATTGCAATAAATCATGATTTCTGGAGATGATTTCATTTTAAATTGTGCATAATAACTAAATATTTACATCTGGTAAAGTGAGATTGGTACCTATTAATGCAATAAATATGTTAAAATTTGAAAGTAAAAACAATTTTTTTACATATTACATTTTTTGAAATATAACTGCAGTTGAAACATTTTTTTGTAGACATAAAATTGTAATGATTAGTTTAAAATCATTTAATCTGTTTTCACTAGAGTATGAAATTATTATTTTTCTATTTTTTCTGAACTGTTGCTATCCTGGTTCATTTTTGCCTTCTTATTTTATGTATTTTTCTTGTTATTCATGACTGAAAGGTACATTCTTCAGATATGTTGCTCAAATGTTTTGTTAAAAATTGTGTCTACTTATTAGTGAATGTTGATACTCTGTGACCCAGTTTAGGACAAATAGTTGTCCCAGGTCAACTGTCCTCAGTAAGTTTTATCTAGGACACAAATAAGAATCAGTTGGTTTCTCAGCATGATTGACTCCCACTAGGGATGGCCTGAAATCTTTGTTACATAAAAATTAATATAGCAATTGGATTGGAGCCCTCTAGATGAGAGAGGTATTAAGCTGATAGCTATAAAATATTATGTAAATCCAGAGTTTATTCTGAATGATTTATTTATGATTCAGTGAGTAGGTTTACAGGGGATAATGTAGCCATTGCAGAGCAGTGGAAAATAACGACTGAATTATTAAGGTAACACACATTTTTATGAAGTTTTTCAAATGGTGACTAATTTATAGATGTTATTTTGAGAGCGACTTGAAAAGAACTGTGTCTTCTTTTATCTGTGATATCTGTCTCATTGAATGTGATTTTTCTATTTATTGTAATTGTATATAAATATATATATGCGTAGATGCACAATTACAAGCAGAATATTATAATGGATATCTATTTATGATAATGATCTTGTGATGGTTTTTTTCATGTCTGAATAATAGGTTCCGAAAAATATGGTTTATTTTTGATACAACGACCATGGTTTGGTTTGATCGTCATTTGTTGATTTTTCAACAGTTTGTATTGTACTGTCAACATATATTTGTTCCACCTAACAGAAGTTCCAGTGGAAACTTTATTATAAACAATGTCATAATACCTGTACCTGTTGGAACACATATTCTATAATATTTATTCCGTTAAGGAACATCTACTGTAATATTTATTCCTGTGGAAATAATATTCCAGAATAGTTTTTCCATTTGGAACTTAAATTATGAAGGAACTTCTATTCCGTGACAGTGCAAGCACATGTATGGGACCCAATTGCTAAACCTAACTACTTGAAGGCAGCATTCAACCATGTGATTATCTCTTGAAAATAGACATAAAATAAAATTAAAGTGACTACCACAGGGAAGGGTTTTTTTAAGGACCCTGACTACCAATGAGAGTCTTGTTGTTCATAACTGTATTAAGCCTGAACATTTTGTAAAACTGGACATTTTATACATGTACTTATACATGTAGTGAAAATTCATTTTTTTTTCTGAAGGGAATACATGTACATTAAATTACCAACCAAATACAGAAATTACAGATGTTAAAATATTGAAATATTGGTTAAAAATAATAAAAGAAAATGTTTTGATATATCAAAACTGTACTAAATTATTTTTTCTTTCAACATAGTAAAAAAGAAAACTAAGAATATAATGATTTTTTTGTTTGTATCTTGATTCTATGATTAGTAACAAATCAATTATTTATGTACCAGGTATTTTATCAAGTGATACCTTTTTCATAATTTTTTTTCTTATGTTATTTTTGTGTTTCCTTGTGGCAGCTTTTTCTAAAATTGAATATTTAAAGAATAAGAAAATATATATGTATACAATGTTTGATGTAACTTCATTTTTTTTACTGAATAATATATTATTCATTATTGTGTTCAATATTTGAATAATTTCACAAAAACTAATTTCTAGTAAAAAAATATGACAGCAATAAATTTATGATGTTTTGGTTGTCAATTTGTGTATTTATCAAAATTGGCATCCTTGAATTAATATATTTATATCTGCATTAATAAAATCATTAGCTAATTTGCAATTTCTATAACTGCCTGTATCTAAACTTGATGATAACGGCAAAAAAATATGACTGCATGTATTTTGCATTAAACATAGATTTCTATGGAGATACATATATCATCTATAGATTTTCTAACTAGTCATCATATAGAGATGTGTCAATTTCTTATTATAGATATATTGGACACATAATTTTTAATTAGATTATACACAATTAGTTTATCTTCCACAAGATATATAATTTATGAAAACCAGATAATTATTATATATGCACACGAGCATGCACATGCAGACATGCTAAACAAATTACAGTTGAAGGTAAAAAGATGCATTTTCCTGAAAAATTTAAAAACAATTATCTTTTTAAGAAAATCATTCATTTTGTTTCTATAGAAGTCATGAGTAGTTCCTGGAATGTTGACATGTAATTGTGAAAAGGTCTTTTTGATCAAACCTGACTGACAAAATTTAAGTCTATGAACATTTTAGATGTTGATCTGTATAAAATAGTAGCTTAAATTTGTATTTAAATGGAATTAATGAATATTTTTTCTAATATTTTTAGCATCATAATATATTTTGTACTTAGTAATGTCTTCATGACCAATGCATTATATATTTTTTTATTGATTATTAAAAAGAAGGGAGAGGTATTTTTTACTTTAAACTAAATTTCTTCTGCTGAAATTGGCATTGTAATATGTACATTATTTAGACTATGGATAAGTAATGAAAAATGGTTGTGATAAAGAGAATATGTACAAATTGAGTTTTTCATAATTGTGTGCCTTTTACTATTCAATATAAAATGAATTGCACGAAAAATTCAGGCCAAAAAAACTTTTGACATCCTGTCTCAATTAAAAACTGACTTCCATATCTATAATTTTTATTTATATATTTTGAAGGATATTAAAGTCATAAGAAACGAGTGACCGGTGAAAAATAATGATCTTCCAATTCTTAAACTAATGCATACAAACATCCTAAACTTCGTCTTCTGTGCTCGAATTTATCATTTTTTTCGTGTAAATTTCGTATAATTGTCAATTTTTTTTCTCAATCGGTCAGTGTTGTTGTGAAAATATGGCAGGTAATTAAAGTTCGTGTTTTGAAGCCGAAGTTTAACGATTGTCACCTGTTTGTCAACAATTGACGAAAAATAAACAAAAAAGCATGGAAATTGAGCACGTGTTTAACAAATAAATTCAGATAATAGTTTATTTTAAGGACATCCATGCGTATTGTGGTCACCGGATTTTTACGAGATGGGTCACACTGAGGTCACCTTGCATACGGAAAATATGTTGGGGGAATAGCTTGCTGGAAGGAAGCTATTCAAATAAAGTAAACGTCTTCTAAATATGAATAAATTAAAGAATTTTCTTCAGAAAAAAGTATATGTACATAAGTTTTATAATGAAAACTATCCATTGAGTTATAAAAATCATATGCATTACTTTTTTTTGATTTGAGGTTTCTTATGACTTTAAGTAACAAATATTGATGTTATGCATTCTACTAGAAAATGATCACGCAAAATAATAATTAATTTCTAATTATTTATTTTTTTAAAAATAAGCAGTTTCAATTTGCTTAGCTTGTTTAAAACTGAAAAAATACATAGTGCTACCTCAAAATAGAACAGTTCAAAAATAATTCTGAATTGGTTTTATTTAAATCAAGAGCAGATAATCAAAATAACTTCTCAAAATGCTGTAAATTCTATAAATTTTGTGATGTTAATTTGTCTTTAATCTTTTTGACTCATATATAGAAATAAGGACCTTGAAGTAGCTATTCACAAAGAATCTTTTTTCTTCATAACTTTCCATAGTATGAAAATCATTCCTAATTTGAAAAGAAATGTCTGACTTTATTAATGTGTTTCGTTCATAAATATTTTTTTTACAAGATATCAGCTTTCAAACTGAATTCTAGCAAATCACTGCACATTATGTGTGTGTCAGAACTATCACACAACACATGGTTACCTAAAACTTGTATCTGATATACTGTGGATTCATTTATTTTCGTGGGTTCCTATTTTCGTGGATCAAGGAAAACTTATGTGTTCATGGATATATAAATTCTTGGTTTTGCCGAAGACTGCATACAAGCCTATACAATATTTGCTTTTCGTTGCACATTTAAATTCGTGGTTCATTTGTAACCACGAAATCCACGAAAATTAGTATCCAACGAACAATAATGAATCCACCGAACAATACTGAATCCACAATAATGAGTTGCTTAATAAACTGAGTCACAAGAGGATGTTTTAAATACAATAAAAATTTCCAGTTTTACATTCCTTTTGATATATTTCCATTCTTACAAACCTTGCTACCATCATGAATTATGTGATGATCATGATGCTTTCTCTCAACATTCCTTTATGTATAATGGACTGCAATAAAAAAAGAATTTTGAATATTTTTATGTTTTTGTAAAGTTTTTTTCAACAGAGATTAATGGGTAAAAAGCATAATACATAAATATGGCAATTTCTAATGTGTCTTCAATACTCAGGCTATTTTTATATATTTTGTTTTTCTGATGCTATTATTATTTTGTACTGTTTATATTGTGCCTTATATTTCTATCCATTTTGGTAAAAATAATGTTAAAAGTACATGTACAAAGATATTTTATAATAAGTAAGATTAATTAATCTGTGTACTGAAAGTTTAAAGTAAAATTTAAAACAATCTGTGTACTGAAAGTTTAAAGTAAAATTTAAACCAATCTGTGTACTGAAAGTTTAAAGTCAAATTTAAAACAAAACATTTACTATAATGTAGAAAATATAAAAATACATTTTAAAGAATGTTTTTAAAAGATTTTGTTTGCCTGTTTGAAATACTAATAATTTAAAAACACCTAAAATATGTTTTTGAAAGATTTTTTCAGCTTTTAACCAAAAAAACTTAAAAATGAACAAAGGTGCTGGTGCATTTATTCATATTAGTAATTTATAAATTCAAGTAATATATTGGTACACATTTTGCAGGTACCAGTTTATTGGCTAATATTTTGCTTAACAATTGTCATTTATGTGTACTTTTGACCTAAATTTAATCTGTGTGTTGTTGTGTTATCGTGTTATTGTGTTTCTAACAGTATAACTATTTGTTTTGTAACAATTTTGTTAATAGCCTCTCTTTCATATAAGGTGCAAAATAACTTTTTTGATAATAAAGTTTTCTATGTATACCTTTAGAAGCATCATGTGATAAGACTTGGTCCAGACATTTTATATTGTAAATTTATTGTGTTAACATATCAAGTTGTATGAAAAGGAACAATATTGAAATATTGAAATATTGTTGGAAGTAGTTTCATCCATTAAATAATTTATAAACTTTTCTTTCTGTGGTAGTATTAGAATGATTGTCAGAGTACAGACGGTGACATACATGTTTATGTATGGAACCACTTACAAATCTATAATAAACCATGTGATTCCCTGTTTTGGTATCCATTGAATTTTCTCAGTCAACATTGGAAGAAAGACAATTTCTACCAACATTGGAGTTTTTTACCTGCCTTGACAGAGTGAAAAGTTGCTAGCGTCATCTATGTATAAGTTTGTGATCAGTTTAGTTTTGTTGGGAACCACCATTGGAAGATCAATAGTATTTGGTATTCAGTTGTATAAACATTGGCACATTTTATTTTCATGGAGATTATTAGGCACTGTCTCCCTCGGTCATGGTCTATCGACTTTCAAACTTTTGCTTAGTTTACATTTATTAGTTGGCGATTAGGTAAGTTTATGGTGAACCACTATTTGTAGGTTAAATATATTTGGTATGCAGTTGTATAAGCATGGCACATCTCATTTCTATGAGATTGTTTGGCCCTATACCTTCAGTCATTTTTCATTGACTTTGAATATTTTGCACATTAAAGTTACATGTTAGTATTTCAATTTTTGCATTTTACTAGTGAAATAAAGAAAAAGTGAGATATATCTCTGTGTAAATAGTTCATAAGAAGAAACTACAATAGGAAGAGAGAACATTGTGAACAGAGAAAATGTCCAGTAAAGTAAGATCTCCATATAAGTCAGCATGGACAAATTCATCAATTTACCCCTTTATTGGCATTGAAAGACTGCTTTTACTCATGTTGTTTTTAGTTGTTTATGTAGGCGAGAAAATTTCTTCTAAAATTATCAACAGAAATGTCAACATAGGGGAAACCATTGAATATTTGCCAAAGTAGTTTACGCCCATTAATTGAATTTTTTTTTTAACTTATTTCACTATTTCCTATTAACTCAAAAAACATTATTAGATATAGTAAGCTTTAAACAGTATAAATGATCATAGATGCAATATCTACATACTAAAAAGTTGCTGATAAGGGTTTCAGGTTCAGGTTTCAGGAACATCTTGTGACATAGTTTATTTTTGTGTAAAAAAGGCACTGCACCACATAGTAAATTTGATGGGTTTATTGGTCTAGAAATAATCCAGAATCTAACGTTTTTTCAGCTTACATAATTGTCTTTTATAATCTGTGTATTTGATACCCAGTTAAAATAATACTGGTATGATTTACCAAGACTATCTTCTTGCTGTTGTCTGCATCCACTTTGTTTTGCTTCACTCAAAAGACGGTTATGAAGTTGCCATCAGTCCTATATATCTTTAAATGTTGTTTTTCTTATTTTTAGTTACCGACTAAAAAACTTTGAATTAGGTGTAAAGTGATTATTTTAGTTACCATATGTAATAGGACTACTACTATATTTGGTAAAAAAAATATTTTTCATATGGAAAACTTGTCTGCCTGACTGTGCATTGATTTAACATTTCCATATTTCCCTGCAGCAGTCTTAATTTAATTTCCTGCCGAGCATACCCAATGTAAAATGAAATTATCAAAGATACTAGAATTAACATGTTGTACGCAAGTCGCGCATTTCATTTATAAACAACTCATCAGTGACACTTGAATCAAATAAAGAAAAAAGAAGTTTAAGATCATTGACGACCCAAATTCGATGTATTCCGTAAACTGTTTTCCTGTGGAATATACAGCCTGCGACATGCAGATTTCATCACTGAAAGTTATGCGGTCAACATTAAATGAATCTAGACGAAAGAGAGAGGTTCGTATGCACGTTAAACTGCTTTATATCCCCTTTTTGTGTGCCTGTACTAAATCAGATTACTAGTATTCAGATCATATAATTATGCATATTGTTCGTTATTGTTTACCTGCTTTTCTGGGGAATAAGGTATAAGTGTTGTCAAACTGTCTGTTACAAATGGCTGCACGACTGATGTAAATATTGCTTACACGCCACAACTCAACAAATCAAGCTCTAGATCAAATATAAAATTCCAAGGAAAAATTGACAAATATATCCCCTTGTACAATGAGTATTGTAAATTATACAACATTCAACAAACAGGAGGTAACTGCACGACAGATTAAAAAACGCTCATGCTCTACAACACAAAACTATTGAACTCTTAAACCAAATATGAAACTATTTGCTTTATGACACGAAAAGAAAAGTTTGACGAATTTTTCAGTGACTGTAAAAAAAAATAATGCATCGAATCAAGCAACAGCTGTTAAGTAAAAGTTGAGTTTACATGTTCAATTATGAATTTTTGGTACTCAATGCTCTTTAACTTTGTATTTTATTTAGCCCTTTTATCTTTGTTTGATTCGAGCGTCACTGATGAGTGTCTTATAGACGAAACGCGCGTATGGCGCCAATAAAAACTAGAGGCTCTAAAGAGCCTGTGTCGCTCACCTTGGTCTATGTGCATATTAAACAAAGGACACAGATGGATTCAAGACAAAACTGTGTTTTGGTGATGGTGATGTGTTTGTGGATCTTACTTTTACTGAACATTCTTGCTACTTACAATTTCACTATCTATATAGACTTGGCCCTTTAGATACATAACAGAGAAAAATATTTTGTAAACATTTACAAAAATTTACCAAATATCTATAATAGTATTCAAGATAATAACCAAAAACCGAAAATTTCTTTAAAAATTACCAATTAGGGGGGCAGCAACCCAACAACCAGTTGTCCAATTCATCTTAAAATTTCATAGCAGATAGATATTGACTTGATAAATTAATTAACCGCTGTCAGATTTGCTCTCAATGCTTTGGTTTCAGAGTTATAAGCCAAAATCTACATTTTACACCTATGTTCTATTTTTAGCCATATTGGCCATCTTGATTGGGTGGCTGGGTCACCGCACACATTTTTCAAACTAGATACCCTAATAATAATTGTGGATAAATTTGGTTAAATTTGACCCAGTAGATTCAGAGGAGAAGATTTTTGTAAAAGATTACAAAAATTTACGAAAAATTGGTAAAAAATTACTATAAAGGGCAATAACTCCTTAGTGGATCAACTGACCATTTTGGCCATGTTGACTAATTTGTAGATCTTACTTTGCTGAACATTATTGCTGTTACAGTTTATCTCTATCTATAATAATATTTAAGATAATAACCAAAAACGGCAAAATTTCCTTAAAATTGCCAATTCAGGTGCAACAACCCAACAACCGGTTGTCCGATTCATCTAAAAATTTCAGGGCAGATAGATCTTGACCTGATAAACAATTTTACCCTCTGTCAGATTTTCTCATAATGCTTTGGTTTCAGAGTTATAATGTTCTATTTTTAGCCATGGAAGCCATCTTGGTTGGTTGGCCGGTCACCGGACACATTTTTTAAACTAAATACCCCAATGATGATTGTGGCCAAGTTTGGTTCAAATTTCCCCAGTATTTTCAGAAGATTTTTGTCAAAGTTAACGACGACGGACGACGATGACGGACGACGACAACGACGGACGACGGACGCCAAGTGATGAAAAAAGCTCACTTGGCCCTTTGGGCAAGGTGAGCTAAAAATCAAACCTGGTATTTATGATTAGAATATGTTTGGAAACGCCGGAAAAACATGGACTCTTTCATAGTATTCATCTCACTTACGGTGTCGATTACGTTGTTGATTGTTTATTAAGGTCACACTCAGCTTAGGTGAGCAATAAATCCCGAAAGTTGATAAGCACTCAATATTTCAATCAACAATCACTGAATGAGGACTTATTATAGTGTACATGTATGCAGTAATTAAATTAATTCCATAACATAAAAATTACAAGTACTTTATTTCATATGACTGTAATACAAGATAAAATGCATGTTTTATTTTTTTATTCATGAATACAAACACATCTAAATGATTACAATGATTTTGTACAATTGGAAAGCACAATAAACCAAAACACACAGTTAAATGTATATAAGTGTATTTTATCATATAAAGTAAGTCGTTTATGATATATAAGTTAATACAAACATTTTCTACAAATGAGAAAAAAAAGGTCACCCCAAATCACAATGTATCAATCATTGGCTTTCATTTTACGGTTAGGGCGTTCCTAAAAAAGAAAATAAATCCAGAGAAGTTATTTGTGCGCATAAAATAAAATTTATTTAGTAAAATAGATATCTGTAGGGCATTTTATAAATTCAGAATGTGCATGAAAAACCAAAAGGAGTTTTGGAGAATAACGATAAGATGTTAATGTTTTTCAAAATTTTGGTTGACAGTAAGCGTAAAACAAAGTGTAAAAGTGTAGGACGAGTTTGAAAAAATGTTGCTTCGATTTAGTATCATTTCGGAAAAAAATGAGTCCATTTTAAGAAGTGAGTAATCATGTTGTATTGCACTATCAAAGTTGACAAATACATCCAAAACTAGGCAGGAAAATCAGTGAAGGTGTAAGTATATGTTAATTGATATAGAAAATTGAATATTCTCAAGCGCCAGTGTTTTTCACTTCTTAGATACTTTCATTTCTTTTGTTTAATATCAACAGGATATTCGGTGGTTCCTTAATTCTTACTTTCATCTGTATTGTCGAGTTTAAACCAAACCAGGTTATTATTGAAATAGTGATATTAACAACATCAAATTTTTATGTTTGAAATAATTTAAAATAATGTGTTTTATTTATCTCTATAATCCAAGAAGAAAATAATATTTTCTCAAAAGAAAAAAAACTGGGCAATGTCGTAAGGCATGGATGATTTTTACTGTCAAGCGTCAAAACATTTTTTCTTCGTTTCTACAGTAATTAACATCAAACGGGCCTTTATCCTTATTTGATTCGAGCGTCACTGATGAGTCTTTTGTAGACAAAACGCGCGTCTGGCGCTTTGAAAAAAATTCAAACCTGGTATTTATGATGATAATATGTTTGGAAACGCCTGAAAAACGTCATCAGTGTCCGAGTAGAAAGTTGATATTTTTTAAACATTACATGATCGCATTCAAGACCTTGTTATCATCGTTTTTTTTAATTAAATTAATTTGCAATCATTGTCAAGTATTTTCAAAATTTGGAACTTTTAATGTAACAAAAGTAATAAAAAAAGCTAAGAATATTAAAGGGACGTACTCATATTTTTTAAAAATGAAAGAGAATTCAAATTATCATCACAAATTGAAAAAAGACCAACAGACATTAACAATGGTTCTTTCAATAATTGAAAAGACATCTAAAAACTGAGCACCACTAAAAATACATAGAGTAGTGACCACATAATAATACAAATCTGATATATTTTGTGCTTAGTTAAATGCACGATCATCCATTCATTTCCATCATAGGGATATTTCATTAAATGATAGTGGAAAACTCGAGTACAGTAAGTTTATTAGATGATAGTATCAACAGCTGGTTGTCAGATTTTAAACTCAATGCTGACATGTATCCAATCATTCCATATTCTTTTGTATTTATTTTTGTTAAAAAATTTCCCTCCGCTTTTAAAATTTGTATGAATTCACTTGAATCAATTAAAACAATATTTCCGAGTTTGGTAGTTACGATACCAATTGGACTTTTACATTTTGTATAGACCCACATCTTATTCCCTTTGTTGTTGAAGTCTACAATTTTACACTCGTATTCACAACTTACACAGAAGTGACCATTGATGTTTTCGCTTATTCTAAATGCATAATCATAAGTGGGTGATCGAATAGGGTCCCCTTTGCAAGAGATTGATTTGATTAATTTTCCATCATATGATAATTCAATAATATCGAGAGTTATTGAACCAGTGAAAAAGAAATAGTTAGACCATGTAAGAATGACTATTCTACCATCCTTACACACATGCAGAGCTAAAGCATTCAACCTTCCGTTTGTTTTTTCATAGAATTTCTCACATAGGCCCAATTTCTTTTGAATATCAATGACATTTTGTCCTTTGTAAGCTATTAAGAGACCTTTGGATTTAAAACAAGAAATATCACAAATGTTTTTGATGGATTGGTGAGTGTTTTGTTTTTCATTTGAAATCATTTTAACTTGCAACAAACCGCTGGAATCACTAACCCATATCGCTCCGTCTTTGCTTATTGTTAACGAACTACAAGTACCACAAGCATTTTTGATATCATAAGAGTTAACTTTTTTAACTGGTACTTCGTCTCGTATTGAACAATCTACTAAATCGCCCAATGCTATCTCAATATCTTCATCATGGATTTCTTTTGGACTGAACTTTTTCACGAATTGTGGTATCAATGTTGGCATATCCCATTGTTTTGTATTGTTGTATAAATTGGTCATACTCCTCTTAAATTCACATAAGGCTATCCCAAGTTCACTATTTTGCGTTAGAATTTTGTCCTTAATGTTTTGCTCTAAATACTCTAGTTCCCTTAAATTTTGTTCCATTATTTGCTTCTTATGTGTATTCGTTAATTCATATATCTTGAAATGTTCTTCTAATTGTTCAATTACTTTGTTTGATCGCTCAGTGATTCTCCTTTTCAAAGCTTCAGCTTGTCTCAATACTTTCTGTTTTTCTTTTTCAAAATGTTCCGAATGCCAAACTTCGGCATTCTCCATAAAACTAGTCCCCTTCTTTGCCTTTGGTAGCAACTTATTTTTAATAAAAGATTTACATTTCAAAAGATGTTTTCTTTTTCTTTGAAAAAAAAGTTTCAATCAATTCCAGTTGATGACGTCGACCTGGATGTTCTTCATAGCGACATTTCGCACATATAACTTTTTTACACGACAAACATACATCAGTACAATTATAATCCACATGATATTTGCATTTGAATTGTGTAAATATTGAGTCATCAATTTCTTCATTGAGATACTTATTCAAGTTAGTGTTTGTACTTTGATGTCCTTGATGCATCTGTAAATGCTTTTCATTACACGATTCACACATAATGATATCACAGGTCATGCATTTCCAGTTTGTCGTTTTTTCCCATTGACATGTACGACAAAAGGGTCCAACTTGCGCCATATTGAATTTTTAATTTTATTTTTGACACGTCCACAAATCTATACTTTGTTTCTCGTTCAAAGCTTTTATTATAAATACATTAGTATTGATCTTAAATGTAATATACTAGATTATGGAGTGTGTGTCCGAGCGAGAACTGCTCTAGTTCATTACTTTAGAAATATTTATCAAAAAGTAGTATTTCAATATTCAGCCCCATTCTACTATTTAGTCAGCCATCAGTCCTACCCTGATATACACTATCTTTTTCGGGTAATTTATACTGATAGCTTTTGACATTTTCAGCCGAACAAAAAAATTATCAATTTTACATAACTTTAATTATTGTATGCTGGTTCATATTCTGGACGCCAATCTTTGCTCCTTTATTATGTAATTCACTAACAAAACAATTATGAAGCTTAGAAACGGAAAAATACTAAAAACTAAACTTGTTCAAAGGGTATCTACATGTCTCAATCTTCAAAATCGGTTATCTAAAAATAATACCATCGCTAACATTTTTAACAATAAAAATCGTGGTTACCCTTATATCGATAAGTGTCATGCCAAAAAATGACTTACATGTCCCCGTCTTTCCACCAACAATACGGTAAGGTCCAATTTTAATGGTCGCACATTTTCTTTAAATTTTGAAACTGATATAACTTGAAAAACAAACAGTATTATTTATTTACTCACATGAAACAAACCTGGGTGTGGTATTCAGTACGTAGGAGAAACTGGACGATATTTATCTAAACGCACTCAAGAACATCTGTATCGTTTTAAAAGACCAAATAAATTCAAAAGTATCATTTACCAACACCTTAAGAAGCACAACCATCCGTTTAAATATTTAGCAGTTCAACCTTTAGAAGTAGTAAATAAGCAGCCTGGTGAATCGCATTCAAAGTTTGTACGATCACGGAAAATAATTGAATTAAATTGGATTAAAAAATTACAGACAGTTTACCCTCTCGGTCTAAATGATAATATCATGGGAATTGGTAATATATCTAGAACCAATTCCGTTAACATTTTGGATATAGTTTCTAAAACTGTTCGTAAAAACCGTTCTCACGGTCGTAGAACAAATCGCAATCAAAGAAAATTTCGGGCCAATCATACCAATATTTCGGACCTAATTTCTATTTCAAAAAACAACGGCAGACATTATCTGTTAACAAAACTCTGTTCGTTACCGGTTAATAAGTTAAATAAAATTTTGGAGGATTGCAACACAATTTCATATAGCAGTCCTAAGTATGAAATTGTTCAAATTATTATGGCATATTGTTATTCTAAATTATTTCCCAAAATTGATCGCCCTGAAGATCATAAAAAACATTTTATTAAAATTAAGTATGTCAATAAAGGCTTTGATTTTGTAAATATTGCCGGTATATTTAACGACCATTCTGTTAAAGAACAAATTCCTGGTTATTTTGACAATACTGAGCTACCTCTTATTTGTTATATTTACAAGAAATCTACCCGGAAATTTGTGTTTAATTATAGTCAATTGTGTAAAGATGCTAATATCATTGAAAATACACCTACTTCTTGTAATTGCAGTAATTCCGCATATATTTATGGACCCATTTCCCATGTTATAACAGGAGATCTTAACATCGTTCAAGACCGAGAGTTAAAATCATTCCTCAGTAAAGGACCTAAATATCGTCCCCCGTCAATTATTAATTGGAATGAGTGTCGTAATATCATCCACGACTCACTCCATACTTACTGTATGAAATGGATAAAACGGGAAAAAGCTGACAAAAAATCTTTGGACTCTTTTTTTAATTCAGTAATGAAGATAGTTGATATACGTATTCAACATTTTAAAGAACATTTTACTATTAATAATAACCACAATAAACCTATTTCTCGTATCAAACATAAACTAAAAGAACTAGCCAAGGAATTTGTTTTTGTCCCGGCCGATAAAGCTGCTAATAATATTATTATTGTTTGACGTAAATTTTACATTGAGGTTCTGAAAAAGGAAATCACCAATTCACCAACATTCCAACTGACTCCATTTTCAGAAAACGAAATCTGTAACAAACATAAACTTTTAGCCACCGCTTTACAAGCAGAGCCAAATACAATGAAAGTCCCAACTATGTATTGGCTTCCAAAGCTACACAAAACCCCTTACAAATATAGATTTATTTCGTCTTCAAGCCATTGTTCAACTACTAAATTGTCTATTCTTCTTACCAGCACACTTGGTACAATTAAAAACCTTATAATAAATTGTTCAAATAAGGCCTTCGAAAATAGTGGAATAAATTACTTTTGGAGTGTCAAGAACTCGTTGGAAGTACTTGATAAATTGCATGCTCATATTGGTGATTTTGAATCTGTTCAAAGTTTTGATTTTTCTACCCTGTATACCACATTGCCTCACATTCTCATTAAGAAAAAATTCACAAACCTAATTAAATGGGCATTCAAAAAATCAGAATGTGAATATATATGTTCTAACTCTTTTAGGTCATTTTTTAGTAGCAATAAACAAAAAACTATGTTAATTGGACATGCTTTGATACTATATATGCCCTTGAATTTTTACTAGATAACATTTTTGTTCGCTTTGGGGATTCCGTATATCGTCAGATTATCGGAATTCCAATGGGGACTAACTGTGCACCACTTATTGCGGACCTCTTTTTGTATTGTTATGAGTTACAATTTATGACAAAAATAAGCAAAGACCCATCAAAACAACATCTGATTAACAAATTTAATAATACTTTTAGATATTTGGATGATATTTTGGCTCTCAATAATGACGACTTCAGTATGTATATTAATGAAATTTATCCTGCTGAACTTACTTTAAATAAAGCTAATACTAATAATGACCACTGCCCTTTCCTCGATCTTGATATCTATATCACTAACGGAAAGCTGAATACTAAAATTTATGATAAAAGGGATGATTTTTCATTTCCTATCGTTAATTATCCGTTTTTAGATGGTGACGTTCCCTTGTCACCATCTTACGGTGTTTATATATCTCATCTTGTACGATTCGCTCGCGTTTGTAACAATGTTTTAGATTTTAACGAGAGAAATTTATGTATTACTGAAAAATTATTACACCAGGGTTTTCGATATCACAAACTAGTCAAAACTTTTACTAAATTTTATCATCGGTATAAAGACATCATTCGTAAATATAGCTCAACATGCAGACTTTTTATACGTTCAGGTATTTCACATCCAATTTTTTATGGAAATATTCTTTATAAAGCACAAAGGTGTCAGTATTCACCTCAGAAACTTACAAAACCTTTAAATAGACTGATTAAGAAGGGATATAATTACGATACTGTTGTCAAGTCATTAAAGATTGCATATTTTGGCGTTAATATTGAGTCACTGATAAGGTCTTTGCGTCGGAACTAAAGACATTTATTCTAAAAACAGTTGTTGGCATGACACGGGTTATGTTCTTCTCATATATGTTATGATGGTATGATACTAAACCCCTAACGGGAAGGATTGTGCCTGATGTTCATATGATGAAATCATAATCTTTCAGTCAGTTTAATTGAAGTCTGGAGCTGGCATGTCAGTTAACTGCTAGTAGTCTGTTGTTATTTATGTATTATTGTCATTTTGTTTATTTTCTTTGGTTACATCTTCTGACATCAGACTCGGACTTCTCTTGAACTGAATTTTAATGTGCGTATTGTTATGCGTTTATTTTTCTACATTGGTTAGAGGTATAGGGGGAGGGTTGAGATCTCACAAACATGTTTAACCCCGCCGCATTTTTGCGCCTGTCCCAAGTCAGGAGCCTCTGGCCTGTGTTAGTCTTGTATTATTTTTATATTAGTTTCTTGTGTACAATTTGGAAATTAGTATGGCGTTCATTATCACTGAACTAGTATATATTTGTTTAGGGGCCAGCTGAAGGACGCCTCCGGGTGCGGGAATTTCTCGCTACATTGAAGACCTGTTGGTGACCTTCTGCTGTTGTTTTTTATTTGGTCGGGTTGTTGTCTCTTTGACACATTCCCCATTTCCATTCTCAATTTTAAGGTATCTGTAAAAATTAATCATTTCTTTTTCATACATTACCTTCGGATGAAGGCTGGTTAAAATAAACACGTAAAAGAAATGATAGCGTTCTGATCGACCATTAATTAATCTTAAATTTCAATGACTATAATGGTTTGAATTTGATGAAGATTTACTATTCGAGTACTCGTTGGATTTACTAAGCGATACCCGATTACTCGCTCGTTAAATCATTTGCAAATAGTAACAAAGAATTATACCCATTTTATGTACTGTTGGTCATTGCTTTATGAACATAAAACCCTCAACATTATTTCTATTTACAGAAGTCAATTTTGTAAATAAAAAAAATCCTGTTTTTCTTAGTTGTCTTAAAAATGGATTTAGTTTTTCTGCCGGTAAACATAACACTCACTCTGTGATTAAAAGTTTTAGAAATTTTAATACTGTGACTTTCTTAACCTATCCTGGACTTGTACCAAACTTGGACAGAAGATTTGTCTATGACCAAAAGCTAGTATCAGAAGGAAAATGTGTAAATGTATTTACTGTTTTTCCGTTTATGGACTTTTCTTCCCAGCTAACATTACATGATAAAGTCTGCAGTTAAAGTTGTCAAAATATTTATTAGATTCGTTAACCATCCTGAATTTTTAAACCAAACTAGGACAGAAGCTTCGTAAGTACAATCATTGAAAGTATTTAGGAGACAATTTTTGTATAGTTTTTCCCGATTTATGTTGATACTGCAACTTTCAGCAAAATTAGGCGAGAAACTGGGTTCCGTAGAACCCTCACCAATATTTAGGATTTTTGTTTTAAGACGGCTAAGTGTCACATGACCAGAAATATAGTACCAGAAAACAACACAATTCTAATATTTTCGTAACTTTCTGACAGAATTAAAATATTTGTTAGTACCGAATTATAATAAAGGTAATTGTAGTTAATAGTTAATAGGTACCAGAATTATAATGTGATACGCCAGACGCGCGTTTCATTTACATAAGATTCACCAGTGACGCTCAGATCAAAATACATTTAGTTATAAAGCAAAATAAGGACAAAGTTGAAGAGCATTAAAGAACCAAAATTCCAAATACGGCTAAGGTAATCTTTACCTGGGATACGAAAATCCTAATTATTTCAAAAACATCAAAGTTTTGTAACAGGAAATTTATAAAAATTTTATAAAAATGACCATGTAATGATATTCATGTCACCGATGTTCAAAACTGATTTCGGAAGAAAAACGAGATGCACACGCACATTTAGGAAATCGAATGATCATTAAAAGGAGTGCAATTGCCGTAGGGTCGACAAGGTATGCCTCTTATGTTATGCACGCATCACCTGCTATGTGAATCTACAATATGTCACCATCGGGAATATGAGACAATCAGTACGACAGATTCTGCGAAAACATGTTATTAGTCAAATCGATCTCTTTAAGGGAAAAATAGCTCTAATATTCATATTTCCAAAAGACGAATATTGCATTAAATGACGGTGGAAAACTCTAATAAAATAAGTTTATCTGTTGACAGTATCAACAATTCTTTGTCAGATTTTAATCTCAAGGCTGATTTGTATAGTGTTTGTCTATTTCAATATGTGTTCAACTTTGTTAAAAAAAGCTCCGTCAGAATTCAGAATATGTATGCATTGATTTGTATCATTTATAACAATATTCCCGAGTTTAGTGTTAACTAAGCCAAATTGCTTCTTACATTCTCTATAGGACCAATTCTGACTCCCTTTGTTGTCGAAGTCTACAATTTTAAAGTACTATCATATTCACAACTCAGACAGAAGTGACCGTTGATATTTTCACTTAATACATAATCAAAACTGGGTACTCGATATGAATCCCCTTTGCATCGGATTGTTCTGGTTAGTTTTCCATCATTCGTCAATACAGAAATATAGAGCGTGACTCTTTGACTGAACAAATTAAAGTTTGACCATAAGACTGACCGTAAGAATAATTATTCTCATCCACACAAACATACAGTGCTAGAGCATTCAGCTTTCCGTTTGGTTTTTCATAGCAATTCTAGCATAGACCTAAAATGTTTTGATTATCAATAGAGGTTCATTTCCATTTACATTTGGGCTTATTTGCATCAAACCTCTAGAATCACTAACCTATATCGTTCCATCTCTTACAGCTAAAGAACTTTTACCTTCAACATTTTTGATATCATATGAATTAACTTGAAGACTTGGCTAATCGATACGTCATCAAAAATTTTGGTCATGTTGACTTATTTGTAGATCTTACTTTGCTGAACATTATTGCTGTTTACAGTTTATCTCTATCTATAATAATATTCAAGATAATAACCATATAACGGCAAAATATCCTTAAAATTACCAATTCAGGGGCAGCAACCCAACAACCGGTTGTCCGATTCGTCTGAAAATTTCAGGGCAGATAGATCTTGACTTAATAAACAATTTAACCCCGTCAGATTTGCTCTAAATGATTCAGTTTCGGAGGTATAAGCCAAAAACTGCATTTGACCCCTATGTTCTATTTTTAGCCATGGCGGCCATCTTGGTTGGTTGGCCGGGTAACCGAACACATTTTTTAAACTAGATACCCCAATGATAATTGTGACCAAGTTTGGTTAAATTTGGCCCGGTAGTTTCAGAGGAGAAGATTTTTGTAAAAGATAACTAAGATTTCCGAAAAATGGTTAAAAATTGACTATAAAGAGCAATAACTCCTAAAGTGGTCAACTGACCATTTCGGTCATGTTGACTTACTTGTAAATCTTACTTTGCTGAACATTATTGCTCTTTACAGTTTATCTCTATCTATAATAATATTCAAGATAATAACCCAAAACAGCAAAATTTCCTTAAAATTACAAATTCAGGGGCAGCAACCTAATAACAGGTTGTACGATTCATCTGAAAATTTCAGGATAGATAGATCTTGACCTAATACACAATTTTACCCCTGTCAGATTTGCTCTAAATGCTTTGGTTTTTGAGTTATAAGCCAAAAACTGCATTTTACCCAAATGTTCTATTTTTAGCCATGGTGGCCATTTTGGTTGGATGGCCAGGTCACCGGACACATTTTTTAAACTAGATACCCCAAAGATGATTTTGACTAAGTTTGGATTAATTTGGCCCAGTTGTTTCAGAGAACATTTTTGTAAAAGATTACCAAGTTTTATGAAAAATGGTTAAAAATTGACTACAAAGGGCAATAACTCCTAAAGGGGTCAACTGACCATGTTGATCATGTTGACTTATTTGTAGATCTAGTTTTGCTGAACATTATTGCTGTTTACAGTTTATCTCTATCTATAATAGTATTCAAGATAATAACCAAAAACAGCAAAATTTCCTTAAAATTACAAATTCAGGGGGCAGCAACCCAACAACAGTTTGTCCGATTCATCTGAAAATTTCAGGGCAGATAGATCTTGACCTGATAAACAATTTTACCCCATGTCAGATTTGCTCTAAATGCTTTGGTTTTTGAGTTATAAGCCAAAAACTGCATTTACCCCTATGTTCTATTTTTAGCCATGGCGGCCATGTTTTTTTATGAAATGAGAATTAAAACACAAACTTTATTCTAGATACCCTAGGAATCAATCAGATGAAGTTTGGTTTGAATTGGTTCAGTAGTTTCAGAGGAGAAGATCTTTGAAATAGTTTACGACGACAACAGACGGACGACGACGGATGCCAAGTGATGGCAAAAGCTCACATTTCCTTTTAGGAAAGGTGAGCTAAAAACTGCAAAATTTCCTTAAAATTACCATTCAGGGGCAGCAACCTAACAACGGGTTGTCCGATTCATCTGAAAATTTCAGGGCAAATAGATCTTGACCCGATAAACAATTTGCTCTAAATGCTTTGGTTTTTGAGTTATAAGCCAAAAACTGCATTTTACCCCTAAGTTCTATTTTTAGCCATGGCAGCCATCTTGGTTGGTTGGCTCGGTCACTGGACACATTTTTTAAACTAGATACCCCAAAAATGAGTGTGGCCAAGTTTGGTTAAATTTGGCTGAGTAGTTTCAAAGGAGAAGATTTTTTAAAAAGTTTACGGACGATGGACAACCGACGACGGACGCCAAGTGATGAGAAAAGCTCACTTGACCTTTCAGGTCAGGTGAGCTAAAAATGTAATAATAGACATTTACGGGTAACAACTCATAAATTGAGCTATTCAATGAATTTGATCATATTTTATTGCCGATCTTTTTTCTGTTTTAAGTTTCTACCTTCAAGTGTATCTATTAGAGATATAAAAAACATGTAAAATCACAAAAAAAGACAAAAGCAGAGGAAAATCAAAACTGAAAGTCCATAATCAAAGGCCCAAACACATCAAACGAATGAATAACAACTATTATGTTCCTGACTTGGTACAGGCTTTTCTTATCTAGAAAATGGAGGAATAAAATTGGTTTAATGGCTAGCAAAATATCTCACTTATCATGTTTATAGGCTATAACTGCTTTAAAAAGATCATCCAATGGTTTCAGTTATTTTGGAATTCATGTAGGTGTAATACCACCATTGATTTTCCTTTATTAGTCTTTGTT
This sequence comes from Mytilus galloprovincialis, assembly GCA_037788925.1. Classification (NCBI taxonomy): domain Eukaryota; kingdom Metazoa; phylum Mollusca; class Bivalvia; order Mytilida; family Mytilidae; genus Mytilus; species Mytilus galloprovincialis. The sequence goes on along the minus strand of CM075337.1, from coordinate 49,763,956 downwards.
AAATTTGCACTTTTCAAAAAAATGTGCATATTTTATCTTTGTTTCAAATAAAGAAATACTTGGCATGAGTAAAGTTTTATCCTGTCCAGTTCTATAGAAAAAAATTCACATAACATTTCATTGCATATAAGAAAATAACCATCATTGGAAGTTAACCAATCAAATTTCTCCCCTTATTTTATCTGTGTACAAGGTTTAGTCACCATGTAACCTCAAGATTACAAAATTTTCTATAGAAATCCCAAATAAAAAATAATGGTGTTTTGAAATACCCAAGACATATGTTTATGACACAGAAATGGTTTTACTGCAATAAAATGTAGGATTAATTACCTACAACTGTCAAATTCAAGGGAATATTTTTTTCGACCTACTTTCGTATACAACCGGATGTGACGTACCATGATTTGGTGGTATTACACCTAAAGATCTTGAATTTCTTATTACTTTTGATATTCACAGTTTTTAACCAATTTATCATAATTTTCATGGTAAATTGCTAAACATTGAAATTTACTGAAACATCCTTTTTATGTCATTTCGACTTAAGTGTTAATTCCTTTGACAAGTGAAGTATGCATAGCAGGAGAAGCTTACTTTGTTAACATACCAGGTCTCACTTCTTTTAGAAAAGAGGGATAAAAGATAATAGAGGGACAGTCAAACTCAAAATCGAAAATAAAGTGACAACGCCTGGCTAAAAATGAAAAAGACAAACAGACAAAAGATAATACACAAGACACAACATACACAACTAAGGAATGATGAATGAACAACACAAACCCCACGAATAATCACAAATGTTTGATTGGACAATTTTATGCAAAGTTAACAAAACTGAGCCTCTTCAAGTTTAACAGGTTTTCATTTAAATTTTCCACTGAAAGGAGTGTTGCTGCAAACTATATGAAGGATAAGTATATAGGAAAAAACATATGGGAATCTGCTTCTGCTTGTTCCCAACATGCACTCTAAAAGTTTCAAATAGATTCCAGATTAAAAGGAATTTGATGAATGCTAGCTTCGTTTTAGCAATTATAGCATCACATTCATAATATAATCTATAAAGAATTATTTAGATAGCATCATATCCAAACAATTTAGCATCAAATTACCAAGATGATAAAAGGTAATTTGGAGAACTCTGACTCTGATATTCCCTCCCTAAGAAAAAGCTCTATGAGAATCATAAAAATTATTTTACTCATCTGAACTGGCTTTTTATCAATTTTTATCAATCCTACTTTATAATGAGTACATTATGCAAACTTTTCAATGTCGGTGAACAATGACTGAAGGTATTGGGCTATATTATCTCCATGGAAAAAAAGATGCACCAATGTTAATACAGCTGCATACCAAATATCATTGACCTACCAAAATCAGTTCCTCATAAACTGACCTACATTACTGCATCTCATTAGGGAGAGAGCTTACATAAGCTATGCTTGTTGCCCAATCCAATTCAATTTATTTGAATCATGTGAATAAAACACTGTTTAAACTAACTAGCTAATCACATACTTATACATTGTTGACACAACCTCCACAAAAACAAAATGTTCTTCATTTATTCTAGTCAGAATCTCCTTTTGAGAAAATCAAGCAATATCTATTTAACAGCTGGTAATAATTTATTAGATAATATTTTTTCAAAACAATAAATAAATCACTAATTTCTCGTTCATTATCTTTTCTTGTTGCTGATTGTAAACCTTAGATCTTTGATATTAAATCCTCTATTACTACTTTGTGTACCAGTCTTTTGTTTTATAGATGGACCATCTTTCTTATTCTTCTTTAATTTATCTGAAAAATATAATCAAGAAAATTTTTAAGTCAATGTCAGCAAGTTAAATTACAATATTAATTCTATTGACTAAAACTGACATAATGTGAAACAGGACCAGCTGAAGCATACCTCTGGGTGCGGGAGTTTCTCGCTGCATTAAAGACCTATTGGTGGCCTTTGGCTGTTGTCTCTATGAAACATTCCCTTATTTCCACTCTCAATTTTATTGGAATATTATAATCACCAACTAGAAATTCTGAGTACAGGAAATTTTTTCAACATAAATCTACAAGGTTGATGAGTGCACAAAAAATTACCGTAATTTAACTTTGCAACATGTTGGTGTCACATGGCAACCAACTCATCAAGTGTATTTCCTTAGTTGTAATTTCATGATATTTTTACTCAACCCTTTTCTTACAACATGTACAATTGGTATTTTATTTGCAGATCTCTAGCACTGACAAATTGTGCAGTTTTAAGTAAATATGCTTTCACTGATTGCTTATTGAAGTTGATCCAACATCAATTATTTATAAAAATCATTAAAAATAGAAAGAAAAAAGGTAATCGATCAAATTTAGTTAGACATGATTTAAAAATTATGTAATTGAGATATATAAATGTGATGCAAATGCTTACATTAAATACCAATGATCTGTTTCTAGTACTTTTTATTATATAAATAACATGCAAAAAAAATATTTGTTCTAATATTTCTGTACATACTTTTCTTTTTCTTGGGTAGGGGACCATAATATTCTTCCTCCAAACTCAATCTCTTTTTTTTCTTTTTCTTTCTTTCCTTCTCCTTTCTTTTTATGCTTTTATCAAGTTTATTTTGATCTGATTTTACCTTTCTATTCCCATATGTTTTCTTTTCACTAGTATGTAAATCCATATCCATCATTATACGAAACCTGTCAGGTTTTTTCTCCTTAAATGTCCATGTAGTCTTCTTTTTCTTTTTTTTAGTATAACTATAGTCATCAGTTTCAATGTAACTACTTCTATCAAAGTCTTCCTCATAGTTTTTTGTTATTTTGAATCCACCACTGTTTGAACTATATTCTTTCTCTATTTTCCTAATTTTCTTTGGACTGCTTGTATCCTCTTCATGCATTTCTGATGAAAAAAAAATAAAAAAAATAAAGAATCAACTGCAACATAAGCATGATAAGAAACCATTTAGATGACAGATTTTACGTCATCCTTGGAAAGAATGAGGTTTATTTTGTTAAACTTTTTAAGTTTTAATGCTTAATATTGAAATGAAGAGAATATGCTACCAACTTTTTTTCAAATTACTTGAAATATTCTGCCCATATTGTTTTTGTAAAAGAATAAACCAAATTATTTGAAGAGAAACTAAACTTTATCATGGACTTTTATGACTTTTGAAAAAAGTTTAAAGAAAAGATAACTATTTAATTATTTCAGAAATTGAAAAGAAATAAACATTGTGCCAAGATCACATGATATGTCTTGTAAATATTGGAATTGTGATATCAAAATGAAACATTTAGAAGGCATTGTATCAGAAATGATAAAAATAATTCTGTATTGCCTCAGATATGTCTCAAACTAGTGTACAACATAGGATGTTTTTCCTCCATCTGAGAGTTTAAGTTTTAAACTCAGTAATGACAAAGTGAAACAAATTGACACGCCAGAACTGACATTAATCAATAAAACAATAAATTATCTACTACATATTCACTATTCATCTTTTGATACAAATCTTTGTGGATTCTGTGGGATTAGACCGGCTAGGTGACCCACATATTAAAATGTTAAACAAGTTACAAAGTTACAAATTTTCTAGAAAACCAGAATATCAAATATCCACAAAAATTGCAGTTTTTTCGTGTTTCATAAAAAATTGATAATGGACAAAAATATATATATGAATCCAGTGTAACCCTTTCTTTCATGATTTATCCAATTCAGTTTCTCAACATTAGCATTTTGACCGATTCTTTAGATTTTACCTTTTTTCCTTTTGGCGACCCTGACATCACACTTTCTGTATTGGGATATTAATGTACAAGATGGTAAAGTATGTCTGTCCATTCTTTCTTCCTCACAATCCTATTAAAAAAAATCTTCATGAAAAGAAATAACATTGTGACATGGTGAATTTTCTTGGTTTGTGAAAACACTGTCGCTTCTATAGGGTTTTAAATTCATAGTTTTTTGTTGAAACACTTTAGGAGACACTGAAAAATATCTAACCAGAGGCATAACTGTACACTCTTGCAAGTTTATTATAATTATATTAACTACTGAACCATTCATCCACCTGAAAAAAAATATTTGCAAAAGTAAGAAGAAATACATATCCTTTAGAAGCCTTGTTTGTCGAGTGGTCTAAGTAGTCCAACTACCCTGTCCACATTAATATTGAGGTTGTGGATTTAAATCCAAAACGTGGCAGGTGCATTTGACTGCAATCTAAATTTACTAGGATTATAAGTTTTTAACCTATGGGGTGTGGTTCTTTGGCTTCCCCAACCAATAAAAACTGTCAGGCATGAAAAAAGGCCAAAGGTGCTAAAAGTGGCATTAAACACCAATAAATCAATCAAAATCTTTGGACAACACAGCATGTAAAATGATAATCAAACTATAGATAAACTTACGTGATCAAAATGGTCATCCCCTGCACAGTTTGAACAATTTTTCAGTGGGTTTTCATTATCTTTACCTCTTACCAATGGACCATGAACAGTCTGAAATCAGTAAAATCACAACTTTAATTACAAAATCATTTAAATCAGAACTTTAATTGTAAAATCAGTTTAATTACAAATATGATGAAAAAAGAAGATAAAAAAGTGTTCTAATGTACACTGTCTAAGCACATATCTTATCTGCACAAGGGCATGTTTGATTAATTATATCAAAATTATTATGCTAAAAAAAAAATCTCTTTCAAATTAAATATATAACTAAGCAATCTCTATTTATATACAGCTAGCTATAAAACCAGGTTTAATCCACCTTTTCTACATAAGAAACTGCCTGTACCAAGTCAGGAATATGACAGTTGTTGTCCATTCGTTTAATATGTTTGAGCTTTTGATTTTGACATTTGATTAGGGACTTTCCATTCTGAATTTTCCTCTGACAGCCTTCAGTATTTTTCTGATTTTACTTCTTATTTGAAGCATAAAAATTACCTTCATAATATATCATTGCTCTTCATGTCATGCATAGATCACATCAAGAGTATATGAACAACATTGTAATTACCTCCCATATTTTGTCATGTAATCATTAAATATCAACATCAATTTTTAATTACATAATAAAAAGAAAAAGAAATTAAAAACATCATAAATATCTAATAATCTTTCCAACATAGCATATTTTGGGTTGAATATTGATGAGAACAAGGGTTAATATGCCTGTTTTCTAACTAGGTAATACCATAAGGAAAAATTCTTCTATAATTATCTGACTATTTATACATCTCAGCCTCTATATCAACTGAGGTCTGCTGCCATTGGAAACTTGATATTTACTGAACTGATTTACATGGAAACTTTATGTTGACTTACTCTCCAATGGTGAACTTTGACCTCTTTTGCTACAGAAAATAACATGAGTCTGAACTTTTCTGTATGTTGGCTATTATTTTACTTAAAACTGGTACATGCAGATATAGGAAAAGATCTCAAAGTGCTGTGTATATCAATATTTTTTTTAACATACAACTAAATAATGAAAATCATCCTTTAACTTCAAACTCAACACTTTTTTGTTTAACAAACTGTGTTAGAATTCTTTTTAAAATGTCATTTTCCATTAATGTAGTAGGAAAAAAAAAGTGAGTGGGCTGAAACTATAAAAATAAAACCACTAATTCATGATTATGTCCCAATTGCTGCCTATGTTAAATTTGGCAATTTCAAACATTCAGACATTCATTTCATGTCCATACAATATTTTAAAAGTACTAAAACTGGTGCATCTTATCTAAGAAATAGACAGACAAAATATGCTCTCCTATTTTAATTTCTTCATTCTTTTTTTATTATCTAAAATAAAGATGCATTGCCAAAGGGATTCTTTAATGATCCCCAGCCCTTAAGCTTTCTTTGAAACCAATATTACATGAAGATGTAACAGCTACCTGGTATGTGTAGAACTCTTCTTCTTTTTTCTTTTTTAAGTTAATTGTTATTCAGACTTCTCTCCTAACATAGTCCAAATTTATTGGGTCCATATCTATACACAGCCATACTGATGGAAATAATCACTTTTTTTAATATGTAAAATATTTTTTATGAGATTCTATTTCAGCGAGTTTGCAATTGTATGTAAATAAGTAGTAATGGATATTTCAATGGGTCATAAATTCAATATTTTTATCAGATGTGTGTTATTACTGTGCACCACTCCTTTTATTTAAATAATATGAAAGATGACATGTATATGAAATCTTTTAATCTGATTCTTTGCCAACTTATTCCTTCCAATTTCAGTGGCAGATCCAGAAATTTCATAAGTGGGGGCCCACTGACTGCCTAAGAGGGGGGCCCGCTCAGGTCATGCTTCAGTAATTCTTTATATAAGCAACCAAATTTTTCCCAAAAAAAGGGGGGAAGCAGCCTCTAAATCTGCCTCTGTATTAAATCCTTTACTAGTTATATAAAGAGTATGGTAACACAAGTGTTATTACCTCCCATGTTTTGCCATAATATCATTAAATGTCAATATTACATTTAAATTAAGATATGAAATAAAATTGAAATAAAAAATATCAAATTATCTAATTATCTTTCCAACATTGTTATTCTGGTTTAATTATTGATGAGAGCAAAGGCCAATATGCCATGTTTCCAACCAGGTTATACCATGAGGCAAAATTCTTCTGTAATTATCTGACTATTTATACATCTCAGCCTCTATATCAACTGAGGTCTGCTGCCATTGGAAATTGTTATTTACTGAACTGATTTACATGGAAACTTTATGTTGACTTACTCTCCAATGGTGAACTTTGACCTCTTTTGCTACAGAAAATAACATGAGTCTGAACTTTTCTGTATGTTGGCTATTATTTTACTTAAAATTTGTACATGCAGATATAGGAAAAGATCTCAAAGTGCTGTGTATATCAATATTTTTTTTAACATACAACAACTAAATAATGAAAATCAGCCTTTAACTTCAAACTCAACACTTTTTTGTTTAACAAACTGTGTTAGTATTCTTTTTTAAATGTCATTTTCCATTGATGCAGTATGATAAAAAAAGTGAGTGGGCTGAAGGTATAGAAATAAAACCACTAATTCATGATTATGTCCCAATTGCTGCCTTTGTTAAATTTGGCAATTTCAAACATTCAGACATTCATTTCATGTCCATACAATATTTTAAAAGTACTAAAACTGGTGCGTCTGATCTAAGAAATAGACAGACAAAATATGCTCTCCTATTTTAATTTCTTCATTCTTTTTTTTTATTATCTAAAATAAAGATGCATTGCCAAAGAGATTCTTTAATGATCCCCAGCCCTTAAGCTTTCCTTTGAAACCAATATTACATGAAGATGTAACAGCTATCTGGTATGTGTAGAACTCTTCTTCTTTTTTTTAAAAGTTAATTGTTATTCAGACTTCTCATAACATAGTCCAAATTTATAGGGTCCATATCTATACACAGCTATACTGATGGAAATAATCACTTTTTTTAAAATGTAAAATATTTTAATGAGATGCTATTTCAGGGAGTTTGCAATTGTATAGACAATAATAGTGCATTGACTTGACATATCAACGATATAAGGATGAGGCTTAGAAACGGGGAAATGCGAGGCTGTGCCGAGCTATTTCCCCGTTTCGGGCCGAATCCTTATATCGTTGATATGTCAAGTCAATGCACTATTATTGTCTTTATATTGCAATCTAAAAAAAACATTTTCAATTATTGTTTAATGCGTTAAGGCTATTTATTTGATTTAAATATTAGGGGAAATATCCTTTAAAAAGGCCTCACATCATGCTCGCGGAGAAATATACAACAATGAAATTTACATTTACCTGTTGAAACCAACACTCGATGGTGAACGAAATCGTTTGAGTATGGACTTATATCAACCATAAGATGATAAGCATAAAACAAAATGATTTATAGGTTGCAAACAAACAAATATTATCAAATTAAATATGCTTTTCCAATAATATTGCAAAAGAAACAATGTTGAGTCATTCCACGCATCGTTGTATGCATTTGAAACAAGAACAGGTTGAAGAGGTCGTATGAATAATTCAATATTATTATGCAATTTCTATTTAAATATATTCATGAGGAAAAGTGATATCGGGTCAGTGACTGTATATGACATAGAAATATACAGTCAACGCATTTTGACTGCTTAAATAGAACGAGTGCAGTATAAATGTAAATAAGTAGTAATGGATATTTCAATGGGTCATAAATTCAATATTTTTATTAGATGTGTGTTATTACTGTGCACCACTCCTTTTATTTAAATAATATGAAAGATAACATGTATATGAAATCTTTTAATATGATATTCTTTGCCAATTTATTACTTCCAATTTCAGTGGCGGATCCAGAAATTTCATAAGTGGGGGTCCACTAACTGCCTAAGAGGGGGGACCACTCAGGTCATGCTTCAGTAATTCTTTATATAAGCAACCAAATTTTTCCCCAAAAAAGGGGGGAAGCAGCCTCTAAATCCGCCCCTGCATTAAATCCTTTACTAGTTATATAAAGAGTATGGTAACACAAGTGTTATTACCTCCCATGTTTTGCCATAATATCATTAAATGTCAATATTACATTTAAATTAAGATATGAAATAAAATTGAAATAAAAAATATCAAATTATCTAATTATCTTTCCAACATTGTTATTCTGGTTTAATTATTGATGAGAGCAAAGGCCAATATGCCATGTTTCCAACCAGGTAATACCATGAGGCAAAATTGCTCTGTAAATATCTGACTATTTATACATCTCAGCCTCTATATCAACTGAGGTCTGCTGCCATTGGAAATTGTTATTTACTGAACTGATTTACAAGGAAACTTTATGTTGACTTACTCTCCAATGGTGAACTTTGACCTCTTTTGCTTCATTACATAAAATATATTTAGACAAAATGGGAGGTATAGTCACTCTAATAACTCATGTTCCTATGAATTTCAAGCAATTATAGATTTTTGTCAAAAGCTTATAAATGTGATGTTTATTCAATGAAGTTAAAACCCGACCGTGCAACGGCTGTATAGCCAGTCAAGGTTGTTAAAAACTTCCATTTGTTGAAGTTAAAACTTGCATTTTAGATAGCACTGACTCCAGGTAGTTATAATTACAAAAACAGGGGTCATCTGATTTGAGAAACAGACAAAATTCCCCCCCCCCCCTCCCTTCAAGTTATTTTTATTATTTAAAACAAAACATTAAAAGGTTTAAACATTATCCCCACTATTTTATACCAGCAATATTCAAACATTATACATATTTCAAAAGTTGTAACTATGCATAGGAACTGTTTTGATTTAGTGTACTATATTTTAAAGTCTTTCCTGACAGAACCCAAATTAATATAGCAGAGGTGGTTTCAGAAATTTTCAAACTAACTTTGAGATAGAAGTGGTCATATGGTCATGTTATGTCAAATATATATATAAGTGGTGTGTCATTTTAGGGAGGTAATATTTAGATGCGTATGGTATAAATGAATGTTTCAATGGATCACATATTTATATTTTCGAATTAGGTAAAATTGAGAATGGAAATGGAGAATGTGACAACCCGACCAAATAAAAAACAACAGCAGAGGGTCACCAACAGGTCTTCAATTTAGCGAGAAATTCCCGCACCCGGAGGCGTCCCTCAGCTGGCCCCTAAACAATTATATACTAGTCCAGTGATAATGAACGCCATACTAATTTGTATGTTTATACTATGCACCTCTCATTTTATCTAATTAATAACAATAATCACATGTGGTTAACATCTTTTTCTCTAATTACCATTCTGAATCACATTGTAGGTAGAGAAACAAAATTGTAATTATCTCCCATGTTTTACCCTACTATCATAGAACCAGATGCTCCGCAGGGCGTAGCTTTATACAACCGCAGAGGTTGAACCCTGAACGGTTGGGGCAAGTATGGACACAACATTCAAGCTGGATTCAGCTCTAAATTTGGATTGTGATTAAATAGTTGACACAGCATAGGTTTCTGACACAGAATGAATGTGTTCTAATGAACTTAAAATTTTTGTTTTCTCTTAGAGCAATTCACTATGCTGTTGAATATTAATCCTCTCAAAAAAATGTTTGAAGAAATTTTCTTTTTTATTTATGAAATTTCAAATGAGAAAAATTGAACCCAATTTTTTTAATCACATCCCCCTTTCCCTTATTCCAAAACTAATCTCAATTAAAATTTCTAATGGAGTTTGCAACAATAACTACTCATTTAAATACATCATAAAATATTAAGATGTAAAAAAACTGCTTGTTATCACTGAATGGTAAAGATTATTTTAATTTATCAGTTGGTAGTAAAAAGTGAATATACATTGTATATTGTATATAACAAAGATTTAAGTTGATTCTGGACAAAGAAAGATAACTCCAATTAAAAAAAAATCTTGCTATTGCACAATATTTTGCAATTAGATATTTCTTGCTTACTATTCTGGACAAAGAAAGATAACTCTAATTAAAAAAAATTTTGCTATTTCACAATATTGTGCAATTAGATATTTCTTGCCATTGCGCAATACTGTGCAATTGAAAAGACTTGCTATTGCACAATACTTAATATAATAATTTTAGATCCTGATTTGGACCAACTTGAAAACTGGGCCCATAATAAAAAATCTAAGTACATTTTGGATTCAGCATATCAAAGAACCCCAAGATTTCAATTTTTGTTAAAATCAGACTAATTTTAATTTTGGACCCTTTGGACTTTAGTGCAGACCAATTTGAAAACAGGACCAAAAATGAAGAATCTACATACACAGTTAATTAGATTTGGTATATCAAAGAACCCCATTTATTCAATTTTTGATGAAATCAAACAAAGTTTAATTTTGGACCCCGATTTGGACCAACTTGAAAACTGGGCCAATAATCAAGAATCTAAGTACATTTTTAGATTCAGCATATCAAAGAACCTAACTGATCATTTTTTGTCAAAATCAAACTAAGTTTAATTTTGGACCCTTTGGACCTTAATGTAGACCAATTTGAAAACGGGACCAAAAGTTAAGAATCTACATACACAGTCATGACAGTTAGATTCGGCATATCAAAGAACCCCAATTATTCAATTTTGATGAAATCAAACAAAGTTTAATTTTGGACCCTTTGGGCCCCTTATTCTGTTGGGACCAAAACTCCCAAAATCAATACCAACCTTCCTTTTATGGTCATAAACCTTGTGTTTAAATTTCATAGATTTCTATTTACTTATACTAACGTTATGGTGCGAAAACCAAGAAAAATGCTTATTTGGGTCCCTTTTTGGCCCCTAATTCCTAAACTGTTGGGACCTAAACTCCCAAAATCAATACCAACCTTCCTTTTGTAGTCATTAACATTGTATTTAAATTTCATTGATTTCTATTTACTTAAACTAAAGTTATTGTGCGAAAACCAAGAATAATGCTTATTTGGGCCCTTTTTTGGCCCCTAATTCCTAAACTGTTGAAACCAAAACTCCCAAAATCAATCCCAACCGTTCTTTTGTGGTCTTAAACCTTGTGTCAAAATTTTCTAGATTTCTATTAACTTAAACTAAAGTTATAGTGCGAAAACCAAGAAAATGCTTATTTGGGCCCTTTTTGGCCCCTAATTCCTAAAATGTTGGGACCAAAACTCCCAAAATCAATACCAACCTTCCTTTTGTGGTCATAAACCTTGTGTTAAAATTTCATAGATTTCCATTCACTTTTACTAAAGTTAGAGTGCGAAAACTAAAAGTATTCGGACGACGACGACGCCAACGTGATAGCAATATACGACGAAAAAATTTTCAAATTTTGCGGTCGTATAAAAACAGTATAACTGTTTAAACAACTAAAGAAATAGAAATTCAAATTCAAAATATATAATTCATCTAATAATCTACTCAAAATGTTTTACTGGTAAAAAAAATAGTTTACGACTAAGGGAATTTTGCCAGTTTTTGGAAAATGACGCAGTCATTGTTCCATAACTGCCGACCTGATTTCTCTGCCTACCGCGCTTGGTTTCGTATTTACTAATTTCAATACAAACTGGAATGTGCTTGTGTTATCATTATGCATGAGCATTGTGTAGTAATCAGCCAGGAACCAGTTTACAAACTAACTGGTTTCTGTTTGTTACCGTATCACCATGGTGATACGGTCTGATTAGTCAGAGGCTAAACGTCAGGTTCGGGTAAATCTGTTAACGGTATTTCTGTTATTTCATTGGTTATAAATACTATCTAATGGCTGCTTCGTGGCTGTTTCCGGAATGATTCTGGGTGAAATGAAGGTCATTTTAACGTCTGATTGGCTATTAATGAGTGGCATGCATTATATGTTCTACGCGTCCGTAAGTGGGGTCGGATTGAAATCATGATACTAGGTTATAGGTACAGATTATGATAAAGTGTTCATTTGCTATAGTTATAAGTTATGATGATAACTCACGTCAAACTGTCAATTTGGTGCAGATTATATAATCATGTGACAATGTGATGATTTAATCTTGAAATTATGTTGCTATTTTGATAAGAAACTGTACATTTATGTATTATTGCTATTCTCTAAAAATAGGACAGTAATGTGTATAATTTACACTTTAAACTTCGTATTAAAACGGTTAAATGATTGAGATACTTTTGTGTTAGATTTCTTCGTCAGCTTAGAATACACAAAACGTATGCTCTATGTATAAAAATAATAACCATTTATTTTTCATTGCTTGGACATATTGATTATAGAAAATATTAAAATCACGGAATTTACCGAAGATGTAATTTCGTTTCCAACACTTTCATCGCTTCATTGATTTCTGGTGTAAATAAACAAACCCGACGCTACTGATTAGAAGAATACAAAAATTACAAGGTGAGCAATATGGTTTCTTATGTGCAAAGAAGCCTACACCAAGCATCACGGTATTGTTATTGACAAGGGTTTCAGTGCACTATAGGACATAGGATACTATAGTGTCAGCTGTTGCAAATTATATAATTTAGCTTTATATTTGACGATGACCCGCAAGGCAATCATTTATACGATCCTTCAAACCAAAAAAACTTGCAACACACTGAGTGAACTCCGAAAAAGATGTTTGCATGTGGGGTAGACAGTTTGATGATCTTTGATGTACTCGTACATGATGTTTTATTCTTTGGAGTTGTCAGGAGTCTGATTTAGAAGGGGGCCAGGGGGCATGCCATCCTTTTCTGGGAAATTTGGTGGGCCAGGGGGCATGCCATCCTTTTCTGGGAAATTTGGTGGGCCTGAACTTATGAAAATTTCTGGATCCGCCACTGGTTGTTGGACCATAATAGTCCCAGTATGGACACAGTGGTGATCAGCAGTCATTATAAAAAAGAAGATGTGGTATGATTGCCAATGAGACAACTGTCTACAAGTGACCAAAATGACACAGACATTTTAAAACAACTATAGGTCACCGTACGGCCTTCAACAATGATCAAAGCCTATACAACATAGTCAGCTATAAAAGGCCCTGATATGACATGTAAAACAATTCAAACCAGAAAACCAACGGCCTTATTTATATAAAAAAATGAACGAAAAACAAATATGTAACACATAAATGTAAACAAACGACAACCACTGAATTACAGGCTCCTGACTTGGGACTGACACATACATAAATAATGTGGCGGGGTAAAACATTGTAGCGGGATTCCAATCCTCTCCTAAGTATAACAGTACAACATAAGAACGAACTATAAAAATCAGTCAAAAAAGGCTTAACTCATCAGATTGCCCATTGATATATCAAAAGCACTGAAAATTCTATTTAATATGTCCGATTTCAATTTATTTACATCATCAGGTCTTACACTTAGTATATTTTTTCGTGATGAACATTACTATTTGGTTAATTATGTAGGGAAGCACTGAAGCATGAGTGGAGAAGTCACCCCCCCCCCCCCCCCCCTTTTGCTATTGTCCCAGCTGACCTAAGAATCTGTCCCTCTTTAACCATTAATGTCATACAACAATTACTTTTCCATTGTGGCATCATATATTTTGTATTAAAACATCAAAATTTTACATAAAATATTTGTGATGTACATGTACAGTTTGTAATGGCGGACATATACATATTGTAGCAATAAGGTGTATTCAAAGCAAATAAAGCAAAATAATTAATAATAAATCAACTCAATGGAAAGAAGCATACTGGTAAGTCAATTGGTTTTTTTTCGCACAGCATCTGCATAGAGTGATGAGATATGAATCAGGAGATCAATCACTGGTTTTAGAAGTCAAGAATTTTTATATTTTACTTATTTGGGTAGATACATGTAACACAACATTTATCTTGAATTAATAACCTGAGTCTTCTTCATGAAAACTATCACACTGATTTTAAATCATTATAGGAAAGCACAGTGTATAAGCAAACATTTCAGGAGGCAAAGAGTCTTTTATAGGCTGACTGCAATAGTCTGTATATTATCTGAAAAAGCTTAGTTCTTCTCAACTTTTTTATTATTTCAAACATTTTAATAGATGTCTCCCAAATTTGGTGTATTTCTATTAGCTTTAAAAAAAAATTCAAAGTCATTTTCATTTATTTTTCAACCCGGCCCAGAAATATGTGGTTACCTTTAATATAGCTGATTTAGAGAAAGGCGACCTGGGTCACCTCTAACAAAGGCTATATTTATTGTCCATGCCTCTTTTTTTTCATAATTCATCTCCTTTGAATTTGTTTGCCTATTTGCTCTATGGTCTATCTATGCATATCTATCTTTATACCACATTTTCATGGTCCCCCAAAAATGTTTAAAATGTTTACATTTTACTTTTTTCTAGCTTCTCTCATGTGATAGCCGTACCTTTTTGGTCACTATTTATGTGTTGCGTTTAAATATAAATTGTAACACTTTACAGTGACTGAACAGGTAAAACAAATACTTCTCAAGAAACAGAAAAAAGAAGACTATTTGAAACAGCACCAGACTACATGTACATGTATGTATGAATAAAAACTCAGATCGGAATAGCATGGAGGATATTATATGTGATTGTGAATAAGCAAGGAAAGCTTTTAATAATAGTGCCTATTTTTTAATTTACTAGATTTTTCATTCATTATCTGTGCAAATTTCAACATAATTTGTCATAAATTCTTATCTAACTTTACTCAAACTTTCAGCGGTGGATCCAGAAATTTTCATAAGCGGGAGCCCACTGACTGCCTACAAAGGGACCAACTCCAGTCATGCTTGAGTGATTCCCTATAAAAACAACAAAACTCCACCTCTGACTTTAATTTAATATGACAAGTGTTTCATTCACCAAAATACTGGTGCGTTTCTGTGATAAATATCATGCACAATTTTATAAATGAGAGGGAAAAGAAGATCCGCATGTGGTGTACCTGCACATGACAATTGCAAACTGCCCCATTTTTTTTTATCACTACCATTCAACTGATCATGCTGATACTGACATTACCAGAGAGTACACATCAAATGAAAAATCACAAATAACTGATACATATTATCAGATATTACAGAATTAAATATGTTTTAAATTCATTACAAAAATGTGTTCTCAATCTTGTAGATAGATATTACAGGATCTCATATACATGTAAATACCAAAGACAACTGTCTATCCAAGTCACAATTTATAAAAGTAAACTATTAAAGGTTGTAGTTTGGTCTTCAACGCAAAGCTTGGTTCACACTAAACAGCAATTTTATATAGTCCATATCAATCATGACAATGGCGTTTGGGGTTAAACATGTTTTCGTAGGTAAATAATATTGCCATGGAACTTTTTTCATGAGAGTGTTATAGTCTATAGAGTATTACTTCCTGTTTGGTAGAATAGTGAAATAGAAGTCAATACGTTCTTGCTCAATCCTATGTCGCTTTGAAGGTGTCATGATTGTCATCCTCAGCTTAAGCAATGTGTTACTGTAATTTGAATTTTAAAATGACTGAGCGACGTTTTTCGAAGCACTGGTCAACTCCACCATAGCAAATCACATGACTTTGACAATCAGTAAATTCCAGCGAAAAATGTCTATATAAGTAACGAATTGTCGCATAAAAATTTAATAATAGAGTACACAGGAAATGGCAAAGTTCACATAGTCTAGTATGATTAATCATTTAAAAAAAACAAAAAAAAACACACAAAAAAACGAGCAAATGGGGGGCGGGGGAATGGGGCGTACGCCCTCTATGTCCCCCTCTGGATTCGCCACTGCTTTCTGTTGTTGTCCATTTTGTCAAATAGTAATCCTCAAAAGTACGTGTAGGTTATATGCTATTTTTATCACGTTGATTATAGACACAGAATACAATTTATTATAATATCATTCCCCATTTCAATTCCCAATTTTATAAAGTCTCCTACCATTATTACACGGGTCCACAAATAATACAACAAAAATGACAAATTAGTAGAAAAAAAGCGATATGTTTTCATATTGCTTGAAGTGCAATATTCCAATAAAAATAAACTACTCACAAACCACTGATCTCAATATAATCAGCTAAAATACGGCAAGCTTTTTAGAAAAGCTATTACTTGTATTCCACTACAGTCGAACAAAGTGTAACTCGAATAATTACAGCGCCCCCTTACGGTCATTGTCCTCCAGATGGAGTGATCGAAGTGATCGTAATATAACGACTGGATTATTCGGGTTAAACAAAGTGTTGTAGTTTGACAGGAACCAGTCCAGAATTTTGTAAACTACAAAACGTAATCGGTTATTATCATTCCGTTTTGGTGTTTCATACCGACTTATATGGTTTGAATAAGCTTAAGACCCTTCAAACATTAATGTGATAGGTATATTAAAGACTGTTTTACAAAAGGATGAAACTGTTTTGCTTTAAAAGTCGTACTATAGTGAAATATGTTATGTACGGATTTCCACTCTCACCGGTTAATTTCTTCTTTTACACGTGCTTTTGAAACTTCCTGTTTAAACATCGCAAGTTTTAAAATTGTTTTTTGAGTGAATTAAACTTATTTTAACAATCACGAAACGTTCGGAAATCATTTCAAGCAGTTTCTTCTTCTCTTTGATGATGGAAAATAGGTTTTCTCAAGAAAATACCGCAAACGATCGCAGAGGAATTGAAACGTACAAGTCAAGTCGGCACCTGGTTAAATTTGGCATCTAGTCAAATCCTATTTGACGTCAATTCGGCTTCCAATAATATTTATTATAATATTTTCTATTCAATTAATTAATAACTGTTACCAAGTACATAGTGAATATTAGGTAAACAACGAAACCAAAGTGAATATGTTGTTGTGTATAAAAGTAAACAACGAAGCTATTGTTTTAACCATTAGACAATTATTAAAATTAAATGGAAAACTATGAGTCCCTTTCAATAAATCAAACTTTCATGCCAAATAATTAGCAAATTTAAGGTGTTTTTTTTTCCAGTAATGTTTAAACAGCATTAAACAAACAATCCTGTAAAAGACTCAACTGGTTAAATAATGCATAAAAATATCCAATATCTCATGTATTAGTCCAAATAATAATGACGTCTGACAAGGCTATTTTATTTTTTTCTGGGACGCCTTCCTAAGACGTTCGTAGGAAGGCTTCCTAAGAAGGCGTCCCAGAAAAAAATTAACATAGCCTTGTGGTCATAGGAAGGTGTCCCAGAATAAAATTTAAAAAGCCTTGCCAGACTTAATAATTATTTGGACTACTCATATATATCATTAAAAATACACCAAAAAATTCATGTAGTTGAGAAAAATAAATACATACAAAATGTACATGAAAATCCAAAAAAGTGAAAGTTAGTATTAACTCTTTTTGCTTTAAAAATTTACAACTGCATTTAAGTATTGAATGCTTTTTTTTTGTAAATTCATTGAGGTGTAAAAGCGTTGACCGAAGTACTTTTTGTATGAAGCGCATAAGCGTAAGCGCTTCATTCTAAAAATGTGCACACGGTCAACGCTTTTGCAACCCTATGAGGTTACAAAAAGAAACATTCAATACTTATAATTACTTTTTTTTAGCTAGGATCATGAAAACACGAATTTTATAACTTTTTTATTCAATTCATCTGTGCACTTTATTGTGGGACGACGTGTTATCATGAATGAAAAGTTTTATTGAGTGATGCAATTGCTTGAGGAATAACATGTGATGTGCAGTTAGCCAATCAGAATAAAGTATTATAATGAAACATATATCAAATGTAATTATAACAAAATACATTACGTTGTAAGAGTTATCTCCCCAAACACTGTTTTTCTTGTGGCCACCTCTCCTTCGTAACCGTAAAAGATTTTATTTTACCAAATTGCTCGTTACATATTTAGGATAAGAATATTCGTTTGAACCATAGCTCTATGGGGACTCCATATGAGAGTTATTCCCCCTTTTTCATTTGATTCAAGTGATATGCATTTTCAAGTGGTAAACCATAACTGATAGAGACCTAGGGTCTTCATGAGGTCATTGGTACTAAAAATGAAAATGAGGTCAATGTCAAAGGTCAAGGTCATATTATAAATTTTGATTTTGGCTTATTTTCACTTCTTTTCAAATACTGTATGACATTTTGACAAATAATTTTTCATAAATTATTAGTTGCGACATGTCCTTACTTGTATATTTTGGTTGAAAGGCTGCGCATACAATAAAAGGGAGTTTTTGTCCATCTTACATTTAAAATTACGCGTCAAGTGGTAGTACTCATTAACCAAACATATTAAAGACCTAGGATATTTTGATTCAAGGTCCATGGTTTGTGACCTTGAAATTGAGGTCAAGGTCATAGGTTAATAGGACGTCATAAAGCCATAGGAACTAACATTTTAAACTGATTTTTCATATTTCAATATAAAAATAGATCTTTTCTAGTGGAAAGACTTCAATTGTTCTCTGAACAATTTGTTTTTAATTTACTTCATATTTTGTGGGAGAAGGGGTTCAGACTATGTGGTATCAGGTCTGTTTGCGCCCAATACACTTTCGCACCTCGCACGTTCACACCCAAGGTCCGTTCGCACTCTACTCATTCGCGCCCAATTTTAATTCAAATTCAAGTTGAATAATTGGAAAATCATGATTGTTGTTTTAAATTGCTTTGGTGTAAATACTGAATGTATTTATAGCTTGGTATGAGTAAAACATTGAAGATTTTAAAGGAAAAACACAAAAGATAATTGTTATTAAGCTCTTTGATCTGAAACAAGGAAACAATAAAATATAGGAACCAAAATATAGCAATCCACTATTATAACCAAAACATGATAAAATTTATTCAACACACAGAAAAAAAAATAGTCAGAATCTCACTTCATTATGAAAGAGGTCAATGAAACAAAGTATAGCAATACACTAACCAAAACATGATTAAGAGTTATTCAACGCTAAATAAAACGTTGACAAAATACCACTTTATTTAGAAAGGATTATTATTATCTTTAACAATACGCTATCCAAAACATGATTAAGATTTATTCAACACAAAAAAAAAATGCTGTCTCACTTTATTTTGAGACAATGACAACAATTATACTTATAAGAAAACACTTGCTTACAGAGTTATTAAACACAAAACCAATTAAGATTAGTTGCGAACATGTAGGGTGTGAAAGTGAAAGGGGGCGAACATGAGTTGGCGCAAACATGAATGGGCGCGAACGGACCCGGATTCAGCCTATGTACCAGTTAGAAATATAGAAGCCTTTCTACGGTATTTATTTGTACAATTCAGGTAGTCTTGACCTATTCATTTGTCTTAAAAAAAAACCAGCCAGTTGGCACCTTCACTTCACACACACACATATACGAATATCAATTATATGCTTACGAGACATGTTGCATTGTTAAACTAATTACGGTATGTGAAAATCAAGACTTGCATAAAAACTATCCCAATATTAGAGACAGTGGCGTCATTTTTCTTCAGAGCTTTCAGCTCTTTGATTTAACCAGGTAATACCATAAGGCAAAATTCCTCTGTAAATATCTAACTATTTATACATCTCAGCATCTGAATCTACTGAGGTCTGATGCCATTGGAAAATTGTTATTTACTGAACTGATATACATGGAAACTTTATGTTGACTTACTCTCCAATGGTGAACTTTGACCTCTTTTGTTTCATTTTATAAATATATTTAAGCAAAATGGGACGGATTGCAGAAGAAAGTATAGTCACTCTAATAATTAACAGTAGCCTTTTCATCTAAATTTGGGTTTTTAATGTAAAATTAGAATAGAAGGTGAAAAAGCCTTTGTGAGACCTTGAAATTGAAAGTATTATCCTTTTCCTTTATCAAAATATTGTTAATCAATTAAAAATCATCAAACAAATAATCTTGCTTTGGAACTGGTTGTTATCAAAGGGAAACAATTCAATCTCAATCTCAATGTGTTTAAATCCCAGGAGAGATAAATCTTGTTACACGAAGGGGTAGCTCATCCACTATAGTCTATTTTTAAAACATCTTTTAGATACTTATTTTGCTTTACCAAATTGTTTTATAATTAATTCCTCACTTTGTAGTTGCAAAGTAAACTTTATTAAAAACCCTGAGAATGTATTTGCTATGCAATTTTTTTGGTTTTGTGAAAAGATAGTTTGAATTGTGTGCATTAATGCCATGTAGTTGATAGTAACAAATACGCATGGGAGTTCAAAAACGAGATGTGTGAAAAAAAAATGGCCATTTATATTAAAGCAAAAAAACCGGACTCGTATTTTTTGCATATAGGAGACAAATCAGGTTGTTTAATATAATTTGTCAAATGATGGATTGTTAATGGGTGCGAGTCATTGTGACACTTTAAAGGGGTTGGACAGAATTATGGGAACTGTGGAATAAGAGGACTAGAAATGAGAATTTGATGGATGAAAGCTTGAGGCAGGGTGGTCTTAATCGTGAGAAAAGTTTGATAAAACAGGGATAATTCTTGTTGATGAAAAAATAAGAGTGCAGAGGAACAGAATATGGAGTGAAGTAGGAGTTTGGGGAGGGAACTGGGAATCAATTCCCTGTGTCCACCAAATAACTGAAAGCCATTAAAGAAATAAAGGAGTGGGGTCTGACATGTATGTAAAAGGATCAATTATGCAGGGGATGCAGACCACAGATTGGTGTAATTTGACAACTGATAAATAAAAATACGATGGATGCCGAATGTGATAGCGCTATCTAAATAAAATAAATGAAAACAATATATATTTTTTTTCAATAAGTAGAATTTTTATTATGAAGACCTAAAGTAGAGAAATGTAGCATTGAATGACTCCAATAATTGAGCACGCATCCGGCAGAGCACTGCTTCCCATGGTCGGACTGAATTTCAGTTCATAAACATCTCAATCATTCAATGTTGTTACCAACCATATACAGTATTAGCATTGGCAGTCCTTGAAAAGCGCCATTGACTGCTTTCAATCAAACAGATGGAAGTTTGAAACCAACAATATTTTCAAACAACTTATCTAAAATGATTAAGTCTTTCAACAAAGGTTATAAATGATAAGCAACGATGCAAATATTGAGTTTTAGGACATATATAATTCTCTTTAACAATGAATTCAAAACAGCAATATCTATATTATTTAACAAATATGTACTAAATAGTGTCCTGCAAATCGTTAAATATAGAAACACGCAATTTCTATTTTTAAACAAGGAAATAACAATTACATGACAACCTGTCTTCCAAATGAATTTAAAAACATTTTGTTTTTATAAACAATCATAACTAATTAGAAAGAAAGAAATAACCCACATACACACTGAAAATAACATGTGTTTATGTTGCAACAACTTTATTGTTGATAAACAACTGCCAACCTGTACCAGAAACAAAAAATGGTTTGGAACAAACTATACACCACGAACGACAACTCGACCTAGAATGTTACTCACATTTGTTGATAATGTAAACAAACATCGATTTACAAAAAAGCGGTAATATGTAGCAATTAATAACAATCAGAATGTTGTAGTAAAGATCATCAGGAAATTAATCTGGCTTGCCGCGCGGAGATGCCGATAAGTGATATTTTACAAAATCATGTTTTCAGGGGACGTGATGAATTGTCCTTGCCAAAGTTACAAATAATTCAGGTATCTAACATTTCTAACATATATTTGTACCACGATAATGCATTGATAATACTGCCTTGTTAAATATACCTTATTGTCAAAGAATGCAGCAATAATTCTGTGGTCAACGGCCAAAGAAAAAATCGGGATGATCAAGCATGGAATTCCGGAAATTGACTGTCTCCAAAAATATTAAATTCTAAAATTAAGTTATCGTCCTTTTCGCGCCAGACAACTATTGAAAAGGCTATTAACAGCCCTATTGCATCCTTTGAATTTTAAGCAATCATAGTTTTTTGTCATAAGTATATAAATGTGACAACTCCCCTTATCCTGAATTTTCAAAAAGTTCTAAAATTATACCAAGACCCTCTTTCATTTCATACCAGCATTATTTAAACATGATACATATTTCAAAAGTTGCAACTTTGCATAGGACTTGTTTGGTTTTTAATTTGTACTACATTCTGAGGAAATTCCTCAAAGGACCCAAATTAATATATAGCAGAGGCAGTTCCAGAAATTTTCAAAAATAGGGGGAGGGGGCACTGACTGCTAAGGAGGGGGTCCACTCCAGTCATATTTCTGAGATTTCCTATATAATCAACCAAATTGTTCCCACAAAAGGGGGGCTGCATACCCTACCTCCAATTAATCTGCCTGTGAATAGTTCTTAACCTATACACAAACTTTAAGCTGGAATTGGTCATATTGTCATGTTAATTTAATGTCAAATATATATATATAAGTGGTGTGTCAATTAAGTGAGGTAATATTAAGGGCATGTACTAAAAGGTGGAGTGGAGTGGAGTGGAGTATTGGAGTGGAGTGGTGGAGTGTTGGAGTGGTGGAGTGTTGGAGTGGAGTCATGGAGTGAAATTAACTTAACATATCCAAAAGTCAATATCAATTTAAAAATCATTTATAAAACAATATTTAAATTGCAGCACACAATGATTTTATATTATTTCATTTGACATATTTGATAATTTATCAAAGTTGGACAATGTTGTGGGTAGCATTTTATGACAGCTTAGATGGAGGGGGGGGGGATAATGTTGTCGATTGTGTAATTTATATTACTATCCTAAATTATAGTGTATTTCTAATAAGAAGGGGAAGCAAAGGCCCAGTAACCTATGCAGTTGAAATTAATTTTGGACGAGCTCACAAAAAATTTATTAAAATATACATAGCGCTTATGTTAATTTTCAAATGTTGTAGGCTTAGTCCCTAGTTAAAAAATGTACAATGTATGTCTTTACCTGGCAAAATATGTTAAAATCTAACAGAGGCTAAACAATCATCTTGTGATAAAAAAAAATATATTGATATTTTAGTTATCAATTGACTACTGATATAATAAAATTAAATTGCCAATAAACATTTTCACTTTGATTTTATCTTACATGTTAATTTAATGACTGTACTATTTACAATAGTGTGTTTCTTCCAATTAAAAATAGATAAGGAAAATGTATCTAGCCCGGCGTGGGACGTTTGCGCTGTCACTTTAACCACCTGTTTGACCGTTGTTACGAGTAGTAAGAGCTATTTCCTGATTATTTCGAATACTTCCAAAATTCACTCCATGACTCCACTCCAACGCTCCACCACTCCACTCCACTCCAATACTCCACTCCACTCCACCTTTCAGTACATGCCAATATTAAGATTGGTATAGTAATGATTTTTTCAAAGGATCACACATTTAAATCTTCAGATAAGATGTGTGTTTATACATTTGTACTATACACTTTTCCTTTTATCTAATTAATAACAATGATCACATGTGGTTAACATCTTTTTCTCTCTAATTACCATTCTGAATCACATTGTAGTTACAGAAACAAAATTGTAATTATCTCCCATGTTTTACCATACTATCATAGAAAAACAGTATAACTTTTAAATCAGCTAAAGAAAAAGAAATTCAAATTCAAAATATATAATTCATCTAATAATCTTAACAACTTTTTGTTCTGGATAAAAATTTAGTTTACAACTAAGGGCATTTTGCCAGTCTTTTAACCAGGTAATACCATAAGGCAAAATTCCCCTGTAAATATCTGACTATTTATACATCTCAGCATCTGAATCTACTGAGGTCTGCTGCCATTGGAAATTTGTTATTTACTGAACTGATTTATATGGAAACTTTATGTTGACTTACTCTCCAATGGTGAATTTTGACCTCTTTTGCTTCATGAAATCAAATATATTGCATTTTGTAAGCTGGTGTATACTTTACTACAACTCAAATTAATCCTTTATAAAGTATACATGTACAACTTTTAATATGAAATTAAATCAGCTCTTGTTCATCATCAAACACAAATAGTTTTTGACAATGTGTGGCACTATGAAACTTTTCCCCTAAAAAGTGACACATCTCATTTTTTATAGAGAGGAGGCCTTCTCTCTTCCTATATGAAGGTATATATAAAAATAGATGCACAGGAACAGAACATAGACTTTTATAGAATATCTTATTCAAGAATTCAATTATAGAAAAAAATCAACATGTGACAAAACATCACATACATGACATAAAATCAGGAATGTGTGTATTGCATGAGTTAATTATCAGTTTTGTTTGGTCACAAGTTTAATATTTTTCGATATTATAATTCTAACTCTGGTCCTGTTCCAAAATTCCCAATGGTGAACTTTGACCTCTTTACCTTCATTACATAAAATATATTTAGACAAAATGGGAGGGAGTGCAGAAGGTATAGTCACTCTAATAACCATTTCATGCCATTTGATGAGCTAGTTAGAAAACGAAAAAGAATGAAAAAATGAGCATTGAGCTTTAAGGTAGGGTAGACTTTCCCTCATTAAGACCAAATTTTAAGATATTCTATTACATTGCTTGATATGGCTTTTTTGCAGATTTAAGCTTTGGAATATAATATTAATGACAAATTGTCCATGTTCAGTATATAAATTAAAGGACACTTACTGTTAGATGAAACTGTCTCCAAATTTCTGGACATTCCTGAAAATACAATTAGAATGAACAATAATTGATCGTGATTTTCTTAAGTAAGGTGCGTGTAAACTTTAAGCTGAAAGAGTTTGTGACCAGATGTATATATAGTTTTATACAATATAAAGTATTTAAACAATTTCAATATAAACATGCAACACCATCAGCTGGCATAAAAAAACAGTTATATACAATTTGTGATTAATTGAGTTATATCATATCTTTATACATGTAACATATAATCAACTTTATAAAGCCACAAACCAATACAAAAAAAATTAAAAATTTTGCGGTCGTATAATAATATTAACAAGAAAAAGAAAACCATCATATTTCTTAAAGGGAAACTTCGCAAAAAAATCAAAAATTGATATTATGTTTATTCTGCATAAAAATGCTCAAATTCATAGGTATTAAAGTTTTATTCTGCTAGATAAGAGATCACCATCGATTTTAAATTTAGAGTATCAATTCTCTCCGGTCGGCCATTTTGTCACCTTGTCCGATTTGCAGTCGCGATATGTCTAAGGACCAGAACTACAGTAACCCGATGTAGTCGTAATTGCGTGTCGATATCTCGTCAATCGTACGGTTGTTTAATCTGACAAGTTAACTTGATACGGATTTTTTTTTTTTTTTTTTTAATAACCATGATCTGTTATTTTAAGACTGATAATATAGGAATTAGTGAAAAAGTCAAAATTTCAAATCATAAATAAGTCTTCCGTGAAACTTGAATTGTTTTCGGCAATCTAATTAGTTCATAATTCTTTTATGTAATAAACTTTATTCAAATAAATTAGGATCTTCGCTCCACTGATCACCCGCATGGCTAAAGGTATTACTCCCAAAGGTATTGTAGGGGGTGTGAGGTGACACGTCCAGGTATTCAAGCGATTTCCTGTCGAGTTTGCAAATTCATGCATCGTTTCACTTCTTAGTGTATTGATAAGTGTACACGGCCGATAACTTATAACTTTCCATTTTGAACTATTAGGTGTATAATATACATCTCTATCTTGCGTGTCCGAAAGTGATATAATATATAGTCATTACTAAACATATACGCTTGTTTATGAATAACATTTCTGGTTAAAAGAAAATTATTTATAAAAATATAAATAATACCAAAAAAAACAACAGATCTGATGAAATAAAAAAAAAAATCCAAGAGTTAATTGGTAAAATGAAATATATATTCGTTGTCAATGGTGAAGGACAGATTGGAACATACCAGAAATATATTGATTTAAAAAAAGGTACGCACTTGTCGACCATTCGTATACACGCCTGGATTATAAGTTACGGAACTATAGCGCAAATTAAAATATATACATTAATACATAGAACATAAGAAAGAATAATATATTTTGCGTAAATTGGGGTAAAAGTTTTGTAAAATGAAAAGTCCACGTATGCCAACAGTAAGTAATCATCAAATGTCGATAGATTATTGTATACCAAACGAAGAAGAAGAGATTTAAACACAGGTCGATATATAACTTTATTTGGCTCATCGAAGTTATGGACATTTATATTTCAATTAGATTGTTCTCGAAAAAAGGACGAAATTCGTCTTCGTCACAATTGTTCCAAAATGCATGTAATATATACGCCACTGGAAGTACACTTATACCGAGGGATGTGAATATTTTCCGGGAAAACTATAGAGTATCAAAGTTTCAAATCAATTTCGGGATTTATTTTCTCTCTAGATATTCAATGACAGCAATTTAAAGAAACTGCTTGTCCGCTTTAGTGGTATTCTTGCCAGTTGAAACAGACTTATAATTACATTAAAAAATAGGGAAGGATGACATTAAATTCGTTGTCTTTTTTTATACATCGTTGGTCAAATAGCTAAAGTATTATATATAGTTACGGTGTGAGACGAAGAGTATTTTAAGAAGGACATATTCCCGATTATGTATAAATTTTGTTGATGTTGTTCACACTTGAAAAGCGTATCTGTTCGTAATTTGTCAATTCCATTCCAATTAGATCCTTTAATTTCCTGTCAATTTTTTTAAACATTTTTCTTTTTAAATATCTGAAGTCTTCATGTGTTGTCAGATTTAAAATATTTTGATGAGCACATTAATTTCTAAATAGGTAAATTAATTAAAGATCACTTTGGATGGACTAAAATATATAATGGCAATTGTTAATGATCTGTTTGAAATATTTAAGGCTGCCGATCCTTATTTGAAATAGTACAATTTTTAGTTCATAAACTCGTGTTTAGAAGGCTATTTTTATTTATAAATTCTTCAATTAAAATAATTCAGTGTTTTATCGTTACTAAAGTAATCAAAAGTCATAATTCATTAAAAAGTGATCTTATGCAAAATATAAAAATATACAACAGCTATCCAGTTATTGTGCGATCTTATTATTCCCGTTAATTAATTTTAATTTATTTTTTTACATTCATGTGTCTGAAATTTTGTCGGAGTCCCGTTTACAATTATGTTGTTCACACCTGAATGCCAGTGAACCGTGACGCCTAGATTTCACTGAATGAGGATCAAAGGATTAGAATTACATATTGCTAATCTTTTAATTACCTTGAGTTAACCTACGCATTCAACATTCTTTAGGTGTCACAAAACAATACATATTTTATTTCCACCGTACAAGCAAGTGAAAATGTTTGCTGTAATGAAGCAAAAACGTCAGAATACAAACATGTATTTTTAATACACTATTGATCATGTCAATTTCATATGTTTGTTTAAAGTATTTGTACAAAACAAATCATAAAAATGTTCTATGTATGAATTAATTTTATTATTAAAATTCGTTTTAAAATATCCACACGATCTAATTTTAAAAGTTGCATGGCTATCACTTATTTTTCGTTGGTTAATAGCTACACCAAAAGTCGTCGATGCGCTTTAAATCGCGTAATTAGATTGTTAACGAACAAGACTTAAATGAGATATTTTCACTCCCGGCATGCATCAAAGACTTAAACTATGTCACATAAGTCAGGAAGCTTCAAGAAATAAAATTAATAATTCCCAATTTTCTTCTTTATTAGATTTCATATCAAAATAAAACTTGGTGAATATGTTTTTTATGGTATTATGAACATAATAAGATGAAAAGTGAAAAAAATCGTGAATTATCCCTTTAAGACTTTGTGCAGATACATGCAGTAAAAAACAAGT
Organism: Mytilus galloprovincialis; assembly: GCA_037788925.1. Lineage (NCBI taxonomy): Eukaryota > Metazoa > Mollusca > Bivalvia > Mytilida > Mytilidae > Mytilus > Mytilus galloprovincialis. Next base: position 49,735,681 of record CM075337.1, on the reverse strand, counting down.
TAAATTTGTATGAATACATTAATTTAAAAATTTGTATGAATATATTAATTATTTTTTTCCTCTTCTTTTAGTATCCAAATTGAATCAAAATCAAATTCTAACTTAAGAATGTTTTCTTATATTGTCATGATTATCATTCTGTTCTATTGGTTAAGGATAATTTCAATAGACCTTTGGCTTTTAAACTGGCAGCAATTTCATAAACCATACTGATTCAACATTGCACTATTCAAAAAGAATTTTGTTTTACATTTGTCAGTTTGGGGCCTTTTATAGCTGACTTTGCTTATAGCTGAAGGCTGTATGGTGACCTAATATCTGAGTCATTTGGTCTCTCGTGAAAAGTTGTCTCAATGGCAATCATACCACATCTTTTTTATTTATGTTTTGAACAATTTTGAACAATTTGAGATGTAATCATAATTCTCCCTCTGATTCATACCATAAATTGCATAATGTCAATTTCCAAAGACATCATTGGGCCATTGAAAGTAAAATCATATGGTTAATGGGATAAAAATTCTTTCATGCCATTAGTTTATAGAGTAAACTGATATCTTCAAATTGTTAGCCAATATTTATCATTCAAGTCTACTTTTCAGCAGTACATGCAGCATTCATTGTAATTCTAGAATTATTATTAAATTGGAATTTAGGTAAATTTGTGCTAGGGACATTTTTCATGCCTCACATGTATTCAAAAGAGAACAAACAGGAATGTGTCCATAGTACATGGATGCCAAACTCACACTATCATTTTCTATGTTCGTCGGACCATGAAATTGGGGTCAAAACTCTAATTTGGCAGTGAAATAAGAAAGAACATATCAGTGTTCAAATTTCAAGTTGATTGGACATGTTGGACCCAATTCAATCTCATCAAAAACTACCTTGACCAAAAACTTAAACCTTAAGAGGGACAGACAGACAAACAAATGGAGGCACAGACCGAAAAAATAATGTCCCTAGGTGGCATGGCAGTTAAAAATTCACACAAAAACATCACTTGGCAAACTTTTTTACTTACATAGGCTGTATGTCCATACATCTGGCATCGATGGCAGTCTATATATTTAGATCGTCTTGATTTCGTACATTCATTTATGATATGGCCTGGTGTGTTACAGTTAAAACATATAGGATTTTTACAATTTCTACCAGTGTGACCTTCATCTCCACATAAATAGCATGCCATTAATTTCTACAAATAAGAAAATGTAAACTTACAGTATTATTCATGATAGTAAAATTACACCAAACTGACTGCTTATAGTAAAATATAATTTCAAGTTTCCACTTTAACAATGTTTAATAAATGTTTGAAACAAAATAATCTTATATTTTGTTTTTGTCCAAACTATAGGCAATGCCAGGCCCTTTCAAAATAAGAGAAATGTACAATAAACAGTGTATTAAATAATTCTAGAATTATTATTAAATTGGAATTTAGGTAAATTTGTGCTAGGGACATTTTTCATGCCTCACATGTATTCAAAAGAGAATATACAATCAGTCATATCAACATCATATCCATACTGTACATAATTACCGTTACTGAGTTTTGTTGTTGATTTATGACTTACCGTTATGTAGGTGGATGTAGCTTATCTATTACTGTCTACAGTAGTGTCATATACCTTTATAATGAAGTTACTTAAATGAGGCTGTATTATGTACAGGGTTTATTGACTGAGGCTGTGCCGTGCACAGGGTTAGTTGACTGAAGCTGTGCTGTGCACAGGGTTAGTTGACTGAGGCTGTGCTTTGCATATGACACAACTGTAGGCAGTAATAGAAATGCTACATCCACCTCCATAAAAGCAAGGTTCATAGACTTTAGATAAATGAAAATCAACATAGTTGAAACACAGACGGAGAAGAGGACCCCAAAATGAACTGGTTTGGAAACAGAAATATTCATATTAATGCTTGCTCAACATGGAAGTGGGGTAACAGGAGACTTTATGTGTAAAAGAACAGAAATATTCATATTACTGCTTGCTCATCATGCAATTAGCCTACTAATGTACAAATAACAGGTATACAAATAAAGCAAAAAAATATTTGTATACCTGTTATTTGTACATTAGTAGGCTAATTGCAGGATAAATATGCATATTCATTGACATTTCATATTCAAGTTTATTTACAGTATCCTTGTAGAATTTGTTAGGTATTTTGTAACTCAATCACTAGTTTTAATTTGTAGAATTACCTCATTCATAAATCATACTTTACCTTAGGTTGGGGACAGACTTTAGATAAATGTCCTGTTTCATTACAATTATGGCATCTGACTGAAGATGATCTGTAATATCTTCCCAACAAAGGATTACCAACAAATCTGTCTCGGTCAATTATGTTCCATTTCTCTGAAAATTGAAATTTAAAATGAATTGATCATATACATGTACATGATATAGTTGTACAAAATGTTGTAGCAGAAGGCCACGTTTAACAGTGAGTCACTTTGACAAATATTAATTTGTTTATTACTGTATATAATTTTTCAGTTTTCAAAATTTATAAATACATGTATATGCAAAAATTAAAATAATACATGAACATGATGGAAATATTATTAAGGATTGTATAGTACGTACTTGTAAGATACATGCAATCATAAAGCTATAGATGCATTTCAAAAAGGTATCAAATTTATGTTCAAAAACTGTTGCATCTGATCTTGGACATGTTGGATGAGAACAAGTTTGTTTACCTTCTCCAATGTTTTCTCCCATATCCCTGACTGTCAGATTATCTAACATGGTTCTCTGATTGTGATCTACATTCAAGACAATGTCACCCATGTCATCACAACTCTCATCTAACATCATACAATCACTATCAATGTCAAGGTCGATGTCAGAACTATCAATCTCTATTCCTTTATCAGAACTTATACTTATTGCATCTGTATCTGCTTGGGAATATATATGAATCACTTCTTCCTTCTCTCCCTTTTCATTTTTTTTCAATCCGTCAAAAGAGTTTATTAATAACCTCTTTTTCTTAGATTTTTTTCTCTTACAAGGTGAACCCTCTGTACTCGATGATATTGTTATACAACTGTCATTAATTGACGATTTAATTGTCATTTTCTTATCCTCTGACTGTTCTTCACTCTGTTTCAATTCTCCATTTTCTGAACATTGAAAAAGGAAGTGTTTATCATCTTCTTCCTTTGCATCATCCTGACAGTAATGGATCTGAGCATACAATGCTTGTTCAATTTCTTCTCGATCTGACTGGCTACAATGGCTGTGTTCACTGTCGGAGCCTTTAAAGCCATCATCTTCCAACTGGTCATAACTAGAGGCAAACATTCTTCTACAAATGACACCAAAATATATTAAATTGAAATATTTCTACATTTTTTGTACATGTTGCAAGAATCGATCAAAAATTACAAAATATATTTATACAATTATATATATAATTACATCACTTCAGCTCCTGTCAAAAGTTTACCTGATTTCAATAAAATGTTTTACTGAGGGTATGATTTCTTTGTTTTAGTCATAGAGAGATCTGCAGTAGGCTGCATAAACCTTATCCACGGCTCCTCATTGATAAATTTCCCTTAAGGGGAGTTAAATATAAATTTTAGCACAGATCACAGTGAAATTGAAAAACCTGAATTTCAAGGCAGCACTTGCACCCGCAAAGTGGAATGGGATTAATAGAAGTTGCAAAACTTGTTTCCCAATCCACAATTATACATGTAGAATTTTGATGTCATAAAACAAAATATCTGAGTTTCAATGGAAAAGTGATTGTAAAATGACTTCAGATAATTCAAATGTGATAGATTCTCAGGTCAGTTTGGAATAGTGATAAGGCCGGAAAAAAATATATGTCTGTTTATATATATAATTAAGGTAACATGCTTTAAAAAAGGGGGTAGGTAGGTCAATATTTCCATTTTTTTATTTTTTCATTTTATTATTGAGACATGTTTTAGAGTGTGCAGTTTCATCTTGTCATGGTCCGAGCTGATCATGGGCAGAGTTAACCCGTAATTTTGATGATTGGATTATTTCCCTTTGTTATTGGTTGGAAAAAAATGGCGGCTCAATGTTTGTTTCATCACATGAGTCGCAAATTTTCTTAAAACAGCATCATATTCACAATTATGAACATTGGGATGTATCAGGCAATACCATCTTCACTTTTTATACAAGTTTAGGTTATTTTTCACTTTACGATGGAAATAAATGGTTTAGGGTCGGTGCTCAAAATAGGGTCAGTCAGGTAACCGTTAACAGACATATATTTTTTTTTGGCCTAAGTTGTATACGAATCCGGGTCCGTTCGCGCCCATTCACGTTCGCACCCACTCATGTTCGCTCCCTTTCACTTTCGCACCCTACATGTTCGCACCCTACATGTTCGCGCCCAATTTCAACTTTGTAATCAAGTAGTATTCTTATAAATATTATTGTTTTCATTGTCTCAAAATAAAGTGATACAGCATTTTTTTGTGTTGACTAAATCTTAATCATGTTTTGAATAGTGTATTGTTAAAAAAAAAATATTCCTTTCTAAATAAAGTGGGATTCTGTCAACGTTTTATTTTGTGTTGAATAACTCTTTATCATGTTTTGGTTAGTGTATTACTATAACTTTGTTTCGTTGACTTGTTTCAAAATGAAGTGAGATTCTGACTACGTTTTTTTTTTAGTCTTGAATAAATTTTATCATGTTTTGGTTATAATAGTGTATTGCTATATTTTATTGTTTCATTGTTTCAGATCAAAGGGACCAAGCTGTTAAAAACAATTATCTTTTGTGTTTTTCATTTATAATCTTCAATCTTTTACTCATACCAAGCTATAAATACATTCAGTATTTACACGAAAGCAATCAGAAACAACAATGATGATTTTCCAATTATTCCACTGGAATTTGAATTAAAATTGGGCGCGAACGTGTAGAGTGCGAACGGACCTTGGGTGCGAACGTGCGAGGTGCGAACGTGTAGGGTGCGAAAGTATATTGGGCGCGAACGGACCTGATACCGTTGTATACTTATCTGTAGGCAAATATAGGAAAGGTGTACTGACATAAGTAGTCTCTAAACACATCAACTCCAAATGGAGCTTTGGTTAGTAGAAGCCATATTAACTATGTGTATCAGTGAGAAAAATGTAAAAGCATAAAAATATAGTATATATACCAATACACATAATTAACAGCGCCTGGTGTCTAGTGATGTTTCATAGCCTGACCGGTTTCGGTCCAAAAAGGAACATTATGATATCAGAGGCAGAATGGTGGATTAATGTATACTTATCTGTAGTTAAAGGGCAAATATCCACTTTTTGATATGGGACGAGCTCTGACGTCCCCAGCTTGTTTGGCAAAACAGCTGTTGGACGTCAGAGAAATCTCTGACTATCTTTAACACTGCTCTACAGAAAAGATAATTAATCGATGGAGCCTTTAACCCTGTTGTATAAAAGCCAGTATTGTTAACTACGACATACCCATACTGATACAGAGGAAGACTAAATCAACCTGTCTGGTGAAACTGATTTTTGACACAAGACTGCCATACTCATTGGGCCATAGTAATCGACAGAATTGTAGTCTTGAAAATATTTTCAAATAACAGTTTAATGAGAAAATGATTAGCTTACACCAGTTAAACTGATTAAAGGTGGCAGCTCATAATAAGGTTGGTTTTACGATAAATTTACATGCTTCGATTACCAAATCCTGTTCTGCATAGTCAAAAAGTTTGTTTCAATAATCATCACTGGACGTAGATTTTTTCCGTATTATAAAACGTAGATATGAATAAGATTTATAACTTGACCTAGATCTTTTAAGTGTTTTTAAAGATTGATGTTTTGGATTAAGCGTCTCTGAGATTGAGACTTACATTCCAATCTTGAGTTTGAGTTAGTTTACATTGGATACAGGAACATGGCTCATCTTCAGTTAAAAGAAGGCGAATATACCTCAACAATTTATGGATTGGTAAATCTTTGCCTTATTGTTAATACATTCAGTTTTTCCGAGTAAAATTTATAGTTTATATATAAATTAATATAAGTTTTATTTTAAATTTCTGACAGTGACATTGCTATGTACATGTATGAGAGTGCTATGAAATGGGCTGAATAGAAATAATTATTTAAACTTCTGTTAATTATTGCAATTGAAATAAGTATTCGAGAAATAAACACTAACTTGTCTTGTACCAGAGAGTTGGGGTAAAATCGGCACCCAGACAAATCGGCACCTAGACAAATCGGCACCTTATAAATTATTTATCTTTGAACTATATAGTGAACCAAAAATTAATATTTCCTGGAACTGTTTAGGTATAAGGGCATGATTTCAATTTGCATGTTTGGTGTGAATATATAGAAATTATGTTTGAGGGTTATTTATTTGTCTCCTGCACTTATAACATTATTGTCAATATTGTACATTGTATCTTCGAAGTAAATAAATCGAAGAGGTATCTTATTTTAAAAGTGGTTTATTCCTATTTGCCGGTATTTCAAAGGAATATTACTTATGAAATCAATCTCAAGGCTAAGAAATACGGATGAAATTGGTTCATTTTCGGAATTCCCGGGTAATTTCAATGACCCGGCGGGTGTTCCGGGTGACCCTCAGAATTGTGAAAATCTCGGGTCACACCCGCAGAATACGGGTCAATTGACAGGTACAAATGTATGCAATTATCTGGCTACTAATCCAATTAATTATTATATGTTAATAAGCTCGTTCTGGTTCGTGGCAATAGATGAACTGTCAATACACAGGAACTATATAATATATTATACTTTAATGCAAAAAGTGACACACTGAGGGATACATGTAAATTGCAAACACAATATACGAAAGTGACAAAACACATACAATACTCGAAAAAAGTTGTTAAACAAGTCAGGTTGATATCACTGGTAGACCTATTTGGCAAATGACCGCGATTTTTGGCAAATCTTCGCGGAACGGATAATTAATAGAGGTTCATCGTAAATTTTTCGTTTTACAGTATATTTTGCGGTTCTCCGGAGATTTTCCGTGTCTCAGGGAATTATCCGCGTGTCTCAGGGAATTATCCGTTTGTCCGATTAAACTGGTGTGTATTGAGTCAGTGATAGAACCAGTGATGCGTGAGCGACGGTTATTAATAGATCGTTGTATAATCCGTTATCTGTGAGCAACGGTTATTAATAGATCGTTGTGATTATATACACTGTTTACAGTCAGATCAAAATAACCGTCTTATTACCCTTTTCAGTCGAGAAATAAAAAGCGGTGGTTTTGATATTAAAGTTACTTGCAATTTAAATATCGAATTTAGTTCAATAAAGAATAATCTATTTAGATGTGACCAATGAACAGGAAAATGCACGTGGTATTAACTTTATGTTCACCTTACAAAATTCTTCTTTATTGTCATGTTAAGATAAATCAGTTCCTGTAAAAACAGTAAAAACAGAGTCTTAATTACTGCAGATGCCGTAATCCGACATAATGTCATACTGATTTGACACTTGTCTAGTGTGAGTAACACCTGCTGTGATATTTTTGCAATACAACATGGACAAGCGGAAGGTCGTAAATCAATCTGTTGATCCGAATTTAACTTTACCTGTACAGATATTTATCTATGGAGGATATCATAGATACATTTAATAAATTGTATTGTATTCAATGGAGATAATTTAAATACACAATATAATTTATTAAGACATATTTGCAGGTATACATTGAACATGTTTTCTCCAACCAAGAAGGTTTGATATTGAATGCTTTTTTTTTTTTTTTTTTTTTTTTTTTATCAAACTTCGATCTGATCAGTCTCGTAGATTATAAACGAGTTATTCGTTTATAGTTACACATTGTTACTCTTCTAACGTCTTTTTCTTTGTGCTATTAAAAAAAAAACACAATTTTCCACATCAGATCGACATTTATATATATATGAATACTGGAAATCTTTTTTCCATCCGACACCACGCTCCCCACAAGAGCCCCAAGATATAATCATACCTGTCAATCACTAGCCGCAAGTTGAACATTTTGGCCAGCCTTCCTCGTGCTTTCAATTATGACATCGTTGCGAATTTTTTTTTTTTAAATTGACATGTGAAAAGAATAAAGTGATTGGAAGTTTATTTTACGACCTATCAGAACTTCTTGTGATTCTAATAAAATTTTTCTTAGGCCGCATTATTTTCTAACAAGAATTTTGTAAACGTTGTGTCGCGTGTGTTACTGTTTTCTAAACGATACACGAGTAGAAACAAATACATCGTTTGATAAATCTTTAATGATCCTGTTTGAATTGTCAATAATGCATGCACATGTTGTTGGTAATCAGACTTTTTTACAAACGTTGATCAAAACATGTGCGAGCTTAGCCGTTTGCATCGTTTGTGTTAGAAAGAAATGCATCTTTAATGAGTCTGAATCCGTAACCGTCAAAATAGCATGCTTTACAAAAAGATCAGCCAATTCAAACGTTTCTTTACACAAAGATGATTTTAACTACGTCATACATTACATGTAATTAAACATTTATTTAAGTAAATTTTTTTCGTATCTATCTTTTTCGTATCTATCAATTTGGTTACAGGTTTTATGCAAGTAAGTTGTACCGTGTGGTGCGTTTTCAGATTCATTTCTCAACAACTTCCTGTGAACCGAAATATTTCGGCGGGGGTATCAACGGCGGCAAGCTTACAGTTTAACTTGCTTAAATTTTATTTAAGTCAGTTTATTGAAATAAAATTGAAAATGGAAATGGGGAATGTGTCAAAGAGATAGCAACCCGACCATAGAAAAACAGCAGCAGAAGGTCACCAACAGGTCTTCAATGTAGCGGGAAACTCCCGCACCCGAAGGCGTCCTTCAGCTGGCCCCTAAACAAATATATATTAGTTCAGTAATAATGAACGCCATACTAATTTCCAAATTGTACACAAGAGACTAAAATTAAAATAATACAAGACTAACAAAGGCCAGATGCTCCTGACTTGGGACAGGCGGAAAAATGCGGCGGGGTTAAACATGTTTATGAGATCTCAACCCTCCCCCTATACCTCTAGTAGCCAAAGTAGAAAAGTAAACGCATAACAATACGCACATTTAAAATTCAGTTCTAAAGAAGTCCGAGTCTGATGTCAGAAGATTTAACCAGATAAAATAAACAAAATGACATTGTTTTTGCAGAAGATTAATCCAGACATTAACGTACTTTGGCTTCCAATTTGTTCCACTGTGTAGGATAAATTATTTACGCATTACATCATTAATAATTACCAATATTAAAATGCTGAAATGCAAGTTGTATACTTATTATTTTACTAATTTGCGTTTTGGTTCCGTTCAAATTTGCTGTTATAGCATGTATAGATTCCTTGATTTTCATAACTTATCTAGTTTCAGTTGTTAAATACTAGTCAGTAAAGAGCTAAATATTTTGCCTTCTAGCAGAGCCAACAATTAAGCATCAAACGTATACGTGATAAATTAATCATATATATATGTAATATCAGTAATGGACTCCTAGACTTTTTCTCCTTTTATAGCCGACTATGCAGTATGGGCTGTGCTCATTGTTGAAGGCCGTACAGTGACCTACATGTATAGTTGTTAATTTCTGTGGCATATGGTCTCTTAACGAGAGTTTTCTCATTGGCAATCACACCACATCTTTTTTTTAAACGGACTCATTTAGCATTTGTTATATTCTCAACGGTTGAGAAAAACTCCATGGATGACAAATCAACTGGGATTTTGAGTTGAACATTTTGATTGTGTATGTTTATAAGGGTTTGAATAGGATTTATATAGAAGAAGAGAGAATATATATATGGACAAAAAGTGCACAACAAAGGGCCAAAAAAGTAAATAAAATAGACACCAAGAAAACAAAGAATATAGAATAATGGGGGGAAATATGAAGACTACAGAAAAATTACTTACAACTATAAGACAATATTCAAGACCCTCGTATGTGTTCAAATACAATCTGTATACACTATAGTATATATCTTGCTATAAAGTTCCATTCTCAATGTTATTTGCTCGAGCATGACTGTCTGATTCTATTTAATTTTTAAATTGATGTCCGGTGGCAAACATTTCTAGAGTCGTGTCATTCAGGAAGTAAATGCAAGAAAAAATGAATCTGTTCATGCGCGGGTTGGTTAAAAATAGAGCTCCCTACATATATCTTGTTTAAAAAAATATTTATTTTACTCAGCTATCTTCAATGCACTATCTTCTTCTGTTACATGAAATTGTGATACTGTGAAATTGACTGATTAGATTTTATTTTAGCCATGATTGCCAAAGTTTGAAGTAGTAGAGACCATTTCCGTGACCTGAGTTTGTTGCACTCTGTGGGTAAAATCCAGTAGTTTTTTTTTTTAGCCTACTGAGATTTTAATTACTTATTTTCGAATGATGGAACCATATCAAAATAATAAATTGAACACGGGTTTGACAGTCAGTAAACTGTCACACAAGAAATAGATTGAATGTTGCATGTACACTAGTCCAATTTGTAATGTTGTCTTTACGTCCTTCCACATTCTTTTTTTTTTTCAAATCCGGGATCCGCTTTCGAATATATTATGGGAGTCTGTCAATGGAGCTAGAGATACATTTAACGACCTTGACTGGCTACACAACCCTTGCACGGTAGATAAATACATCATACACAGATACACTGTCTGGTTAAAGGGACAATAAACCAGAAGTGTAAATTGCCCCAGGTATTTTAAGTGTGTAATGTGTCAACAGCCACGTGTTAGTGAATTCACAATATACATATAACAGTATTTAAAAAAAAAAATTTCATACATATATCACTAAAATTCAAGCGACTGTGGTGAATTCAAAGATAATCAAAATGATCTAATTCACGTGGTAATCTACCATGCAGCTACGCATCATCGCACATCGCAAATAACTAGCTTTGCATTGTAAGATATTTAATTATACCCCCGCTTTGAAAAAAGGGGGGTATACTGTTTTACCTCTGTCCGTCAGTCCATCCGTCCGTCAGTCTGTCAGTCAGTCCGTCCGTCCCATGAATATTTTTCGTCACATTTTTTGTCAGGAACTACACTACCAGGATTTCTGAAATTTGGTTTCAGGCTTGATATAAGTCAGCTATACTTGGAACTTGATGCGTTTTCAGATTCATCACTCAACAACTTCCTGTTTACCGAACACTTGTTTGATTTTACACATGATAGCCAAGTTGAAAATTTTTCGTCACATTTTTCTAAGGAACTACAATACAAGGATTTCTGAAATTTGGTTTAAGGGTTAATATAAGTCAGCTGATGCGTTTTCAGATTCATCACTCAACAACTTCCTGTTTACCGAACACTTGTTTGATTTTACACATGATAGCCAAGTTGAAAATTTTTCGTCACATTTTTCTCAGGAACTACAATACAAGGATTTCTGAAATTTGGTTTAAGGGTTAATATAAGTCAGCTGATGCGTTTTCAGATTCATCACTCAACAACTTCCTGTTTACCGAACACTTGTTTGATTTTACACATGATAGCCTATAAGTCAGCTGATGCGTTTTCAGATTCATCACTCAACAACTTCCTGTTTACCGAACACTTGTTTGATTTTACACATGATAGCCAAGTTGAAAATTTTTCGTCACATTTTTCTCAGGAACTACAATACAAGGATTTCTGAAATTTGGTTTAAGGGTTAATATAAGTCAGCTGATGCGTTTTCAGATTCATCACTCAACAACTTCCTGTTTACCGAACACTTGTTTGATTTTACACATGATAGCCAAGTTGAAAATTTTTCGTCACATTTTTCTCAGGAACTACAATACAAGGATTTCTGAAATTTGGTTTAAGGGTTAATATAAGCCAGCTATACCGTGGTAACCAAGGTCTGTCGTTTTTAACTGTTTATATGGGAATTGGTGAAAAAGTCATAGTTCAAAGTCATAAATGAGCGTAAATAAGCATTCCATGAAAATTGTTTTCGAAAATCTAATTTGTTCATAATTCTTTTATGTAATAAACTTATTTAAATAAATTTGTACCTTCCCTTGTCTGATCACAAGCATGGCTAAAGGTATTACTCCCAAATGTATTGTGAGGTGACACGTTCAGGTATTCAAGCGATTTCCTGTCGGACTTGCAAGTTCATGCATCGCTTCACTTCTAAGGGTATTGATCAGTGTATACGACCGATAACTTGTAACTTTCCATTTTGAACTATCAGGTGTATAGTATAAATCTCTGTCTTGCGTGTCCGATATACTAGTCATTACTAAACGCATAAGCTTGTTTATAAATTACATTTCTGTTGTAAAGAATATTATCTATAAAAATCTAAATAATTAAAAAAAAAAAAAGATTTGATAAAATAAAAATCTGTTTTCACATTTTTTCCAAGGGTAAATTTGGGGAAATGTAAGTACTCGTTCTCAAAAGTGAAGGACAGTTTGAAACATACAAGAAATATTGATTTAACAAACAATACGCAGTTATCGACCATTCTTTTATACGCCTTGATAGAAAGTTACGGAACTATAGATAGTTGCAATTCAAAACTATATACATTTTTACATTGAACATAAGAAAGACACATACATTTTGTTTATTTGGGTTAAAAGTTTTGTAAATAAACTAGTCCTCGTATGACAACAGTATGTTATCATGGGATGTCGATGGACGAAGAAGAAGAAGAGAACTTATTTGAATTAAATACAGGTCGATATTTAACTTGCTTTGGGTTCATCGAAGTTATGGACATAGTAAAATCACAGATTTCTATTTCAACAATATTGTTCTCGAACAAAGGAAGGAGTTGTCATCACAATTGTTGGCTATAATGTATAATGATGTGAACATGGTTCTGAAAGTACATTATGCAAAATTTCCTGTTCCGACATGCATGTTATATATGCCACTGGACAAACACTTATTATCCCCAAGGGATGTGAATATTTTGCTGGAAAACTATTGAGTATCAAAGTTTCAAATTAATTTCGGGAATTACTTTCGTTCTTGGTATTCAATATTCAATAACAGAAAAAAAGAATAAACTGCTTGTCCGCTAAATAGGGATATTCTTGTTATAGTTATATTAAAAAATAGGGATATATGACATTAAATTGGTTCTGTCTTTTTTTTTAAACATCGTTAAAAAGATGTGTGTCTAAGGTGAACGACACAAGAACCCTGTAATACTAGTACGAGAGCATATAAACATTCCTTCTCAATAATATGGTTGTATTGGAAATCTTTTCATACAGATTGACAACTCATGGTCCGATATGCATGTAATATTTGCCACATGACGCCCATAGTTCTTTCTACCATCATCATCTTATTCTTTGATATTGCTGTAAACATCGATGGTTCACACCCAAACAAAATGGGAGTAATGTACCTTCTGATAGCTTCTCCACGTGTTATACACTTGTGAAACTTAATATATAGACGAAATTTCGGTATTGAAATGAATCTACATCTCACAAACAGGATTTTTAAATAACGATTTTGAGCAATCGTTGTAGGTTCATGAATATTCATATGGTGCTTTTCTTTAGCGCCAATTGGAAAAAACGTATCTTTAAATAAAGTTTACATTATTAAACATATTCCTCAGAAATCAGTTATCATAAAACCATACGAGTTATGATAAACCTTGATAAAACACAGTTCTGTTATCATAAAACATAAAAGAATGCACTTTGTAAACTGGAGTAAAATTATGAGAGTTCTAAGCACTGTACATGTACTATAGTAAAGTTGTAAGTCTGTTCTGTCACAAAACTTGTAAGCGATGGTCCATGCAGTTATATTCATGTCTGGAAATGTCCTTGGCTGTTTATCCAAAAGATATAGTCTGTTTTTTTTCTGTTTCTCATCGTTTTTTGAGAAATGCATTTAAGAGTGAATCGTTAACTGGGTAAAGACCAGTGGCAAATATCTCTCTGTTCGTTCTGTCGATTTGGGAAGATATTTTCTAATTCATTTGAAAATATCTATATGTGTTTGCAATGTTCAATGCTTGGACTTTGAAAAGGCGCTAATAAAGCTAACTAAATATTATTTTGATAAAAGAGGTAATACAACAAATTTAATTTTTCAAACAAATAATTCTGTAAACATCGCGTGTGAGGGTTTACACGGAGTTAAAAGAAAAGACAACAGGGCAAATCTGATGAAAAAAAAATCCCGAAAATTCGTAGTAACAGGAAATTAAACAGTAATTGAAACCCCCTTCTCAAACAAATGTACCTCATGACCTGTATTATGCTGAGGTACATTTTTTTTTGGTGAAAAAAATATAGAATGCTGGAAGTGTTTCGATGTGCTATTGGAAAATCCTTTGAAAAAAAATGGGTAGGGTTTACCAGGCCACGGCTTAGGTAGCACTTCACAGAAAATATAGTTACAATTGAGCCACAGAATGTTGAATAACCTTCCAACCCTGGCCTTCTAATACGTTAGGCAAACTGTTATTGTCATACATGCAAAACTACAGACCTATCTACGGAGTGCTACCATACTCACATGGTCCCGATACTAGTATGTTGCAGAAGTAATGAAATTAATAGAACCAGAGCCGGATTTAGTGGGGAATGGCGTTGATGAGAGTTTTTAATAGTCTTGATTTGATTGATTGATATACATGGAAGTTTTTAACGACACTGACTCAATGACTGGCTATACAACACATAGAAGCTTTTGACGACATTGACTGCCTAAACAGCCCTTTGAGTTTCTCAGTCGGCTATAAAGGGGGAATGACACGCTGTCCGCCCCCTTTTACGCCCATAAGGGTCAAGCAATATAAACAAACATTGTAATATAAGGTAATCTTATACACTCCCACTCCTGAAACACAAACAAAATTAAAAGTCATCTGATTGCAATCTTATAACTGTTAATACTGATGAAGTCGCTTTATCATTGATTTATAAGATACAAGTTGTGACCTTCGAAATTGTTTTATATTATTTTATTTGTATATTTTCCTATAGACTTTTAAGGTACCTCCGTTGTCCTTAAAAAAATCCCTTCCATAATATCCAAAACTTCATCGTTGATTTGAAAAAAAAATGATTTTAGATTTTCGATTATCAATTGAAATGAACCTACTAGAGCCTCAACTTTCAAGCGCACAATCATTACACATCACTTTAACCCTGAGTTGACATTCCACAAGCGGTCAGTAACATCACCTGTGTTTATAGTTACAGGGTATTTCCCGCCGTTGGACAATCCCGTGCAGTCGACACAATTGATTTTTAACATTCTCTATTATGAGCGAGGTCAAGTTTTAGATCAAGTTAATTACATATATTTTTAACGTTAATTATTTAATTATTAAAAAAAAACGTATCATCATTTCTTTTCTTTTCTTTTTTTTTTTTGCTAGTATAGTAAATAAATCTCAATCC
Source organism: Mytilus galloprovincialis (assembly GCA_037788925.1). Lineage (NCBI taxonomy): Eukaryota > Metazoa > Mollusca > Bivalvia > Mytilida > Mytilidae > Mytilus > Mytilus galloprovincialis. The sequence goes on along the minus strand of CM075337.1, from coordinate 49,720,242 downwards.
CGGGATGTAGATACACTTAACATTAGACCTGGAAGTGCCTTCTTATAAATGGAGAAACTGTCTTTCACATTAAAATTTAAAAGAATATTATCGCTCAGGCATATTTTAAATTTTGTAATAAGATGATTGATTGTTGGTTGTTTAACTTCCAGTGGCAAATATTCCATAAATGTCAGGACGAACTTAGTTTTAAGATCGAACTCTCAAAAGATAATTGAAAAACAGTAATGATGACAGATACGTGTGAAATAACCATCCAATCTTTTAAATATAACTTATTTATAGTTCAAAATGTAACAGATTAGTTTACAAGACGTGCATTGACGTACTTTCATATCTTTAAAATGGAACTTCTTTGTCTAAAAGACAACCCACGAGTTGTCGAAATCCAGTTGCATGCATACTATATACATACATATGCATATTATGCATCGACGATCGTTGTATTACGTAACATACTGCTATACCAATTGACCCTTAATATCAACTAAGGTTAGAACTTCCTCCAGGCCGTTCATTTTATTTTTGTTCCAATAAACGGTTCTTGAATCAATTATAATTTCTGAAGTATTTACGATGAAAGCATTATTCTCAAATCGTCTTACACAATGATAAAATTGTATTTATACCACAATTGAAAAGTAATTTAATAAAACAAATGACAGATGAACTGATTAATTATAAAGATGAATGTATGTCCATATGCTCATATATATATACACACATTCGGACTAAAATTCGCAACTTGTTATTATCTCATCGTAGCATATTGTTAATTTTGCTAATATATGCCTTCAACCCCAAGAGGTATAAATGTGCATTTCATTCTGAAAGATTAATAGATCAGCAGGTGATCAAGACCGTTTTAAAAATTCCTATTTGCCAATGAAGTTTAAATGATCTGCGTCCTCAGAAATACACATGTATTTTTCCATCATAAAAGTAAACCTTTAACCCCGAGAAATATATAATCTGTTTCTCTCTAAATAAACAGAAACATTATGTGATAAATTTTTGAAAATTCCTTATATCTCAATCGATTAATGATACTAGTAGTTCTGTAAACTTCTACATATATCACAATCTGTACCTCAATACAACCGTCCCTCACACTTCACGGATTATACAACGATCAATTAATGATTGAACGTCGCTCACGCATAACGGATTATACAACCGACCTTTTAATAACCGTCGCTCACGCATCACTGGTTCTATCAATGACTCAATACACACCCGTTTTATCGGACAAACGGATAATTCCCTGAGACACGGAAAATCTCCGGAGAACCGCAAAATATTCTGTAAAACGGAAAATTTACGATGAACCTCTATTTATTATCCGTTCCGCGCAGATTGGCCAAAAAACACCGAATTTTTTACAAAAATCACGGTGATTTTCCAAATAGGTCTGCCAGTGTATTAATAATATATCATAAGAATATATTGTACGCATATAGAAAAATGACCAATGTGGACCTTATTTTTTTTATTTCATCGATTGTTTTATATAATTCTATTGGGATCTAGAACAGTTTTAAGTTTAAAGTTTGAGTCAAGCAGGTTACAATATGGATAATGGGTTTTAATTGCGGCGCCCCTCCATTTCATGCTAGCTGGAACACTGGGGTATATATAATATTACTATTTATTTGGTAGGTTTCCCTTTACTCCCTTAAGTACAAATGCTATTAGCTCTATCAGAGATTGGCTACAGTAGTATGGAAATGTAAAGTATGCCTGGAGAATTTTAGTTATAATGATTTATAATAATTAAAAAATATTTAAAAGCCACTTACCACTGTTGCATGTTCTATGTTGCCACTTTTGACAGCCATCACATTGCAAAGCTTCTTGTCTAGGGCGCACAACATTTTGGCACTGTAAACAACTGTTGTCTGACATTGTGTAAGAAAGAACAACCCATAAGTGTTGCCCTTTATATATGTTTCTAGGTATTTACTCATTATAGCTTGCACACACTTATGTTTACGGCTTTTAATATTAAAACAATAAAATATTGTTTTCAAGTATTGTGTTGTCTTAACAGATGTAAGGATCAAACGAGAACACAAGCTGCAAACACGAGCTATACACTTTTGATCTCTATTGAGGAATTATTAGATTTAAGCATAAAATACTGATTAATGCATAACTACAATTATTATGGTTTAATTATGATTCAATTAAATAATGTTTATTCAAACAACAAAGATCAACAACATATCTAACAATCAAATATGATTTAATTAAGTAATGTTTATTCATACATACATAATCATTAAGAGTTCAATTAAATGATGATTATTCTTTTTGTAATGCATATTTTATATACAAATTATAATATCTATGCAACAATTCTTTATTTTTTTATAATAAATTTATTTTTAAAAACGAGGTGCCGTATTGTCTTGGTCCCGAAATGTCCGGATACGGAAATGTCCAAAATGGGTGCCGAAATGTCTTCGGACTTGGGTGCCGATATGTCTTGTTACCACATGTATCATGCTTACAAAAAATCGGCAATCCAGCATCACGCTTAGACCCCAATCAGACCCACTTATAAGGTGCAAAAAAAATGTGGAGATTATGCATTTTCGTGTACATATACCATGTATACATGTAAACCTGTACATATATATATGCACACGTTCATTATAAATACATTGTACATTTGTATATCAACATGATCAATGTCATCTCTTACCTTTGCAAATTTAACTTGTAACTAAAGCTTACTTTTCCAACTCATGCTTTTCATGCTTTTTACCAGCTTAGATATATCATTTATTTCATATGAAGTATTTATTATCTATCATAAAAATAAAATAGAAATTGTACGTTAAAAAATTACATGAATTTTAATAAGTTACATTTTGTATCTAAAACATTCACAATTGTTTCAATTTTGCTTATTTTGTTGGAAATTATATAAATGTACATGTATAGCTTTGTCCCCTCAGTCATGTTCTGTTGACTTTGAAACATTTGGCTTAGTTTTCATTATAAAGTTTGTAATCATGGTAATTGGGTTAGTTTAAGTGGAACAACTGATGGAAAGTCAATGATTATTGATATTTCGTATGCACAAGTACAAGTTGTATTAACATTTTAAAGAATTTTTCTAGGGCAGAAGGGTAATTGATTGTACAAAAATGTACATTTTACAGTATATCCATGCAACTTAAATAAAAAGTATTAATTTCTTCTATTTTACAGGTAAAAGATCAAAGGTACAATGATGCAGTCCAGATTCTTAATAATCAACTACAAAGTCATCAGAAAGTAAGTATTGAGTGTGCAGTGGTTGAAATTAATGGAAACCAGTTGAATGTCAAATAGCTGTCTTGTTTTTAAAAAATGCACCTTTTTTGTTAATTTGCATTGCAGTACATGATATGTATTAGGAATTAAATTGCAAGTAAATATGAATTCACCAACATTCCAACTGACTTCATTTTTAGAAAATGACAGATCTGTAAAAAACACAAACATTTAGCTACTTCTCTACAAGCAGAACCAAATACAATGAAAGTCCCAACTACATGGTTTCAGAATTTGAAGCTATACAAAAAACCTTACAAATATAGATTTATTTCATCTTCAAGCCATTGTTCCACAACTAAATTGTCTATTCTACTTACTAGTACACTTGGTACAATAAAAAACCTGATAATAAATTGTTCAAATAAGGCCTTTGAAAATAGTGGAATTAATTACTTTTGGAGTGTCAAAAACTCGTTGGAAGTACTTGATAAATTGCATGCATACAGTATGTTGGTGATTTTGAATCTGTTCTAAGTTTAGATTTTTCTACCCTATATACCACTTTGTCTCATATGCATATTGTCATTAAGAAAAAATTCACACCCTAATTAACTGGGCATTTAAAAATTCAGACTGCGAGAACATATGTTCAAACTCTTTTAGGTCATTTTTTAGTAGCAATAAATAAAAGAACTATGTCAATTGTACATGCTTTGATATTATACATGTACATGTATATGTGTTGAACTTTTTACTTGATAACATTTTTGTTCACTTTGGAGATTCCGTATATCATCAAGTTATTGGAATTCCAATGGGGACTAACTGTGCACTACTTATTGCAGACCTGTTTTTGTATTGTTATGAGTTACAATTTATGACTAAATTAGCAAAGACCCATCGAAGCAACATTTTATACAAAAATTTAACAATACTTTTAGATTTTTGGATGATATATATTCTTTTTTTTGGTTCTCAATAATGACGACTTCAGTATGTATACTAAAGAAATTTATCCTGTTAAACTTACTTATGATAAAGCTAATACTAACAATTACCACTGTCCTTTCCTCGATCTTGATATCTATACATTAACGGGAAGCTTTATACAAAAATTTATGATAAAAGAGATGATTTTTTATTTCCTATCGTTATTATTATCCATTTTTAGATGGTGACTTTCTCTTGTCACCATCTTATGGTGTTTAACTTTATACATCTCAACTTGTACGATTCGCTTGTGTATGTAACAACATATTAGATTTTAGTGAGAGAAATTTATGTATTACTGAATAATTATAATACACCAGGGTTTTTCAATATTACAAACTAGTCAAAACATTATCTAAATTTTATCATCGGTATAAGGAAATAATTCATAAATATAACTCAACATGCAGACACCTTATACGTTCAGGTATTTCACATCCAATCTTTTATGGTAATAGTCTTTACAAAGCACAAAAATGTCAGTATTCACCTCAAAAGCTTACAAAACCTTTAAAAGACTTATTAAGAAGGGATATAGTTATGATACTGTTGTCAGGTCATTAAAGATTGCATATTTTGGCTTTAATATTGATTCACTTATAGGGTCTTTGCATCGGAACTAAACACATTTATTTAAAAAACAGTTGTTGGCATGACACAAGTTATGTTCTTCTCGTATATTTTATGATAGTATGATACTAAACCCCTAAAAATAAGAGGGATTGTGCCTGATATTCATATGATGAAGACATAATCTTTCAATCAGTTAAGTTGAGGTCTGGAGCTGGCATGTTAGTTAACTGCTAGTAGTCTGTTGTTATTTATGTATTATTGTCATTTTATTTATTTTCTTTTGTTATATCTTCTGACATCGGACTCAGACTTCTCTTGAACTGAATTTTAATGTGCGTATTGTTATGTGTTTACTTTTCTACATTGGCTAGATGTATAGGGGGGAGGGTTGAGATCTCATAAACATGTTTAACCCCGCCACGATTTTGCGCCTGTCCCAAGTCAGAAGTCTTTGGCCTCTGTTAGTCTTGTATGATTTTTAATTTTAGTTTCTTGTGTATAATTCTCAGTTTAGTATGACATCCATTATCACTGTACTAGTGTACATTTTTTAAGGGGCCAGCTGAAGGACGCCTCGGGTTGCGGGAGTTTCTCGCTACATTGAAGACCCATTGGTGGCCTTCGGCTGTTGTCTGCTCTATGGTGGGGTTGTTGTCGCTTTGACACATTCCCCATTACCTTTCTCAATTTTATGCAAAGATTTACATGTTTAACCTGCTGCTAAAGCATAATGGTAATGAATTAATAAAATCAAAGGTGATCAATTGGTTAGGTGGCTAAGGCAGAATGTACAAGTGGTTTCAGCATTGTTTTTGCAGATTTTTTGAAAGGTCGGATGATGAAGTGATAATCAAGTTGAAGTCTTTTTGTTCTTAACTGATGATCTTCAATCTCATAATTTATGAATCAAATTTTATATATACAGGGATATACCCCAAAAATTTAGCTAATTATATGTTATATTTTTCAGTCTAGAGCAGCCTTGTCCTTGTTGGGATACTGCTATTTCCAGATGCAGGATTTTGTTAATGCCTCAGATTGCTATGAACAGCTGAGTATAATGCACCCAGAAGTTGATGATTATAAACTGTATTATTCCCAGTCCCTCCACAAGGCTTGTTTGTATCAGGAGGCAATGAAAGTTGCTTGTCAAATAGACAACCCAGAGTACCAAGGAAAGGTAAGATTTCAAAAATATTATTCCTGTATTTCATGACATTAGTTTTTAGAACACCAACTTTTAATACAGTAAATATAAGTTTGTTTAACATAATTTCCATACCCTACTGTGGATTCATTTATTTTCGTGAGTATCAATTTTCGTGGATTGCTGAAAACTTGCATATTCGTGGATATTTGATTTCGTGGTTTTGACAATCTCTGTATACAAAGACTATTGGCAATATGTTGTTCGTTGAACATTTGAATTCGTGGTTCCCCTGTAACAACGAAACCCACGAAAATTGGTATCCAACGAATACTAATGAATCCACAGTATAATAATCTTATAATATGCTGATTTCAGATGTCATTTAAATGTTTTATGTTCAAACTTGATTCCTGCATCATTGTATATTGTGCCCTAGCTGGCCTACATGTTCAATCATCTGTGTTATTCAAACCTACCTACAGAAATGTATTAATTTATATCTTTTATCCCGAGACATGAAAAGCATCCCTATTAAGATTATCCTCCCTTTGCTAAAAGAATTTTAATGCCAAACAAATGCACTAAAAACATTGTCTTTTACCAAATACTTTCATTTTGACTAAGCAATAATAATCAAAATCAAACAAAATTTCACTCAATTATATGTACAATGTATAATTAACTTTTCTTAATAGAATCCCTATTAAGATTATCCTCCCTTTGCTAAAAGAATTTTAATGCCAAACAAATGCACTAAAAACATTGTCTTTTACCAAATACTTTCATTTTGACTAAGCAATAATAATCAAAATCAAACAAAATTTCACTCAATTATATGTACAATGTATAATTAACTTTTCTTAATAGAATCCCTATTAAGATTATCCTCCCTTTGCTAAAAGAATTTTAATGCCAAACAAATGCACTAAAAACATTGTCTTTTACCAAATACTTTCATTTTGACTAAGCAATATAATAATCAAAATCAAACAAAATTTCACTCAATTATATGTACAATGTATAATTAACTTTTCTTAATAGAAACATACAATTTCTTTCTCCTAGTTCAGTTGTAAATAACAAAATGTCTTTGATGTTAAGAGTATAAAAATCACATTGGTCTTCAATGTTGAAATATTTTGAAAATGTGCAAGGAAAAATAATAATTTGAATGGAATTGATATAGATGGTATTTTATTCACAAAGGATTCCAAAGCAATAGCTAAAAAGAAGCTAATGGTGAGGTTCTTTAGATTTCCAGTTGTTTCTGATTGTTATATTTCATTGTTTTGTTTGTTTGTTTAAGGTGGTACCTAACACTACAGGGAGATAACTCTGTAAAATCAGCTAAATGTTTTAATAACCTTGTGTTGTTACAGGGATATTAAGCTTCTCAATGATCAAAATGAGTGTTTGTCAAACTGCTATATAACCAGTGTAATTTTTCTGATAAAACAGTTGGTTCAAAATTTTTTTAATTTTTTATATTTTTGTCACGGGGGCAAAGTAAATACTTTGTCAAAATTTTAAGAAAATTAAACGAGCCAAATTAATTTTAGTTAAAGTGTTGGGTACCACCTTAAATATTTGAAGTACCATTTATAATCATGATAATTGTTAAATTAATATGATTAAAATACAGGTCATATGCCCATGCCAAACTTACAAGGAGCTGACAATGCTATGTTCAACATCCTGTTTAAAAGGAACTAGTTTTAGTGATCATTTGGTTTTGTTGTAATGACACACACCTACAAAAATTTATAGTCAGGCATTTCAATGGCTTATATATGTAATAACTGCTAGAACATTGTCAGGTCATTGTATAAAGTAAAATCACAAAAATACTGAACTCAGAGGAAAATCAATTCGGAAGTCCATAATCACATGGCAAAATCAAATAACAAAACGCATCAAAAACGAATGGACAAGAACTGTCATATTCCTGACTTGGTACAGGCATTTTCAAATGTAGAAAATGGTGGATTGAACCTGGTTTTATAGCTAGCTAGACCTCTCACTTGTATGACAGTCGTATCACATTCCATTATATTGTCACCGATGCTTGAACAAAACAAACATACACAATAGTCAAAAATGTCAAAAATAGGGGTACAGCAGTTAACATTGTGTTATCATATTAATCACTATAAAAACAACAAATGTAATGAAGAAGCACACATAAAATTAACATCCTCATTTTGATTATATTATACATTTTTATTTGTCTATGTAAAATGCACCCATCAACTTGGACACAGGCAATTGTCAGATTAATTGTTATATATACATTTTGTAAGTGTTTTATGCAAGAAAGAATTGTCATTATTACCTATGGTAAATTATTAAAGTTTGCAACATATGCCACTGAAGGCCAAACAATGAGAACCACACAGTATCATCACTAAGTATGCTTTATTATGATTGTAGCTGTAGCAGCAAATATGTATAAAGCTTTCGGTACTATTTCAGAAAGCACACAATTTGTACTTTTTGGTTTCGAATTTTTCAAAAGTGAACATGTCTTTAATGGATGATTTGATATTTCTTTTTCATTGTTTAATTGTTTAAAGTAGAGTATTTAGGTGATTATTTAAGTTTCTCATATCCAAAAGAATAAAAGGTTTGCTGTGCTTTTAAAGTACAATTGTAATGTTTGTACATACTGTATGTTCATTGGGTCCTTTAAGTATGAGTATGGATAATATAGTGCTTGTTAAGACAAAACAATGGCTTCATGTGTCCATTACTTGTCAATCTCTTGTGACTTGATAGTTGGTATTTGCTGCTTAGCTGCGAATAACACTTTTCATTTAGGAGCTTCGAGTCAAGAGTTAATGACTGATTGAAATAAAAGTGTATGTGTTGGATGTTTCTCTGCAGACTGTTGCCTTGTGAACAAGAATGATGAAATTCTAGCTCAGATTAAGTACACAACGGGGTTTAAATTCATATCTTATCACACATGACAATGTCTTGAAATACATATAGTAATTGCCACTAGACCTTAATTTTTGGCTTAAATCCCAATCCATCATCAGGAAGCAGGACAAATCGCCCCACTGGCAAAACGCCCCACACCAAATCGCCCCACTTTTTCACAAACTCTCCCCACTATTAAAAAAATAAAAAGATCGCCCCAACCTGGTTAACCGACTTTTTAAAAAATCTCCTCACTTGTGAAAAGGGTTAAATCCAGTTAATGTTTCCCCTTTCAACTCGCACCACTTATTGAAAAAAGGAAAAATCTACTTCTATATACAATTTTCAGGTCTACCAACTAGCCGAACTTAAATGAAAACGTATTTGGATTTTTGTAATCTACACAGAATACAAAAAAAAAACAACACGAAATTCATTAAACTTTTTTAACATTCTTAAAATATAATTGCAAATACATTTTCGTATCATTATTGGAGAATAACTTTATACAAGTTTGTAAGCTTAGTTATTTGTATAACAATTGAAAGCAAACCTGTTAATTGTATTATAATCATACAATTGATGCGTGATTAACATTTATATATAACTTTATTCAGAGTTTTTAACAGCAATTTGATTTTATAGCACTTCACTTAGGTTTTCAAAGGTATTGACGTGGGCAGGGACAAAGATATACAACGGGATTGCATCTTTTTTATAAGTGGTTTATCTATTTGTCATGAGTGGGACCAGTTGACAGACCGTATTTCATCGGTATTTTAACCCTTTTCATAAGGGGGCATGTTATCATACCTATTTGCAATGGGAGTTAACCCTTTTCATAAGTGGGGCGAGTTGGTAAACAAGAGTGGGGCGTTTTTTTTTAGAAAGTGGGGCGAGTTTGTGAAAAAGTGGGGTGATTAGGTGTGGGGCGATTTGCCAGTGGGGCGATTTGTCATGGATTCCATCATCATCATCAATTTTCTAATCCATGTTTGCATACTTGAAAATCAAATAGAGAAAAGGGTTTATTTTTCTTTATCTCTTAGCTCTTCCTTTCCAAACAAACGGAAAGTTATGAATAATATACATTTTAAAAAAATTCTGTTTTGACATTTTCAGATCACTAAATTACAAGCTGCTATTAAATATGGCGAGGAAGATTTACCTGGAGCTAAGGTGAGTTCAATTATTCATGTTATTGGTATCTTGAAGATTTGTGTGGCTTTCCTCCAAAATTCCCTGCAGTGATATGAAAAATTCCATACGTTTTGGATAATAACTTACAAAATAGATGGAAAAAGAACCAAATACATGCAAACATGCTGTATTTATATTGTGTTTTTCAAGTACTATAACCAATACGTCAACTGTATTTGGTAAATGGGATGTATGTTACGTGTACATGTTGGTCTTGCCAGTATCATCTGACCTTGACATCATTTTTATATGTCATACGCTCCTTTTAGGGACAGTAATGTTATTCAGTCACATCTGTTTTTCTGTTACATTGTGACATGGGAGATAACTCAGAAAGGAAATCTTGAAATAATAATCAAAATGCAAATGTCAAGCATTAGAACTTGAAATAGATATGCACAAGTAAGAATATCAATTCATAAAAAAATAAGATTCTTTAAAGTGTTTGACACTTCTTTCTAAATTTATTAATATTGTCCAGTTGTCCATGAAACAAATGAGTAAATGAGAAATTTTTTTTTTTTTTAAATTCAACAAAAGAGGTCAAAGTTCACCATTGGAGTTATAAGTCATCTTTATTAAGTTTCATTCATATTCATTAATCATCATTAGTCCATTGATAAGTATAAGTTTTACCGGAATCCAATGGTAGCAGACCTCAGTAGCAGTAGAAACTTGGCGGTATATATAGCTGTCTATTTTAAGCTGAAAAGAATGTGAGGTGCTTAAGATTTTTTTCATGGCAAATACTAGAATGTGATCAATTTATGTTTATATGTTAGGTATTCATATTTTGGTCAAACCAATATATAGATAGAAAGTGAAATTTAAAAATTTCAAAGTTTGCCTTTACAACAATATTTTGAAATTTGTTTTAAACCCTGTGTTATATGGGAAATAACCCTGTTCTAACCTACTTAGATGTTTACACATTCTTGTAATATTGCCTGAGGGTTACTATAATGATCAGCTGATCATGTAAATAAAAAAAAACTATGTTACCTTGCAAGGCCTATGACTGAGTGTGATTGAATGAAAAGTGTAAACATATTACATGTCATTGCAAGAGGCTGTAAATAATGTTTTCATTTTTAATAAACATATATATATCTAATTTTATAAACATATTATATCATAATTATTTTATTAGATATGGTCTATGAATAAAAAAGATATCATGCCAGTTTTATGTTGATATGTATTTTTTAAAATCTTATATTCTGCACTTTTGTCTTGCCTGTTTTTGCTAAAAAATGGATATATATAATTGTCTAATTTTGAATGACCAGTGTGGCTGTATGTAAAATTATGTAACCCATTCTAATATATCTACTTAATTGTTTTTAAATAATAGCAGCTGATACATTTGTATATTTTAAAAATTTCATGAGAATTATTTTTGTGGTCTCTTTTTTGCCATGCCTGCATTTTTTGGTTCATATAGTTCAAATGTAGGAGTTGTTAAAAGCATATATCTAGTTCACTCAGTTACTTTTGACAGAGAACTTTTTACCATTAAATCTAGTTTGATTAAGATAATTTTTCTACTTATTTTGTGCTCCTTAGAGAGGATTTTGTTTAATGGTCACATCTAGTTTTCTGGAACATTTAGATATGGGAGATAACTCTAGGTTAAATTTTATAATGAAAAACAAAATGAAGCTTTACTGCAAAGGATCTTTGAAGTTGCAAGTATGGCGATGAATTTTGAGAAATTACTAAAAAATTAAATTACGTTTTTTTTTTAAAGGGGCATGCTTGTGAAAAAGCATGGAATAATTTCTGAGCTTGCAGTTTAACTTATGATTTCTGTTAGTATATATGTGTCATGTTAAAAAAATATCTAATGAAATAAAATTTTTGAACAAAAGAGGTCAAAGTTCACCATTGGATAAGTCTTCATTAACATCAAGCTTCATTAGTCCATACATAAGTATAAGTTTAACCAGAATCCAATGGTAGCAGACCTCGGTAGAGCAAGAAACTTGGCAGTATATATAGCTGTCTATTTTAAGGTGAGAAAAAAACACAGGTACAAACAGAATTTTTTTTGGCAAATACTTAAATATAATTATTCAAGCTTTTGTGTATAAGATTAAGATTTTGGTCAAAGTAGTTATTAGATAAAAAGTGAAATTTTAAAATTGTAAAAGTAAACATTTACGACAATATTAAGAAACAAGTTAAAGCCATGTGTTGCATGGGAAATAACCCTGTTCAATTTACATGTTGATATGTTTAACATTCTTGTTGTATTGCCTGGGGGTTATGATCAGCATATTTAAATAAACAACACCGTTACTTTCTTGGGCATATGACTGTACAGGGGTGGATCCAGCCATTTTAAAAAGGGGGGTTCCAACTACATGTCCCCATTCAAATGGATTGATGGTCCAAAAAAAGGGGGGGTCCAATTACATGTCCCCATTCAAATGCATTGATGGTCCAAAAAGGGGGGGGGGGATCCAAAACTTTGATTTTAGTTGAAATCAAACAATGTTTAATTTTGGACCTGTCAAACCTTAGTATGGACTAATTTGAAAACAGGGTCCAAAATAAAAAATCTAACTGCACAATAAGATACAGCATATCATAGAGCTGCTAAAATTCATTTTTTTATGAATTCAAACAAAATTTTGTTTGTTGGAACTTGGACCTTCATCTAGACCATTAAAAAATTGATGCCCAATTTCCAAACTACAAATACAAGATGAGACCCCCCAAAATTAAAGACTTTAAATTAATCCCATTGAAATAAGTTTAAAGATTTGTATTATTTTCAATTGAAGATTTCTTGCTATTGAACATTTGGAAAATGTAAAACCAGTCATGTATCTTCCTATATCTATATAAAAAAAAGAAGATGTGGTATGATTGCTAATGAAACAACTCTCCACAAGAGATCAAAATGACACAGAAATTAACAACTATAGGTCACTGTATGACCTTCAACAATGAGCAAAGCCAATACTGCACAGTCAGCTATAAAAGGCCCCAAATGTTGTTCATAGCTGGAAAGGGGCATATTCTTTATAAAAGATAATAGGGGTGATATGATTGCCAATGAGACAACTATCCATTGAGGGAAAAAGATTTTAACAGTCAGAGGTCATTTTATGGCCTCCAACAATGAGAGCAAAACCCATGCTTATTATAAAGTAATTAAGCTTTAAAGGACACAGGATGGCAAACTCTTTTAATTTAGCAAAACTTTGACATAAGTGTCTTCAGAATCAAGAAAATACAGCCAATTGCATTGAGTGTGTAGGTAAAGTTAATACCTTTGGTTAGTTTTCTTTCTAGTTGAACCATGAAGTTTTTATTAGGGAGGTATTCTACTCTCATTTCAAAGTAGCCTATTTCTACAGACGGATAGATTGGTTATCTGTCGGACTTTTCTACTCTTGAAGGAGGTTAGTTTACCTAACCTAAATATGACTTCATGGTTCAGCTAGCAAGCAAACTAACCAAAGATATAACCGTTACCTCCATGCAATCAGCTGTAACTTGGAATGTTGTTCATATTTACAACACTTTAATGCTGAAACTACAACAATTAAGTGCAGTAAGTTTTTACATCATTAAAGATAATTCATAGTTCAGCATCTGTTTACAAATTACATGTAACTTGTCAAAAAATTATGTCACGTCCTGCTGATTAACTGTTAAACACAAACTTATGTTTTACAAATTACAATCATTTACTGATTTAGTATTGAGAAAAATAAATCTATAAGCCAAAATTACAAAAAATCATATATTGAGGCATCTAACAATGGAAAAAAGTATTAAAAGTAATTAAGAAAAATAATAAAACATTTCTAACTATTTCTCAAATAGCAAAAGAGGTCAAAGTTCACCATTGGATTGTATAGTAGTCATATTTTTCTTATTATATAGTATACTTAGTTACTTTTTCATATTTTCTTAGTAGTAAGTCATTTTCATTTTTTCTTAGTATTCATTACTTAGTGTAAGTTTAATCCAATGGCAGCAGACCTCATCTGTACTGATGTTGGATTCGTTTATATAGCAGGAGAAATGCAACACTTTACGTCTGCTGGTGAAGATTATTAACTACTTGTGCAAATAACTTTGATTGGTATATCCATTGAAATATTATATTTGGGAGAAATATTAATATTTTTCATTGAAGTTTTGAGTAAAATTTTATTCCAGTAAAATCTTTTGGAATCTGAATTATTTTGATATTTAAGATTGGTGCATTGTATGGGGAAATAACTCATATGATTAAGAAATACATGTATAGAAAGATGAAGAGGCAAGATAAACTATTATATATCATCTGTTACCAATGTGTAATTAGCTGTGAAAAAGCCATTTCATATTGATATATTATATTCATCTACTCCATTGAATGCATCTGTATCATGTATAGAGTATTTTAACTGTAAGATTTTTTTTTATAAGAAATGTTTTATGATGTACATGCAGACGCATGAGTCATATTGTGTCATATGTAAATAATTATTGACAAACTTCCATATGAACCTGGAAAGTAAAACATTAATTTCAAAGTATGCATCTATTAACTTGAATGATTTAAACTAAGTTAGACTTCTTATCTAAATAATACAAAATATAATGCTGTAGACTCATCTGATTCTTTAATAGTAAGAAGTTCAGTTACTCAACAAATCGAGAATCACTAGAGATAGAGAACTCTTTTATTGGAATTACTCTGGTTTGATGAGGGGCAACAGCTTCCACACTTTAGACATACTCCTACATATGTGCCAGACCACATTGTAATTGTACATGTACTCATAGACCCCACCCCGTTCACACTAGGACATTTTTATCGATTTAAACTAGACCGGTTCCCTTTAGATAGATTTAAGGGCCAATGTGAACGCTGTGAATCGATCTTCAATCGGTCTAAACTAAAACACCAAAAGAGGTAGTTTAGTTTGAATCGATCTAAAGTAAACCGATCTTACGTTAAATGTGAACGCAGAGATCGGTTTAAACTAGTACGATTGAATCGAAAATAACTCATGCGCATGTATAGCGGCAAAATTATTCCAGAGGTTTGTTGTTCAACCCATATTTCTCTGTTAACAGGCCTTTAAAATAACTGAAAACATGTTGTCTTAGCCGTAGCATAGATTTGCGAAATCTGTGTCTTTTTTCTTAGATATTGATTTTTTTTCTCTTTTCAGGAACCGCAGTATTTCATCGTGTTGTAACTTTGTTGCTACAGTTATTTTTTTCAAATTTAAAGAATACTGCAATAAAAAAATAAAGAATACACTGGTATCAAGATTTTAACTTGTGATTCAAGAGAAACAATAACTTTTACTTTCTTTCAAATATGTGTATCGGTGTATTATACATGAGTTTGATAAATCAGTTCTAGTTATATACAATGTTTACAGTTTTACGGGTAAAAAGGTCAGATCGATTGCGTTTTTAATTGTAATGTGAACGCAGTGGTTCAGATTAGACCGATAGAGATTGCTATGATCAAGGATAATGTGAACGCTAACTGGTTTTATTTAGATCGATTCAAATTAGATCGATCAACAAAAATGCTAGTGTGAACGGGGTCTTACATTACTCCCAGAGCAACTGAGATCACCTCCCTACGTCTTGTTTTGTATATAATTACTGGTGTGTGTCTTTTGATCAATTTGCATTTTTTTGTCATGGTGTTGCCAGTTTGTTTTACTGTATGACTTCCCTTTTACACGTTAATTTTTAGCAATGCTTCGATGAAATCTTATGAATTACCCAAGAACTTCATCATAATCTTTTCTGAAGGTATGAAGTTTATTAAATCCTGAACTTTATACATTTTAGAGTTTGGTAGAGCAATGTCCAGCAGATGATCCAGATACAGAAATCAACCTTGGATGCCTCTTGTTTAAGGTAATGTATGATGCATAATCATTACTTATATTATTTTGGAATGTCCAGATTAAAAAAAATATATAGTCATATATTCATATATTCAAATCAATTCAAATAAGCATAGTTTTGGAAAGATTTTTTTTTTTTTGCATTTTAATGTAAAGAATGCAAAAATATAAGAGTTTGAAAATAAAGGACACACCAAACCTTACTTTTATCCTAGCAAATTTACAAGAGAGTTACTTAAAATATATTATTTAAAATATTCCAGTGTCTTAAAATCATTTCATAAGCTGTATCTTTATTTATATACATTTAGTATCTGTCTTTTATAGAGGGGGACATGACCTTTTTCGGGACGTTGGGATAGGATGTTATTAAGCTCAGGATTTTGGGATTGACCCTTTCAGGATCCGGGAATTCTTTTTTCGAATTTCGGGATGTCGGGATTTCAATTTCTTTAAATTCTGGATCTCAGGATTTCATGTTTCTAAGCCTGGGATTTCGGGATCAGGACCCCTCCGATCCCCCCTGACGGTTACAGTGCTTTTCTCCTTTCGTTATTATACTTAGTCAATAAATTACAGTGCTTATCCAGTGACCTTTGGGGTATCACAATAGCAATGGCCAAAACAGTTTACCAAATTGCAGTTAGATTTCTTCTCCAACTAACTGATCAACTGGTAAAATGTTTTAGCAGATTGCTAAGTGAAATGTTGTTAGTATGAAGTGAGTGCTGTGAAATCAAAAGTAATACTTACCATCCAGATCCAGTTAGTTGATATCTTTGTCATTTGTTTCAAACACAAAAATGACTTACTATAATATGAGTCACTGAATAAGAAGGTCTAATTTTGACATGGAAACTTCTATCATAAATAGATTTTATAAAAAAATAGTTCAAACCATTGTTTTGTAGATGTATATTTTATAGCTTTGTCTTCTAAGACAAAGTTATTGTGTAATTATGATTCGTATAATATTTTCTATACAAATTACTGATCTGCTGGCATTAAAGGGAAATAATTTTTATTGAGTTGTTGTACACTAAAAAATTAATCAATGATACCTGGCTTCTGATTTTGCCTACAATTTTTTTCAAAATTTTAATCATCTTAAAAATAAATTTCATTGTTTCTTTTCAAAACAGAGGATAAAAGTTTAATAATCATAAAAGTAATGTTACAAACAAATTAAATGAGGAAAGTTGATATAAATTTGTCAGACAAAAATTGTGACAACATTTTGCTGATTTTCAGTAATGTAAATTATTTCCCTTTAATGGTAGCAGATAAGTAATTGCTTTAGAAAAAAAAATCCAAATTACAATAATGCACAAACTTGTTGTTGGAAAACAGAGCTATTAATTATAGACTTACAAAACAATGTTTTCAACTATTTATTTATAAAATCTATTTATGATAAAAGTTTCCATGTCAAAATTAGACCTTCTTATTCAGTGACTCATATTATAGTAAGTCATTTTTGTGTTTGAAACAAATGACAAAGATATCAACTAACTGGATGTGGATGGTAAGTATTACTTTTGATTTTACAGCACTCACTTCATACTAACAACATTTCACTTGAGCAATCTGCTAAAATATTTTACCAGTTGATCAGTTAGTTGGAGAAGAAATCTAACTGCAATTTGGTATACTGTTTTGGTCATTGCTATTGTGATACCCCAAAGGTCACTGGATAAGCACTGTAATATGATTATGAATTTGGTTCTGAAATTAACATGTTTATGATACAAATTTCTTTTTCCTCTTTGGAATTAAATGCTTTTGATATAGACCATTTTATTTTTGTACATTTGTATATGAATCTTTGCTCTAATTTATTATAAAACAAATACAATTTTAGGATGGAAGATATGAAGAAGCTTGTTCCAAGTTTACTACAGCCATGCAGATACTGGGATACAAAGCTGATCTATCCTATAACATAGCTCTATGTCACTACATGTTGAAACAATATGCTCCTGCACTTAAACATATTGCTGATATCATTGAGAGGGGTATTAGAGAACATCCAGGTAAAAGTTTTTCTTCAAACGTTATGTGTGCACTGTTACTTTTATTAGTAAAAGTCTTCAAAAATATTTATGTGTTTCATTCAAAAAAAATTAATAAGGCTGTTGGCCAGATAAAAATATAAACAACACTTGATAGATCTTGATAATGTTTATATAAAAAAGTGAAATATTGGAAATTTTAACAAAAGAGGTCGAAGTTCACCATTGGAGAGTAAGTCAACATAAAGTTTCCATATTAAATCAGTTCAGTAAGTAACAGAAATCCAATGGCAGCAGACCTCAGTGAAGTAAGAGGCTGAGGAGTATAAATAGTCAGCAATTCACCATGAATAACTGATTGATGGTATAATCTATGAATCAAACTGGCAATTATCGATTTAATGATTGATGGAAGTAAAAGAGAAAAATGTCATTTTGTGCTAAAAGAGATTTTGAATTTATTAATACTTTATTATTTATTTTTATTGAAAAGTAAACTTATTATATTAATTTTCAAATATTACAGAAAATATGGGAGATAACTGCACATCTTTCCTTCTTACGATACTTTAGTTGTATTAATCAATAATGATGAGATTTATAGAACAGGTGTAATGTTATATCATTCAACAAAGAAAATGTTTCTGATACAATTATTGATCTTAAAAATCTTAAATGAAAAAAAAGCAAAGTAATGTACAATTAATACTTTTATTGATTTTTGGCATTTTGACAAAAGTATGTTAAGTATTTATCATCATGCATGCATGAGTGCATGCCGAGTAAAATAAAATAAATAAGGTTTACAATTGTGGATGTGGAAGTGTTCAGAGGACGAAATAAAGCATTTACATTGAAGAACCATAAAAAAAGAAAATTGAACATAAAGGAAAATTTTAATTTTGTAAAATAAACAAAAGTGTGTTTTAATAATCAATGAATCAATAAGGGCTGTTCCAGAAAAAACTATGTCCCCCCCAGGGAAGGCATTTTTCAAAATTTTATGTGGGTGGTGGGGTAAAACAAAAGTGTGGTCCCTGGGGCCGGGGGCATAGTATTCTCTGGAACAGCCCTAAGATTAATGATAGGTTTATAAGTTCGGATGCAATGATTCAGTATTCAATATCATAAAATAACTATAAATGAATCATTTACATTGAAATATAATAAAAATGAAATTTTGCATTAGTCGGAAACAAAATCGTAATAAAAAAAATATTTTGGGGAAAAAAAGGGATGGGGGCTTAGACCATCCAAAGAAAACTTGTAAACATATTGACTGATATATTTTTTTACAGAATTAAGTGTAGGGATGACAACAGAAGGAATAGATGTTAGAAGTGTTGGTAATACTCTGACTCTCCATGAGACAGCGTTGATTGAAGCATTTAATCTTAAGGCGGCTATAGAATATCAACTCAAGAATTGTAAGTTTTGTGTTTTAATGTTGGCTGATATGCTGTGGATTCATTAATATTATTTGTTGGGTACTAGTTTTCGTTGATTTGTTTTAACAGTGAAACCCAGAATTTAAATGTTCAATAAAGTATAAATTTTTCTTTGTATACAAAATTTTGTCAAACAAAATGGATTCAAACAAAGTATGGAAAAAATTATTCGATTACAATTTAACCTGAATCCAGATTAACTTACCCTATGATTTTAGAAGAATATAGAGTTTATATTGGTTCTGAATTTGATTTTTTTTCCAAACTATAACTATTAAATAGCAGAATGACTGATACATATTTGAAAACATTAGAAAAGCACATTTTGTAAATAACCTGCTCCAGGTTGTCAAATTAATTACATCATTCTTTAATAAAAGTTTCATATTTTTTAATTATTTCCATTTCACCTCTTTAAACTTAATCAAATCATAACATCTCATTATTTTTGAAGATGAAGCTTCATGTGAAGCATTGACAGACATGCCACCAAGAGCAGAAGAAGAGTTAGATGCAGTGTCTCTTCACAACCAAGCTCTGATGAACATGGAAACCAATGCCACTGGTGGCTTCCAGAAAATGCAGTTTTTATTGCAACAGAATCCCTTCCCTCCAGAAACTTTTGGAAATCTTCTTTTGTTGTATGCCAAATATGAAGTAAGTATTTTTTTTCTCACTACATGTACTAGAGTGATGTACCAGATAGTTTTTCACGGTCAAGTAGAAAGATCTAATGTATAAAGTCAAAAGCTTTTGTCATTGATGTTGCCTAGTAGAAAAACAGAGATTAGCAGATCATCAATAGTCTTTCTAGTACAAGGATGTTTCTCAGCTACATATAATTTCAGGGCTAAGCCCTTTAATCAGATTGACGCTGAGAAAAACATGCTCACAAGAAATACCATCAATAATCTAAATAATTCAAAAATCTGATTCCCCATGTAGGAAGAGTGCCACATTTTCTTAACAGTAACAAATCCATAAAACAACTTTTTGAGGGGCATTAGGTAGCCTCTTCTTAGGCAAAATTTCTGATCCTATCCATCATACAAATAGTTTCCAATGACTGTCCTTATGTTCTTTGCTTTATCATGGTCATACTATTTTACAGAACTTACTTATTGTATAGAATATTTTAATTTTTTCTTGTCTTGAGAAGGTATGAACTATATGCCACTGGAGGTTAAATAAGCAACTATCAATCAATAATTATGATATTTACAAAAGTTTTATATGCTGTTTTTGTCGCAGTAACTTTTGAGTTACTCCCTTTACAACATTTAGATGTCATTATATGTTTTTAAGTCATTTGATATATATTATTTTTCTTTCAGTACTATGATCTAGCTGCTGATGTACTGGCAGAAAATGCTCACCTGACTTACAAATATTTAACTCCTGTAAGTATTTACCAGTACATTTCATTATTTAGCAGTTTTTAAAAAACGACTCCATTGATCATCAATGTTCATTATGTAAATTAGTTACTTCCCTTAGATAGGCAAACGTACTTATATTTTGTAATTTTTTGTATGATATAGATGCTATTTGGCCTTGGGCTGTTTTCTGCTCTTTTGTCAGGTTGTTGTCTTTTAGAAACATTCCCTATTTTCATTCTCAATTTTGATATTCAGTACTAATTTCAAGCTTATATGTTCAAATTACAGTTCAATTGCATTTGTATAGACGACAACAGAAATTTTTAAGACTTTAATTTTGATTGGATATAAGTAGAACTATCTTAATTTAAGCTAAACCAAATTACTATTATTTTTATAAAAGACAGTTTTTCATGATTATATATATTGTGGGTCAGGAAGGGTTGGGCCAATGTTATTTTTTTCATAAAACTGTCATAAATTTTGATGAATATGCAGAATATAAGTTTTTATGAAATTTACCCCACATTTATGACATCACAAATACACTACTATTGACACAACTGGTGAAAATCATTTCTGAACTGAAACAATTTGAAACATTGTAACTTATGTTTTAGTCAAATTTTCATCACAGTATTGCAGTTAAAACTGTTAGATTTAAAGGGCCAAAACTATGAGTTAGTGAAATAACTCCTATTTGTACAGATGCTTCTACATGACATTAAGTTGTGCTAATAGAGCTGATATTTAAAATTTTTAAATTGAGATATTTTGTGGGTTTTCCATACCAAACCTCAACTTTGCTATTTGCTTGTATTATTGATACCAAGGGAGATAGGTGCTTTATTCATGCCCTATATACTGGAGAAAGTAATGTAAATTCATTGTTATGCTTAGTTTAATTTTAGAAAATAGACCCAATTTCAAAACTCATAATCATCTCCTAAAAGTACTTAGATTTGAAGACATTATTACAAAATAATATTTGAATGTTTTCAAGTAAAAAATAATTCTATGATTTATGATCCATGTGATTTTCTATTTTTATCCATTTAATTTTGCAAAACAAACATGTTGTTGAAAACAAAACTTCCGAATTAAGTGCAGGAATCATTATTGCATTTAAAATTTGAGAGAAAAAATGGTAATATTTTTGAACTTTAATATTTTAATCTGATGATCATGATTTGAAGCAAATTTTACAGAATTCTAATTATCAGAATGTTTACCTATCAATAAAAACAGAATAATTATTAACTAGTACTGACAAAAATTAATTGATTGAAATTTGTCGGAAGCCTCTATTTAATTCTGTTATCATACACTTATCTGTCTTTTTTATAGAACATTACTATGTAATCACTGGATTGACAGAAAGAGTGATCACTTATTTTTAATTAAGTTTAGTAATCAATAGGAAAATAGCCTTGAAAATTACTTTCTCACAAGCAACCTTTTGGGAAAACTGGGTTCTGTACATGTTTCATATTAGGCTTATGAAATAAAACACTTTTGTGTCTAGCCTCCCTACCTAGGAACATTAAATTGTCATGCCTATGATACTCTAAAAAATTTATGGACATTTTGATTTGTGCATTTTAAGACAAGAAAAATTTGTTGCAACTTCAATTTAAATGTCCAGAACTTTACTGATAATTAAAGTCCATGTTATAAATATATATATATTTACCTACTTATCTACCTCATTTTTCTGCTAGCTATTGATTGACCATAGAAGCAAAATTATGATTAAGATTGTAAACATATTGCAAATTTAATACATGATTTTTTTTCAGTATATTTTTATGTTTAAGTACTTAAAATTATTAGACATAATTCAAAATGTTATTTCAGGGTCTGTTAAATTTGCAATCAAAATTTTTTGCATGTAATAAAAAAGTAATTTCCTGTTAAAGAATCAATATAGCCATTAATGGTCTATTTTCTTAATGTATTTTTTGACTTCCATGCATAAGTTTATTGTTTGTTTTAATGCAACTTTCAATATTTTTGAGTTTTATTACATATCAGTATAAATATGATACTAGTGTCCCCTGCAAGAGTAACAACCCTCGGCTAGCTAGTGAAGATGTAATCATCTGATACTAGTGTCCCCTGCAAGAGTAACAACCCTTGGCTAGCTAGTGAAGATGTAATCATCTCAGTACATTTGTAATAAGTCCAAATAAAAATATGTGTGTGGTTCCAGTAACCCTACCGTCCCTACTTTTTCGCTTAAAAATAGCCCATCCTAAAGATTTTATTGTCATTTTTCATTAAGTATTCTGTTCAAGTCAGAATGTTGGCCCCATAGACTCAATGTAAAAAAAATCCATAAAATAAAAAAAAAATCCCTACCTACCTACCCTAACTTTTATTCAGATGTAACTGGAACCACACATACTTTTTTATTTAGCCTAATGTAAAGTGGTTTTTGTGGAGATTAAGTTTCATGAATTCAGAGACCAAAATTTGTCTCAATACTTTTTTTCATTTTTTTCTGGTCTCCAATTTTGATCTTCAATTAAGTTAGATCTAACATGATAGAATATTTTAGCTATTTTGTTTCAATCCGAAAATTTGTGGTAATATAACCCTGATAATATTCTGATTCAAATCTTTCTGAATATTATCAGGGTTATTCTTACAAAAAAATCAACTGTCTATGTCAAGGAAGGCCTATCATGGGCTCTGGGCATATAAGTAATACATTTAGGTGTTAGGTTAAACTTTTTCAAGGCTGATCATATCTAATTATAAGAAGATCTCAAGCTTTTGTGCTCTATCTGTGTTCTCCAATGAAGAGTTTAAATGTGTTTAAAAGGCATATTTAAAAAAAATATATAAACAAAAAAAAATAACAAGAAACAGAGCTTTGCATCAGCATTAAATACATCATATCTCTTCTTTTTTTTATTATGAAACAGAAATCTCTAAAGTATGCATTATAGTGATCAATTTAAACATTTTTTTTTGTACAAAAATGATTGCAGATTTAATCATAACAAATGTCATGTTATTCAGTGATAAATTGCAGAAGTTGACACTATTTTCATTTGTTACAGTATTTGTATGACTTCTTAGAAGCTGTGATCACTAGACAGACTTCACCAGAGGAGGCTTACAGGAAGCTTGAAGACATGGCCAAACAACAAACTGAAACACTAAGTAAACTGACTAAACAGGTTCGTTGTTTGTTTAAGAGAACATTTGTTGGATTTGTTAGTTTACTGACCCTACAACAAACCACTGTACATGTAGTAGATGAGAGTTTTTAAAAATGAAAATGGTTGAAATCTAAATATACTGAACTTCATTCAAACTAGTGTAGATTAGATAACTAAGTTTATAGGGGTTACAACTATCACTGCTTGATAATCTTAGTATATAGTGTTTATTCTCTAAAGCTACAGTCATTGATCTATGTAAACTTCCCTCTTTCACCATTCCTTATTGCGCTATACACAATTCATCATTGCACTAAACCCTATTCCTTATTGCACTAAACACCATTATTTATTGCACTAAACCCTATTCCTTATTGCACTAAACACCATTCCTGATTGCACTAAACACCATTCCTTATTGTACTAAACATCATTCCTTATTGCACTAAACACCATTCCTTATTGCCCTTAACATCATTCCTGATTGCACTAAAACCCATTCCTTATTGCACATCACCATTTGCCTTTCCTAACTGATTGAAACATGATATTGTATCATAAAAAAATATTAAAATACTTATTGAATTTAACTAAAAATTGCACCAATTGAAATATTCATTGAATCAACCATGATATTGCACAATTTACAATGCACCTTAGATAAACTATGATATTGCACCATTAACATTACTCATTGAAAAAAACTTGATATTGCAAAATTCTAAATACTTTCCTGTTACCAATGGCACTATACACCATACAACCTTCTTTGCACTAAACACAATTCCAAATTAACTATTGGGAAGTTTACACCATGTAAGGGCTGTGTTATGATATATATATCAGGATCATTGTAGAATCTGCTAGTATGAACAATTCATATTGTGCAAGTCCTGCAGTGAGTGCATATTTAAACAGCTGCATATAGAAAGTATATTCTGTCAATTTCCCAGGCAACACTTATCACTAGATTTTTTAGACTTTAATAAGATTGGAAAAACTGATCTTTTAACTTTTAGACTGCAATTCTTTTTATATATTCTGTTATGTTAAATCTTTTTTGGTGGAATTTTTGTATGGAATTTTGAGCAGAAAAGTTAGCCAGTCAGACTCAGTTCTGGTTAAGACAAACTCATGATTACCAGAAAAATGATATATTTAGAAGGAATAAAAGTAAAAACTTTGATCTCAATTTGAGATAACCAATTCATTATGGGAATCTTAATTTTAACTCAATCTCTTTAGAGCTAAATATCCAATCATAAGAAAAAAATAAACCATGTGTTTTAAAGCTTTATCCAATCAAAAGAAAAAAAACAAACCATGTGTTTAAGAGCTTTATCCAATCAAAAGAAAAAAATAAACCATGTATCAAATTAGTTGCTAAGTAATGAAGTAAATGCATGTAAATTGACAATATAGTGTGTTAATAGGTTGATTTGCATGTTGGCAAACGCATGGAGGTAAAAGTTTTGCACGATCTGCTTTTGATTTCGCATTAAGGATGTTCATCGGTAGACTTAAGAAATTAATTTGCATGAAATTTTTTTAATTTTTCTAAATTTTTTGCATAATTTTTGCATAATTTTTGCATAATATTAGCCATTGTGATTATGAATTTTGTTTTATAGATAGAAGGAGTATGTATTTGCAAACAATGCTAAATTTTGTTGTTGTGTTCAAGATTGTTATTTGAAGTGAAATTTTTGTATTTGAATATTTTTTGGCTTACCGGTTCTGCTATCTGGTGAACAGCGCACATGTTGTAATGCAGTCAACCTGTCTTAAGTGACCAACCTCTGCATAATGAACATCAGTATTTCAGAAAATCTTTGATACTGTATGTTTCATTATGCATGAACTTTTGTTCCAAAATACCTGTCTATGGTGACCACTTTTAAAGTTCATTATACAGGTGGTCACCTAAGACAGGCTTTGCTGTATCAGTTTGTTTTGATATGACTTTTAAATATGGCACGGATGTTTTGTGTATGTTTACATTTTGAATGTTGATTTTTTTCTCTTTTTAACATGCTGGTTTTTTTTTAACTACACACCCATTTAATGTTAGCAAAACTAATATTTCTTTAAAACCTTTTTAAGGCCAAAGAATTACAATTTCTAGATTCTTATCCATTTTTTTCTGTTGTCATCATATTTATTATTATTAAAAAAAATTGTCAAAATTTAGTTGAGGGGGGGGGGGGGCATTTTCTTTTCAATCACATAAATGATTTTCTAACTGTGCTTCCTTTATAAAGCCCATCTTACTTTAAAAAAAAAATGGATGAAAATATATCTTAGGTTGTGTATTATTTGAGTGAGAATCTAGAAAACTCATTAAAAGTTCCTTTTGAAAAAGTTTTAAAATTTACTTGTCCTGAAATTACAGGGGATTCATTTCTATTCGTTGGATACAATTTGTCGTTGATTTCATAGTTAAATGAGGTATATATTCTCTATGAGCTCGTATGCAGAATTAGGCAAAACCACAGAATAAGATATCCTCAATCCTCAAAAATTGAATCCATGAAAATGGATGAATCCACTATAACTATTCTATGGCTAGTGTGGTGTAATTATTCTCTAACCCATCCTCCATTCTTTTGGCTAGATTGTCTTTGACACCGTAAGTAAATGTTGACAATAACAAGCACTGAGACCTGCCACCAAATGTTTTGTAAAGAATACCCACATATATGTCTACCACTGAAGTGACCTTACCTATCATTTACACCTTGACTTAAAAGTTATATTGTGATGATAGTTTTTTTCACCACAAAAAAAGGGAATTATTAGAGACTGTCATATAGTTTTCATGTTAAAAAGATATAGATATTAGTGCTGAGGAAAAAAAATCAATTTGCCTTGGTTTTCTTTTTTTCTTCATATTTACAAAAATAGAAATTTTGTTTGATTATTTGTGAATGATGCAACTGATTTATTGTTTGTGCAAGGGAGATAATTATTGAACTATGTACTAACTGTAGAAATATAATCTTCCCTCCAAATCCCATCTTCTCGCCTCCCTATGTGTTCAACATTATAATTGTTTCCTAAAGTATTTATAGCAGATAAAGTGAGCTTAATATGTTTTGAAAGTATTGATCACTTCTAGGCATGCTTTTCCAATGATCATATTATGATATAATTTTGCGTTTGACAACTAACTATTCATTAAGAACATGTAAAACTCATCAAATGTAACAGGTCTATAATTTGGTACATCAGATGTTTGTCACATCTACATGAGAATCATCAGTTGCCCTCAAATTAAAACAGTTGGAAATCTATATCAAATACAAAGTCAAAGAGCATTAAAAGCTGATAATTTAACAGCGTGAATTATAAAAAGATTTTAATATACAGATTAAAAGTGTTTTATTAACAAAGATTTATTGAAATCATATAGGTTTGTGTGACATTTTTTTTATCAGAAGGAGGTCACCCTGACCTATATTTATTTCATTGACTTAAATAAGTTCAATGTCAAAATCCAGTTCTTAAATACAAAGTGATTGATTGATGCTGTTTAATGTCCCTTTCAGTACTCTTGGTTTTATCATGGCAGTTTGTCAACTCTGAGGTTGTGATTTTAAATCCTGCTCACTGTAAGGTGTGTTTGACTCATCTTTATTAACTAGGATAGCCAGTTTTTTGTGTAGGATGGTTGTTCTTTCTGAATTTCTTCCACCAAGAAAATCATTGCTGTAAAGTAGCCTAGTGTGCTGAAAGTAGCTTTAAAAATACCAAAAATCAATCAGCCAATTAATTTTTTAAAGTCATAAGAAAACAAGTGACCGGTATAAAATAATGTTATTCCAATTCTTGAACCAATGTATACAAACATCATAAACTTAATATAAAGTCTTCTGTGCACGATTTTATCATTTTTTTCGCATAATTTTCGAAATCTTCAATTTTTTTTCAATTGGTCAGTGTTGTTGTGAAAATATGGCAGGTAATTTAAGTTCGTGTTTTGAAGCCGAAGTTTAACGAATGTCACCTGTTTGTCAACAGTCAACAAAAAGCATGGATATTGAGCATATGTTTAACATGTACAATCAGATAATAGTTTATTTTAAGGACATCCATGGGTATTGCGATCATCGGATTTTTACGAGCTGGGTCATACTGAGGTCACTTTGCATACAGAAAATATCTCGGGGATTTGCTTCCTGGAAGGAATGCATACAAACATCATAAACTTAATATAAAGTCTTCTGTGCATGATTTTCTGGAAGGAAGCAAATATTTAAAGTAAACTTCTTCTAAATATGAACAAATTAAAGAATTTTCTTCAGAAAATAGTATATGTACATACCGTAAGTTGTATAATGAAAACTATCCATTGAGGTATAAAAAAACATATGCATTATTTTT
This sequence comes from Mytilus galloprovincialis, assembly GCA_037788925.1. Classification (NCBI taxonomy): domain Eukaryota; kingdom Metazoa; phylum Mollusca; class Bivalvia; order Mytilida; family Mytilidae; genus Mytilus; species Mytilus galloprovincialis. Next base: position 49,691,866 of record CM075337.1, on the reverse strand, counting down.
TTTAAATTTGAGGTTTCTTAGGACTTTAAATTAATAGTTTTTATGCCTATATTTGTAATTTTTGTTTAATTGTATTATCCTGTGGTCTCAGAACAACTTTTAATCAGTATGATTACCGAAGTAAACTTACCTATTGACTTTTTTGCAGAAGAGTAACTTTTCTATTGTTCTCACCAGAGTTATCCCACTGAGATACCATGTTTGAATTCATGTAAAATTCATTACTCAAGATAATGATTAATGACAAGCTGAAAAATTTATGAGAATTTTCTTTCTTCATTGGTCAAAATAGATTTTTTATGATTTTGTAGGTTACTTCTTTTCTGATTTTATTACATGATTAATCGAGATGAGATTTACATATGATTTTTTTCTCTCGAAAAATGTAAAAAAATATGCAAATTGATATAAATCTACTGATGCTTGATCCTTAATGTCAAATCTGGTTTAGAGAGTAAATAATTGCTTTTTAACTGTTCCAGGATATATGTTTGTTTGTTCAATTGAAAAAAGCTTCTAAACCCAAAATAGGTATTGGTGGCATGTTCAAATTATAATAATCCAATGTTAAGCAAAATTTCATTTCCGGTAAATTGTTTGTAATAAAATTTATGCGTAAAGTTTAATTGAATTAATCGGGGTCAGGTTGAAGTATGTTTAAATTATAACTTGTGTGTGTTGATGGAGAAAGTTAACCAAGAGAATCTCTCTCATGATATATTCACCTTTTTTATACTCCTGCAAAAGGATGAAATTTAAAAGCTTTTGTAGAAGCCTTTTATTCTACTAAAGATTGAGAACTTTATAAAATTAATATGGGTGAAATATAATGACCAAATAATGTTTCAATTTTTATAAAATTTCTTATATTAGACCCAGGACCTTCTCAAAAAAACTTTAATATTGATCCAAAGGGCTAGTTATAGGGTTATGGAATTATGTCGACAAATTGCTAAATGATTTATATTGCAGAGTATCGTGCATTTCCAGAGTTAAATGTTTATTGATCATCACAAGCTAAAGGTGGTACCTAACACTACAGGGAGATAACTCTGTAAAATCAGCAAAACGTTTTAATTACGTTGCATTTAGGGAATATTAAGCTTCTCAATGATCAAAATAAGTGCTTGTCAAACTGCTATATAACCAGTGTAATTTTTCTGATAAAACGGTTGGTTCAAATTTTTTGAATTTTTTATATTTTTGTCAAAGGGTCAAAGTAAATACTTTGTCAAAATTTTATGAAAATTAAACGAACCAAATTAATTTTAGTTCAGATGTTTGGTACCACCTTAAGTGCATTTCTGTATTTAGTTTAAAGCTATTATCTTTTGACAAAATGCTGACATTAAGTTGACATGTTAATAAAGCTTGTGCTAATCATTACTTTAAAGTGGTTTATAATTTCTCTCAGTTAAAAGTTGACAATTTGATTTATTTTCACATTTTTCATCTTTTTTTGGCACCTGCATGGCTCTAATCTTCCTTAAGAATAAAATTTCTGCAAGGAAATATCATAGCAATTTCACTTTGGTTCTGAAAATTACGATAATACAATACAAATGAATTTTAATTTGAAGTCTTTCTATATCAGATTTAGTAGTTCTTATAATTTGTGTCATAATCTGAACCATAATAAGATTTGGGATATCTTAGAGATAATTTTGTTTTGCAGTTAACATGAAGTATTCTAGCAAGCATTCTGGGTGGAGAGGTGGGAATTGGTTATTACTAGTAAAATTTAAAAAGGGTCTTAGTTGGACATCACTATGACATTCATTTCATTACACCTGTAATTGACTGCATTTTAAACCATAATTTTATTTCTCAATACCCCATACTTTGTTCATTGTACTGCTTCAAATCTAAAAATTTAGAGTGATTCTCATGCAGAAGAAATATGGTTAAACACAAAGGCATGTTGTTGAGCATGGCCAAGTATGATGGTGACATTGTAATTCTACCTTATTGTTAGCTCTGACAAATTGTAAAGTATGTGAAGAAATTTTGGCAAACATTTCAGTAGGAAAGGTGTCAAGAAAAGAAAAAAAAATCATTTCAAAATTTGGGTCACAAGATTTTACTTCCGAGTCCTATATATTTATACTGACTTAAAAGCCATAAATATTTGTCAATATTCCAAGCTCCATGCAGCTAACACTATTAAAGCTTGGTGCTTGGACATCATTACAAAATATGTCACAAGACTTCTTGTATTTCCTTTTTTAATGAAAAGAAATCACATCTGTAGCTTCAACGCTAAATGTTTAATAAGAATCTTATACAGCTTTGATAGTTTGATTGTTTTTGGATTAAGAATTGAGTAATGTTCTGTCAGTAATTTGTTATAAGAAATCTGATTATATTTTATAGGTACAAGAGGCGAGACAGAACCATGATGATGAATCTGTAAAGAAGGCAGTCAATGAATATGATGAGGCACTGGAGAGGTAATTCTTTGTCACACAAAAATGATCAGCAAGGCAAGATCTACTACAAGTCAAATTTTGTTGATACATGTATAGGTAGTCATTCTTTATAGCCTATAGGAGTTATTGCCCTTATATGAGGATTTTTTGGTACCCTTTTGTGTTTTGAGCAAAAACTTTAGAAGATAGAAAGAAACTAAATGATCAGCAATACAGGATCAACAAAACAGAGATTTTTGTAATGAGTTCTTTTAAAGAGAGTCCTTAGTTGTATATGCACATAGATCAAGGTGAGAGACACAGGCTCACATGGTAATATAGAACTGATTATTTTTTGAGTAATCTGCCTTACCTGATTGACCAGAACTCAAATTTTGTAACGTTTGGAACTATTGAAGACATACAACAATCTCTTCTTATCCATTGAGATATTTTCTCTTATTATGTCAACATTTTATGGAAACATCTCCTTTTAAAGGTGAACGACTAGTGGTAGTGTGTATTATTAATGGCTTCATTGGTGCATTTACTTTCAAATTTGTTTTTAAAGAAGGGTTAGGAGGGAAATGAATTTCTTTGGATTTTTTTTGCGAAAAGTCTTTTTGTTTTTTTATTGCTCCCTTGATATAAATTCCTCCATCTTTTTTATTAAAGAAGGATGTTGTTTTCTGTTGGATGTAAACATAACTCAATCTGCTGAACCATAACACCAACACTCCTTTGTGCAAAGATTGTCAAAAAAAATATCACAAGGATCATAAGAGCAATGGTTTCACAGCTCGTATTTCGTAATATAACTTTTATATTTTTCTTACAATAATGCTGAATATATGTGCTTTAAAATAGGAGCATTTCAGTTATATTTGTGATCAAATTTGCCTGAAACATTTAATTCCCTGCTGTGGACCTCGATAATTCTAAGGCTTTTACAAGTCTAAGATATAAGTTTTATAGTTATCTGTTAGGAATATTATAAAGTATCTAAGAATTTAATAGATCCAATAAAGCAATCATTGTTGAGGATGGAATGGAATTGTACAAAAAGCTTTTATCAATACAAATAAATTCTTCTAGCGCTACATGCCAATGCAGATTGTACTTGAAAAGTCATGAGACTGGAGATTTGCCAGAGTGAAGGCTAAATGAGAGTTTTTTTTTTCTGTAAACCTAATAATCAATTTGGCCAGTAATTGGTAGAAAGGAAATTCATTTGTGTTCAACCTGGACCATTTCCATTCCACAAGGTTACAGAAAAACTATAGCTATTCCAGTTTAGAACTGATTTGAAATATAGTTATTGTTTACTAAAAATTAAATGTTCATTTTCTTTTATTTTTAAGTCAAAATATTGAGTCTTTTTTAATTGAAAATTTTGCTTTGCGTTAGTTTTTTTAGTGAAAATATTTCTTCTTTATTTTTTAAGATTAAAATTGCGTAGACCTGTTAATTTTCTAAAAAGTCCAACAAATAAAAAAAAGCTATTTGTTATTTGAAATATTAAAAAACAAATTTTGGTGCCATACTGTTTTAAATACTAGGAAATTCTGTCTACTTTTCAATGAGACAACAAATCAACGGCACTGATAAACATAAGTGTAACATAATGAAATCTAGAAGTCAAAATTAGACCAATTTCTTTACATGTTTCAAGTTTGCCCTAACTAGCCAATTTGATGTTTCTGTGGAGTATTTCACAATTTGCTAACTGCTGCCTATTTTTATACGACCGCAAAATTTGAAAAATTTTTCGTCGTATATTGCTATCACGTTGTCGTCGTCGTCGTCGTCGTCGTCGTCGTCGTCGTCGTCGTCCGAATACTTTTAGTTTTCGCACTCTAACTTTAGTAAAAGTGAATAGAAATCAATGAAATTTTAACACAAGGTTTATGACCACAAAAGGAAGGTTGGGATTGATTTTGGGAGTTTTGGTCCCAACATTTTAGGAATTAGGGGCCAAAAAGGGCCCAAATATGCATTTTCTTGGTTTTCGCACTATAACTTTAGTTTAAGTGAATAGAAATCTATGAAATTTTGACACAAGGTTTATGACCACAAAAGGAAGGTTGGGATTGATTTTGGGAGTTTTGGTTCCAACAGTTTAGGAATTAAGGGCCAAAAAAGGGCCCAAATAAGCATTATTCTTGGTTTTCGCACAATAACTTTAGTATAAGTAAATGGAAATCAATGAAATTTTAACACAAGGTTTATGACCACAAAAGGAAGGTTGGGATTGATTTTTGGAGTTGAGGTCACAACAGTTTATGAATTAGGGCCAAAAAGGAGCCCAAATAAGCATTATTTTTGGTTTTTGCACCATAACTTTAGTATAAGTAAATAGAAATCTATGAAATTTAAATACAAGGTTTATGACCATAAAAGGAAGGTTGGGTTTGATTTTGGGAGTTTTGGTCCTAACAGTTTAGGAATAAGGGGCCCAAAGGGTCCAAAATTGAACTTTGTGTGATTTCATCAAAAATTGAATAATTGGGGTTCTTTGATATGCCGAATCTAACTATGTATGTAGATTCTTAATTTTTGGTCCCGTTTTCAAATTGGTCTACATTAAGGTCCAAAGGGTCCAAAATTAAACTTAGTTTGATTTTAACAAAAATTGAATCCTTGTGGTTCTTTGATATGCTGAATTTAAAAATGTACTTAGATTTTTAATTATTGGCCTAGTTTTCAAGTTGGTCCAAATGGGGGTCCAAAATTAAACTTTGTTTGATTTCCTCAAAAATTGAATAAATGGGTTCTTTGATATGCCAAATCTAACTGTGTATGTAGATTCTTAATTTTTGGTCCAGTTTTCAAATTGGTCTACATTAAGGTCCAAAGGGTCCAAAATTAAACTAAGTTTGATTTTAACAAAAATTAAATTCTTGGGCTTATTTGATATGCTTTATCTAAATATGTACTTTGATTTTTGATTATGGGCCCAGTTTTCAAGTTGGTCCAAATCAGGATTCCATATCAAGTATTGTGCAATAGCAAGAAATTTTCAATTGCACAGTATTGCACAATAGCAAGAAATATCTAATTGCACAATATTGTGCAATAGCAATTAATTTTCAATTGGAGTTATCTTTCTTTGTATAGAATAGTAGTTGATAATATATGTTGGAAATTTGCCAGACATGACTATGATGTCATTTTCTATTTTTATTTGCCAATAACTTTATGTAAATAACTTCATTGGAAATTTGCCAATATAAAATGTTGCTGATGAAGCTTTTTTTCCTTATCTTATCTAAAATGTTTTTAGATAATGTATGTTGGACATTTGCCAGACATGACTATGATGTCATTTTCTATTTTTATTTGCCAATAACTTTATGTAAATAACTTCATTGGAAATTTGCCAATATAAAATGTTGCTGATGAAGTTTTTTTTATTGTTTTATACAATAAACAATGTATATTCACTTTTACTACCAACCAATCTTTACCATTCAGTGATAACAAGCACTTTATTTTACATTTTGATATTTTATGATGTATTTAAAAGAGTAGTTATTGTTGCAAACTCCATTAGAAATTTGAATTGATATCAGTTTTGGAGAAAGGGAAACGGGGATGTGAAAAAAAAGGGGGGGGTTTAAATTTTTCTCATTTCAGATTTCATAAATAAAAAGAAAATTTCTTCAAACATTTTTTTGAGAGGATTAATATTCAACAGCATAGTGAATTGCTCAAAGGCAAAAAAAAACTTTTAAGTTCATTAGACCACATTCATTCTGTGTCAGAAACCTATGCTGTGTCAACTATTTAATTTTAGATTTAAAAAGTTTGAAGAAGAAATCTTTAATTGATTTGTAAAATCTTGACATTTGTTTTGTGTAAAAAAAACCCATGTAATGTCAAAAATTTGATCACAATCCAAATTCAGAGCTGTATCACGCTTGAATGTTTTGTCCATACTTGCCCCAACTGTTCAGGGTTCGACCTCTGCGGTCGTATAAAGCTGCGCCCTGCGGAGCACCTGGTTAAGTTTAAAATTCTGTATTGGTCTAACTGCATGACCAATTGCTGAAGCTTAATATTAGATGAAAAGCTATTATTTTCATAGGCTTTTTGTCTTTGGTGGATATTTTCTCTTTGACATCCCTGTATTCATGTATTAATAGCAGGAATTGGTTTCACAAAAAAACTTTACGACTGAGATTGGTCGTAAGTTATGAACAATACAATCTTAATCTTAATCTTAAGTTTTTTATGAGACAGACTCCAGGTTTTTAAAGCATTAAATTGTATTTAATTGTCTATCAAAACCCAGTTTTTACGTGAAAACGAGGAAGTAGTTTAATTAACTAAATATTGATCTGTAAGATTGCCTTACATCGGTGCCAGAAAATTATTTCTTATCATTACGTTTTGTGGTTAATTTGGTTCAGCTTTGTTTGGTTTTGCTAGATTATTTTTTTCAGTTTTGGTTTCTCTGTTATTTGATAAGGCCAGAATCTAATTTTGTAAACATGCTTACCTAAGCATGTGTAAGGATATGAATGAGAAAATCCATAGATTGGTAATGCCTTAAATAAGAAAAGTTTATAGATAACACTGGAAATTGCTTGTAGATTGCTCATTTGGCTTTTTTATGACTTTATTATCTGTACTGAAGATAATTTATGTATCTGGGTATTATCATATCAGATTTTGTCATTCTATAAAGATGTTTAATTTTGGATTATGCATAATTTGACTTATTTTCTGTTGATTCTGGATTTAGAACGAAATGTAGAAATATAAAAATTAGGAGACATGGTATAATTTCCAATGAAACCACCATCTACGAAAAAATAACTTTAAGGCACCATTCTTTTTATGCATGGAGTTGCACCATGCATTCATTAGCAATTAAAGATTGAAACTAAATGTATTGTACAGCCTTTAAGAGGCTTTTGATAAGAGATCTTCATTTCTGAACTATTTTTATACGACCGCAAAAATTTCAATTTTTCGTCGTATATTGCTATCATGTTGGCGTCGTCGTCTGCGTCGTCGTCGTCTTGCGTCATTGTCGTCGTCGTCGTCCGAATATTTTTAGTTTTCGCACTCTAATTTTAGTAAAAGTGAATAGAAATCGATGAAATTTTGACACAAGGTTTATGACCACAAAAGGAAGGTTGGGATTGATTTTGGGAGTTTTGGTCCCAACATTTTAGGAATTAGGGGCCAAAAAGGGCCCAAATAAGCATTTTCTTGGTTTTCGCACTATAACTTTAGTTTAAGTGAATAGAAATCTATGAAATTTTGACACAAGGTTTATGACCACAAAAGGAAAGTTGGGATTGATTTTGGGAGTTTTGGTTCCAACAGTTTAGGAATTAGGGGCCAAAAAAAGGGCCCAAATAAGCATTATTCTTGGTTTTCGCACAATAACTTTAGTATAAGTAAATAGAAATCAGTAAAATTTAAACACAAGGTTTATGACCATAAAAGGAAGGTTGAGATTGATTTTGGGAGTTGAGGTCCAAACAGTTTAGGAATTAGGGGCCAAAAAGGGGCCCAAATAAGCATTATTCTTGGTTTTCGCACCATAACTTAAGTATAAGTAAATAGAAATCTTTGAAATTTAAACACAAGGTTTATGACCATAAAAGGAAGGTTGGGTTTGATTTTGGGAGTTTTGGCTCAACAGTTTAGGAATAAGGGGCACAAAGGGTCCAAAATTGAACTTTGTTTGATTTCATCAAAAATTGAATAATTGGGGTTCTTTGATATGCTAAATCTAACTGTGTATGTATATTCTTAATTTTTGGTCCCGTTTTCAAATTGGTCTACATTAAGGTCCAAAGGGTCCAAAATTAAATAAGCATTATTCTTGGTTTTCGCACCATAACTTAAGTATAAGTAAATAGAAATCTTTGAAATTTAAACACAAGGTTTATGACCATAAAAGGAAGGTTGGGTTTGATTTTGGGAGTTTTGGTCCCAACAGTTTAGGAATAAGGGGCACAAAGGGTCCAAAATTGAACTTTGTTTGATTTCATCAAAAATTGAATAATTGGGGTTCTTTGATATGCTAAATCTAACTGTGTATGTATATTCTTAATTTTTGGTCCCGTTTTCAAATTGGTCTACATTAAGGTCCAAAGGGTCCAAAATTAAACTTAGTTTGATTTTAACAAAAATTGAATCCTTGGGGTTCTTTAATATGTTGAATCTAAAAATGTACTTAGATTTTTTAGTATTGGCCCAGTTTTCAAGTTGGTCCAAATCGGGGTTTAAAATTAAACTTTGTTTGATTTCATCAAAAATTGAATAATTGGGGTTCTTTGATATGCCAAATCTAACTGTGTATGTAGATTCTTAATTTTTGGTCCCGTTTTCAAATTGGTCTACATTAAAGTTCAAAGGGTCCAAAATTAAACTAAATTTGATTTTAACAAAAAATGAATTCTTGGGCTTTTTTGATATGCTGAATCTAAACATGTACTTAGATTTTTGTTTATGGGCCCAGTTTTCAAGTTGGTTCAAATCAGGATCCAAAATTATTATATTAAGTATTGTGCCATAGCAAGAAATTTTCAATTGCACAGTATTCAGCAATAGCAAGAAATCTTCAATTGCACAGTATTGTGCAATAGCAAGAAATTTTCAATTGCTCAGTATTGCGCAATAGCAAGAAATCTTCAATTGCACAGTATTGTGCAATAGCAAATATTTTCAATTGCACAGTATTGCGCAATAGCCAGAAATATCTAATTGCACAATATTGTGCAATATTGTGCAATAGCAAGAAATTTTCAATTGATTGAAGTTATCTTTCTTTGTCCAGAATAGTAGTTGAGTCAACTTAAATCATTGTTTTATACAATATACAATGTATATTCACTTTTACTACCAACTGATAAATTAAAACAATCTTTACCATTCAGTGATAACAAGCACCTTTTGTTTCATTTTAATATTTTATGATGTATTTAAATGAGTAGTTATTGTTGCAAACTCCATTAGAAATTTGAATTGAGATCAGTTTTGGAAAAAGGGAAAGGGGGATGTGAAAAAAAAATTGTGGGGGGGGGGGGGGGGGGTTAAATTTTTCTCATTTCAGATTTCATAAATAAAAAGAAAATTTCTTTAAACATTTTTTTGAGAGGATTAATATTCAACAGCATAGTGAATTGCTCAAAGGCAAAAAAAAAATTTTAAGTTCATTAGACCACATTCACTCTGTGTCAGAAACCTATGCTGTGTCAACTATTTAATCACAATCCAAATTTAGAGCTGTATCCAGCTTGAATGTTGTGTCCATACTTGCCCCAACCGTTCAGGGTTCAACCTCTGCGGTCGTATAAAGCTGCGCCCTGCGGAGCATCTGGTTAAATCATTATTTAGCCATTTTTTCTATAATTTATTTTTTGCCCATTCTCTAACTTTATATTTGAGAATTGCATTTTTTCTCTTTCCCATTATTGACGCTGTTTTGCCCATTAATCTATTCTGTAAACCCCATCAATACTCTCCTGTTATAGAATGATTCATATATGATGACTTAGATACATTGTACCTTCTTAGTTCATATGTCCCTAAGGGCTAGTCCTATGAGTTCTGTCAAATATCATCAATCATTCTTATTTTATATATTTTCCAGAAAAAAAATTTATCTCTGATATTTCTAAAGTTTGACTTGCTTTTACTCTAAGGATATTTTCTAATGATCTGCATTCTTTTTCTCATTTGAACTATTTTGACTTTTGTGATGAAAAGAAATTATTGACAGAATTTATGCTCAAAGCAGTAATTAACTCTTATTCTACAGTACATTATCTTGTGTAAAGCAGCCAGAATTTGAAGTTATACCGATTCAAGATATAAAAATAAGGAGATGTGGTAGGATTGCCAAATAGACAACTATTAATCAGAGTTCAAAATTGAGTAGATGTGTAAGCTTTATCACAAAAGAGATCGAAAACCAAGGAATTTTGATTGTAAAGTGTAAGTCATCACTTGGAAAGTCTAAATCTTGTAAAAAAATAAGGGGTTGTGGTTTGATTGCCAATGAGACAACTCTCAACCAATAAGTATTCCTATCATTAAGTTCTTACTTATATTGGTTTTTTTTCTTCTTTTGACCAACAGTTGTCTGCCCTTGTTTCAGTAATAAGTTTGCTTACCCTCTTGTTATCCTCTTTAGTTTTGTACATTTTCTGATCGTTTTTGTAGTTAATCTCACTGTTTTTTTTCTTACAGATATATCCCAGTCTTGATGCAACAGGCCAAAATTTACTGGGACATGGAGAATTATCCACATTTGGAAAAAATATTCCGTAAATCTGTTGAGTTCTGTAACGAGCATGATGTGTGGAAGTTGAATGTCGCTCACGTCCTCTTTATGCAAGAGAATAAATATAAGGAAGCTGCTGGATTCTATGAGCCGATCGTTAAAAAGAATTATGACAATGTAAGAGTTTTGAACATTTTGCTTTTTATAGACAATAAAAGTATATGTATTGGCTTTTATTGTCAAAAAATATAGACTTATTAAAAACAGGGCACGTAGTGACAGGCAACTTCTTATTAAACAAGGTTTAATTATTTAAGCAGGCACATCTTAGAAGCAAGTCATCGTCACAGCCTAAAATGGGACTGCATCTCATGCTTTCATAAGACTGAAGCCTTTAAAAAATATATAAGATGACTTCAATAACACATAATTTACTAAAAAAAGTAATAAATCTATTTTAAACTTCATGAAAAGATAAAAAGCACTATAGATATTTGTCCAAAATTTGAGTTTTTCAAATGTCATTATTCATTTAGAAAAATAGAAATATAAGATACTTTCTCAGTGTATAAATATTGTTTATTTATTGAATATTTTATTTGTTTGTATGTTTACAGATACTGAATGTTAGTGCTATTGTCCTTGCCAACTTGTGTGTATCTTACATCATGACAAGTCAGAATGAAGAGGTAAGTCAGATTCAGTCAATAAAGCATTTTTATTAGAAAATGATTAATTAGCATGATCATGAAATTGTACTAGAAAGAAAAGGTTGTTGAATTATATCATTAAGTTGATTTATAGTTTATTTGCATGAAATGGCATTTAATGGTATTGGTTTCTTTATGTTGCTCGGAAACCAACTCTTGAGACAATAAGAAAGATCACCACCCTTCACTAGTCCATATAGCTACATGTATACATAGAAATCATACAAAATATGATTATGGATTATAGATCAGACATTTTTTCCTGTGAAATTTAAACTGACCGGATTTGGTTTTTTGATTTTTGCATTGTTGTGTTGTTGTCTCATTTGCATTCTATGATGTCTTAGATAATAGGTAAATAGGAAAAGGGTTTATTAAGCTCTAAATTGTCAACAGGGATGTCTAGTTGATTTAGAAACACCTTTGGCCATGAGCATTACTGTAGTGAAGTGAGCTTAATTTGTTAAAATGCACTCCTACCCTGGTGTAGTAAAAATTGGTACCTTTTATGTTCTTATCATTACTATGTTTTAGGGATATTTATTACAAAAAAAGTGTTTAATGTATATATCCTCTATAGGCTGAAGATTTGATGAGAAAGATTGAAAAGGAAGAAGAACAAGTTGCTTATGATGATCCTGAGAAAAAGATTTTCCATCTTTGTATAGTCAATCTTGTCATAGGGTAGGTACATATATACAGCCTCACACCTCATGGAGAAGTAACTTTAGTACAATTTTCTGATTTTTACATTTTACAGTATTGATTGAAAACTAAAATTCTGTGTTGCAGAATTCAATAATAATAAAACTGATTTCTTTCTAAACCAAAATAGTTCTTGGCTTTAATGAAAAGTAAAATCACAAAAATACTGAACTCCACGGAAAATTCAAAATGGAAAGTCCCTAATCAAATTGCACAATCAAAAGCTCAAACCAATAGGATAACAACTGTCATAACTGTGACTTGGTACAGGCATTTTCTTGTGTAGAAAATGGTTGATTGAACCTGGTTTTATAGCTAGCTAAACCTCTCACTGGTATGACAGTTGCATCAAATTCCATCATATTGACACCGATGCATGAACAAAAACAAACATAACAGGTAAAAATGGCAAAAATTCAGCAGTCAACTTTGTGTTATAATCTTAATCATTAACAAAACAAGCTAGTTTAAATAATATGACCTCATTGAAAGCTCAATAAACCTCTCATGGTAAAACATACCATATTGCTTTTATGAAAAACAATTTTGTGAAGCAGCTAAAATGAATATTTGTAAATCTTGAGTTTTTTTTTGCCCCTTGGCCTTGGTTGAGCTCTTTCCCAGTCACTATTCTCAATTTTATTAATGTAACAAATAAGGATTGGATGCCTCCTTTATTAGATTTGAACATCAGTTTACTACTTTTGTTGACTAATCTACAGTACAATCAGATCAGTTTATCATTGTCATAAGCATCTCATTTTGTAAATAAAATAGATAAATGAAACAGCTTAATATAGTCATTTTTTAAAATAACATAGATATTGTTCACCTTATCTTGTCTGTAAATCTTGTTCAGACGACGAGACTGCAATCAAATCAATCTCCTGATGTGTTTGGTTAACAAAAAACACAATTATTTTAGCTGTTTGATTAGAGTATTAAATTCTTTTCTATTTTGTTGTACAAGCTGATTGCATTTATAGACCATAAAGAGAAAGGTAATGGGTAAAATTGTTTCAATTCCGATCAGAATTAATTGATGGCATAATAGACAAATATTTAATCTGTTAATGGACCTGTTCAGACTCAAGCTGACATTTTTGTGTAAATAACATTTGTCATATCTGACATCAAGTCTTAATCAATTTCATCAGTTTATATTTGATGTTTTTTCATACTGATAGATATCAAACTATATTTCCCTTCTCTAATTTGCATATATTTGCATAATAACTCCTGCTGGAAATGCTACAGAGGATTTTCATGTCATGATTGTTTGCTTTTGATTCAATTTCTGGATTAATACATCCTTTTTTAATTTTTTATTCCAATATCTGATCCTTTGAGAGTTTTTTACTGCCTGAAATAGACATATTTACACTTATGAGTATTTAGCTGAATTTGCTCCCAATGATCCTAGATCTGTCTCTGAATAACCTTTTGCCATCATGGCTCAAATCAATTTTGCCATATTATTTGAATTGTTATGCCAAATATTCTACTAGACTCTTAAGATATTGTGAACAATTTTGCATACAATTGTAAATATGTATTTTATTATTAAAAGTTTTTGAAGGAAAGAAAACTGATTTGTCTACATTTTAGCACCTCAAAACAGTGTTGAAGGCTTTAAAAAAAACAACTTTTTATCAACTACATGACTTTATATTTCCATGACTTTATATAAGGTAGATAAAACATAACATTCAGCATTGGAGCATTCAGAAGCATTTGATCAGTTAGATTTATTAAGGAACAATGGTTTTCAACAATAAATTAATAGTTGTTTCCATTCGTTCTGCTATTTGATTACATTTGATTTTGTTATTTGTTACTGACTTCAACCTCTTTGAATTTATCTTGGAGTTTGGTATTTTTGTTTTACTTTTTTACCAAACAAATGATTTTAAAGAAATAATCCTGAAAGTTACAAGAGAGAAAGCAATTATTGATTATCACATATCTAACAAGTTAGTGTGTGATATTCAAAAGTGCAGAAATCAAACTGATTTATAAAGAGAACTCTCTCTGATACGGCAAAACCTCTATTCACAGTAGCATTATGTCTTAATTGTGTTATTCATATGGCGTAAAACTGGTATTGATCAGAGTTGATTACATCTAGGGAAAACGGATCACTACAACCTTAATTAAAATCCTCTTTAATTCTTTAAACCTTGAATGAGTACAGAATTAATCAACTGATTAAGTTTGGTGTTAGTTTTATACAATTGATTTCACACATGACTCTGTCATTCTATATTTTGTTAGAAAAATTTGACAAGTTAATCAGTATTTAACATTTGAATTATTCCAGTTTTGTCAATTTAGGTTATTTAAACTGTAACAGATCTTTCTGTGTTGTGGTAATATTGATAAGTTTTTTGTTACATATGAGACATCACATTATAAACAGTTTTCATAGTTTTCAATACTTTTCTGTTTGAAATAAAATTACATTTGACGTAAATTCAATCAATTAGAAAAACCTTTTAATTCTTGTGTAGATCTAGAAAGTTCCACTTTTTTGTAGTTTTGAAATATAAATGTTTTTTTTGTAATAATTATGACTATAATTTTTCTAAATGTACAAAATCAAAAGATTTTAATCTAGTATGGTGGTTTACTGCTTTTGGTTGTTTTTCCTTCTGTGTAAATATACTACTTTGTAGATGACATTCCTCAGACTTCTTTTAAACTTAGTTTTACTGTGGGTATTGCTGTGTATTTGTATATTCTACATTGGCTAGAGGTAAAGGGGAGGGCTGACATCACATAAAACATGTTTAATCCCCCAACTATATAAGTAACATTTGATATAAGATGTCCCCTTAAAGTAATCGTTTAAACCTTAACAGCCTTTTTATAGCTTGCCATACAGTATGAATTATGCTCATCATTGAAGGCCAGAAAGTGACCTATAGATGGTAGCAACTTTATCAGTTGGTCACTGGTGGTGAGTTGTCTCATCAGCAATCATTCCACATCTTTTTATTTTTCTATTTTTTTTTGATATTGCAGAACATTATATTGTGCCAAAGGAAATTATGAGTTTGGTATATCTAGAGTGATCAAGAGTTTGGAACCTTATAACAAGAAGTTAGGTACAGACACATGGTACTATGCCAAGAGATGTTTCCTCTCTCTCATAGAAAACATGGCTAAGCATATGATTATGATGAAGGACCAAGTCGTACAAGAGTGCATTGGATTCCTGGAATGTTGTGAAAGTAAGTGAAATATTATCGTTTTCATAACAGTGTTGGCGAGTCCATTTCTTGGTGCTCACGTTAGCAGAGGACTAAACCTTGTGGGTTGATTTTAATATTGAATACTTCAACATTCTTTTTTTCTTCTCATGCACATGCATGAACTTTACTCTTTATTATAATCAAAACCCCACTAGAAGGCCTCTGACAGACTGAGTGAGTGTAAAGTCATTGTTATCAATAGCCAATGTCAAACAAGTTAAAGGTAAATGATTCAGTAGTATTACCAACATTAGTACTAAGGTTGTCCACACTGTTATTGGAATACCTCAAATGGCTTAAATATGTGGAACTCATTTAAGGTTTGCAGAATATAGAAAAATGTGCTAAGAATTAAAGATTACAGAAAAATAGACCCAAATGATAAAGAATTTAGAATGAATGGCCAAAAAAATAAAAAATATAGAAAGAATGTCTAAACAATTAAAAAAACTATAGAATGAATGTACAAAAAAAATATAGAATGAATTGCCAAAGAATTAAGAATAGAGAAAAGTTAGAACAAAGAATAGAGTATAATGGGGTTCTGAAATTGAAAGAAAAAGAGAATAAATTTGAAAAATTCATATAAAATAAAGAAAAATGGCTTTTAAAATTATAAAGGATCCCTATCAAGGCTTTCGTTTAAATCTGAGGTAAAATTAAACCAATTAACTGTTTGAGACCTTAGACAAAAGAATCATTTAAAACTTTTATTATAATTCATTAATGTAAAAAAAAGCAATGATCAAATCAACCAAAACCAAATCTTATAAACATGTTTAACCCTGCCGCAATTTTGCGCCTGTCCCAAGTTAGGAGCCTCTGGCCTTTGTTAGTCTTGTATGATTTATAATTTTAGTTTCTTGTGTATAATTTGGAGTTTAGTATGACATCCATTATCACTGTACTAGTATACATATTTTTTAAGGGGCCAGCTGAAGGATGCCGGGA
Source organism: Mytilus galloprovincialis (assembly GCA_037788925.1). NCBI lineage: Eukaryota > Metazoa > Mollusca > Bivalvia > Mytilida > Mytilidae > Mytilus > Mytilus galloprovincialis. Next base: position 49,675,590 of record CM075337.1, on the reverse strand, counting down.
GTTTCTCACTACATTGAAGACCCGTTGGTGGCCTTTGGCTGTTGTCTGCTCTATGGTCGTGTTGTTGTCGCTTTGACACATTCCCCATTTCCTTTCTCCATTTTATAACTGAAGTGTTTTTCATATTAAAAAATATGTTGAAACGATAAGATGTTATATCATTTTCTGTTTATTTCTTTTAATGTCAGAACATTCTTTGACATTATTAAGGCTGCATTTTATATTTTACTCAGAGGCAGATAATAAGTTAGATTTTTCATTTTATAAAGCTTCGAGTATTGTCATAGATATACAAAAATATGACATTTTAATTTGAATTCTATCTTTATCATTGTGAAATATGACAAACCTTGGGGACAAATATGATATTTATTCTCGATAAAAGTCAGTATGACATATAAATTTTTTTTACGTAACAGAAAAATTATATCATTATGGCTGAATAAAGGCCCTAAGGTAGTAGTGACCTATAAGCAAATATAGATTTTTTTTTATACTTTGCTTAAATGCAGTTTATATCATGCAATTCCAAATTTAGGATTGAATTTTATAAGTAAATTGTGAGAAGGGGTTTTCTTAAATTCCTAAATAGTTTTTTAAAAAATGAATACATTGTATGTGGAGACGTGTATTTTTGTTGAAAATCTACATATTAGTGTTCTTTTAAGGTTCCACTAAAGTTAAAATATAGGACACTACAGAAATATCTTAACTTTTTCCATATTTTTGAAACTATAATGAATTATAGCATTATATGTTACAGTATTCATTCATGTCAATTTGACATTAATTAAGTCAAGCCTCCAGATTTTTGGGAACATTAAGTGTTAACCCCCAAAACTGGTTTGGCCACAACATAAAAAATTTTAACTTTGTTTACAATTTTCACAGTGTGTATATGTTAAGTATGTTTAAATGAAAATATGTTCCCATAGTTTATATGTTTATGAAGTGTCCTATATTTTGATTTGAGTGGAACCTTCATGACCTCAAAATTTTCATTCAATTCCATATTCCACCAAATTCAATGAAAGTATTCAAATTTCCATTTTCATTTTATGAGTAGAAACCTCTAATGCTTGTGTCAACAGAAAAAGACCTGTCTTACTTGAAATTAAGTTGGTGCATCCCTGTGCTATAGTTTACTTAAAAAAATTTGTAAAAGTTCTGACAAATTTTTATGTGTGCCTTGTTAGCCATCAAGGTACATTTTATGTGTAAGGGAACAAGTTATCAACTAAATTTAGTTTTTAATTAACTCTTTTTCAATCTTCTGGTGACTACTTGGTCTAAATAGTTCATCTAAAAAGACCGTTACAGAAAGACTATGGGTAATTTTAATGTTGATACGCCAATATGAAATTAATGTCAATTCATTGGTGTAAACTTTTGAAAATATTACCTAGAATGCATTAGATTCTGAAAAGGCTAATTGACCACTAGCTTTATCAATACCAAGGTTGTGAATTTAAACCCCTCTTATTTAACCCTGATCTTATCTGGCTAGAATTGCCAGGTTTGGCGTCAAAGTTTGATGTTTTTCTCTTGGTACTCTTCTCTCCATCAATATAAACTGGCTGCCATGAAATAGCCAAGGATGCTGAGGGGGAATTAAACACCACAATATTTGAATTTCTCCATTTTGATTCTAAATCTTTTTCTTTTTGAAAAACAAACCCATTGATAATAGAAATGCATTTTGAATAATACTTTCCTTTAGTTCTGTAATGAAAAAAAAAAACCAATATCAGAATACAACATTTTATTAATTTTAGCACGGGAGAAATTTATCATTTATCCAAAATTAATTACTCTGTATCATGTGTATTTTCAGTTTTATGAGAATAACAAATCTCGGTTGACTTTGATATTGAAGAAGTCTAGAAAGAAAAATATCAATTCTTTGTTGCAAATGAGACTCATCATTCTGTTCAAATCAGTTCAGGCAAAAACTTAACATTAAATTTTTATAAACAAATACCCATAGAATTAAATTGAGTTTACCAAATACATCAGCACAAGTTAAAACAAGAATGTGTCCATAGTACACGGATGCCCCACTCGCACTGATCATTTTCTGTGTTAAGGGGACTGTGCAATTGGGGCAAAAACTCTAATTTGGCATTTAGATTAGAAAGATCATACCACAGGGAACAATGTATACTAAGATTTAAGTTGATTGGACTTCAACTTCATTAATAACTACCTTGACCAAAAACTTTAACCTGAAATTTGCACTATCATTTTCTATGTTCAGTGAACCGTGAAATTGGGGTCAAAATTCTAATTTGGCATTGAAATTAGAAAGATCATATCATAGGGCACATGTGTACTGAGTTTCAAGTTGATTGGACTTTAACTTCATCAAAAACTACCTTGACCAAAAACTTTAACCTGAAGCTGGATGAACAGATGGACGGAAGGACGAACAGACTCACAGACCGGAAAACATAATGCCCCTCTACTATCGTAGGTGGGGCATATTAATAAAAATAGCACTGATCTATCGATATATAGTATTTGCAATAAGGCTGATGAATGATATATAAATGGATTGTAGACGTTTTAAATGTTCACAATTTTTTATTGACCTTTTTGTACTTTCAACATTTGAAATGTTCTATGTTTGTTGCTGTACATTTTTTCTTCAGAAATGAGGCCATTTTCATTTAAGGGCCTCTCAAGGCCTTTTAAAAATAGATTTCTATGTGGTATGGTTTTTATATGCCCGTCAAAAATTTTGACGGGATGTATTATGGTATACAAATGTCCGGTGTCCGTCCGTCTGTCTGCCTGGCGTAAACATGTCGCACCGTAACTTGAGAACGACTTATCCAAATTTCATGAAACTTAAGTTCGTTGTTTCTTGTGATGGTCAAATGATCTGTATGCTTTTTGGTGAAAATAAGATTAATACTTTTCGAGTTACAGCACTTTGTAACTAAAACAGCGCGGTGTATTTCACATGTCGCACCGTATCTCAAAAAAGATTCTTGATTATGGCTTAAAACTTTAAACACTTCTTAGTTATATTAATCTTAATATCTGTATACTTTTTGGTGATGATTCAAAGTTTTATTTTTTAGTTATTGATTATTTTATAAAAAAGGGGGAGGGGTTTTTTACATGTCGCGCCATATTTCAAAAATGATTTATGATTATTGCTTAAAACTTTACACATGTCTTTGTTATATTAATCTAAAGATCTGTATACTTTTTGGTGATGATTCAAAATTTCATTTTTAAGTTATTGAGTATTTTGTAAAAAAGGGGGAGGGTTTTTTTACATGTCACGCCATATCTCAGAAACGATTTATGATTATTGCTTAAAACTTTTACACATGTCTTTGTTATATTAATCTAAAGATCTGTATACTTTTTGGTAATGATTCAAAATTTCATTTTTGAGTAATTTAGTATTTTGTAAAAAAGAGGGAGGTTTTTTTTTACATGTTGTGCCGTATCTCAAAAACAATTTATGATTATTGCTTAAAACTTTACTCCACTTCTTTGTTATATTAATCTTAAGATCAGTATACTTTTTGGTTTTGATTCGAAATTTTATTTTAGTGATATTTAGGTTTTTGTAAAAAAAAAACAAGGTGGGGGGTATCACATGTCCCGCCTTGTCTCAAAAAGAATATATGGTTATTATTATGTTATGTTATATATGGAAACTATTTATGATTATTGCATAAAACTTCCACACAAGACGTCGGGCGTATCATGCTCTCATGGCGCAGCTGTTTATTCTCATTGTTGAAGGCTGTTAACTTCTAGGTAAGTTGGTCTCTGATGGAGAGTTGTCCCATTGCCAATCAATAACCACTTTTTTGTTTTGTTTTGTTTTGTTTTGTTTTGTTTTGTTTTTGTTTTTTTTTATCACATAGAAATAATTTTTGCAGTCAGTTAGATTTTTTTTCAGTTTATGGAAAATTATTTTTAGAAATGTCTTTTATCTTTTCAGTGTATGGAAAAGACGTGAAAGCTGTCATTGAACAACCATTGGAAGCAGAGCCTATGCATCCTGGGAAGAATACAGTTACTTATGAAGCTCGCCTCTTGAAAAATCTTCTGATGCAGTTACAATAATCTATAGAAAAACTAAGAAAATTGAAGCAAAATGTGATCAATTGTGTTATTTTTTTGGAACATTAGTAAGATTACATATATCTATTGAAAGACTAAAGTAAAATGTGATATATTATATTGTTTTTGATACATTAGTAAATTACACTAATCCATAGAAAAACTGACAACTGAAGCATAATGTACTATTTTTTTGGAACATAAGTAAATTACACATATCTATAAAAAACTGAAGCAAAATGTGATAAATTGTATTATTTTTTTGGAGCATTAGTAAGTTGATTATCTGTTTTCTGTGTTATTTAATGTCTGTCTTTAAGTTGAAAATTAAAAGTTAGTGATTAAATTAAATGTTTTCCTGCATTTCTGTTGTGCATGGTATTATATAGCTAAAGTCATCAATTCTTGTGGTAATAATTTTAAAGAAAACCATTAAGTACATTGGCCATTATTTTGGTTTATGACGTTGTTTGTAATGAAATACTGTGATTTCTCAGTAAAATAAAAACAGATAATTTCCGATCGTAAATAAATCGGATAATTTCACACCTGAATGTCATGCAACAATGGGTGTTGTCAAGACATTTTTGATGATGCTGCATTAAAAGAAATTGAGAATGGATAGAAAAGTATAGTTCCTTATATTTTTTACTCTATTTCTATGAAAGACTTAAAGTAAAAAACTGAAGAACTAATTCAATAAATTTTAAAATTCATAATATTGCATGTTTTGTTAAAGCTCAAGTTGAATATTTTCATTTTTGAATTCTTTGACTAGTTATTCAATGATTACCAGTTCAGAAATAAAATTTGTTGTGGATTTTTAAGGAAATCTTTTAAGTAAAGGAGAGTGCCATGATTTTGATGATGCAGTATAGTGTTATCTAATACATTTATTACAGAAATTGCAATAACAGCATTCAAGACAGAAAAAAACTAAAAACAAACAAAAAAACTCAAAAAAATAAACATTGACAAAAAAGAACAATCATTGGGATTATTACAAAGTTGTAGTTTACTTATAAAAGTGTTGTTGTGAGCTTAGCAGTATTGTATGACTGTATATATGTGTTATCTGCTCCTACAACAATCAAAACAATGTAAAATATTGAGATGTTGTATGGTTGTCAGCTATCCATAAAGACCAAAAGACAAAGATGAACTTCATGTCACAAATATATTTGCTTTTCATGAAGATTCCTTTTATTGGATTCTAAATATGTATGTTTGATAAAGTCCATTGAAACTTGTGAAAAATTATGAATTTAACAGGTATTGCATGAACATGGCAACTATTGTTCTTAGAATTTGGAAATTATATAAACTGTTCAATGGAAACAGACTATAATTGCTTGTATAGCATTTACCTTAATCATCTGCCTGTTTGTCAAACAATTATAGTGGTAATATGTTTCTTAGGTACTACTGAACAGCTAGAATGGCTACATGTACATGTATTTGGTCAGCACCTTGATAGTGACATTCTAAAATGTCAGCCACCTACTTTCTGTTTGCTGATACTTAAAATTAGTTCAATATGTTGAAAGATAAAAAAGATTATCACATATTTCTCCAGTGCTACTTAACATATTGACCTCATATATCAATAGCAGCTGGGCAGTTGTGACTTCTAATGTTTGCATACTTTTCAGATCTGCCAGACACCCACTTACTTACTGCAGATACTTTGAAATTTTCTATATGTTTAATGAACTAGTTGACCTGCAGTTGTTAACTTCTACTTCATTTGGTCTCTGTGTCATTTAGTTCATCTGCAATCATAACACATATTTGTATTTTTATATTAAAATTGTTTGTTACACTTTTTTTTCAAAAAGCATTGGAAAAAAACTGACTTTATTTTTAGTCTGAAGTTTGGCAATGATGAGTTCTAATGTGTAAACCCTTTTCAGATTTGTCAGATATCTACTTCCTATGTTTTAATACTTTAAAAGAGAGGGGTGTGCATACCATGATAATGCCATGGCAGCTTTCTCTTTTAAGGACTGGATGTAAAATTTACCAAAATTGAAATATTGGTTAAGGAATTCTCTTCATATAAAACAACAACTATTCAGGATAATTTTTGTTCTTTACTTGCTGTTGCAGACACCTTTGACCTCATCCTATATCATTTTGCTCATAATTAAATGATAATGTACAATGCCAAGTGTACATGTCTGTCTGACATGGTTCATCTGATCTTGACTCTTGTTTTTGGTTCATCTGTGAATGTTTCACGACTGATTACGTTTTTGCAGATAGTTTAAGCGTTATGTCATTTGTATTTGGTGTATGGAATGATTAAAAAGTGTGCATTTCTGTCTATCAGGATTCAACTGACCTTGACCTCAATGTCATGGTTCATTAATCAAGGTTAAGTTTTCGGGTTAGGTCTGTTTGTTAGATACTAGTAATTATAGGTTAACTATATTAGGTATAAGGAATTATTGTTAGTGTCTAAAAGGGTTCATCTGACCTTGAGATCATTTGTCATGGATCACTGGTAGATACAGTTTTATCCTAAAGATAAATGCTCGATGTCTGTTACCGTTTCTGTGCCATTCCGTCTCTTGTAGAGGAGGGACGAAAGATACCAAAGGGACAGTCAAACTCATAAATCTAAAACAAACTGACAACGTAGAGAGTTGTCTTATTATTGATCACACCAAATCTTCTTATTTTTATTTTCCCACATTATCCGAGTTAAGGGGGCGAACCATTTATGATTGTGCACTCTTGTTTTCAATTTAGTTTCTGATAATAGCTTTATATTGTTTTTCTTAAGGCCAAATTAGCATCATCAAGCTTAAAATAGTTGTACTGTACTTTAATGGGGTTTGCAATGTTTACAAATAATTGCTTTTGACATTTGTATTTTTTTAATTGATGTTCTTAACACATTTTAAAACAGAATCCTAGCTTAAAATTGTTCTCTGTAATAAAACTGACTGATAAGTTGTCAGTTTCATTCTGATGAGAATTCTACAAATGTCGTTGTAATTGTGCTTGAGTGACAGGTCGTTGACCTAATGTTATATACGGTTATTGTTTTAAACGGAGTTGATTGTTGCTGTTCAGCCTCACTGTCAGCACTCTTGGTTAGATCATGGCGGCCCCGTTTATTGGTTGAGGAAGCCGAAGTACCATTGAGTGAACCTCTGACAACTTCTACAGGAAAACTAGCAATCTTTCTTGTTGATTATAATTGGAGTCAAACGAACAGTAAATGAACTACTAAGACCACTCGCAGTCAAGGCTCCAACTATTCCTTCAACAGTTTTTTCAACGGAAGCAAACATGTGCATAAACATTGAACCCCAGATTTGTCCTTTCAATGAATTAGTAACTAGTGCATATCAACTTTCCATTCTGTAGACAACATTTTTTCACGAAACTTTATAGTAAAGGGTGACACAGTTTTAGCCGTAAAGGCAGTTATGTATGAGAGATTATAAAAAAGAAGATGTGGTATGATTGCCAATGAGACAACTATCTACAAAAGACCAAAATGACACAGACATTAACAACTATAGGTCACCGTACGGCCTTCAACAATGAGCAAAGCCCATACCGCATAGTCAGCTATAAAAGGCCCCGATAAGACAATGTAAAACAATTCAAACGAGAAAACTAACGGCCTTATTTATGTAAAAAAATGAACGAAAAACAAATATGTAACACATAAACAAACGACAACCACTGAATTACAGGCTCCTGACTTGGGACAGGCACATACATAAATTATGTGGCGGGGTTAAACATGTTAGCGGGATCCCAACCCTCCCCCTAACCTGGGACAGTGGTATAACAGTACAACATAAGAACAACTATAAAAATCAGTTGAAAAAGGCTTAACTCATTGTCTATTGTATGTACAGAAATGCAACCTGCAGCCAATCTAAGCGCAATCACCTTTCAATGCAATTGTAGCGGGGAAAATATTTCTGTTTTTTAGAACCCTAGTCATCTATGAACACTGCACTATTACTATACTTTGTCTCCCAACAGACGTTTTAAAGAAATGTATTTGCTGGGGTCAATTTCACGTGACATGCTTCTATGTGAGTGAAAATTTCAATTGATTTCAAAAAGTGAAGATAATCTTTACACCGAATGAAATGACAATGGAAATAGATTTTTTCTTTGTTTCGGCATTTATAGTTTAAGTTATAATTTAGCAAAAATCGTAGCTGATATCCATTTAAAATATATATGTTCAAATATGCCATATGTCATATTCTAATAAGCTATTAGTCCTTGTAAAATCAAAGTTTGACTTGAATATACATGTAGTTGTATTCGACACCCTTTGTTATTTTTTCATATGCAAAAATCAGTTGCAAAAGATAGACGGAAGATGCCAATGTATATTCACACACAACAGTCAGAGATCAACTGACAATGCCATGACAAAAACCTACAAAGAAGGGACCAAAAAACAAACCACAGTGATGAGTATATAAAACGTAACATAGAAAACTAAATATTAATATTTAGCAGCACCGAACTCAGCATAAACCGAGGATTATCTCAGATGATCTGGAAACGTTATTTAGAAAATATCTCTGGCGATTCATTAAACTCATCGATTTTGTTGCTTGCGGTTGTTTTTACCAAAACTGCATGTTATTGGCTTTTTTGCATGTGTTCATTATATCTATATTATTGTAAGAAAAATTGACAATTTAATTACTTATCTGACCGTTTGATCCCTTCTGATGTGTAATCAATACTAAAAAATGCATAGATGGTTATTTTTTTTCATTAAACAGTTAGTAAAACTCTTTTGGTTAATTAGGACAATGTAGTTGGAATGCTGTCTCCTTGACACACGCCCCATACATGTCCTTTTCAATGTTCATTTCTCTTCTACAGTAAGTAGCAAATTTCAGTTTCCAAGTTACAACAAATGTATTTAACTGTGTATAAATAATTATTATAATGAAGTTAAGTTTCTCTGATTGAAATCAAATTCAAAAGCAGGATTAATTAAATATCTCTCTGACATTTTAAAGTTCTCGCATTGACAATCATGAACTATTTGTCACTGGGCGTTAAACAGAAATTCAACGTCATTGCCAATAGCACTGTCAATATGTATGACTAAAAGACCATCTTTCGATGTTAGTTGAGGATGCATTGCTTATTCAGCAAATTATGAGTCACATCTGTCCAAGACTAATGTACGTGAAGTCTGAGGTCTTTTTCTTGGTCAGTTGATCATGATTTCCCTTGTGGAAGTCCATCACATATTTACGAACAGCAAGGTTAATTTGACTGACGAAAAACTAATATTTCATCATATATATAGTTTTTTTTTACCGGAAAATTGTAATTACGCAAATCTAACTCTCGTAAAAAAATTCTTTGACAACATTTAGTCAATACAATAACCTGGACCGCTTTGATGGATGGCTTATACGTGTGGGATGAGTTTTAATGTCTGTTAGTTTTAAAGAAAAGAAATCTATTTACAGAGAGAAAGACAGCATGAAAGAAGTTGACAAATTATCGAATTCGTGATCAAAAAGCATCAAACTTAAACACATGCACTCGCATTTTCATAAAAGTGACTAGTTAAAGTATTTAATGGCAAAGGCCTGATTCAAACTTTGACAATAAATTGTTTTTTCAGATCGAAAATATGGAATTTTAACTAGCAATTGTGAATGTCCATCATGCACCGGAAGACGTCTCAAATATTTTCAAATCCATTTTCCTTTGAAATCCACGAGCTTTTAGAATCAAATCATCTATGATCCATTTAATTGGATTCGAAGTGGTTGTCCTTTACGTGACTTCCTGTATTTATAAAAGGTCAATGCAATCTAAAGAGTGGAACGCGATTAGAGTGGGACCGTCTTGGCCACGTTGGCCTGGCAACACGCATCCGCCACCAAGATAGAAAACATACCCGTTGAACCCAAAGTAGGGACAACGTCTCGGACATATTAAACTAAAATTGACTATATAACGAGACTTTCCTTTTCATATTGTCTTAACATGTATCTATACAGGGAAAGTCACATTTACATGTACCAACCTGAGAAAATTTCAGAGATAGAGGATAGTACTATTGCAAATGTTATATTTTTAACAATGATTTGACTTTACAAAATAAATAAAACTGAAATAATAAAATTCATGAAGTTTTATGTAAAATAGTACTATAAAGATGCATGGATTGTATAGATCTATATCCCTTATCATAAGGACTCACAGCTGTTCCGGAAATCTATTCAAGACAGTGGTGGATCCAGACATTTTCAAAAGGGGGTCAACTGATTGCCTTAGAGGGGCTTGCTCCTGTCATGCTTCGGTGATTTAAAATAATCAACCAAATTTTCCCAACAAAATGGGGGGAGGGGGGACGAATAACGATCATTGAATACTTATATTATTTTGTACAGATCTGTGTGCCGTTCGTGGAATTAATGCACACATTAATACCATCCAATATAAACTGCAGACAATTACGCGTAAAAACACTACCGAAACCATAATCAAACAATTATCCAAGTTATCTAAAGAGTAAACAATTAGTGTCACTCTGATAGTATATGGTCATCAATAGATTTATTTGCGCCACATGTTGTTTCAGATAAACGGAAATCGCTTAAAGAACTTTGACTCCGAACAGATCACTAGACATAATATTGCCTAACTTTTCTTCAATGTACATATATAAATAAATAAAAGAAAGCAGCTATGGCATTGTTCTTCACATGTTTGATAGTCATGCTCAAATCTTGCAGTGCGTTTATAAGTTCCCAAAATTATAACCACAGCTGATCCGGGATTTTTGAAAGGGGTGGTGTATTTCATAAAACGGAAGAAAAAAATGTACGATTTCAATTATACTTAAAAGTTTTATATATTTTGCAATCAAAGGATAAATGTACTCCAGGCCAACACAAATATCCGCAACTGGTAACGATGTTTATGTTCAAAGTCCAAAAAGTAAATATTTTTATTCAAATTTAAAGTACTATTTCCTTTGAAATATGTCTTTGTTTGATTTTCCTTATTTGAAAATGTTTAACATAAAAGAAAGTTTATGGGGATGAATTGGAGATACTAAGTAGCACTTTACCATTTCTGGAAAGACTTCTATTATTCAAATATGAGTATTAATTTCGAAAACTTCTATTTTTTGTATTTGTCGCATACAGCTTTCAATTTACCACTCAATAAATCTAGTTATATGTGTTAATTTGTAAGTGAGACTATTAGAGAAAATGAATTTCTGAATAGCTACATAAAATATCATTACGAATGTTCAACTACTCCATATTCATAGAAAATAAAATTTCGTGGTTCTCACGATTTGTGTGATGTTTTATCATAAACTCGTTCTAACAACTTGAAAATAAGATATTGATTTCATTTTTTTGTCATAGATTAAAAAAAAATTTAATAATTTTTGTACCTCTACAAGAATATTTGTTTGTTGATCTTACTAGTAAAAAATATCATTTTTCTGGTGGTACCATTGTTTTTTTGTTTGTTTTTTTTTATATATTCGCATTAATTTCTTTTTTAAGCATGTATATCACACGTGTAACCAATCTCCAGCTGAGGGTCACTTTGAAATTCGCAAGAATACGAATTCAAACGAGGTTGAATTCTTTACTTGAAAGCCAATATTGAAATAGGGATGATTATTTAGCTTATTTTGATAAAATTGAACCAAAATGACTGCTTATTGCAAATTCTGTTTTTAAAAGTGTTTCTTCCTTTTTGAGTAATAGTTTGAACATGCATGGACTGGAGCTAATATTATTTGATATAAGAGATGATTACGCCACCAATCCAGATATACTATCATAACACTAGTGGGCGAAGCTCGGTTTCAGAACATACATGTAGCCACTTCTTGTTCAAAGGACCTATTTGGACAACTGCGTTGCACTGAGATTCAAATTAAAATGTTTGATTTGAAAGTTATATCATCATTCTGATTTGAAAATCTTATTTCCACCGCATTTTTTTTTAAAGGAACGAAATGTGTACATGGTATGCAGGTACAATTTTCAGGATCACCTTGTATATTGGAAGAAATATAGGGCAAATCCTCTCTGACTTTTATTTCACACCCGACCTGTTTTCAATGAGTCTTAAAACCTTAAATTTTTATAAGAAGATGAAGATAACAAAAACCGCAATTGGAAATGTTTTTTGGAAACTTTGAGTATTTATCCAAAAAATATACATTTATAACCAAAAGCAAAGATTTGTTGTATGTAAACTTATGCATTGTAATTTACTAATTAATTTTTGGTGAGAATCGTCCGTTGCTGCTAGATATTTAAAAAAAAATATGTAAAAGTGACAATTTTGTATCAAACAGCGCTGTTTTGATTTTAAGATACGTTTGAAGTTTATAATAAAAACATAGTTATATCAACATTCTAGTCGGATTTTGAACCTGTCAGTGAAACAAATGCAGGGAAATTGGCATTCTTTTTTCAATTTTCGTCAGTTCGAATGGAGGACTTTATCATATCCTTAAACAGGTGTGCAACTGTCTCTAAAAATGACCAGGCCCTGTGGTTTGGGACGAATTATTATACTACTATAGGTTAGTAGTATGATAATTAGTTTTGGAGTTTATACTACTAATAATGATATATAATGATATCACCGTACGATCTTCAAAAATGACCATCACCACACCGCTTAGTCAGCTACAAAAGACCACGAAATGACAAATGTAAAAAATTCAAAACTAACGCCACGGTCTGATTTATGTACAATTAATGAACGAAAAACAAATATGATATACTTATACAAACGACAACAATTGAATTACTGGCACATACAGAATGTGGCGGGGCCAAACCAACTTACTTTGCCTGATAAGGTATTTGACCACAAAAGGAAGGTTTGGATTGATTTTGGGAGTTTTAGTCCCAACAGTTTAGGAATTAGGGGCAAAAACAGGTCCCAAAAAATCATTTTTCTTGGTTTTCGCACAATTACTTTAGCATAAGTTAATAGAAACTTATGAAATTTAAACACAAGGATTATGACCACAAACGAAAGGTATGGATTGATTTTGGGAGTTTTGGTTCCATCGAATTATGGGCCAAAAGGGTCCAAAATTAAACTTTGTTTGATTTCATCAAAAAAATAATTATTGGAGTTTTTTGATATGCCAAATCTAACCATGTATTCAGATTCTTCATTTTTGGTCCTGTTTTCAAATTGGTCGACATTAAGGTCCAAAGGGTCCAAAATTAAACTTAGCTTGAATCTAACAAAAATTGAATTTTTGGGGTTCTTTGATACGCTGAATCTAAACATGTACTTAGATTTTTGATTATAGGCCCAGTTTTCACGTTGGTCCAAATCGGGGTCCAAAATTATTATATTACGTATTGTGCAATAGCAAGAAATTTTCAGTTTCCACAGTATTCCGCAATAGCAAGAAATCTTCAATTGCACAGTATTGTGCAATAGCAAGAAATTTTCAATTGCACAGTATTGCGCAATAGCAGAAATCTTCAATTGCGCAATAGCAAGAAATATCTAATTGCACAATATTGCGCAATAGCAAGAAATTTTCAATTGCACAGTATTGTCCCTTTTTCAAATTGGTCTACATTAAGGTTCAAATGGTAAAAAATTAAACTTTGTTTGATTTTCAACAAAAATTGAATATATGGGGTTCTTCAATATGCTGAATCTAACCATGTATTTAGATTTTTAATATTTGGGCTCGGTTATCAAATTGGTCCACATTGAGGTCTAAAATTAAACATTATTTGATTTCATCAAAAATTGAATTCTTGGGGTTCTATGATATGCTGAATCTAACCATGTATTTAGATTTTGGATATTGGACCATAATAGGTCCAATTTAACATTTTTAAGTTTTTAAGTTTAAGTTCTTAGACCACATTCATTCTGTGTCAGAACAGAAACCTATGCTGTGTCAACTATTTAATCACAATCCACATTCAGAGCTGTATCAAGCTTAAATGTTGTGTCCATACTTGCCCAAACTGTTCAGGTTCGATCTCGGCGGTCGTATAAAGCTGCGCCCTGCGGAGCATCTGGTTTAATTTAATTCAATTTACAAAACATTAAAATGATGATATGTATAGAAATATGTGTGTTAAGACAAGTGGTAATATTTTAATAATTTCAATACTATAATGCTATAGCTACTGCTTCTTCAGTGCAGTCAGTTTTACCATTGAAGCATTTATGATATACAGCATCTGTTTACAAATTCCATGTAACTTGTAAAAAATTATTTCACGTCCTGCTGATTAACTGTTTAACACAAACTTATGTTTTACTATCATTTAGAATTGAGATGAATAAATCTTTATTAGGTATAGGTAAAATTACAGATAATTATAGCCATTTGTTAATAAATATTTCTAATTATTTCCCCAATTACCAAAAGAGGTCAAAGGTTCACCATTGGATTGTATAGTAGTCATATTTTTCTTATTCTATAGTATACTTAGTTGCTTTATCATATTTTCTTAGTAGTAAGTCATTTTCATTTTTTCTTTAGTATTCATTACTTAGTGCAATATGTCATGTTTAATCCAATGGCAGCAGACCTCACATGTACTGATGTTTGATCCGTTTATATAGCAGGAGAAATGCAGCATTTTACGTCTGCTGGTGAAATTTATCAACTATTTGTGCAAATAACTTTGATTGGCATATTCATTGAAATATGAAATTTGGGAGAAATATCAATATTTTTCATTGAAGCTTTGAGTAAAAAAAAAATCCAGTAAAATCTTTTGGAATCTGCATTATTTTGATATTTAAGATTGGTAAAATTGTATGGGGAGTAACTTAGTTGATTAAGAAATACATGTATAAAAAGATGAAGAAACAAAATTAAATATCTATCATCTGACAATCTGTTGCCCATGTGTAATTAGCTGTGAAAAAAGCAATTTCATATTGATATTTTATATTCATCTACTCCATTGATTGACGTATCTATATGATGTATATTTTCTTACTGCAAAATATTTTTTTTTATAAGAAATGTTTTATGATGTACATGCAGACGCATGAGTCATATTGTGTCATATGTAAATAATATTGACAAACTTCCATATGAACCTGGACAGAAATATATTATTTTCAACATTTATCATTATATAATATGTGTTTGCTGAAATGATTTTAACACAGTTAGGCTTATATACTTTTTATACTTTTCTTAAATATTACCAACAAATTTATAAATACTGTAAAATCGTTTGATTCTTTCATAATCAGAAGTAGGGTGGACAACACAAATTGACAATCAGGAAAGAGAGTACTCTGTTATTGCAATCCCTCTCAGGATTAAATTAAGGACACTCTCCCAACTTAAATCAAAATTCCAGATATTTGCCAGACAATATTGTATGTACTCATTTAGGCAGCAACCATTTGATTTTCTGGGGGGGGCTATGGTTTTTTTTGGAAAAAAAAGTTTGTTTCCAGGTTTTGGTGAAAAAAATAATTTGTTTTGGACCCTGAGTAAAAAAAATTGTTTGTTTCACCCTCAGCTGCCACTATATGTAATGCTAAAATTGAAAGAAAAAAATTGTCTTCGGTTTGTCGCTAAAAAAATAGATTGTTCTTCGCCGAAGGCGAAAAAAAAAGTTTGCACAGAAAAAAAAACCATAGCCCCCCCCCCCCCCCAGAAAATCAAATGGTTGCTGCCTTATGGTCTGCTAAAGTCAAATGAACCACTAACACATATTATGATGATGCAGACCACAGATGTGACAGTTTATGTTTTAAAATCAATACATGTATAAAATTTGCATACACTACAATTATAAGTACCAATTATGAATTTAAATATACAACACCTTCATTACAGTCTGAACCAATGAGCATATTATGTAATAAATGAAAAGACAAATGTCATCAATTATTGAAATTGATTTTTTTGAAAAGTCAATTAATTTAGAGTTATCTCCCCTTGACTATAAATTTGTTAATGATAGTGTAACATCTCAACTTTTGGGAGCAAATACCGCTCTTATTGTCCTCATTCAAAACAACCATTAACGAACCTCTTTTCAAGGGTTGAAGAAGGGGAAGGGGGAGGGGGAGGGGATAAAAATATTTTATGAAATTGAATGTCAACAAATTTCTGTACTTGTTTCTCCTTTGGCAGCAATTTGGAAAAGAGGCTGCATATTAAAACATGCGCTCCCTTTCAATTAGAAAATTCCAAAGGGTTTCAAGTCAGATAATCACATATGTACCTAACTTAACTATTTTTACATATTTCTAAAATTTACAAAACATGATAACACAAGACTGAATACAATTATTTATTTGTAGCATAAAGTCACCTATGCTGCACATAAGTGTATTTATTACTCCTAGAGCAACTGAAATCACCCCCAGTTTTCGGTGGCATTCATGTTCCTCAGTCTCTAGTTTTCCCTTTGTTGTGTTTAGATTACTTGTGTGTGTCCTTTGGTCATCTTGCATGTTGTTGTAAGTTTGTTTTTGCTTTTATAAGGGTGGCTTTCCCTTTTCCACCTATAATCTATAGCAATCCTGTGATGAAATCTGTAAATAAAGTATCCAAGAATTCCATAATACTCTATACTTAATGATGTAACTATAAAATTTACATAATCTTGAACTTTATACATTTTAGAGTTTGGTAGAGCAGTGTCCAGCAGATGATCCAGATACAGAAATTAACCTTGGATGTCTGTTGTTTAAGGTAAGGTTTTAGGCATAATTATTAATAATATCATCTAATTCTTCAAGGTATGTCCAGATTAAAAAAAATGATATTCTTATACATGTATTCATATCAATTAATTTCAAATAAGCACAGAATTTGAAAGATTTTTTAGATTATTTTTATTGCATTTTATGTACAGAATTCAAAAAGATAAAAGTTTGAATATAAAGGACAGTCATGTAAAACCTTATATTTATAAATCATAGCAGATTTACAAGAGAGTAACTTAGAAAAAATACAATTTAAAACATACCATTGCTCTATAATTCATGCATAAGCTAAACCTTTATCATAGTATAAATAGCTTGTCTTTCATAGATGGTTACCATGCTTTTCTCCTTTGCTTATTATCATCTTATACTCAGTTAATAGATTTAATGTTAAGAATTTTGTTCTGAAATCAATATTAATATTATTAAACATTTCTTTTTCCTTTAAAAAGTAGATACTTTTGAAATAGTTGTATTTTTGCTTTTGAATCTTAAAAAATGCTCTTATTTATTACTCATTAGTTGATTGTATTAGATGAGTTAATCTTTATAAAACAAATACAATTTTAGGATGGAAGATATGAAGACGGCTTGTTCCAAGTTTACTACAGCCATGCAGATACTGGGATACATAGCTCTATGTCACTACATGTTGAAACAATATGCTCCAGCACTTAAACATATTGCTGACATCATTGAAAGAGGTATTGGAGAACATCCATTTGGCAGATGTACAATAAAATAGAACAAAATTTTGTAATATATAATGTAAGAAGAGAAAAAATTACAGGTTTAATAAACAAAAGAGGTCAAAGTTCACCATTAGAGAGTAAGTCAACATAAAGTTTCCATATTAAATCAGTTCAGTAAGTAACAGAAATCCAATGGCAGCAGACCTCAGTTTACTTTGAGGCTTAGGAGTATATATAGTCAGCAGTTTACCATGACTAAATGATTGATGATATTATCTTGAAGTCAAACTGGCAAATATTGATTCAATAATTAATAAAAGTAAGAAAGGAAAATGTCATTTTGTTCATAAAAAGATTTTGAATTCTTTTATACTTTTTTATTTATTTTTATTGAAAATTAATTTAATTATATCAATTTTTAATTATTACAGAAAATATGGGAGATAACTTAAATGAAAAAAAGCAAAACTTATGTACTGTTATTGATTTATGGCAGTTTGACAAAAGTATGTTCAGTATTTATACAATGAAATAAATGGTATAACACACTTACAGCAAAGGACTATAAAAAAAGAAAATTGTTCATGAAGAAAGATTTTGATTTCTTAAAAAAATTTATAAATATATAAATGATAGGTTTTTAAGTGGGGATGCATCAGTAACTATAATCAAATCATTTACATTAAAGTACAATTCAAATGAAATTTTGCATAAGTCAGGAATAAAACTTTGATAAAAAAAATGTAAAAAAGGGAGGGACTTGGACAATCCAAAGAAGATTTGTTAACATATTGCTGGATATTTTGTTCCAGAATTAAGTGTTGGAATGACAACAGAAGGGATAGATGTTAGAAGTGTTTGTAATACTCTGACTCTCCACGAGACAGCGTTGATTGAAGCATTTAATCTCAAGGCAGCTATAGAATACCAACTCAAGAATTGTAAGTTTTGTTTAATGTTTGTATGATACAGGATAGCAACATAGTCTGATTTATCGTGGGTTCAATTATATTATTTGAGGGGTACTTATTTTAGTTTATTTTATGGGATACCTCAAATTTTCATGTATTTAATGTTAATAATTATATGTCAAAGTACGGCCTTCAAGACAGAGCATTGGCTCATCCCAAACAGCAATCTCAGATAGCTTTTGTGTAAAAATTGCTTCCAAGTTCAAGCAATACTGATGTTTTCATAAATTAAGAAGAAAAACACGTCTTTTTAAGCCATTTTACTAAGAGGAAAAAATCAGCCTCGATGGGCGTCTCCAAACCCCTGCATCCCCTGAATTCGATCCCTAGTTACAGCCCTGAATGTGGTGTGGTTAAACATGTTAGCAGGATCCCACACCCCTCTTAACCTGGGACAGTGGTATAACAGTACAACATAAGAACGAACTATAAAAATCAGTTGGAAAAGGCTTAACTCATCAGATGGACAAGAATACAAGTGGAAGTAGCCGGGTACTTGTACATCCCAACAACAAAAAGACACTAGGAACAGATCTGAGAGTACTCGCAGTTATCTGACAGCTAGTTCAAAGCCACTAACAACTAAAAAAAATCATGCATCTAAGACTAAATTATCAATCCGTACACATCCAACATCCAATGGATTTAGTGTAAAGACGTCATAAACAGTCGGAGAAAAACATGATCTTGTGCAATGTCAAGTTACATGTATCGACAGATTGTAGATCCATGAATGTATATGTATGTAAAATGTTACAATTTGTTAGGGCAGTAGGTAGTCTTTTCTGATCCTTTCAAACATATCATCATTTTCTAGTGACTCTTCATGTTCTTTGCTTTATCCTGGTCATACCATTTTACAGATCCTACCTGGTGTAAAGATTGATATTTTGTTCTTGTCCTGAATATGCATGAACTATTTGCCACTGGAGGTTATAAACTAACTATCAATAGATAATTGTGATTATTACAAAAGTTGTATTTGCTGTATTTTTCCGCAATAGCTTTTGAGTTACTCCCTTTGCATCATTTAAATGTGAGTACTGTGGATTCATGTATTTTTGTTGGTAACATTTTTGTTGATTGAGGAAAATTGTAAACCTATAGAATTTTTCTATTTCATTTAGTATTTAAGGGGGTAGACAACTCTTTACATCAGTTATGCGTTTGCAACAGTCAAGTTCATCAACATATTTTAAGCATTTACCTGAAACAGATTGAAAATAATCTGTGTAACCTAGAAGCTTAGAATATATTTTTTAAAATGGTTGACACAAACGTGCTGATGATTTATAGAGTTGTTTCCCTTAACCAAGGTCTTCTGCCTTAAGTATGAGGTTAATCTGTACCCAAAAAATCCACTACTATTAAAAATTTTGTTTCCCATGAAAAATGATGAATTCACATTGCATGATTTTTGGTCTATTGATACATATTGTTTTCTTTCAGTACTATGATCTAGCTGCTGATGTCCTGGCAGAAAATGCTCACCTGACTTACAAGTATCTAACTCCTGTAAGTGTTTGCATTAAAGGCATAGGTTCAGTAAGTCCCCTTTTTGGCCCCAAAATATAGCAGTTTTACAAAATTGTTAAACTGTAAACTTTTAGTTATTTAATTGGAACGTAGAATGCTTCTGCTACATAAATATGGGCTGTTTTTGACAATTCCATGCACATATATCAGATGCTAGCATCATTTAGTCATGCTTAATCCGTATATATAATTTAGTCCTGGTATCTATGATGAGTTTATTTACTGAAATCTTCACGATTTAAGCATTTTAGTTAAATTTTAGACGGTTTTCGTATTAAATAAAAGTGGCCGCATTTGTGTTCATTCCTAATATTGAAATGTAAGTTGTATTTGATGATATTAAATATTATATATAAAGGTTGAGGATGTACATTGATGTGGCCACTTTCATTTTTGACAAAAACCATCTGAAAAGTGACATTTTTTTCATGTTTGATAGATTTTTCATATTTAAGCTAGAATCGGAGCGTTTTAAATGAGTAAATCAGTTAACATCTTTCATATAAAATAATTGAATCAACTGAAATAGACACTTAAAAGTGTTTAAAAAGTGTCTAAAATCTTTCGTCAGATAAACTTGAAATTTGAGGCCAAAGTCGGCCCTTACCAGAGCTACTCCTTATTTTGAACAGCTTTAAAGATTACATGGAACAAATCTGAGTTTGATGCTACAATAATGCTGATGTGAATGAGCTTTTCTCCATAGATAGTACAATTATTTTTTTTTGTACAGTTTATATGATTTAAACAATGATAAATACTAATTATAATTGAATTGTGTGGTTGGCGACAGAATTTTTTAAGACAATAATTTTTAGAGAAGTTTTGATTCCAATTTTTATTTAATATTTATTGGTTTGAATCGAATTTTAATAAATTTGCAAAGTCAAATAACAAAATATTTTTCTTGTCTAGATATAATCCTTTTTAAGTTTGGATAAAAAAAGTGTCCTATATTAAAAGACAGCATTACTATTTCTGCTTGTAATCCATATAATTTTGCATCAAGCCTATTGTTAAAAATGAAACTTCAGAATGACATTCAGAACTTGATATTGCTTTTAAAATTTGTGAGAGGAAATGAAAATTTTTATTTTAGCTTTTTTCCGATTTGACATGATTTGAAGTATTTTTTTTCAGAATTCCAATTATTACAATATTTACCTATCAATGAAGCAAAATATTTATTCTGCAAACCATTTACTAAAACTGATAAAAATTAATTGATTGAAATTTGTCGGAAGCCTCTATTTAATTCTGTTATCGTACACTTATCTGTCTTTTTTTTATAGAACATTGCTATGTAATAATTGGATTGCCAGAATGAGTGATCACTATTTTTAATTTAGTTAAGCAATCAATATGAAAAAAAGCCTTGAAAATAACTTTCTCACACCCAAACTTTTATGAAAACTGGGTTCTTCACTTGTTTTATGTTAGGTCAAAAAATAATGCACTTTTGTGTCCAGCCTCCCTGCCAATGTACAAAATGTACACTAAATTGTTATATGCCTATGGTACTCTAAAAAATGTTATGGACATTTTGGTTATGGACATTTTCAAGAAATTGTTGGTTAAACATTGTTTTAAAACTTTTAATTAGAGCTTTATCCAATATATCATTTTAGTAGATGTGCACAAATTAAAAAATGGAAGTATCAAAACTGAAAGAACAAATTTCAAATCAATTTCTAAATTTGAAAATCTTAAATGCCCCTTAAACCAGAAACAAATTTATGATTTACCAACAGAAGAAAATAAATGATTGTAAACAGATTGCAAATTTAAAACATAAAGTTCAAAGTGAACAAATACTAAAGTATATTTCAGTATTTGGAAACCATATATTTTGGTTCCAATAATCTAAATGTAATAGAATTTATTAGAATTATTAACTGAATATTTATATCTGTTTTTTTATGTTTCAAACTTAATAATCATTACATAAAATTTTTGAATACATTTTTGTCAAGCCTGCAACTTTTGTTGCAGAAAGGTCGACACAGAGATCGTGATCCCGCATTAGTGGCGGCGTTAGCTAACTTCTTAAAAACTTTATATTTTAGTATGCGGAATACCTTGATGCTTCATACTTTGTATATAGATGCCTCATGTTACGAAGTTTCTGTCAGTCACATGTCCAATGTCCTTGACCTCATTTTCATGGTTCAGGTTAAATTCACTCTTATTATAAGTAACAGGATAACTATTTGGTATGTGTGTACCTTGCAAGGTCCTAATGCCCGTCAGACAGTTTTCACTAGACCTCGACCTTATTTCATGGATCAGTGAACAAGGTTAAATTTGGTGGTCAAGTCCATATCTCAGATACTATAAGCAATAGGTCTAGTATATTCGGTGTATAGAAGGACTGTAAGGTGTTCATGTCTAAATGGCAGGTGTCATCTGACCTTGACCTCATTTTCATGGTCCAGTAGTTATAGTTCAGTTTTTGTGTTTTGGTCTGTTTTTCTTGTACTATATGCAATAGGTGTACTATATTTGGTG
The DNA here is from genome assembly GCA_037788925.1 of Mytilus galloprovincialis. NCBI lineage: Eukaryota > Metazoa > Mollusca > Bivalvia > Mytilida > Mytilidae > Mytilus > Mytilus galloprovincialis. Next base: position 49,653,059 of record CM075337.1, on the reverse strand, counting down.
TATGGAATGATTGTAAGGTTGACATGTCTGGCTGACAGGTGTCATCTGACCTTGACCTCATTTTCATGGTTTAGTGGTCAAAATTATGTTTTTTAGTTTTGGTCAATTTTTCTAATACTATATGCAATAGGCCAACTATATTTGGTGTATGGAAATATTTTATGATCTATATGTCAGTCCCACAGGTTTTATATGACCTTGACCTCATTTTCACCATTCATTGCTAAGTGTTAAGTATTATTATTTTGGTCTGTTTTTCTTAATTTATAAGCAATAGGTTAACTATATTTGTTGTATGGAAGAATTGTTAGCTGTACATGGCTGCCTGACATGGTTTATCTGACCTTGACCTCATTTTCATGGTTCATTGAACAATGTTTAGTTTTGTAGGTTAATGTTGAGTTTGTGTGACAGTTGCAATAAAGCTTTATATTTAGGACTATCAACATAATATCAATGATTAGTAAAGAAGGCGAGACATTTCAGCATGTGTACTCTTGTTATGTTTAAGTGCTTACAGTTATTGGGCATAATCCAAATTGTTATATCAGGGTCTGTTAAATTTGCAATCAAAATTATTTGAATGATTTCAACTAGTTTGGAATAAAAAAAAGTAATTTCCTATTAAAGAATCAATATAGCCATTAATGGTCTAATTCTTAATGTATTTTTTGGTTTATATAAGTTTAATGCTTGTTTTAATAATTTTTTTAATATCTTTAGATTTAATTACATATCAGTACAAAGATGATACAAGTGTCCACTCACTACCTGCATTAGTAACTTTAAGGCTGGATCCTAACCCTTGGCTAGCTAGTGAAGATGTAATCATACTTCGATGTGCATTTGTTATTATGTAAAGTGGTTTTCATGGAGATTAAGTTTAGTGAATTCAGAGGCGAAAAACCTATCACAAGATTTTATTTCTTTGTTTTTCTGGTCTCTCATTCTGATATTATATTAAATTAGAATTAACATGAGGGAATAATTTGTTGTAATATACAGCTGGTTTTATTTTCTGATTAAAAACTTTCTAAATATTCAATTTATTCTTACAACAGTTTCTAGTTGTAAAGGAAGGGCCTATCATGGAATCCTGACACGCATGTGTCTTAGTATTGTATTTAGTTCTAGGGTACAGATTTTTCAAGGCTGATTATTATAATTTTTTATTTTACAATTAAAAAATATCATTAATCATTCAAATCAAACAATTTACTGAAAGCCAGTCTAGATCTCTAAATTTGTGCTCTATCTATGTGTTCCAATGAAGAATATATTGATGCATGTGGGAAAATGCATATTTGAAAAAAAACAATAAAAACAATATCAGTGCTTTGCGTCATCAATAAATACCTCATACATGTTCTTTTTTATTATGATACAGAAATCTCAAAATTAAGCATTTAGGTGATCAATTATCAGAAAAATTTTGTGAAAAAAGTAAATGCTTCAGATTTAATCATAACAATTCCTGTCCTGTCATTCAGTCATTAATAGCAGCAGTTGACAATATTTTCATTTGTTACAGTTTTTGTATGACTTCTTGTAGCTGTGATCACTAGACAGACTTCACCAGAGGAAGCTTACAGGAAGCTTGAAGACATGGCCAAACAACAAACTAAAACACTCAGTAAACTGACTAAACAGGTACGTGGTTTTTAATAGTACATTTGTTGGATTTGTTCATTTACCAATTTTATTGCAAACCACCATAGATTCATGTTTTTTTAAAAGGTATATTGGATTAGTTCTTATACCTTACTTCATGTAAACCTCAGTAGATTAGACACCCTTGTTACTAGTGGTTAGTACAATACTGTTTGAGAATCTTAGTACATAATCTTTATTCTCATAAGCTACAGTCATTGATCTTTAGATGTAAACTTCCTACTTACACCATTTCTTATTGAACTAAACATCATTCATTATTGCACTAAGCACCATTCCTTATTGCACTAAACACAGTTTCTCATTGCACTAATCCTCTTTCCTTATGGCTTATTACACTAAACACCATTCATAATTGCATCATCACCATTTGCCTTTCCTCTCTGAATCAAACCTGCTGTAGCATCATTAAAAATATTAAACTACTAATTAAATTAAACTTGATATTGTATCCAATAAAATATTAATTAAATCGACCACGATATTGCACCATTTAGAAAACTCATTGAATCGACCTTGATATTGCAACATTTTAAATACTTTCCCGTTCCCTATGGCACTATACACCATCCCATTGCACTATGCACTGTGCACAATACCAAATTGCAGAAACATTCAATGCACCATACACAATTCCAAATTAACCATTGGGAAGTTTACACCATACAAGGGCTGTACTAAGATATATACATCAGGATCATTGTAGAATCTGCTAGTGTGAACTACACATATTGTGCATTTCCTGCAGTAAGTGCATATTTTAACAGTTGCATATATAAACTATTTTCAGTGAATTTCGCAGGCAACACATATCACTAGATTTCTAGTCTATATTAAGATTGGAAAAGTTGTTCTTTTAACTTAAACCTGCAAATCTTTTAATAAATTCTGTTATGTTATATCTTTTTTCATGGTATTGTTGTAAGGAATTTGGAGCAGAAAAGTTAGCCAGTCAGACACAGTTCTGGTTATGACAAACTCGAGATAACAAGAAAAAATATAGATTTAGAAGGAATAAAAGTGAAAATTTTTGTCTCCATTTGAGAAAACAAATTCATTATGGGAATTTTAATTTGAACTTGATGTCTTTAGAGCTTTTATTATCCAATCAAAAGAGAAAAAAAAGACATATATTTATTTCAATTGCTTTACATTTGAAGTCAAATCAGCAGCCAAGTAATAAAGTAAATGCATGTAAATTGACTATATATATAGTGTGTTAATAGGTTGATTTGCATGTTGGCAAACGCATGGAGGTAAAAGTTTTGCACGATCTGCTTTTGATTTCGCATTAAGGATGTTCATCGGTAGTATTAAGAAATTAATTTGCATGAAATGTTTTAATTTTTCTAAAAATTTTGCATAATTTTTGTATAATTTTTGCATAATAAGGAGTATGAATTTGCAAACAATGCTAAATTTTGTTGTTGTGTTCAAGATTGTTATTTGAAGTGAAATTTCTGTATTTGAATATGTTTTGGCTTACCGGTTCTGCTATCTGGTGAACAGCGCACATATTGTAGAGCAGTCAACCTGTCTTAAGTCACAAACCTCAGCATAATGAACATCAGTATTTAAGACAATCTTTGATACTGGTTGTTTTCATAATGCATGCACTTTTGTTCCAAAATACCTGTCTATGGTGACCACTTTTAAAATTCATTATACAGGTGGTCACCTAAGACAGGTTTTGCTGTATCAGTTTGTTTTGATATGATTTTTTGAATATGGTACACATATTTTGTGTATGTTTATAATTGTTGATTTTTCTCTTTTAACATGCTGTTTTTTTAAACTACACACCTATTATTATTGTGAGCAAACTAATATTATCTGTTAAACCTTTTTAAGGCCAAATAATTAGAATTTCTAGATACTTACTATTTTTTTCTAATGTCATCATATTTATTATTACATGTATTAAAAAAAATTGTCAAAATTTAGTTGGGTGGGCATTTTCTTTTCAATCACATAAATTATTTTCTAACTGTGCTTCCTTTATAAAGCTCATCTACTTCTTTTAACAAGCCCATCTTACTTGAATGAGAATAGATCTTAGGTTGTGTATTATTTTGGTGAGAGTCTAGAATTTGACTCATTAAAAGTTCCTTTTGAAAAAATGAAATTTTACTTGTCCTGAAATTACAGGGGATTCATTTTTATTCGTTGGATACAATTTGTCGTTGATTTCGTAGTTAGATGAAGTATAATTTCTATATAAGCTTATATGCAGAATAAGCCAAAACCACACAATAAGATATCCTCAATCCTCAACAATTGAATCCATGAATATAGATGAATCCACTATAACTATTCTGTGACCAGTTTGGTGTAAGTATTCTCTAACCCAATCCTCCATTCTTTTGGCTAGATTGTCATTGACACCGTAAGTAAATGTTGACAATAACAAGCACTGAGACCTGCCACCAAATGTTTTGTAAAGAATACCCACATATGTCTACCACTGAAGTGACCTTACCTATCATTTATACCTTGACTTAAAAGTAATATTGTGATGATAGTATTTTTCACCACAAAAAAAAGGAATTATTAGATACTGTCAATGAGTTTTGTTAAAAAGATATAGATATAAGAAAAAAAGTTCAACTTGCTTTGGTTTTCTTTTTCTCTTCATATTAAAAAAAAAAGAAAATTTTGTTTGATTATTTGTAATTGATTCAACCGATTTATTGTTTGTGAATAATAATGGAACTATAATTACTATATACTTACTATAGAAATATAACCTTCCTTCCAAATCCCATCTTCTTTCTTTCTTTCTTTTCTTATAATTATATGTGTTTAAAATCATAAATATTTCCTTGAGTATTTGTAACTGAGAATTTATAACAGATAAAGTGAGTTTGATATGTATTGAAAATATTGATTACTTCTAGGCATGTTCTTTTCCAATTATCATGTTATGATATAATTTTGTGTTAGACAGTTAACTATTAATTAAGAACAAGTAAAACTCATCGAACGTAACAGGTCTATAATTTGGTACGCCAGATGCTTGTCACATCTACATGGGATTCATCAGTTGCCCTCAAATTAAAACAGTTGGAAATCTAAATCAAATACAATGCTAAAGAGCATTAAAAGCTGATAATTCAAAAAGAAAGAACAATGAAAAGATTTTAATGTACAGATTAAATGTGTTTTATGTAAAAGATTAATTGAAATCATATAGGTGCGTGTGACATTTTTCCATCAGAAGAAGGTCACCATGACCTATATTTATTTCATTGACTTAAATTAAGTTCAATGTCAAAATTCAATTCTTAGTGATTGATTGATGCTGTTTAATGCCACTTTCAGTTCTCTTGGTTTTATAATTGCAGTTTGTCAACTCTGAGGTTGTGATTTTAAATTCTGCTCACTCTAAGGTGCGTTTAGCTCATCTTAATGAACCATGATTACCAGTTTTCCGTGTGTGGGATGGTTTGTCTATCTGAATTTCTTCCACCAAAAAAATAATTGCTGTAAAGGAACCTAGTGTGCTGAAAGTAGCTTTAAAAATACCAACAATCAATCAGTCAATTATTTTGTTTAAGTTAATAGTTTTTATGCCTATATTTGTAATTTTTGTTTAATTGTATTATCTTGTGGTCTCAGAACAACTTTTAATCAGTATGATTACCAAAGTAAAGTAACTATTGACTTTTGTTACCTCCATTGCTAGGAGAGTTACTTTTCGATTGTTCTCACTAGTTGTCCCACTGAGATATCATGTTTGAATTCATGTAAAATTCATTACTCAAGATATGATTAATGACAAGCTTAAAAATTTATGAGAATTTTCTTTCTTCATTGGTCAAAATAGAACTTTTATGATTTCAAAGGCTAATTCATTTCTGATTTTATCACATGATAAATCGAGATGATATTTCTATATTGATTTTTTTTCTCGAAAAGTGTTAAAATTTATGCAAATTGATGTAGATCTACTGATGCTTAATCCTTAATGTCAAATCTGGTTTAGAGACTAAATAATTGCTTTTTAACTGTTCCAGGAAATAGGTTGGTTTGTTCAATTGAAAAAAAGCTTCTAAACCCAAATAGGTATTCGTGGCATGAAATTACAATAAGCAAATATTAAGCAAAATTTCATTTTCCGGTAAATTGTTTGTGTGAAAAAATAATTCAATTAATTGGGTTAGATTGAAATATGTTTAAATTATAACTTGTGTGTTTTGATGGAGAAAGTTAACCAAGGGAATCTCTTCCATGACCTTCTGAAAACTTCAATATCGACCCAAAGCACTAGTTGTATGGTCATGGAATTATGTCTAAGGCAATATGCTAAATGATTAATGCAGAGTATCATGCATTTACAGCGCAAAATGTGTATTGATCATGATAAGCTTAAGTGCATATACATCTGCATTTAGTATCAACCTATTGTCTTTTGACAAAATGCTGACATTAAGTTGACATCTTAATAAAGCTAATGCTAATCATATTACTTTAAAGTGGTTTATTTTCTCTCAGTTATAAGTTCACAATTTGATCTATTTTAACATTTTTCATCTTTTTTCGACCCTGCACGGCTCTAATCTTCCTTAAGTATCAAATTTATGGAAGGAAATATCATAGCTATTTAATTTTGATCCTGAAAATGTAGACGAAACGCGCGTCTGGCGTACTAAATTATAATCCTGGTACCTTTGAAAACCAATTAATCCAATGCAAAGTTATTTTATTTTAAGACTTTCTTTATGGAATTGAGTCTTTCTTCAAATTTTTGTTATAAATTTAAAACATGTTAAGATTTGGGGTATCTTTAGGATATGGTTGGTTTGCAGTTAACAAGAGGTACATTGTTTAGTGGCGTTCTGAAAAGGGGGTTGGGGTAAATTAAACTATTTTAACAATGTCCATGCATAAGTGAGATGGTTTAACAAGAAGACATGTTATGAGCTTGGTCAAGTACGATAGTGACATTGTATTTTTTTTATTTATTTATTTTTAGCTCTGACCAAATTTTAAGTGTATTAAGAAAAATTTCACTATTTACACTCAGTTGGTGGACATCATTACAAAACATGTCACAAGACTTCTTGTATTTCCTTTTTTAATGAAAAGAAATCACATCTCCAGCATTCAACGCTAAATGTTTAATAAGAATCTTATACAGCTTTGATAGTTTGATTGTTTTTGGATTGGAAATTGAGTAATGTTCTGTCAGTAATTTGTTATAAGAAATATGATTATATTTTATAGGTACAAGAGGCGAGACAGAACCATGATGATAAATCTGCAAAGAAGGCAGTAAATGAATATGATGAGGCACTGGAGAGGTAAAAAATATTTACAATGGCAATATTGACCTAAGAATTTTTTTTAGGAATCTGCCACACCTGATTAACCTGGACCAAGATGATGTAATACTTGGAAATATTGCAACATGTGGAGCAGGATCTTCTTACCCCTCCAATGCACATGAGATCACCCACAGTTTTTGTTCGGATTCATATTACATAGTCTTTGGTTTTCTAGGTTGTGTTTTGTGTATTGTTGCTTATCTTTTTCTTTTTTGGCCATTGTGTTTTCAGTTTATTTTCGACATGTGAGTTTGAATGTCTCTCCATGTGAGTTTGAATGTCTCTCCATGAGAGTTTGAATGTCTCTCCATGTGAGTTTGAATGTCTCTCCATGTGAGTTTGAATGTCTCTCTATTTGAGTTTGAATGTCTCTCCATATGAGTTTGAATGTCTCTCCATATGAGTTTGAATGTCTCTCCATGAGAGTTTGAATGTTTCTCCATGTGAGTTCGGATTCATATTACATAGTCTTTGGTTTTCTAGGTTGTGTATTGTGTATTGTTGCTTATCTTTTTCTTTTTTGGCCATTGTGTTTTCAGTTTATTTTCGACATATGAGTTTGAATGTCTCTCCATGTGAGTTTGAATGTCTCTCCATGTGAGTTTGAATGTCTCTCCATGTGAGTTTGAATGTCTCTCCATGAGAATTTGAATGCCTTTCCATGTGAGTTTGAATTGAATGCCTTTCCATGTGAGTTTGAATGTCTCTCCATGTGAGTTTGAATGTCTCTCCATGTGAGTTTGAATGTCTCTTCATGTGAGTTTGAATCTCTCCATGTGAGTTTGAATGTCTCTCCATATGAGTTTGAATGTCTCTCCATGTGAGTTTGAATGTCTCTCCATGTGAGTTTGAATCTCTTCATGTGAGTTTGAATGTCTCTCCATATGAGTTTGAATGTCTCTCCATGTGAGTTTGAATGTCTCTCCATGTGAGTTTGAATGTCTCTCCATGTCAGTTTGAATGTCTCTCCTTATGAGTTTGAATGTCTCTCCATGTCAGTTTGAATGTCTCTCCATGTGAGTTTGAATGTCTCTCTATTTGAGTTTGAATGTCTCTCCATGTGAATTTGAATGTCTCTCCATGTAAGTTTGAATGTCTCTCCATGTGAGTTTGAATGTCTCTCCATGTGAGTTTGAATGTCTCTCCATATGAGTTTGAATGTCTCTCCATGTGAGTTTGAATGTCTCTCTATTTGAGTTTGAATGTCTCTCCATATGAGTTTGAATGTCTCTCCATATGAGTTTGAATGTCTCTTTATGTGAGTTTGAATGTCTCTCCATGTGAGTTTGAATGTCTCTCCATGTGAGTTTGTCTCCATGTGAGTTTGAATGTCTCTCTATATGAGTTTGAATGCCTTTCCATGTGAGTTTGAATGTCTCTCCATGTGAGTTTGAATGTCTCTCTATGTGAGTTTGTCTCCATGTGAGTTTGAATGTCTCTCCATATGAGTTTGATTGTCTCTCCATGTGAGTTTGAATGTCTCTCCATGTGAGTTGGAATGTCTCTCCATATGAGTTTGAATGTCTCTCCATGTGAGTTTGAATGTCTCTCCATGTGCGTTTGAATGTCTCTCCATGTGAGTTTGAATGTTTTGAATGTCTCTCCATGTGAGTTTGAATGTCTCTCCATGTGAGTTTGAATGTCTCTCCATGTGAGTTTAATCTCTCCATGTGAGTTTGAATGTCTCTGCATATGAGTTTGAATTTCTCTCCATGTGAGTTTGAATGTCTCTCCATGTGAGTTTGAATGTCTCTCCATGTGAGTTTGAATGTCTCTCCATGAGAGTTTGAATGCCTTTCCATGTGAGTTTGAATTGAATGCCTTTCCATGTGAGTTTGAATGTCTCTCCATGTGAGTTTGAATGTCTCTCCATGTGAGTTTGAATGTCTCTTCATGTGAGTTTGAATCTCTCCATGTGAGTTTGAATGTCTCTCCATATGAGTTTGAATGTCTCTCCATGTGAGTTTGAATGTCTCTCCATGTGAGTTTGAATCTCTTCATGTGAGTTTGAATGTCTCTCCATATGAGTTTGAATGTCTCTCCATGTGAGTTTGAATGTCTCTCCATGTGAGTTTGAATGTCTCTCCATGTCAGTTTGAATGTCTCTCCTTATGAGTTTGAATGTCTCTCCATGTCAGTTTGAATGTCTCTCCATGTGAGTTTGAATGTCTCTCTATTTGAGTTTGAATGTCTCTCCATGTGAATTTGAATGTCTCTCCATGTAAGTTTGAATGTCTCTCCATGTGAGTTTGAATGTCTCTCCATGTGAGTTTGAATGTCTCTCCATATGAGTTTGAATGTCTCTCCATGTGAGTTTGAATGTCTCTCTATTTGAGTTTGAATGTCTCTCCATATGAGTTTGAATGTCTCTCCATATGAGTTTGAATGTCTCTTTATGTGAGTTTGAATGTCTCTCCATGTGAGTTTGAATGTCTCTCCATGTGAGTTTGTCTCCATGTGAGTTTGAATGTCTCTCTATATGAGTTTGAATGCCTTTCCATGTGAGTTTGAATGTCTCTCCATGTGAGTTTGAATGTCTCTCTATGTGAGTTTGTCTCCATGTGAGTTTGAATGTCTCTCCATATGAGTTTGATTGTCTCTCCATGTGAGTTTGAATGTCTCTCCATGTGAGTTGGAATGTCTCTCCATATGAGTTTGAATGTCTCTCCATGTGAGTTTGAATGTCTCTCCATGTGCGTTTGAATGTCTCTCCATGTGAGTTTGAATGTTTTGAATGTCTCTCCATGTGAGTTTGAATGTCTCTCCATGTGAGTTTGAATGTCTCTCCATGTGAGTTTAATCTCTCCATGTGAGTTTGAATGTCTCTGCATATGAGTTTGAATTTCTCTCCATGTGAGTTTGAATGTCTCTCCATGTGAGTTTGAATGTCTCTCCATGTGAGTTTGACTGTCTCTCCATATAAGTTTGATTTGGTATCTTTTGCCTCTCTTTTTGAAGTCATACAGTATCTCTTCTTTTTTATTGAGATTTTTATTTCTTATCGTAACAAAATGGTATGGTAACATCCCCCTTTAAAGGGGACCAAGCAGTGGTAGTTTAAGAAGCGTTTAAAGTGTGGGATGTCTGTCATCGATTTCATTAGAATTTCAATAAAAAGTCAAAATTTGTTAAAGTGTGATTTAACTTTTTGGTTGTTGATTGTCCCTTTGGTAATTCCTCCCTCCTTTTAGATAAAAAAGATGTAAGCTTTCTTTTGGATGTCAGCATATGCTCAACCAGAACATAAACAGTCCTGTGTGGTAAAATTGTCAAAAAAATTATCCCAAAGATTATAAGAGCAAATATTTCACAGCTTGCATTTCTTAACATAAATCTTTTTTTCTTCTTACAATAATGCTGAACATATGCACTTTGGAATAGGAGCATTCCAAGTTATATTTGTGATTAAAATTGCCTCGAACATAAAAAAAATCCATAAACACTTCCTTCTGTGGACCTCGATACCACTAAGACTGTTACAAGTCTAAGATATAGTTTTACAGTTATCTGTTAGGAATATTATAAAGTATCTAAGAATTTAATAGATCCAATAAAGCAATCATTGTTGAAGATGGAATGGAATTGTACAAAAAGCTTCTATCAATACAAATAAATTCTCCTAGCGCTACATGCCAATGCAGATTGTACTTGAAAAGTCATGAGACTGTAGATTGACCAGAGTGAAGGCTAAATGAGAGTTTTTTTTCTGTAAACCTTATAATCAATTTGGCCAGTAATTGGTAGAAAGGAAATTTATTTGTATTCAACCTGGTCCATTTCCTTTCCACAAGGTTACAGAAAAACTATGGTTATTCCAGTTTTGCCTTAATTGAACTGATTTGAAATATAGTTATTGTTTATTTGGAATTTAAAAATGTACATTTTTATGTATTTGTTTAAGTAAAAATGTTGCTACTTTTCATTTTAATGAAATTTTGCCTACTTAATTTTCTTAGTAAAAATATTTCTTCTCTTAGTTTTGCAAAAGAAAAATTGCTTCTTCTAATTATCTAATAAGTCCAAATGTTAAAAAAAGTATAGCAATTTGTTATTTTGACATATATTAAAACTTATTGTTTTGGTGCAAAAATATTTTAGATAAAAGGAAATACTGACTTTTTGTCAAGGAGTCAACAACCCAACAACTCTTATTAGCTTAAGGGTAACATAATAATTGAGGAAATTTAGACATCAAAAACAATTTTTCAAGTTTGCCCTAAATAGAAAATTTGATGTTTCTTTGGATTTTTTCACTATTTTCTTACTTACAGCCTATTATCCCTTATTCATGTATTGTTTTAACTGCATTACCAATTGTTTAAGCTTACAATGAGCCATATGGATATTGACTAACTTGGCCTCTGGTCTTCAGTAGATATATTGTTTCTTGAATAGCAGGTTTTTAAAGCATTAAATCATATATGATTGTCTATCAAAACCCAGTTTTTACGTGAAAACGAGGAAGTAGTTTAATTAACTAAATATTGATCTGTAAGATTGCCTTACATCGGTGCCAGAAAATTATTTCTTATCATTACGTTTTGTGGTTAATTTGGTTCAGCTTTGTTTGGTTTTGCTAGATTATCTTTTTCAGTTTTAGTTTCTCTGTTATTTGATAAGGCCAGAATCTAATTTTGTAACCATGCATACCTAAGCATGTGTAGGGATATGAATGAGAAAATCCATAGATTAGTAATGCCTTAAATAAGTAAAGTTTATAGATAACACTGGAAATTGCTGGTAGATTGCTCATTTGGCAATTTTATGACTCTATTATCTGTACTGAAGATAATTTATTTATCTGGGTATTATCATATCAGATTTTTTCCTACTACAAAGATGTTTAATTTTGGATTATGCATAATTTGACTCATTTCCTGTTGATTCTAGATTTAGAATGAAATGTAGAAATATAAAAATAAGGACACGTGGTATGAATTTCAATGAAACAGTTATATCTACAAAAAATGTACTTTATGGCAATTGTGGCCCATTCTTTTTATGCATGTAGTTGCACCATGCACCCATTAGCAAAAACTTATAACTAAATGTATTGTAAAGCCTTTAAGAGGCTTTTGATAAGAGATCTTCATTTCTGTACTATTTTTAAATAATTATTTAGCCTTTTTTTCTATCATTATTTTTGTCCATTCTCTCGTCTTTATATTTGAGAATTGCGTTTTTTCTCTTCCTCATTATTCACTATGTTTATTCCATTAATCTATTCTGTAAACCCCACCAATACTCTCCTTTTAGAGAGTAATTCATATATGATGACTTAGATACATTGTAACTTCTTAGTTCATATGTCCCTAAGGGCTAGTCCTATGAGTTCTGTCAAATATCATCAATCATTCTTATTTATATATTTTCCAGAAAAAATTAATCTCTGATATTTCAAAACTTTGATTTGCTTTTACTCCAAGGATATTTTCTAATGATCTGCATTTTATTTTCATTTGAACTATTTTGATTTTTGTTGAATATGATAGTATTGGCAAAATTTATGCTCAAAGCATTAATAAACTTTTATTTTTATATAAATGCTATTACAACTGCATACATAATACTATCGACTTAAGATTGAAATAGACAATTAATTTCCCCATAGGCGACAATGGTAGCCTTTTTCGAGATACAGACTTTAGAAAGTTGATTTTCTTAACGAAACCTTGCTAGAATCAAAGAAAAGTTATTAGGACAGTATTTTCTGGTCCAAAAAATATAGGTTCGCGTTGCTTTTCTTAGCGTATTTTGTACTTATCTCCTATGCCTATCAATTTTGCCCTTGAAAATACGTGTCTTGTCCTAGCGTTGAAAAGTCATCTCAGTGCCTTTAGGGCTACGGAATAATTTTTATCTTGCCTTTTGTATAAAGCAGAGTGCACGAAGTCTCTAATAATAAAAAATAACGGGCGCACATATCGACCAATCAGGATTAGCCATACTCTTAATTCTGAATACCATGTTATGCTCATAAAATGGCTGCGCCCATAAAATCTAATGGTGTATTGTAACCTATACGGTATTTAATACTTTCTTGTATCGTGCAATTCATAGTGCGTTAGATGCACAAATATATATGCCACAAATAAATCATCTTTAAAACGTTCTGGCAATCCTCTCTGAATTTTCACAATTTTTTATCGGAGGTGACCCCAGTCGAAAAATGTGAAGAAAAAAAATCTGCATTTTTGAGTAAATGCGGTACTGCTAAAAAGGGCATGAAGATAATGCCCACTTTCTCGAATGATTCTTTATATATCATCAAGTACTGATTATATTGATACCAAAACCAATCCAATATGTAACTACTACGGTGAATTTCGAACAACAGTTTTAAATGAAACCATTTTCGTAAAAAAGTACATTTTTGAAACAGACTATAGCATTTCAAAATATGGAATATGTGTAAAATTTTGTGTTTTAACATTGATAACTGTTTGTTAACTACAAAATGGCATGCCTATTCTTATTCTTTTATTTGTTAATCGTGTGAACATTTCAATGTTCGAAGGGGATCATTTCCGTACATTTTCGCTGAATTTGGTAATTTCGATAACAGCATTTGGGTCGAGATTGTTATGTTTAAAAATCGATTTATGTTCACAAACTCTAGATGTGTACTTGTTCTTTTCGAACAAATCAACAGAACTTCAGAAAATGACATATTCGCTCCACAGTAAGTCAAAAGTCGAGCCCACCCTTGTTTCTAAGGTAAAACGCAATACAAATATGAAACAGACTATAGCTTAAAAACTAGATAATAAATATTTCATTTGTCACCAAAAAATACGGTTTCACATCAAATGTCAAGTAAAATGGCTGTTTTTGACACTTTTTGAGCACTATGATAAAGAAATGTCGATGCTGTATACGGTATTTAATACTTTCTTGTATCGTGCAATTCATAGTGCGTTAGATGCACAAATATATATGCCACAAATAAATCATCTTTAAAACGTTCTGGCAATCCTCTCTGAATTTTCACAATTTTTTATCGGAGGTGACCCCAGTCGAAAAATGTGAAGAAAAAAAATCTGCATTTTTGAGTAAATGCGGTACTGCTAAAAAGGGCATGAAGATAATGCCCACTTTCTCGAATGATTCTTTATATATCATCAAGTACTGATTATATTGATACCAAAACCAATCCAATATGTAACTACTACGGTGAATTTCGAACAACAGTTTTAAATGAAACCATTTTCGTAAAAAAGTACATTTTTGAAACAGACTATAGCATTTCAAAATATGGAATATGTGTAAAATTTTGTGTTTTAACATTGATAACTGTTTGTTAACTACAAAATGGCATGCCTATTCTTATTCTTTTATTTGTTAATCGTGTGAACATTTCAATGTTCGAAGGGGATCATTTCCGTACATTTTCGCTGAATTTGGTAATTTCGATAACAGCATTTGGGTCGAGATTGTTATGTTTAAAAATCGATTTATGTTCACAAACTCTAGATGTGTACTTGTTCTTTTCGAACAAATCAACAGAACTTCAGAAAATGACATATTCGCTCCACAGTAAGTCAAAAGTCGAGCCCACCCTTGTTTCTAAGGTAAAACGCAATACAAATATGAAACAGACTATAGCTTAAAAACTAGATAATAAATATTTCATTTGTCACCAAAAAATACGGTTTCACATCAAATGTCAAGTAAAATGGCTGTTTTTGACACTTTTTGAGCACTATGATAAAGAAATGTCGATGCTGTATACGGTATTTAATACTTTCTTGTATCGTGCAATTCATAGTGCGTTAGATGCACAAATATATATGCCACAAATAAATCATCTTTAAAACGTTCTGGCAATCCTCTCTGAATTTTCACAATTTTTTATCGGAGGTGACCCCAGTCGAAAAATGTGAAGAAAAAAAATCTGCATTTTTGAGTAAATGCGGTACTGCTAAAAAGGGCATGAAGATAATGCCCACTTTCTCGAATGATTCTTTATATATCATCAAGTACTGATTATATTGATACCAAAACCAATCCAATATGTAACTACTACGGTGAATTTCGAACAACAGTTTTAAATGAAACCATTTTCGTAAAAAAGTACATTTTTGAAACAGACTATAGCATTTCAAAATATGGAATATGTGTAAAATTTTGTGTTTTAACATTGATAACTGTTTGTTAACTACAAAATGGCATGCCTATTCTTATTCTTTTATTTGTTAATCGTGTGAACATTTCAATGTTCGAAGGGGATCATTTCCGTACATTTTCGCTGAATTTGGTAATTTCGATAACAGCATTTGGGTCGAGATTGTTATGTTTAAAAATCGATTTATGTTCACAAACTCTAGATGTGTACTTGTTCTTTTCGAACAAATCAACAGAACTTCAGAAAATGACATATTCGCTCCACAGTAAGTCAAAAGTCGAGCCCACCCTTGTTTCTAAGGTAAAACGCAATACAAATATGAAACAGACTATAGCTTAAAAACTAGATAATAAATATTTCATTTGTCACCAAAAAATACGGTTTCACATCAAATGTCAAGTAAAATGGCTGTTTTTGACACTTTTTGAGCACTATGATAAAGAAATGTCGATGCTGTATAGATTGAAATAGACAATTAATTTCCCCATAGGCGACAATGGTAGCCTTTTTCGAGATACAGACTTTAGAAAGTTGATTTTCTTAACGAAACCTTGCTAGAATCAAAGAAAAGTTATTAGGACAGTATTTTCTGGTCCAAAAAATATAGGTTCGCGTTGCTTTTCTTAGCGTATTTTGTACTTATCTCCTATGCCTATCAATTTTGCCCTTGAAAATACGTGTCTTGTCCTAGCGTTGAAAAGTCATCTCAGTGCCTTTAGGGCTACGGAATAATTTTTATCTTGCCTTTTGTATAAAGCAGAGTGCACGAAGTCTCTAATAATAAAAAATAACGGGCGCACATATCGACCAATCAGGATTAGCCATACTCTTAATTCTGAATACCATGTTATGCTCATAAAATGGCTGCGCCCATAAAATCTAATGGTGTATTGTAACCTATACGGTATTTAATACTTTCTTGTATCGTGCAATTCATAGTGCGTTAGATGCACAAATATATATGCCACAAATAAATCATCTTTAAAACGTTCTGGCAATCCTCTCTGAATTTTCACAATTTTTTATCGGAGGTGACCCCAGTCGAAAAATGTGAAGAAAAAAAATCTGCATTTTTGAGTAAATGCGGTACTGCTAAAAAGGGCATGAAGATAATGCCCACTTTCTCGAATGATTCTTTATATATCATCAAGTACTGATTATATTGATACCAAAACCAATCCAATATGTAACTACTACGGTGAATTTCGAACAACAGTTTTAAATGAAACCATTTTCGTAAAAAAGTACATTTTTGAAACAGACTATAGCATTTCAAAATATGGAATATGTGTAAAATTTTGTGTTTTAACATTGATAACTGTTTGTTAACTACAAAATGGCATGCCTATTCTTATTCTTTTATTTGTTAATCGTGTGAACATTTCAATGTTCGAAGGGGATCATTTCCGTACATTTTCGCTGAATTTGGTAATTTCGATAACAGCATTTGGGTCGAGATTGTTATGTTTAAAAATCGATTTATGTTCACAAACTCTAGATGTGTACTTGTTCTTTTCGAACAAATCAACAGAACTTCAGAAAATGACATATTCGCTCCACAGTAAGTCAAAAGTCGAGCCCACCCTTGTTTCTAAGGTAAAACGCAATACAAATATGAAACAGACTATAGCTTAAAAACTAGATAATAAATATTTCATTTGTCACCAAAAAATACGGTTTCACATCAAATGTCAAGTAAAATGGCTGTTTTTGACACTTTTTGAGCACTATGATAAAGAAATGTCGATGCTGTATACGGTATTTAATACTTTCTTGTATCGTGCAATTCATAGTGCGTTAGATGCACAAATATATATGCCACAAATAAATCATCTTTAAAACGTTCTGGCAATCCTCTCTGAATTTTCACAATTTTTTATCGGAGGTGACCCCAGTCGAAAAATGTGAAGAAAAAAAATCTGCATTTTTGAGTAAATGCGGTACTGCTAAAAAGGGCATGAAGATAATGCCCACTTTCTCGAATGATTCTTTATATATCATCAAGTACTGATTATATTGATACCAAAACCAATCCAATATGTAACTACTACGGTGAATTTCGAACAACAGTTTTAAATGAAACCATTTTCGTAAAAAAGTACATTTTTGAAACAGACTATAGCATTTCAAAATATGGAATATGTGTAAAATTTTGTGTTTTAACATTGATAACTGTTTGTTAACTACAAAATGGCATGCCTATTCTTATTCTTTTATTTGTTAATCGTGTGAACATTTCAATGTTCGAAGGGGATCATTTCCGTACATTTTCGCTGAATTTGGTAATTTCGATAACAGCATTTGGGTCGAGATTGTTATGTTTAAAAATCGATTTATGTTCACAAACTCTAGATGTGTACTTGTTCTTTTCGAACAAATCAACAGAACTTCAGAAAATGACATATTCGCTCCACAGTAAGTCAAAAGTCGAGCCCACCCTTGTTTCTAAGGTAAAACGCAATACAAATATGAAACAGACTATAGCTTAAAAACTAGATAATAAATATTTCATTTGTCACCAAAAAATACGGTTTCACATCAAATGTCAAGTAAAATGGCTGTTTTTGACACTTTTTGAGCACTATGATAAAGAAATGTCGATGCTGTATACGGTATTTAATACTTTCTTGTATCGTGCAATTCATAGTGCGTTAGATGCACAAATATATATGCCACAAATAAATCATCTTTAAAACGTTCTGGCAATCCTCTCTGAATTTTCACAATTTTTTATCGGAGGTGACCCCAGTCGAAAAATGTGAAGAAAAAAAATCTGCATTTTTGAGTAAATGCGGTACTGCTAAAAAGGGCATGAAGATAATGCCCACTTTCTCGAATGATTCTTTATATATCATCAAGTACTGATTATATTGATACCAAAACCAATCCAATATGTAACTACTACGGTGAATTTCGAACAACAGTTTTAAATGAAACCATTTTCGTAAAAAAGTACATTTTTGAAACAGACTATAGCATTTCAAAATATGGAATATGTGTAAAATTTTGTGTTTTAACATTGATAACTGTTTGTTAACTACAAAATGGCATGCCTATTCTTATTCTTTTATTTGTTAATCGTGTGAACATTTCAATGTTCGAAGGGGATCATTTCCGTACATTTTCGCTGAATTTGGTAATTTCGATAACAGCATTTGGGTCGAGATTGTTATGTTTAAAAATCGATTTATGTTCACAAACTCTAGATGTGTACTTGTTCTTTTCGAACAAATCAACAGAACTTCAGAAAATGACATATTCGCTCCACAGTAAGTCAAAAGTCGAGCCCACCCTTGTTTCTAAGGTAAAACGCAATACAAATATGAAACAGACTATAGCTTAAAAACTAGATAATAAATATTTCATTTGTCACCAAAAAATACGGTTTCACATCAAATGTCAAGTAAAATGGCTGTTTTTGACACTTTTTGAGCACTATGATAAAGAAATGTCGATGCTGTATAGATTGAAATAGACAATTAATTTCCCCATAGGCGACAATGGTAGCCTTTTTCGAGATACAGACTTTAGAAAGTTGATTTTCTTAACGAAACCTTGCTAGAATCAAAGAAAAGTTATTAGGACAGTATTTTCTGGTCCAAAAAATATAGGTTCGCGTTGCTTTTCTTAGCGTATTTTGTACTTATCTCCTATGCCTATCAATTTTGCCCTTGAAAATACGTGTCTTGTCCTAGCGTTGAAAAGTCATCTCAGTGCCTTTAGGGCTACGGAATAATTTTTATCTTGCCTTTTGTATAAAGCAGAGTGCACGAAGTCTCTAATAATAAAAAATAACGGGCGCACATATCGACCAATCAGGATTAGCCATACTCTTAATTCTGAATACCATGTTATGCTCATAAAATGGCTGCGCCCATAAAATCTAATGGTGTATTGTAACCTATACGGTATTTAATACTTTCTTGTATCGTGCAATTCATAGTGCGTTAGATGCACAAATATATATGCCACAAATAAATCATCTTTAAAACGTTCTGGCAATCCTCTCTGAATTTTCACAATTTTTTATCGGAGGTGACCCCAGTCGAAAAATGTGAAGAAAAAAAATCTGCATTTTTGAGTAAATGCGGTACTGCTAAAAAGGGCATGAAGATAATGCCCACTTTCTCGAATGATTCTTTATATATCATCAAGTACTGATTATATTGATACCAAAACCAATCCAATATGTAACTACTACGGTGAATTTCGAACAACAGTTTTAAATGAAACCATTTTCGTAAAAAAGTACATTTTTGAAACAGACTATAGCATTTCAAAATATGGAATATGTGTAAAATTTTGTGTTTTAACATTGATAACTGTTTGTTAACTACAAAATGGCATGCCTATTCTTATTCTTTTATTTGTTAATCGTGTGAACATTTCAATGTTCGAAGGGGATCATTTCCGTACATTTTCGCTGAATTTGGTAATTTCGATAACAGCATTTGGGTCGAGATTGTTATGTTTAAAAATCGATTTATGTTCACAAACTCTAGATGTGTACTTGTTCTTTTCGAACAAATCAACAGAACTTCAGAAAATGACATATTCGCTCCACAGTAAGTCAAAAGTCGAGCCCACCCTTGTTTCTAAGGTAAAACGCAATACAAATATGAAACAGACTATAGCTTAAAAACTAGATAATAAATATTTCATTTGTCACCAAAAAATACGGTTTCACATCAAATGTCAAGTAAAATGGCTGTTTTTGACACTTTTTGAGCACTATGATAAAGAAATGTCGATGCTGTATAGATTGAAATAGACAATTAATTTCCCCATAGGCGACAATGGTAGCCTTTTTCGAGATACAGACTTTAGAAAGTTGATTTTCTTAACGAAACCTTGCTAGAATCAAAGAAAAGTTATTAGGACAGTATTTTCTGGTCCAAAAAATATAGGTTCGCGTTGCTTTTCTTAGCGTATTTTGTACTTATCTCCTATGCCTATCAATTTTGCCCTTGAAAATACGTGTCTTGTCCTAGCGTTGAAAAGTCATCTCAGTGCCTTTAGGGCTACGGAATAATTTTTATCTTGCCTTTTGTATAAAGCAGAGTGCACGAAGTCTCTAATAATAAAAAATAACGGGCGCACATATCGACCAATCAGGATTAGCCATACTCTTAATTCTGAATACCATGTTATGCTCATAAAATGGCTGCGCCCATAAAATCTAATGGTGTATTGTAACCTATACGGTATTTAATACTTTCTTGTATCGTGCAATTCATAGTGCGTTAGATGCACAAATATATATGCCACAAATAAATCATCTTTAAAACGTTCTGGCAATCCTCTCTGAATTTTCACAATTTTTTATCGGAGGTGACCCCAGTCGAAAAATGTGAAGAAAAAAAATCTGCATTTTTGAGTAAATGCGGTACTGCTAAAAAGGGCATGAAGATAATGCCCACTTTCTCGAATGATTCTTTATATATCATCAAGTACTGATTATATTGATACCAAAACCAATCCAATATGTAACTACTACGGTGAATTTCGAACAACAGTTTTAAATGAAACCATTTTCGTAAAAAAGTACATTTTTGAAACAGACTATAGCATTTCAAAATATGGAATATGTGTAAAATTTTGTGTTTTAACATTGATAACTGTTTGTTAACTACAAAATGGCATGCCTATTCTTATTCTTTTATTTGTTAATCGTGTGAACATTTCAATGTTCGAAGGGGATCATTTCCGTACATTTTCGCTGAATTTGGTAATTTCGATAACAGCATTTGGGTCGAGATTGTTATGTTTAAAAATCGATTTATGTTCACAAACTCTAGATGTGTACTTGTTCTTTTCGAACAAATCAACAGAACTTCAGAAAATGACATATTCGCTCCACAGTAAGTCAAAAGTCGAGCCCACCCTTGTTTCTAAGGTAAAACGCAATACAAATATGAAACAGACTATAGCTTAAAAACTAGATAATAAATATTTCATTTGTCACCAAAAAATACGGTTTCACATCAAATGTCAAGTAAAATGGCTGTTTTTGACACTTTTTGAGCACTATGATAAAGAAATGTCGATGCTGTATAGATTGAAATAGACAATTAATTTCCCCATAGGCGACAATGGTAGCCTTTTTCGAGATACAGACTTTAGAAAGTTGATTTTCTTAACGAAACCTTGCTAGAATCAAAGAAAAGTTATTAGGACAGTATTTTCTGGTCCAAAAAATATAGGTTCGCGTTGCTTTTCTTAGCGTATTTTGTACTTATCTCCTATGCCTATCAATTTTGCCCTTGAAAATACGTGTCTTGTCCTAGCGTTGAAAAGTCATCTCAGTGCCTTTAGGGCTACGGAATAATTTTTATCTTGCCTTTTGTATAAAGCAGAGTGCACGAAGTCTCTAATAATAAAAAATAACGGGCGCACATATCGACCAATCAGGATTAGCCATACTCTTAATTCTGAATACCATGTTATGCTCATAAAATGGCTGCGCCCATAAAATCTAATGGTGTATTGTAACCTATACGGTATTTAATACTTTCTTGTATCGTGCAATTCATAGTGCGTTAGATGCACAAATATATATGCCACAAATAAATCATCTTTAAAACGTTCTGGCAATCCTCTCTGAATTTTCACAATTTTTTATCGGAGGTGACCCCAGTCGAAAAATGTGAAGAAAAAAAATCTGCATTTTTGAGTAAATGCGGTACTGCTAAAAAGGGCATGAAGATAATGCCCACTTTCTCGAATGATTCTTTATATATCATCAAGTACTGATTATATTGATACCAAAACCAATCCAATATGTAACTACTACGGTGAATTTCGAACAACAGTTTTAAATGAAACCATTTTCGTAAAAAAGTACATTTTTGAAACAGACTATAGCATTTCAAAATATGGAATATGTGTAAAATTTTGTGTTTTAACATTGATAACTGTTTGTTAACTACAAAATGGCATGCCTATTCTTATTCTTTTATTTGTTAATCGTGTGAACATTTCAATGTTCGAAGGGGATCATTTCCGTACATTTTCGCTGAATTTGGTAATTTCGATAACAGCATTTGGGTCGAGATTGTTATGTTTAAAAATCGATTTATGTTCACAAACTCTAGATGTGTACTTGTTCTTTTCGAACAAATCAACAGAACTTCAGAAAATGACATATTCGCTCCACAGTAAGTCAAAAGTCGAGCCCACCCTTGTTTCTAAGGTAAAACGCAATACAAATATGAAACAGACTATAGCTTAAAAACTAGATAATAAATATTTCATTTGTCACCAAAAAATACGGTTTCACATCAAATGTCAAGTAAAATGGCTGTTTTTGACACTTTTTGAGCACTATGATAAAGAAATGTCGATGCTGTATAGATTGAAATAGACAATTAATTTCCCCATAGGCGACAATGGTAGCCTTTTTCGAGATACAGACTTTAGAAAGTTGATTTTCTTAACGAAACCTTGCTAGAATCAAAGAAAAGTTATTAGGACAGTATTTTCTGGTCCAAAAAATATAGGTTCGCGTTGCTTTTCTTAGCGTATTTTGTACTTATCTCCTATGCCTATCAATTTTGCCCTTGAAAATACGTGTCTTGTCCTAGCGTTGAAAAGTCATCTCAGTGCCTTTAGGGCTACGGAATAATTTTTATCTTGCCTTTTGTATAAAGCAGAGTGCACGAAGTCTCTAATAATAAAAAATAACGGGCGCACATATCGACCAATCAGGATTAGCCATACTCTTAATTCTGAATACCATGTTATGCTCATAAAATGGCTGCGCCCATAAAATCTAATGGTGTATTGTAACCTATACGGTATTTAATACTTTCTTGTATCGTGCAATTCATAGTGCGTTAGATGCACAAATATATATGCCACAAATAAATCATCTTTAAAACGTTCTGGCAATCCTCTCTGAATTTTCACAATTTTTTATCGGAGGTGACCCCAGTCGAAAAATGTGAAGAAAAAAAATCTGCATTTTTGAGTAAATGCGGTACTGCTAAAAAGGGCATGAAGATAATGCCCACTTTCTCGAATGATTCTTTATATATCATCAAGTACTGATTATATTGATACCAAAACCAATCCAATATGTAACTACTACGGTGAATTTCGAACAACAGTTTTAAATGAAACCATTTTCGTAAAAAAGTACATTTTTGAAACAGACTATAGCATTTCAAAATATGGAATATGTGTAAAATTTTGTGTTTTAACATTGATAACTGTTTGTTAACTACAAAATGGCATGCCTATTCTTATTCTTTTATTTGTTAATCGTGTGAACATTTCAATGTTCGAAGGGGATCATTTCCGTACATTTTCGCTGAATTTGGTAATTTCGATAACAGCATTTGGGTCGAGATTGTTATGTTTAAAAATCGATTTATGTTCACAAACTCTAGATGTGTACTTGTTCTTTTCGAACAAATCAACAGAACTTCAGAAAATGACATATTCGCTCCACAGTAAGTCAAAAGTCGAGCCCACCCTTGTTTCTAAGGTAAAACGCAATACAAATATGAAACAGACTATAGCTTAAAAACTAGATAATAAATATTTCATTTGTCACCAAAAAATACGGTTTCACATCAAATGTCAAGTAAAATGGCTGTTTTTGACACTTTTTGAGCACTATGATAAAGAAATGTCGATGCTGTATAGATTGAAATAGACAATTAATTTCCCCATAGGCGACAATGGTAGCCTTTTTCGAGATACAGACTTTAGAAAGTTGATTTTCTTAACGAAACCTTGCTAGAATCAAAGAAAAGTTATTAGGACAGTATTTTCTGGTCCAAAAAATATAGGTTCGCGTTGCTTTTCTTAGCGTATTTTGTACTTATCTCCTATGCCTATCAATTTTGCCCTTGAAAATACGTGTCTTGTCCTAGCGTTGAAAAGTCATCTCAGTGCCTTTAGGGCTACGGAATAATTTTTATCTTGCCTTTTGTATAAAGCAGAGTGCACGAAGTCTCTAATAATAAAAAATAACGGGCGCACATATCGACCAATCAGGATTAGCCATACTCTTAATTCTGAATACCATGTTATGCTCATAAAATGGCTGCGCCCATAAAATCTAATGGTGTATTGTAACCTATACGGTATTTAATACTTTCTTGTATCGTGCAATTCATAGTGCGTTAGATGCACAAATATATATGCCACAAATAAATCATCTTTAAAACGTTCTGGCAATCCTCTCTGAATTTTCACAATTTTTTATCGGAGGTGACCCCAGTCGAAAAATGTGAAGAAAAAAAATCTGCATTTTTGAGTAAATGCGGTACTGCTAAAAAGGGCATGAAGATAATGCCCACTTTCTCGAATGATTCTTTATATATCATCAAGTACTGATTATATTGATACCAAAACCAATCCAATATGTAACTACTACGGTGAATTTCGAACAACAGTTTTAAATGAAACCATTTTCGTAAAAAAGTACATTTTTGAAACAGACTATAGCATTTCAAAATATGGAATATGTGTAAAATTTTGTGTTTTAACATTGATAACTGTTTGTTAACTACAAAATGGCATGCCTATTCTTATTCTTTTATTTGTTAATCGTGTGAACATTTCAATGTTCGAAGGGGATCATTTCCGTACATTTTCGCTGAATTTGGTAATTTCGATAACAGCATTTGGGTCGAGATTGTTATGTTTAAAAATCGATTTATGTTCACAAACTCTAGATGTGTACTTGTTCTTTTCGAACAAATCAACAGAACTTCAGAAAATGACATATTCGCTCCACAGTAAGTCAAAAGTCGAGCCCACCCTTGTTTCTAAGGTAAAACGCAATACAAATATGAAACAGACTATAGCTTAAAAACTAGATAATAAATATTTCATTTGTCACCAAAAAATACGGTTTCACATCAAATGTCAAGTAAAATGGCTGTTTTTGACACTTTTTGAGCACTATGATAAAGAAATGTCGATGCTGTATAGATTGAAATAGACAATTAATTTCCCCATAGGCGACAATGGTAGCCTTTTTCGAGATACAGACTTTAGAAAGTTGATTTTCTTAACGAAACCTTGCTAGAATCAAAGAAAAGTTATTAGGACAGTATTTTCTGGTCCAAAAAATATAGGTTCGCGTTGCTTTTCTTAGCGTATTTTGTACTTATCTCCTATGCCTATCAATTTTGCCCTTGAAAATACGTGTCTTGTCCTAGCGTTGAAAAGTCATCTCAGTGCCTTTAGGGCTACGGAATAATTTTTATCTTGCCTTTTGTATAAAGCAGAGTGCACGAAGTCTCTAATAATAAAAAATAACGGGCGCACATATCGACCAATCAGGATTAGCCATACTCTTAATTCTGAATACCATGTTATGCTCATAAAATGGCTGCGCCCATAAAATCTAATGGTGTATTGTAACCTATACGGTATTTAATACTTTCTTGTATCGTGCAATTCATAGTGCGTTAGATGCACAAATATATATGCCACAAATAAATCATCTTTAAAACGTTCTGGCAATCCTCTCTGAATTTTCACAATTTTTTATCGGAGGTGACCCCAGTCGAAAAATGTGAAGAAAAAAAATCTGCATTTTTGAGTAAATGCGGTACTGCTAAAAAGGGCATGAAGATAATGCCCACTTTCTCGAATGATTCTTTATATATCATCAAGTACTGATTATATTGATACCAAAACCAATCCAATATGTAACTACTACGGTGAATTTCGAACAACAGTTTTAAATGAAACCATTTTCGTAAAAAAGTACATTTTTGAAACAGACTATAGCATTTCAAAATATGGAATATGTGTAAAATTTTGTGTTTTAACATTGATAACTGTTTGTTAACTACAAAATGGCATGCCTATTCTTATTCTTTTATTTGTTAATCGTGTGAACATTTCAATGTTCGAAGGGGATCATTTCCGTACATTTTCGCTGAATTTGGTAATTTCGATAACAGCATTTGGGTCGAGATTGTTATGTTTAAAAATCGATTTATGTTCACAAACTCTAGATGTGTACTTGTTCTTTTCGAACAAATCAACAGAACTTCAGAAAATGACATATTCGCTCCACAGTAAGTCAAAAGTCGAGCCCACCCTTGTTTCTAAGGTAAAACGCAATACAAATATGAAACAGACTATAGCTTAAAAACTAGATAATAAATATTTCATTTGTCACCAAAAAATACGGTTTCACATCAAATGTCAAGTAAAATGGCTGTTTTTGACACTTTTTGAACACTATGATAAAGAAATGTCGATGCTGTATAGATTGAAATAGACAATTAATTTCCCCATAGGCGACAATGGTAGCCTTTTTCGAGATACAGACTTTAGAAAGTTGATTTTCTTAACGAAACCTTGCTAGAATCAAAGAAAAGTTATTAGGACAGTATTTTCTGGTCCAAAAAATATAGGTTCGCGTTGCTTTTCTTAGCGTATTTTGTACTTATCTCCTATGCCTATCAATTTTGCCCTTGAAAATACGTGTCTTGTCCTAGCGTTGAAAAGTCATCTCAGTGCCTTTAGGGCTACGGAATAATTTTTATCTTGCCTTTTGTATAAAGCAGAGTGCACGAAGTCTCTAATAATAAAAAATAACGGGCGCACATATCGACCAATCAGGATTAGCCATACTCTTAATTCTGAATACCATGTTATGCTCATAAAATGGCTGCGCCCATAAAATCTAATGGTGTATTGTAACCTATACGGTATTTAATACTTTCTTGTATCGTGCAATTCATAGTGCGTTAGATGCACAAATATATATGCCACAAATAAATCATCTTTAAAACGTTCTGGCAATCCTCTCTGAATTTTCACAATTTTTTATCGGAGGTGACCCCAGTCGAAAAATGTGAAGAAAAAAAATCTGCATTTTTGAGTAAATGCGGTACTGCTAAAAAGGGCATGAAGATAATGCCCACTTTCTCGAATGATTCTTTATATATCATCAAGTACTGATTATATTGATACCAAAACCAATCCAATATGTAACTACTACGGTGAATTTCGAACAACAGTTTTAAATGAAACCATTTTCGTAAAAAAGTACATTTTTGAAACAGACTATAGCATTTCAAAATATGGAATATGTGTAAAATTTTGTGTTTTAACATTGATAACTGTTTGTTAACTACAAAATGGCATGCCTATTCTTATTCTTTTATTTGTTAATCGTGTGAACATTTCAATGTTCGAAGGGGATCATTTCCGTACATTTTCGCTGAATTTGGTAATTTCGATAACAGCATTTGGGTCGAGATTGTTATGTTTAAAAATCGATTTATGTTCACAAACTCTAGATGTGTACTTGTTCTTTTCGAACAAATCAACAGAACTTCAGAAAATGACATATTCGCTCCACAGTAAGTCAAAAGTCGAGCCCACCCTTGTTTCTAAGGTAAAACGCAATACAAATATGAAACAGACTATAGCTTAAAAACTAGATAATAAATATTTCATTTGTCACCAAAAAATACGGTTTCACATCAAATGTCAA
This sequence comes from Mytilus galloprovincialis, assembly GCA_037788925.1. Classification (NCBI taxonomy): domain Eukaryota; kingdom Metazoa; phylum Mollusca; class Bivalvia; order Mytilida; family Mytilidae; genus Mytilus; species Mytilus galloprovincialis. Next base: position 49,625,461 of record CM075337.1, on the reverse strand, counting down.
GTAAAATGGCTGTTTTTGACACTTTTTGAACACTATGATAAAGAAATGTCGATGCTGTATAGATTGAAATAGACAATTAATTTCCCCATAGGCGACAATGGTAGCCTTTTTCGAGATACAGACTTTAGAAAGTTGATTTTCTTAACGAAACCTTGCTAGAATCAAAGAAAAGTTATTAGGACAGTATTTTCTGGTCCAAAAAATATAGGTTCGCGTTGCTTTTCTTAGCGTATTTTGTACTTATCTCCTATGCCTATCAATTTTGCCCTTGAAAATACGTGTCTTGTCCTAGCGTTGAAAAGTCATCTCAGTGCCTTTAGGGCTACGGAATAATTTTTATCTTGCCTTTTGTATAAAGCAGAGTGCACGAAGTCTCTAATAATAAAAAATAACGGGCGCACATATCGACCAATCAGGATTAGCCATACTCTTAATTCTGAATACCATGTTATGCTCATAAAATGGCTGCGCCCATAAAATCTAATGGTGTATTGTAACCTATACGGTATTTAATACTTTCTTGTATCGTGCAATTCATAGTGCGTTAGATGCACAAATATATATGCCACAAATAAATCATCTTTAAAACGTTCTGGCAATCCTCTCTGAATTTTCACAATTTTTTATCGGAGGTGACCCCAGTCGAAAAATGTGAAGAAAAAAAATCTGCATTTTTGAGTAAATGCGGTACTGCTAAAAAGGGCATGAAGATAATGCCCACTTTCTCGAATGATTCTTTATATATCATCAAGTACTGATTATATTGATACCAAAACCAATCCAATATGTAACTACTACGGTGAATTTCGAACAACAGTTTTAAATGAAACCATTTTCGTAAAAAAGTACATTTTTGAAACAGACTATAGCATTTCAAAATATGGAATATGTGTAAAATTTTGTGTTTTAACATTGATAACTGTTTGTTAACTACAAAATGGCATGCCTATTCTTATTCTTTTATTTGTTAATCGTGTGAACATTTCAATGTTCGAAGGGGATCATTTCCGTACATTTTCGCTGAATTTGGTAATTTCGATAACAGCATTTGGGTCGAGATTGTTATGTTTAAAAATCGATTTATGTTCACAAACTCTAGATGTGTACTTGTTCTTTTCGAACAAATCAACAGAACTTCAGAAAATGACATATTCGCTCCACAGTAAGTCAAAAGTCGAGCCCACCCTTGTTTCTAAGGTAAAACGCAATACAAATATGAAACAGACTATAGCTTAAAAACTAGATAATAAATATTTCATTTGTCACCAAAAAATACGGTTTCACATCAAATGTCAAGTAAAATGGCTGTTTTTGACACTTTTTGAGCACTATGATAAAGAAATGTCGATGCTGTATAGATTGAAATAGACAATTAATTTCCCCATAGGCGACAATGGTAGCCTTTTTCGAGATACAGACTTTAGAAAGTTGATTTTCTTAACGAAACCTTGCTAGAATCAAAGAAAAGTTATTAGGACAGTATTTTCTGGTCCAAAAAATATAGGTTCGCGTTGCTTTTCTTAGCGTATTTTGTACTTATCTCCTATGCCTATCAATTTTGCCCTTGAAAATACGTGTCTTGTCCTAGCGTTGAAAAGTCATCTCAGTGCCTTTAGGGCTACGGAATAATTTTTATCTTGCCTTTTGTATAAAGCAGAGTGCACGAAGTCTCTAATAATAAAAAATAACGGGCGCACATATCGACCAATCAGGATTAGCCATACTCTTAATTCTGAATACCATGTTATGCTCATAAAATGGCTGCGCCCATAAAATCTAATGGTGTATTGTAACCTATACGGTATTTAATACTTTCTTGTATCGTGCAATTCATAGTGCGTTAGATGCACAAATATATATGCCACAAATAAATCATCTTTAAAACGTTCTGGCAATCCTCTCTGAATTTTCACAATTTTTTATCGGAGGTGACCCCAGTCGAAAAATGTGAAGAAAAAAAATCTGCATTTTTGAGTAAATGCGGTACTGCTAAAAAGGGCATGAAGATAATGCCCACTTTCTCGAATGATTCTTTATATATCATCAAGTACTGATTATATTGATACCAAAACCAATCCAATATGTAACTACTACGGTGAATTTCGAACAACAGTTTTAAATGAAACCATTTTCGTAAAAAAGTACATTTTTGAAACAGACTATAGCATTTCAAAATATGGAATATGTGTAAAATTTTGTGTTTTAACATTGATAACTGTTTGTTAACTACAAAATGGCATGCCTATTCTTATTCTTTTATTTGTTAATCGTGTGAACATTTCAATGTTCGAAGGGGATCATTTCCGTACATTTTCGCTGAATTTGGTAATTTCGATAACAGCATTTGGGTCGAGATTGTTATGTTTAAAAATCGATTTATGTTCACAAACTCTAGATGTGTACTTGTTCTTTTCGAACAAATCAACAGAACTTCAGAAAATGACATATTCGCTCCACAGTAAGTCAAAAGTCGAGCCCACCCTTGTTTCTAAGGTAAAACGCAATACAAATATGAAACAGACTATAGCTTAAAAACTAGATAATAAATATTTCATTTGTCACCAAAAAATACGGTTTCACATCAAATGTCAAGTAAAATGGCTGTTTTTGACACTTTTTGAGCACTATGATAAAGAAATGTCGATGCTGTATAGATTGAAATAGACAATTAATTTCCCCATAGGCGACAATGGTAGCCTTTTTCGAGATACAGACTTTAGAAAGTTGATTTTCTTAACGAAACCTTGCTAGAATCAAAGAAAAGTTATTAGGACAGTATTTTCTGGTCCAAAAAATATAGGTTCGCGTTGCTTTTCTTAGCGTATTTTGTACTTATCTCCTATGCCTATCAATTTTGCCCTTGAAAATACGTGTCTTGTCCTAGCGTTGAAAAGTCATCTCAGTGCCTTTAGGGCTACGGAATAATTTTTATCTTGCCTTTTGTATAAAGCAGAGTGCACGAAGTCTCTAATAATAAAAAATAACGGGCGCACATATCGACCAATCAGGATTAGCCATACTCTTAATTCTGAATACCATGTTATGCTCATAAAATGGCTGCGCCCATAAAATCTAATGGTGTATTGTAACCTATACGGTATTTAATACTTTCTTGTATCGTGCAATTCATAGTGCGTTAGATGCACAAATATATATGCCACAAATAAATCATCTTTAAAACGTTCTGGCAATCCTCTCTGAATTTTCACAATTTTTTATCGGAGGTGACCCCAGTCGAAAAATGTGAAGAAAAAAAATCTGCATTTTTGAGTAAATGCGGTACTGCTAAAAAGGGCATGAAGATAATGCCCACTTTCTCGAATGATTCTTTATATATCATCAAGTACTGATTATATTGATACCAAAACCAATCCAATATGTAACTACTACGGTGAATTTCGAACAACAGTTTTAAATGAAACCATTTTCGTAAAAAAGTACATTTTTGAAACAGACTATAGCATTTCAAAATATGGAATATGTGTAAAATTTTGTGTTTTAACATTGATAACTGTTTGTTAACTACAAAATGGCATGCCTATTCTTATTCTTTTATTTGTTAATCGTGTGAACATTTCAATGTTCGAAGGGGATCATTTCCGTACATTTTCGCTGAATTTGGTAATTTCGATAACAGCATTTGGGTCGAGATTGTTATGTTTAAAAATCGATTTATGTTCACAAACTCTAGATGTGTACTTGTTCTTTTCGAACAAATCAACAGAACTTCAGAAAATGACATATTCGCTCCACAGTAAGTCAAAAGTCGAGCCCACCCTTGTTTCTAAGGTAAAACGCAATACAAATATGAAACAGACTATAGCTTAAAAACTAGATAATAAATATTTCATTTGTCACCAAAAAATACGGTTTCACATCAAATGTCAAGTAAAATGGCTGTTTTTGACACTTTTTGAACACTATGATAAAGAAATGTCGATGCTGTATAGATTGAAATAGACAATTAATTTCCCCATAGGCGACAATGGTAGCCTTTTTCGAGATACAGACTTTAGAAAGTTGATTTTCTTAACGAAACCTTGCTAGAATCAAAGAAAAGTTATTAGGACAGTATTTTCTGGTCCAAAAAATATAGGTTCGCGTTGCTTTTCTTAGCGTATTTTGTACTTATCTCCTATGCCTATCAATTTTGCCCTTGAAAATACGTGTCTTGTCCTAGCGTTGAAAAGTCATCTCAGTGCCTTTAGGGCTACGGAATAATTTTTATCTTGCCTTTTGTATAAAGCAGAGTGCACGAAGTCTCTAATAATAAAAAATAACGGGCGCACATATCGACCAATCAGGATTAGCCATACTCTTAATTCTGAATACCATGTTATGCTCATAAAATGGCTGCGCCCATAAAATCTAATGGTGTATTGTAACCTATACGGTATTTAATACTTTCTTGTATCGTGCAATTCATAGTGCGTTAGATGCACAAATATATATGCCACAAATAAATCATCTTTAAAACGTTCTGGCAATCCTCTCTGAATTTTCACAATTTTTTATCGGAGGTGACCCCAGTCGAAAAATGTGAAGAAAAAAAATCTGCATTTTTGAGTAAATGCGGTACTGCTAAAAAGGGCATGAAGATAATGCCCACTTTCTCGAATGATTCTTTATATATCATCAAGTACTGATTATATTGATACCAAAACCAATCCAATATGTAACTACTACGGTGAATTTCGAACAACAGTTTTAAATGAAACCATTTTCGTAAAAAAGTACATTTTTGAAACAGACTATAGCATTTCAAAATATGGAATATGTGTAAAATTTTGTGTTTTAACATTGATAACTGTTTGTTAACTACAAAATGGCATGCCTATTCTTATTCTTTTATTTGTTAATCGTGTGAACATTTCAATGTTCGAAGGGGATCATTTCCGTACATTTTCGCTGAATTTGGTAATTTCGATAACAGCATTTGGGTCGAGATTGTTATGTTTAAAAATCGATTTATGTTCACAAACTCTAGATGTGTACTTGTTCTTTTCGAACAAATCAACAGAACTTCAGAAAATGACATATTCGCTCCACAGTAAGTCAAAAGTCGAGCCCACCCTTGTTTCTAAGGTAAAACGCAATACAAATATGAAACAGACTATAGCTTAAAAACTAGATAATAAATATTTCATTTGTCACCAAAAAATACGGTTTCACATCAAATGTCAAGTAAAATGGCTGTTTTTGACACTTTTTGAACACTATGATAAAGAAATGTCGATGCTGTATAGATTGAAATAGACAATTAATTTCCCCATAGGCGACAATGGTAGCCTTTTTCGAGATACAGACTTTAGAAAGTTGATTTTCTTAACGAAACCTTGCTAGAATCAAAGAAAAGTTATTAGGACAGTATTTTCTGGTCCAAAAAATATAGGTTCGCGTTGCTTTTCTTAGCGTATTTTGTACTTATCTCCTATGCCTATCAATTTTGCCCTTGAAAATACGTGTCTTGTCCTAGCGTTGAAAAGTCATCTCAGTGCCTTTAGGGCTACGGAATAATTTTTATCTTGCCTTTTGTATAAAGCAGAGTGCACGAAGTCTCTAATAATAAAAAATAACGGGCGCACATATCGACCAATCAGGATTAGCCATACTCTTAATTCTGAATACCATGTTATGCTCATAAAATGGCTGCGCCCATAAAATCTAATGGTGTATTGTAACCTATACGGTATTTAATACTTTCTTGTATCGTGCAATTCATAGTGCGTTAGATGCACAAATATATATGCCACAAATAAATCATCTTTAAAACGTTCTGGCAATCCTCTCTGAATTTTCACAATTTTTTATCGGAGGTGACCCCAGTCGAAAAATGTGAAGAAAAAAAATCTGCATTTTTGAGTAAATGCGGTACTGCTAAAAAGGGCATGAAGATAATGCCCACTTTCTCGAATGATTCTTTATATATCATCAAGTACTGATTATATTGATACCAAAACCAATCCAATATGTAACTACTACGGTGAATTTCGAACAACAGTTTTAAATGAAACCATTTTCGTAAAAAAGTACATTTTTGAAACAGACTATAGCATTTCAAAATATGGAATATGTGTAAAATTTTGTGTTTTAACATTGATAACTGTTTGTTAACTACAAAATGGCATGCCTATTCTTATTCTTTTATTTGTTAATCGTGTGAACATTTCAATGTTCGAAGGGGATCATTTCCGTACATTTTCGCTGAATTTGGTAATTTCGATAACAGCATTTGGGTCGAGATTGTTATGTTTAAAAATCGATTTATGTTCACAAACTCTAGATGTGTACTTGTTCTTTTCGAACAAATCAACAGAACTTCAGAAAATGACATATTCGCTCCACAGTAAGTCAAAAGTCGAGCCCACCCTTGTTTCTAAGGTAAAACGCAATACAAATATGAAACAGACTATAGCTTAAAAACTAGATAATAAATATTTCATTTGTCACCAAAAAATACGGTTTCACATCAAATGTCAAGTAAAATGGCTGTTTTTGACACTTTTTGAGCACTATGATAAAGAAATGTCGATGCTGTATAGATTGAAATAGACAATTAATTTCCCCATAGGCGACAATGGTAGCCTTTTTCGAGATACAGACTTTAGAAAGTTGATTTTCTTAACGAAACCTTGCTAGAATCAAAGAAAAGTTATTAGGACAGTATTTTCTGGTCCAAAAAATATAGGTTCGCGTTGCTTTTCTTAGCGTATTTTGTACTTATCTCCTATGCCTATCAATTTTGCCCTTGAAAATACGTGTCTTGTCCTAGCGTTGAAAAGTCATCTCAGTGCCTTTAGGGCTACGGAATAATTTTTATCTTGCCTTTTGTATAAAGCAGAGTGCACGAAGTCTCTAATAATAAAAAATAACGGGCGCACATATCGACCAATCAGGATTAGCCATACTCTTAATTCTGAATACCATGTTATGCTCATAAAATGGCTGCGCCCATAAAATCTAATGGTGTATTGTAACCTATACGGTATTTAATACTTTCTTGTATCGTGCAATTCATAGTGCGTTAGATGCACAAATATATATGCCACAAATAAATCATCTTTAAAACGTTCTGGCAATCCTCTCTGAATTTTCACAATTTTTTATCGGAGGTGACCCCAGTCGAAAAATGTGAAGAAAAAAAATCTGCATTTTTGAGTAAATGCGGTACTGCTAAAAAGGGCATGAAGATAATGCCCACTTTCTCGAATGATTCTTTATATATCATCAAGTACTGATTATATTGATACCAAAACCAATCCAATATGTAACTACTACGGTGAATTTCGAACAACAGTTTTAAATGAAACCATTTTCGTAAAAAAGTACATTTTTGAAACAGACTATAGCATTTCAAAATATGGAATATGTGTAAAATTTTGTGTTTTAACATTGATAACTGTTTGTTAACTACAAAATGGCATGCCTATTCTTATTCTTTTATTTGTTAATCGTGTGAACATTTCAATGTTCGAAGGGGATCATTTCCGTACATTTTCGCTGAATTTGGTAATTTCGATAACAGCATTTGGGTCGAGATTGTTATGTTTAAAAATCGATTTATGTTCACAAACTCTAGATGTGTACTTGTTCTTTTCGAACAAATCAACAGAACTTCAGAAAATGACATATTCGCTCCACAGTAAGTCAAAAGTCGAGCCCACCCTTGTTTCTAAGGTAAAACGCAATACAAATATGAAACAGACTATAGCTTAAAAACTAGATAATAAATATTTCATTTGTCACCAAAAAATACGGTTTCACATCAAATGTCAAGTAAAATGGCTGTTTTTGACACTTTTTGAGCACTATGATAAAGAAATGTCGATGCTGTATAGATTGAAATAGACAATTAATTTCCCCATAGGCGACAATGGTAGCCTTTTTCGAGATACAGACTTTAGAAAGTTGATTTTCTTAACGAAACCTTGCTAGAATCAAAGAAAAGTTATTAGGACAGTATTTTCTGGTCCAAAAAATATAGGTTCGCGTTGCTTTTCTTAGCGTATTTTGTACTTATCTCCTATGCCTATCAATTTTGCCCTTGAAAATACGTGTCTTGTCCTAGCGTTGAAAAGTCATCTCAGTGCCTTTAGGGCTACGGAATAATTTTTATCTTGCCTTTTGTATAAAGCAGAGTGCACGAAGTCTCTAATAATAAAAAATAACGGGCGCACATATCGACCAATCAGGATTAGCCATACTCTTAATTCTGAATACCATGTTATGCTCATAAAATGGCTGCGCCCATAAAATCTAATGGTGTATTGTAACCTATACGGTATTTAATACTTTCTTGTATCGTGCAATTCATAGTGCGTTAGATGCACAAATATATATGCCACAAATAAATCATCTTTAAAACGTTCTGGCAATCCTCTCTGAATTTTCACAATTTTTTATCGGAGGTGACCCCAGTCGAAAAATGTGAAGAAAAAAAATCTGCATTTTTGAGTAAATGCGGTACTGCTAAAAAGGGCATGAAGATAATGCCCACTTTCTCGAATGATTCTTTATATATCATCAAGTACTGATTATATTGATACCAAAACCAATCCAATATGTAACTACTACGGTGAATTTCGAACAACAGTTTTAAATGAAACCATTTTCGTAAAAAAGTACATTTTTGAAACAGACTATAGCATTTCAAAATATGGAATATGTGTAAAATTTTGTGTTTTAACATTGATAACTGTTTGTTAACTACAAAATGGCATGCCTATTCTTATTCTTTTATTTGTTAATCGTGTGAACATTTCAATGTTCGAAGGGGATCATTTCCGTACATTTTCGCTGAATTTGGTAATTTCGATAACAGCATTTGGGTCGAGATTGTTATGTTTAAAAATCGATTTATGTTCACAAACTCTAGATGTGTACTTGTTCTTTTCGAACAAATCAACAGAACTTCAGAAAATGACATATTCGCTCCACAGTAAGTCAAAAGTCGAGCCCACCCTTGTTTCTAAGGTAAAACGCAATACAAATATGAAACAGACTATAGCTTAAAAACTAGATAATAAATATTTCATTTGTCACCAAAAAATACGGTTTCACATCAAATGTCAAGTAAAATGGCTGTTTTTGACACTTTTTGAACACTATGATAAAGAAATGTCGATGCTGTATAGATTGAAATAGACAATTAATTTCCCCATAGGCGACAATGGTAGCCTTTTTCGAGATACAGACTTTAGAAAGTTGATTTTCTTAACGAAACCTTGCTAGAATCAAAGAAAAGTTATTAGGACAGTATTTTCTGGTCCAAAAAATATAGGTTCGCGTTGCTTTTCTTAGCGTATTTTGTACTTATCTCCTATGCCTATCAATTTTGCCCTTGAAAATACGTGTCTTGTCCTAGCGTTGAAAAGTCATCTCAGTGCCTTTAGGGCTACGGAATAATTTTTATCTTGCCTTTTGTATAAAGCAGAGTGCACGAAGTCTCTAATAATAAAAAATAACGGGCGCACATATCGACCAATCAGGATTAGCCATACTCTTAATTCTGAATACCATGTTATGCTCATAAAATGGCTGCGCCCATAAAATCTAATGGTGTATTGTAACCTATACGGTATTTAATACTTTCTTGTATCGTGCAATTCATAGTGCGTTAGATGCACAAATATATATGCCACAAATAAATCATCTTTAAAACGTTCTGGCAATCCTCTCTGAATTTTCACAATTTTTTATCGGAGGTGACCCCAGTCGAAAAATGTGAAGAAAAAAATCTGCATTTTTGAGTAAATGCGGTACTGCTAAAAAGGGCATGAAGATAATGCCCACTTTCTCGAACGATTCTTTATATATCATCAAGTACTGATTATATTGATACCAAAACCAATCCAATATGTAACTACTACGGTGAATTTCGAACAACAGTTTTAAATGAAACCATTTTCGTAAAAAAGTACATTTTTGAAACAGACTATAGCATTTCAAAATATGGAATATGTGTAAAATTTTGTGTTTTAACATTGATAACTGTTTGTTAACTACAAAATGGCATGCCTATTCTTATTCTTTTATTTGTTAATCGTGTGAACATTTCAATGTTCGAAGGGGATCATTTCCGTACATTTTCGCTGAATTTGGTAATTTCGATAACAGCATTTGGGTCGAGATTGTTATGTTTAAAAATCGATTTATGTTCACAAACTCTAGATGTGTACTTGTTCTTTTCGAACAAATCAACAGAACTTCAGAAAATGACATATTCGCTCCACAGTAAGTCAAAAGTCGAGCCCACCCTTGTTTCTAAGGTAAAACGCAATACAAATATGAAACAGACTATAGCTTAAAAACTAGATAATAAATATTTCATTTGTCACCAAAAAATACGGTTTCACATCAAATGTCAAGTAAAATGGCTGTTTTTGACACTTTTTGAGCACTATGATAAAGAAATGTCGATGCTGTATACGGTATTTAATACTTTCTTGTATCGTGCAATTCATAGTGCGTTAGATGCACAAATATATATGCCACAAATAAATCATCTTTAAAACGTTCTGGCAATCCTCTCTGAATTTTCACAATTTTTTATCGGAGGTGACCCCAGTCGAAAAATGTGAAGAAAAAAAATCTGCATTTTTGAGTAAATGCGGTACTGCTAAAAAGGGCATGAAGATAATGCCCACTTTCTCGAATGATTCTTTATATATCATCAAGTACTGATTATATTGATACCAAAACCAATCCAATATGTAACTACTACGGTGAATTTCGAACAACAGTTTTAAATGAAACCATTTTCGTAAAAAAGTACATTTTTGAAACAGACTATAGCATTTCAAAATATGGAATATGTGTAAAATTTTGTGTTTTAACATTGATAACTGTTTGTTAACTACAAAATGGCATGCCTATTCTTATTCTTTTATTTGTTAATCGTGTGAACATTTCAATGTTCGAAGGGGATCATTTCCGTACATTTTCGCTGAATTTGGTAATTTCGATAACAGCATTTGGGTCGAGATTGTTATGTTTAAAAATCGATTTATGTTCACAAACTCTAGATGTGTACTTGTTCTTTTCGAACAAATCAACAGAACTTCAGAAAATGACATATTCGCTCCACAGTAAGTCAAAAGTCGAGCCCACCCTTGTTTCTAAGGTAAAACGCAATACAAATATGAAACAGACTATAGCTTAAAAACTAGATAATAAATATTTCATTTGTCACCAAAAAATACGGTTTCACATCAAATGTCAAGTAAAATGGCTGTTTTTGACACTTTTTGAACACTATGATAAAGAAATGTCGATGCTGTATAGATTGAAATAGACAATTAATTTCCCCATAGGCGACAATGGTAGCCTTTTTCGAGATACAGACTTTAGAAAGTTGATTTTCTTAACGAAACCTTGCTAGAATCAAAGAAAAGTTATTAGGACAGTATTTTCTGGTCCAAAAAATATAGGTTCGCGTTGCTTTTCTTAGCGTATTTTGTACTTATCTCCTATGCCTATCAATTTTGCCCTTGAAAATACGTGTCTTGTCCTAGCGTTGAAAAGTCATCTCAGTGCCTTTAGGGCTACGGAATAATTTTTATCTTGCCTTTTGTATAAAGCAGAGTGCACGAAGTCTCTAATAATAAAAAATAACGGGCGCACATATCGACCAATCAGGATTAGCCATACTCTTAATTCTGAATACCATGTTATGCTCATAAAATGGCTGCGCCCATAAAATCTAATGGTGTATTGTAACCTATACGGTATTTAATACTTTCTTGTATCGTGCAATTCATAGTGCGTTAGATGCACAAATATATATGCCACAAATAAATCATCTTTAAAACGTTCTGGCAATCCTCTCTGAATTTTCACAATTTTTTATCGGAGGTGACCCCAGTCGAAAAATGTGAAGAAAAAAAATCTGCATTTTTGAGTAAATGCGGTACTGCTAAAAAGGGCATGAAGATAATGCCCACTTTCTCGAATGATTCTTTATATATCATCAAGTACTGATTATATTGATACCAAAACCAATCCAATATGTAACTACTACGGTGAATTTCGAACAACAGTTTTAAATGAAACCATTTTCGTAAAAAAGTACATTTTTGAAACAGACTATAGCATTTCAAAATATGGAATATGTGTAAAATTTTGTGTTTTAACATTGATAACTGTTTGTTAACTACAAAATGGCATGCCTATTCTTATTCTTTTATTTGTTAATCGTGTGAACATTTCAATGTTCGAAGGGGATCATTTCCGTACATTTTCGCTGAATTTGGTAATTTCGATAACAGCATTTGGGTCGAGATTGTTATGTTTAAAAATCGATTTATGTTCACAAACTCTAGATGTGTACTTGTTCTTTTCGAACAAATCAACAGAACTTCAGAAAATGACATATTCGCTCCACAGTAAGTCAAAAGTCGAGCCCACCCTTGTTTCTAAGGTAAAACGCAATACAAATATGAAACAGACTATAGCTTAAAAACTAGATAATAAATATTTCATTTGTCACCAAAAAATACGGTTTCACATCAAATGTCAAGTAAAATGGCTGTTTTTGACACTTTTTGAGCACTATGATAAAGAAATGTCGATGCTGTATAGATTGAAATAGACAATTAATTTCCCCATAGGCGACAATGGTAGCCTTTTTCGAGATACAGACTTTAGAAAGTTGATTTTCTTAACGAAACCTTGCTAGAATCAAAGAAAAGTTATTAGGACAGTATTTTCTGGTCCAAAAAATATAGGTTCGCGTTGCTTTTCTTAGCGTATTTTGTACTTATCTCCTATGCCTATCAATTTTGCCCTTGAAAATACGTGTCTTGTCCTAGCGTTGAAAAGTCATCTCAGTGCCTTTAGGGCTACGGAATAATTTTTATCTTGCCTTTTGTATAAAGCAGAGTGCACGAAGTCTCTAATAATAAAAAATAACGGGCGCACATATCGACCAATCAGGATTAGCCATACTCTTAATTCTGAATACCATGTTATGCTCATAAAATGGCTGCGCCCATAAAATCTAATGGTGTATTGTAACCTATACGGTATTTAATACTTTCTTGTATCGTGCAATTCATAGTGCGTTAGATGCACAAATATATATGCCACAAATAAATCATCTTTAAAACGTTCTGGCAATCCTCTCTGAATTTTCACAATTTTTTATCGGAGGTGACCCCAGTCGAAAAATGTGAAGAAAAAAATCTGCATTTTTGAGTAAATGCGGTACTGCTAAAAAGGGCATGAAGATAATGCCCACTTTCTCGAACGATTCTTTATATATCATCAAGTACTGATTATATTGATACCAAAACCAATCCAATATGTAACTACTACGGTGAATTTCGAACAACAGTTTTAAATGAAACCATTTTCGTAAAAAAGTACATTTTTGAAACAGACTATAGCATTTCAAAATATGGAATATGTGTAAAATTTTGTGTTTTAACATTGATAACTGTTTGTTAACTACAAAATGGCATGCCTATTCTTATTCTTTTATTTGTTAATCGTGTGAACATTTCAATGTTCGAAGGGGATCATTTCCGTACATTTTCGCTGAATTTGGTAATTTCGATAACAGCATTTGGGTCGAGATTGTTATGTTTAAAAATCGATTTATGTTCACAAACTCTAGATGTGTACTTGTTCTTTTCGAACAAATCAACAGAACTTCAGAAAATGACATATTCGCTCCACAGTAAGTCAAAAGTCGAGCCCACCCTTGTTTCTAAGGTAAAACGCAATACAAATATGAAACAGACTATAGCTTAAAAACTAGATAATAAATATTTCATTTGTCACCAAAAAATACGGTTTCACATCAAATGTCAAGTAAAATGGCTGTTTTTGACACTTTTTGAGCACTATGATAAAGAAATGTCGATGCTGTATACGGTATTTAATACTTTCTTGTATCGTGCAATTCATAGTGCGTTAGATGCACAAATATATATGCCACAAATAAATCATCTTTAAAACGTTCTGGCAATCCTCTCTGAATTTTCACAATTTTTTATCGGAGGTGACCCCAGTCGAAAAATGTGAAGAAAAAAAATCTGCATTTTTGAGTAAATGCGGTACTGCTAAAAAGGGCATGAAGATAATGCCCACTTTCTCGAATGATTCTTTATATATCATCAAGTACTGATTATATTGATACCAAAACCAATCCAATATGTAACTACTACGGTGAATTTCGAACAACAGTTTTAAATGAAACCATTTTCGTAAAAAAGTACATTTTTGAAACAGACTATAGCATTTCAAAATATGGAATATGTGTAAAATTTTGTGTTTTAACATTGATAACTGTTTGTTAACTACAAAATGGCATGCCTATTCTTATTCTTTTATTTGTTAATCGTGTGAACATTTCAATGTTCGAAGGGGATCATTTCCGTACATTTTCGCTGAATTTGGTAATTTCGATAACAGCATTTGGGTCGAGATTGTTATGTTTAAAAATCGATTTATGTTCACAAACTCTAGATGTGTACTTGTTCTTTTCGAACAAATCAACAGAACTTCAGAAAATGACATATTCGCTCCACAGTAAGTCAAAAGTCGAGCCCACCCTTGTTTCTAAGGTAAAACGCAATACAAATATGAAACAGACTATAGCTTAAAAACTAGATAATAAATATTTCATTTGTCACCAAAAAATACGGTTTCACATCAAATGTCAAGTAAAATGGCTGTTTTTGACACTTTTTGAACACTATGATAAAGAAATGTCGATGCTGTATAGATTGAAATAGACAATTAATTTCCCCATAGGCGACAATGGTAGCCTTTTTCGAGATACAGACTTTAGAAAGTTGATTTTCTTAACGAAACCTTGCTAGAATCAAAGAAAAGTTATTAGGACAGTATTTTCTGGTCCAAAAAATATAGGTTCGCGTTGCTTTTCTTAGCGTATTTTGTACTTATCTCCTATGCCTATCAATTTTGCCCTTGAAAATACGTGTCTTGTCCTAGCGTTGAAAAGTCATCTCAGTGCCTTTAGGGCTACGGAATAATTTTTATCTTGCCTTTTGTATAAAGCAGAGTGCACGAAGTCTCTAATAATAAAAAATAACGGGCGCACATATCGACCAATCAGGATTAGCCATACTCTTAATTCTGAATACCATGTTATGCTCATAAAATGGCTGCGCCCATAAAATCTAATGGTGTATTGTAACCTATACGGTATTTAATACTTTCTTGTATCGTGCAATTCATAGTGCGTTAGATGCACAAATATATATGCCACAAATAAATCATCTTTAAAACGTTCTGGCAATCCTCTCTGAATTTTCACAATTTTTTATCGGAGGTGACCCCAGTCGAAAAATGTGAAGAAAAAAAATCTGCATTTTTGAGTAAATGCGGTACTGCTAAAAAGGGCATGAAGATAATGCCCACTTTCTCGAATGATTCTTTATATATCATCAAGTACTGATTATATTGATACCAAAACCAATCCAATATGTAACTACTACGGTGAATTTCGAACAACAGTTTTAAATGAAACCATTTTCGTAAAAAAGTACATTTTTGAAACAGACTATAGCATTTCAAAATATGGAATATGTGTAAAATTTTGTGTTTTAACATTGATAACTGTTTGTTAACTACAAAATGGCATGCCTATTCTTATTCTTTTATTTGTTAATCGTGTGAACATTTCAATGTTCGAAGGGGATCATTTCCGTACATTTTCGCTGAATTTGGTAATTTCGATAACAGCATTTGGGTCGAGATTGTTATGTTTAAAAATCGATTTATGTTCACAAACTCTAGATGTGTACTTGTTCTTTTCGAACAAATCAACAGAACTTCAGAAAATGACATATTCGCTCCACAGTAAGTCAAAAGTCGAGCCCACCCTTGTTTCTAAGGTAAAACGCAATACAAATATGAAACAGACTATAGCTTAAAAACTAGATAATAAATATTTCATTTGTCACCAAAAAATACGGTTTCACATCAAATGTCAAGTAAAATGGCTGTTTTTGACACTTTTTGAGCACTATGATAAAGAAATGTCGATGCTGTATAGATTGAAATAGACAATTAATTTCCCCATAGGCGACAATGGTAGCCTTTTTCGAGATACAGACTTTAGAAAGTTGATTTTCTTAACGAAACCTTGCTAGAATCAAAGAAAAGTTATTAGGACAGTATTTTCTGGTCCAAAAAATATAGGTTCGCGTTGCTTTTCTTAGCGTATTTTGTACTTATCTCCTATGCCTATCAATTTTGCCCTTGAAAATACGTGTCTTGTCCTAGCGTTGAAAAGTCATCTCAGTGCCTTTAGGGCTACGGAATAATTTTTATCTTGCCTTTTGTATAAAGCAGAGTGCACGAAGTCTCTAATAATAAAAAATAACGGGCGCACATATCGACCAATCAGGATTAGCCATACTCTTAATTCTGAATACCATGTTATGCTCATAAAATGGCTGCGCCCATAAAATCTAATGGTGTATTGTAACCTATACGGTATTTAATACTTTCTTGTATCGTGCAATTCATAGTGCGTTAGATGCACAAATATATATGCCACAAATAAATCATCTTTAAAACGTTCTGGCAATCCTCTCTGAATTTTCACAATTTTTTATCGGAGGTGACCCCAGTCGAAAAATGTGAAGAAAAAAAATCTGCATTTTTGAGTAAATGCGGTACTGCTAAAAAGGGCATGAAGATAATGCCCACTTTCTCGAATGATTCTTTATATATCATCAAGTACTGATTATATTGATACCAAAACCAATCCAATATGTAACTACTACGGTGAATTTCGAACAACAGTTTTAAATGAAACCATTTTCGTAAAAAAGTACATTTTTGAAACAGACTATAGCATTTCAAAATATGGAATATGTGTAAAATTTTGTGTTTTAACATTGATAACTGTTTGTTAACTACAAAATGGCATGCCTATTCTTATTCTTTTATTTGTTAATCGTGTGAACATTTCAATGTTCGAAGGGGATCATTTCCGTACATTTTCGCTGAATTTGGTAATTTCGATAACAGCATTTGGGTCGAGATTGTTATGTTTAAAAATCGATTTATGTTCACAAACTCTAGATGTGTACTTGTTCTTTTCGAACAAATCAACAGAACTTCAGAAAATGACATATTCGCTCCACAGTAAGTCAAAAGTCGAGCCCACCCTTGTTTCTAAGGTAAAACGCAATACAAATATGAAACAGACTATAGCTTAAAAACTAGATAATAAATATTTCATTTGTCACCAAAAAATACGGTTTCACATCAAATGTCAAGTAAAATGGCTGTTTTTGACACTTTTTGAGCACTATGATAAAGAAATGTCGATGCTGTATAGATTGAAATAGACAATTAATTTCCCCATAGGCGACAATGGTAGCCTTTTTCGAGATACAGACTTTAGAAAGTTGATTTTCTTAACGAAACCTTGCTAGAATCAAAGAAAAGTTATTAGGACAGTATTTTCTGGTCCAAAAAATATAGGTTCGCGTTGCTTTTCTTAGCGTATTTTGTACTTATCTCCTATGCCTATCAATTTTGCCCTTGAAAATACGTGTCTTGTCCTAGCGTTGAAAAGTCATCTCAGTGCCTTTAGGGCTACGGAATAATTTTTATCTTGCCTTTTGTATAAAGCAGAGTGCACGAAGTCTCTAATAATAAAAAATAACGGGCGCACATATCGACCAATCAGGATTAGCCATACTCTTAATTCTGAATACCATGTTATGCTCATAAAATGGCTGCGCCCATAAAATCTAATGGTGTATTGTAACCTATACGGTATTTAATACTTTCTTGTATCGTGCAATTCATAGTGCGTTAGATGCACAAATATATATGCCACAAATAAATCATCTTTAAAACGTTCTGGCAATCCTCTCTGAATTTTCACAATTTTTTATCGGAGGTGACCCCAGTCGAAAAATGTGAAGAAAAAAAATCTGCATTTTTGAGTAAATGCGGTACTGCTAAAAAGGGCATGAAGATAATGCCCACTTTCTCGAATGATTCTTTATATATCATCAAGTACTGATTATATTGATACCAAAACCAATCCAATATGTAACTACTACGGTGAATTTCGAACAACAGTTTTAAATGAAACCATTTTCGTAAAAAAGTACATTTTTGAAACAGACTATAGCATTTCAAAATATGGAATATGTGTAAAATTTTGTGTTTTAACATTGATAACTGTTTGTTAACTACAAAATGGCATGCCTATTCTTATTCTTTTATTTGTTAATCGTGTGAACATTTCAATGTTCGAAGGGGATCATTTCCGTACATTTTCGCTGAATTTGGTAATTTCGATAACAGCATTTGGGTCGAGATTGTTATGTTTAAAAATCGATTTATGTTCACAAACTCTAGATGTGTACTTGTTCTTTTCGAACAAATCAACAGAACTTCAGAAAATGACATATTCGCTCCACAGTAAGTCAAAAGTCGAGCCCACCCTTGTTTCTAAGGTAAAACGCAATACAAATATGAAACAGACTATAGCTTAAAAACTAGATAATAAATATTTCATTTGTCACCAAAAAATACGGTTTCACATCAAATGTCAAGTAAAATGGCTGTTTTTGACACTTTTTGAGCACTATGATAAAGAAATGTCGATGCTGTATAGATTGAAATAGACAATTAATTTCCCCATAGGCGACAATGGTAGCCTTTTTCGAGATACAGACTTTAGAAAGTTGATTTTCTTAACGAAACCTTGCTAGAATCAAAGAAAAGTTATTAGGACAGTATTTTCTGGTCCAAAAAATATAGGTTCGCGTTGCTTTTCTTAGCGTATTTTGTACTTATCTCCTATGCCTATCAATTTTGCCCTTGAAAATACGTGTCTTGTCCTAGCGTTGAAAAGTCATCTCAGTGCCTTTAGGGCTACGGAATAATTTTTATCTTGCCTTTTGTATAAAGCAGAGTGCACGAAGTCTCTAATAATAAAAAATAACGGGCGCACATATCGACCAATCAGGATTAGCCATACTCTTAATTCTGAATACCATGTTATGCTCATAAAATGGCTGCGCCCATAAAATCTAATGGTGTATTGTAACCTATACGGTATTTAATACTTTCTTGTATCGTGCAATTCATAGTGCGTTAGATGCACAAATATATATGCCACAAATAAATCATCTTTAAAACGTTCTGGCAATCCTCTCTGAATTTTCACAATTTTTTATCGGAGGTGACCCCAGTCGAAAAATGTGAAGAAAAAAAATCTGCATTTTTGAGTAAATGCGGTACTGCTAAAAAGGGCATGAAGATAATGCCCACTTTCTCGAATGATTCTTTATATATCATCAAGTACTGATTATATTGATACCAAAACCAATCCAATATGTAACTACTACGGTGAATTTCGAACAACAGTTTTAAATGAAACCATTTTCGTAAAAAAGTACATTTTTGAAACAGACTATAGCATTTCAAAATATGGAATATGTGTAAAATTTTGTGTTTTAACATTGATAACTGTTTGTTAACTACAAAATGGCATGCCTATTCTTATTCTTTTATTTGTTAATCGTGTGAACATTTCAATGTTCGAAGGGGATCATTTCCGTACATTTTCGCTGAATTTGGTAATTTCGATAACAGCATTTGGGTCGAGATTGTTATGTTTAAAAATCGATTTATGTTCACAAACTCTAGATGTGTACTTGTTCTTTTCGAACAAATCAACAGAACTTCAGAAAATGACATATTCGCTCCACAGTAAGTCAAAAGTCGAGCCCACCCTTGTTTCTAAGGTAAAACGCAATACAAATATGAAACAGACTATAGCTTAAAAACTAGATAATAAATATTTCATTTGTCACCAAAAAATACGGTTTCACATCAAATGTCAAGTAAAATGGCTGTTTTTGACACTTTTTGAGCACTATGATAAAGAAATGTCGATGCTGTATAGATTGAAATAGACAATTAATTTCCCCATAGGCGACAATGGTAGCCTTTTTCGAGATACAGACTTTAGAAAGTTGATTTTCTTAACGAAACCTTGCTAGAATCAAAGAAAAGTTATTAGGACAGTATTTTCTGGTCCAAAAAATATAGGTTCGCGTTGCTTTTCTTAGCGTATTTTGTACTTATCTCCTATGCCTATCAATTTTGCCCTTGAAAATACGTGTCTTGTCCTAGCGTTGAAAAGTCATCTCAGTGCCTTTAGGGCTACGGAATAATTTTTATCTTGCCTTTTGTATAAAGCAGAGTGCACGAAGTCTCTAATAATAAAAAATAACGGGCGCACATATCGACCAATCAGGATTAGCCATACTCTTAATTCTGAATACCATGTTATGCTCATAAAATGGCTGCGCCCATAAAATCTAATGGTGTATTGTAACCTATACGGTATTTAATACTTTCTTGTATCGTGCAATTCATAGTGCGTTAGATGCACAAATATATATGCCACAAATAAATCATCTTTAAAACGTTCTGGCAATCCTCTCTGAATTTTCACAATTTTTTATCGGAGGTGACCCCAGTCGAAAAATGTGAAGAAAAAAAATCTGCATTTTTGAGTAAATGCGGTACTGCTAAAAAGGGCATGAAGATAATGCCCACTTTCTCGAATGATTCTTTATATATCATCAAGTACTGATTATATTGATACCAAAACCAATCCAATATGTAACTACTACGGTGAATTTCGAACAACAGTTTTAAATGAAACCATTTTCGTAAAAAAGTACATTTTTGAAACAGACTATAGCATTTCAAAATATGGAATATGTGTAAAATTTTGTGTTTTAACATTGATAACTGTTTGTTAACTACAAAATGGCATGCCTATTCTTATTCTTTTATTTGTTAATCGTGTGAACATTTCAATGTTCGAAGGGGATCATTTCCGTACATTTTCGCTGAATTTGGTAATTTCGATAACAGCATTTGGGTCGAGATTGTTATGTTTAAAAATCGATTTATGTTCACAAACTCTAGATGTGTACTTGTTCTTTTCGAACAAATCAACAGAACTTCAGAAAATGACATATTCGCTCCACAGTAAGTCAAAAGTCGAGCCCACCCTTGTTTCTAAGGTAAAACGCAATACAAATATGAAACAGACTATAGCTTAAAAACTAGATAATAAATATTTCATTTGTCACCAAAAAATACGGTTTCACATCAAATGTCAAGTAAAATGGCTGTTTTTGACACTTTTTGAGCACTATGATAAAGAAATGTCGATGCTGTATAGATTGAAATAGACAATTAATTTCCCCATAGGCGACAATGGTAGCCTTTTTCGAGATACAGACTTTAGAAAGTTGATTTTCTTAACGAAACCTTGCTAGAATCAAAGAAAAGTTATTAGGACAGTATTTTCTGGTCCAAAAAATATAGGTTCGCGTTGCTTTTCTTAGCGTATTTTGTACTTATCTCCTATGCCTATCAATTTTGCCCTTGAAAATACGTGTCTTGTCCTAGCGTTGAAAAGTCATCTCAGTGCCTTTAGGGCTACGGAATAATTTTTATCTTGCCTTTTGTATAAAGCAGAGTGCACGAAGTCTCTAATAATAAAAAATAACGGGCGCACATATCGACCAATCAGGATTAGCCATACTCTTAATTCTGAATACCATGTTATGCTCATAAAATGGCTGCGCCCATAAAATCTAATGGTGTATTGTAACCTATACGGTATTTAATACTTTCTTGTATCGTGCAATTCATAGTGCGTTAGATGCACAAATATATATGCCACAAATAAATCATCTTTAAAACGTTCTGGCAATCCTCTCTGAATTTTCACAATTTTTTATCGGAGGTGACCCCAGTCGAAAAATGTGAAGAAAAAAAATCTGCATTTTTGAGTAAATGCGGTACTGCTAAAAAGGGCATGAAGATAATGCCCACTTTCTCGAATGATTCTTTATATATCATCAAGTACTGATTATATTGATACCAAAACCAATCCAATATGTAACTACTACGGTGAATTTCGAACAACAGTTTTAAATGAAACCATTTTCGTAAAAAAGTACATTTTTGAAACAGACTATAGCATTTCAAAATATGGAATATGTGTAAAATTTTGTGTTTTAACATTGATAACTGTTTGTTAACTACAAAATGGCATGCCTATTCTTATTCTTTTATTTGTTAATCGTGTGAACATTTCAATGTTCGAAGGGGATCATTTCCGTACATTTTCGCTGAATTTGGTAATTTCGATAACAGCATTTGGGTCGAGATTGTTATGTTTAAAAATCGATTTATGTTCACAAACTCTAGATGTGTACTTGTTCTTTTCGAACAAATCAACAGAACTTCAGAAAATGACATATTCGCTCCACAGTAAGTCAAAAGTCGAGCCCACCCTTGTTTCTAAGGTAAAACGCAATACAAATATGAAACAGACTATAGCTTAAAAACTAGATAATAAATATTTCATTTGTCACCAAAAAATACGGTTTCACATCAAATGTCAAGTAAAATGGCTGTTTTTGACACTTTTTGAGCACTATGATAAAGAAATGTCGATGCTGTATAGATTGAAATAGACAATTAATTTCCCCATAGGCGACAATGGTAGCCTTTTTCGAGATACAGACTTTAGAAAGTTGATTTTCTTAACGAAACCTTGCTAGAATCAAAGAAAAGTTATTAGGACAGTATTTTCTGGTCCAAAAAATATAGGTTCGCGTTGCTTTTCTTAGCGTATTTTGTACTTATCTCCTATGCCTATCAATTTTGCCCTTGAAAATACGTGTCTTGTCCTAGCGTTGAAAAGTCATCTCAGTGCCTTTAGGGCTACGGAATAATTTTTATCTTGCCTTTTGTATAAAGCAGAGTGCACGAAGTCTCTAATAATAAAAAATAACGGGCGCACATATCGACCAATCAGGATTAGCCATACTCTTAATTCTGAATACCATGTTATGCTCATAAAATGGCTGCGCCCATAAAATCTAATGGTGTATTGTAACCTATACGGTATTTAATACTTTCTTGTATCGTGCAATTCATAGTGCGTTAGATGCACAAATATATATGCCACAAATAAATCATCTTTAAAACGTTCTGGCAATCCTCTCTGAATTTTCACAATTTTTTATCGGAGGTGACCCCAGTCGAAAAATGTGAAGAAAAAAAATCTGCATTTTTGAGTAAATGCGGTACTGCTAAAAAGGGCATGAAGATAATGCCCACTTTCTCGAATGATTCTTTATATATCATCAAGTACTGATTATATTGATACCAAAACCAATCCAATATGTAACTACTACGGTGAATTTCGAACAACAGTTTTAAATGAAACCATTTTCGTAAAAAAGTACATTTTTGAAACAGACTATAGCATTTCAAAATATGGAATATGTGTAAAATTTTGTGTTTTAACATTGATAACTGTTTGTTAACTACAAAATGGCATGCCTATTCTTATTCTTTTATTTGTTAATCGTGTGAACATTTCAATGTTCGAAGGGGATCATTTCCGTACATTTTCGCTGAATTTGGTAATTTCGATAACAGCATTTGGGTCGAGATTGTTATGTTTAAAAATCGATTTATGTTCACAAACTCTAGATGTGTACTTGTTCTTTTCGAACAAATCAACAGAACTTCAGAAAATGACATATTCGCTCCACAGTAAGTCAAAAGTCGAGCCCACCCTTGTTTCTAAGGTAAAACGCAATACAAATATGAAACAGACTATAGCTTAAAAACTAGATAATAAATATTTCATTTGTCACCAAAAAATACGGTTTCACATCAAATGTCAAGTAAAATGGCTGTTTTTGACACTTTTTGAGCACTATGATAAAGAAATGTCGATGCTGTATAGATTGAAATAGACAATTAATTTCCCCATAGGCGACAATGGTAGCCTTTTTCGAGATACAGACTTTAGAAAGTTGATTTTCTTAACGAAACCTTGCTAGAATCAAAGAAAAGTTATTAGGACAGTATTTTCTGGTCCAAAAAATATAGGTTCGCGTTGCTTTTCTTAGCGTATTTTGTACTTATCTCCTATGCCTATCAATTTTGCCCTTGAAAATACGTGTCTTGTCCTAGCGTTGAAAAGTCATCTCAGTGCCTTTAGGGCTACGGAATAATTTTTATCTTGCCTTTTGTATAAAGCAGAGTGCACGAAGTCTCTAATAATAAAAAATAACGGGCGCACATATCGACCAATCAGGATTAGCCATACTCTTAATTCTGAATACCATGTTATGCTCATAAAATGGCTGCGCCCATAAAATCTAATGGTGTATTGTAACCTATACGGTATTTAATACTTTCTTGTATCGTGCAATTCATAGTGCGTTAGATGCACAAATATATATGCCACAAATAAATCATCTTTAAAACGTTCTGGCAATCCTCTCTGAATTTTCACAATTTTTTATCGGAGGTGACCCCAGTCGAAAAATGTGAAGAAAAAAAATCTGCATTTTTGAGTAAATGCGGTACTGCTAAAAAGGGCATGAAGATAATGCCCACTTTCTCGAATGATTCTTTATATATCATCAAGTACTGATTATATTGATACCAAAACCAATCCAATATGTAACTACTACGGTGAATTTCGAACAACAGTTTTAAATGAAACCATTTTCGTAAAAAAGTACATTTTTGAAACAGACTATAGCATTTCAAAATATGGAATATGTGTAAAATTTTGTGTTTTAACATTGATAACTGTTTGTTAACTACAAAATGGCATGCCTATTCTTATTCTTTTATTTGTTAATCGTGTGAACATTTCAATGTTCGAAGGGGATCATTTCCGTACATTTTCGCTGAATTTGGTAATTTCGATAACAGCATTTGGGTCGAGATTGTTATGTTTAAAAATCGATTTATGTTCACAAACTCTAGATGTGTACTTGTTCTTTTCGAACAAATCAACAGAACTTCAGAAAATGACATATTCGCTCCACAGTAAGTCAAAAGTCGAGCCCACCCTTGTTTCTAAGGTAAAACGCAATACAAATATGAAACAGACTATAGCTTAAAAACTAGATAATAAATATTTCATTTGTCACCAAAAAATACGGTTTCACATCAAATGTCAAGTAAAATGGCTGTTTTTGACACTTTTTGAACACTATGATAAAGAAATGTCGATGCTGTATAGATTGAAATAGACAATTAATTTCCCCATAGGCGACAATGGTAGCCTTTTTCGAGATACAGACTTTAGAAAGTTGATTTTCTTAACGAAACCTTGCTAGAATCAAAGAAAAGTTATTAGGACAGTATTTTCTGGTCCAAAAAATATAGGTTCGCGTTGCTTTTCTTAGCGTATTTTGTACTTATCTCCTATGCCTATCAATTTTGCCCTTGAAAATACGTGTCTTGTCCTAGCGTTGAAAAGTCATCTCAGTGCCTTTAGGGCTACGGAATAATTTTTATCTTGCCTTTTGTATAAAGCAGAGTGCACGAAGTCTCTAATAATAAAAAATAACGGGCGCACATATCGACCAATCAGGATTAGCCATACTCTTAATTCTGAATACCATGTTATGCTCATAAAATGGCTGCGCCCATAAAATCTAATGGTGTATTGTAACCTATACGGTATTTAATACTTTCTTGTATCGTGCAATTCATAGTGCGTTAGATGCACAAATATATATGCCACAAATAAATCATCTTTAAAACGTTCTGGCAATCCTCTCTGAATTTTCACAATTTTTTATCGGAGGTGACCCCAGTCGAAAAATGTGAAGAAAAAAAATCTGCATTTTTGAGTAAATGCGGTACTGCTAAAAAGGGCATGAAGATAATGCCCACTTTCTCGAATGATTCTTTATATATCATCAAGTACTGATTATATTGATACAAAAACCAATCCAATATGTAACTACTACGGTGAATTTCGAACAACAGTTTTAAATGAAACCATTTTCGTAAAAAAGTACATTTTTGAAACAGACTATAGCATTTCAAAATATGGAATATGTGTAAAATTTTGTGTTTTAACATTGATAACTGTTTGTTAACTACAAAATGGCATGCCTATTCTTATTCTTTTATTTGTTAATCGTGTGAACATTTCAATGTTCGAAGGGGATCATTTCCGTACATTTTCGCTGAATTTGGTAATTTCGATAACAGCATTTGGGTCGAGATTGTTATGTTTAAAAATCGATTTATGTTCACAAACTCTAGATGTGTACTTGTTCTTTTCGAACAAATCAACAGAACTTCAGAAAATGACATATTCGCTCCACAGTAAGTCAAAAGTCGAGCCCACCCTTGTTTCTAAGGTAAAACGCAATACAAATATGAAACAGACTATAGCTTAAAAACTAGATAATAAATATTTCATTTGTCACCAAAAAATACGGTTTCACATCAAATGTCAAGTAAAATGGCTGTTTTTGACACTTTTTGAGCACTATGATAAAGAAATGTCGATGCTGTATATATAGATTGAAATAGACAATTAATTTCCCCATAGGCGACAATGGTAGCCTTTTTCGAGATACAGACTTTAGAAAGTTGATTTTCTTAACGAAACCTTGCTAGAATCAAAGAAAAGTTATTAGGACAGTATTTTCTGGTCCAAAAAATATAGGTTCGCGTTGCTTTTCTTAGCGTATTTTGTACTTATCTCCTATGCCTATCAATTTTGCCCTTGAAAATACGTGTCTTGTCCTAGCGTTGAAAAGTCATCTCAGTGCCTTTAGGGCTACGGAATAATTTTTATCTTGCCTTTTGTATAAAGCAGAGTGCACGAAGTCTCTAATAATAAAAAATAACGGGCGCACATATCGACCAATCAGGATTAGCCATACTCTTAATTCTGAATACCATGTTATGCTCATAAAATGGCTGCGCCCATAAAATCTAATGGTGTATTGTAACCTATACGGTATTTAATACTTTCTTGTATCGTGCAATTCATAGTGCGTTAGATGCACAAATATATATGCCACAAATAAATCATCTTTAAAACGTTCTGGCAATCCTCTCTGAATTTTCACAATTTTTTATCGGAGGTGACCCCAGTCGAAAAATGTGAAGAAAAAAAATCTGCATTTTTGAGTAAATGCGGTACTGCTAAAAAGGGCATGAAGATAATGCCCACTTTCTCGAATGATTCTTTATATATCATCAAGTACTGATTATATTGATACCAAAACCAATCCAATATGTAACTACTACGGTGAATTTCGAACAACAGTTTTAAATGAAACCATTTTCGTAAAAAAGTACATTTTTGAAACAGACTATAGCATTTCAAAATATGGAATATGTGTAAAATTTTGTGTTTTAACATTGATAACTGTTTGTTAACTACAAAATGGCATGCCTATTCTTATTCTTTTATTTGTTAATCGTGTGAACATTTCAATGTTCGAAGGGGATCATTTCCGTACATTTTCGCTGAATTTGGTAATTTCGATAACAGCATTTGGGTCGAGATTGTTATGTTTAAAAATCGATTTATGTTCACAAACTCTAGATGTGTACTTGTTCTTTTCGAACAAATCAACAGAACTTCAGAAAATGACATATTCGCTCCACAGTAAGTCAAAAGTCGAGCCCACCCTTGTTTCTAAGGTAAAACGCAATACAAATATGAAACAGACTATAGCTTAAAAACTAGATAATAAATATTTCATTTGTCACCAAAAAATACGGTTTCACATCAAATGTCAAGTAAAATGGCTGTTTTTGACACTTTTTGAACACTATGATAAAGAAATGTCGATGCTGTATAGATTGAAATAGACAATTAATTTCCCCATAGGCGACAATGGTAGCCTTTTTCGAGATACAGACTTTAGAAAGTTGATTTTCTTAACGAAACCTTGCTAGAATCAAAGAAAAGTTATTAGGACAGTATTTTCTGGTCCAAAAAATATAGGTTCGCGTTGCTTTTCTTAGCGTATTTTGTACTTATCTCCTATGCCTATCAATTTTGCCCTTGAAAATACGTGTCTTGTCCTAGCGTTGAAAAGTCATCTCAGTGCCTTTAGGGCTACGGAATAATTTTTATCTTGCCTTTTGTATAAAGCAGAGTGCACGAAGTCTCTAATAATAAAAAATAACGGGCGCACATATCGACCAATCAGGATTAGCCATACTCTTAATTCTGAATACCATGTTATGCTCATAAAATGGCTGCGCCCATAAAATCTAATGGTGTATTGTAACCTATACGGTATTTAATACTTTCTTGTATCGTGCAATTCATAGTGCGTTAGATGCACAAATATATATGCCACAAATAAATCATCTTTAAAACGTTCTGGCAATCCTCTCTGAATTTTCACAATTTTTTATCGGAGGTGACCCCAGTCGAAAAATGTGAAGAAAAAAAATCTGCATTTTTGAGTAAATGCGGTACTGCTAAAAAGGGCATGAAGATAATGCCCACTTTCTCGAATGATTCTTTATATATCATCAAGTACTGATTATATTGATACCAAAACCAATCCAATATGTAACTACTACGGTGAATTTCGAACAACAGTTTTAAATGAAACCATTTTCGTAAAAAAGTACATTTTTGAAACAGACTATAGCATTTCAAAATATGGAATATGTGTAAAATTTTGTGTTTTAACATTGATAACTGTTTGTTAACTACAAAATGGCATGCCTATTCTTATTCTTTTATTTGTTAATCGTGTGAACATTTCAATGTTCGAAGGGGATCATTTCCGTACATTTTCGCTGAATTTGGTAATTTCGATAACAGCATTTGGGTCGAGATTGTTATGTTTAAAAATCGATTTATGTTCACAAACTCTAGATGTGTACTTGTTCTTTTCGAACAAATCAACAGAACTTCAGAAAATGACATATTCGCTCCACAGTAAGTCAAAAGTCGAGCCCACCCTTGTTTCTAAGGTAAAACGCAATACAAATATGAAACAGACTATAGCTTAAAAACTAGATAATAAATATTTCATTTGTCACCAAAAAATACGGTTTCACATCAAATGTCAAGTAAAATGGCTGTTTTTGACACTTTTTGAGCACTATGATAAAGAAATGTCGATGCTGTATAGATTGAAATAGACAATTAATTTCCCCATAGGCGACAATGGTAGCCTTTTTCGAGATACAGACTTTAGAAAGTTGATTTTCTTAACGAAACCTTGCTAGAATCAAAGAAAAGTTATTAGGACAGTATTTTCTGGTCCAAAAAATATAGGTTCGCGTTGCTTTTCTTAGCGTATTTTGTACTTATCTCCTATGCCTATCAATTTTGCCCTTGAAAATACGTGTCTTGTCCTAGCGTTGAAAAGTCATCTCAGTGCCTTTAGGGCTACGGAATAATTTTTATCTTGCCTTTTGTATAAAGCAGAGTGCACGAAGTCTCTAATAATAAAAAATAACGGGCGCACATATCGACCAATCAGGATTAGCCATACTCTTAATTCTGAATACCATGTTATGCTCATAAAATGGCTGCGCCCATAAAATCTAATGGTGTATTGTAACCTATACGGTATTTAATACTTTCTTGTATCGTGCAATTCATAGTGCGTTAGATGCACAAATATATATGCCACAAATAAATCATCTTTAAAACGTTCTGGCAATCCTCTCTGAATTTTCACAATTTTTTATCGGAGGTGACCCCAGTCGAAAAATGTGAAGAAAAAAAATCTGCATTTTTGAGTAAATGCGGTACTGCTAAAAAGGGCATGAAGATAATGCCCACTTTCTCGAATGATTCTTTATATATCATCAAGTACTGATTATATTGATACCAAAACCAATCCAATATGTAACTACTACGGTGAATTTCGAACAACAGTTTTAAATGAAACCATTTTCGTAAAAAAGTACATTTTTGAAACAGACTATAGCATTTCAAAATATGGAATATGTGTAAAATTTTGTGTTTTAACATTGATAACTGTTTGTTAACTACAAAATGGCATGCCTATTCTTATTCTTTTATTTGTTAATCGTGTGAACATTTCAATGTTCGAAGGGGATCATTTCCGTACATTTTCGCTGAATTTGGTAATTTCGATAACAGCATTTGGGTCGAGATTGTTATGTTTAAAAATCGATTTATGTTCACAAACTCTAGATGTGTACTTGTTCTTTTCGAACAAATCAACAGAACTTCAGAAAATGACATATTCGCTCCACAGTAAGTCAAAAGTCGAGCCCACCCTTGTTTCTAAGGTAAAACGCAATACAAATATGAAACAGACTATAGCTTAAAAACTAGATAATAAATATTTCATTTGTCACCAAAAAATACGGTTTCACATCAAATGTCAAGTAAAATGGCTGTTTTTGACACTTTTTGAGCACTATGATAAAGAAATGTCGATGCTGTATAGATTGAAATAGACAATTAATTTCCCCATAGGCGACAATGGTAGCCTTTTTCGAGATACAGACTTTAGAAAGTTGATTTTCTTAACGAAACCTTGCTAGAATCAAAGAAAAGTTATTAGGACAGTATTTTCTGGTCCAAAAAATATAGGTTCGCGTTGCTTTTCTTAGCGTATTTTGTACTTATCTCCTATGCCTATCAATTTTGCCCTTGAAAATACGTGTCTTGTCCTAGCGTTGAAAAGTCATCTCAGTGCCTTTAGGGCTACGGAATAATTTTTATCTTGCCTTTTGTATAAAGCAGAGTGCACGAAGTCTCTAATAATACAAAATAACGGGCGCACATATCGACCAATCAGGATTAGCCATACTCTTAATTCTGAATACCATGTTATGCTCATAAAATGGCTGCGCCCATAAAATCTAATGGTGTATTGTAACCTATACGGTATTTAATACTTTCTTGTATCGTGCAATTCATAGTGCGTTAGATGCACAAATATATATGCCACAAATAAATCATCTTTAAAACGTTCTGGCAATCCTCTCTGAATTTTCACAATTTTTTATCGGAGGTGACCCCAGTCGAAAAATGTGAAGAAAAAAAATCTGCATTTTTGAGTAAATGCGGTACTGCTAAAAAGGGCATGAAGATAATGCCCACTTTCTCGAATGATTCTTTATATATCATCAAGTACTGATTATATTGATACCAAAACCAATCCAATATGTAACTACTACGGTGAATTTCGAACAACAGTTTTAAATGAAACCATTTTCGTAAAAAAGTACATTTTTGAAACAGACTATAGCATTTCAAAATATGGAATATGTGTAAAATTTTGTGTTTTAACATTGATAACTGTTTGTTAACTACAAAATGGCATGCCTATTCTTATTCTTTTATTTGTTAATCGTGTGAACATTTCAATGTTCGAAGGGGATCATTTCCGTACATTTTCGCTGAATTTGGTAATTTCGATAACAGCATTTGGGTCGAGATTGTTATGTTTAAAAATCGATTTATGTTCACAAACTCTAGATGTGTACTTGTTCTTTTCGAACAAATCAACAGAACTTCAGAAAATGACATATTCGCTCCACAGTAAGTCAAAAGTCGAGCCCACCCTTGTTTCTAAGGTAAAACGCAATACAAATATGAAACAGACTATAGCTTAAAAACTAGATAATAAATATTTCATTTGTCACCAAAAAATACGGTTTCACATCAAATGTCAAGTAAAATGGCTGTTTTTGACACTTTTTGAACACTATGATAAAGAAATGTCGATGCTGTATACGGTATTTAATACTTTCTTGTATCGTGCAATTCATAGTGCGTTAGATGCACAAATATATATGCCACAAATAAATCATCTTTAAAACGTTCTGGCAATCCTCTCTGAATTTTCACAATTTTTTATCGGAGGTGACCCCAGTCGAAAAATGTGAAGAAAAAAAATCTGCATTTTTGAGTAAATGCGGTACTGCTAAAAAGGGCATGAAGATAATGCCCACTTTCTCGAATGATTCTTTATATATCATCAAGTACTGATTATATTGATACCAAAACCAATCCAATATGTAACTACTACGGTGAATTTC
This sequence comes from Mytilus galloprovincialis, assembly GCA_037788925.1. Classification (NCBI taxonomy): domain Eukaryota; kingdom Metazoa; phylum Mollusca; class Bivalvia; order Mytilida; family Mytilidae; genus Mytilus; species Mytilus galloprovincialis. The sequence goes on along the minus strand of CM075337.1, from coordinate 49,593,577 downwards.
GAACAACAGTTTTAAATGAAACCATTTTCGTAAAAAAGTACATTTTTGAAACAGACTATAGCATTTCAAAATATGGAATATGTGTAAAATTTTGTGTTTTAACATTGATAACTGTTTGTTAACTACAAAATGGCATGCCTATTCTTATTCTTTTATTTGTTAATCGTGTGAACATTTCAATGTTCGAAGGGGATCATTTCCGTACATTTTCGCTGAATTTGGTAATTTCGATAACAGCATTTGGGTCGAGATTGTTATGTTTAAAAATCGATTTATGTTCACAAACTCTAGATGTGTACTTGTTCTTTTCGAACAAATCAACAGAACTTCAGAAAATGACATATTCGCTCCACAGTAAGTCAAAAGTCGAGCCCACCCTTGTTTCTAAGGTAAAACGCAATACAAATATGAAACAGACTATAGCTTAAAAACTAGATAATAAATATTTCATTTGTCACCAAAAAATACGGTTTCACATCAAATGTCAAGTAAAATGGCTGTTTTTGACACTTTTTGAGCACTATGATAAAGAAATGTCGATGCTGTATAGATTGAAATAGACAATTAATTTCCCCATAGGCGACAATGGTAGCCTTTTTCGAGATACAGACTTTAGAAAGTTGATTTTCTTAACGAAACCTTGCTAGAATCAAAGAAAAGTTATTAGGACAGTATTTTCTGGTCCAAAAAATATAGGTTCGCGTTGCTTTTCTTAGCGTATTTTGTACTTATCTCCTATGCCTATCAATTTTGCCCTTGAAAATACGTGTCTTGTCCTAGCGTTGAAAAGTCATCTCAGTGCCTTTAGGGCTACGGAATAATTTTTATCTTGCCTTTTGTATAAAGCAGAGTGCACGAAGTCTCTAATAATAAAAAATAACGGGCGCACATATCGACCAATCAGGATTAGCCATACTCTTAATTCTGAATACCATGTTATGCTCATAAAATGGCTGCGCCCATAAAATCTAATGGTGTATTGTAACCTATACGGTATTTAATACTTTCTTGTATCGTGCAATTCATAGTGCGTTAGATGCACAAATATATATGCCACAAATAAATCATCTTTAAAACGTTCTGGCAATCCTCTCTGAATTTTCACAATTTTTTATCGGAGGTGACCCCAGTCGAAAAATGTGAAGAAAAAAAATCTGCATTTTTGAGTAAATGCGGTACTGCTAAAAAGGGCATGAAGATAATGCCCACTTTCTCGAATGATTCTTTATATATCATCAAGTACTGATTATATTGATACCAAAACCAATCCAATATGTAACTACTACGGTGAATTTCGAACAACAGTTTTAAATGAAACCATTTTCGTAAAAAAGTACATTTTTGAAACAGACTATAGCATTTCAAAATATGGAATATGTGTAAAATTTTGTGTTTTAACATTGATAACTGTTTGTTAACTACAAAATGGCATGCCTATTCTTATTCTTTTATTTGTTAATCGTGTGAACATTTCAATGTTCGAAGGGGATCATTTCCGTACATTTTCGCTGAATTTGGTAATTTCGATAACAGCATTTGGGTCGAGATTGTTATGTTTAAAAATCGATTTATGTTCACAAACTCTAGATGTGTACTTGTTCTTTTCGAACAAATCAACAGAACTTCAGAAAATGACATATTCGCTCCACAGTAAGTCAAAAGTCGAGCCCACCCTTGTTTCTAAGGTAAAACGCAATACAAATATGAAACAGACTATAGCTTAAAAACTAGATAATAAATATTTCATTTGTCACCAAAAAATACGGTTTCACATCAAATGTCAAGTAAAATGGCTGTTTTTGACACTTTTTGAGCACTATGATAAAGAAATGTCGATGCTGTATAGATTGAAATAGACAATTAATTTCCCCATAGGCGACAATGGTAGCCTTTTTCGAGATACAGACTTTAGAAAGTTGATTTTCTTAACGAAACCTTGCTAGAATCAAAGAAAAGTTATTAGGACAGTATTTTCTGGTCCAAAAAATATAGGTTCGCGTTGCTTTTCTTAGCGTATTTTGTACTTATCTCCTATGCCTATCAATTTTGCCCTTGAAAATACGTGTCTTGTCCTAGCGTTGAAAAGTCATCTCAGTGCCTTTAGGGCTACGGAATAATTTTTATCTTGCCTTTTGTATAAAGCAGAGTGCACGAAGTCTCTAATAATAAAAAATAACGGGCGCACATATCGACCAATCAGGATTAGCCATACTCTTAATTCTGAATACCATGTTATGCTCATAAAATGGCTGCGCCCATAAAATCTAATGGTGTATTGTAACCTATACGGTATTTAATACTTTCTTGTATCGTGCAATTCATAGTGCGTTAGATGCACAAATATATATGCCACAAATAAATCATCTTTAAAACGTTCTGGCAATCCTCTCTGAATTTTCACAATTTTTTATCGGAGGTGACCCCAGTCGAAAAATGTGAAGAAAAAAAATCTGCATTTTTGAGTAAATGCGGTACTGCTAAAAAGGGCATGAAGATAATGCCCACTTTCTCGAATGATTCTTTATATATCATCAAGTACTGATTATATTGATACCAAAACCAATCCAATATGTAACTACTACGGTGAATTTCGAACAACAGTTTTAAATGAAACCATTTTCGTAAAAAAGTACATTTTTGAAACAGACTATAGCATTTCAAAATATGGAATATGTGTAAAATTTTGTGTTTTAACATTGATAACTGTTTGTTAACTACAAAATGGCATGCCTATTCTTATTCTTTTATTTGTTAATCGTGTGAACATTTCAATGTTCGAAGGGGATCATTTCCGTACATTTTCGCTGAATTTGGTAATTTCGATAACAGCATTTGGGTCGAGATTGTTATGTTTAAAAATCGATTTATGTTCACAAACTCTAGATGTGTACTTGTTCTTTTCGAACAAATCAACAGAACTTCAGAAAATGACATATTCGCTCCACAGTAAGTCAAAAGTCGAGCCCACCCTTGTTTCTAAGGTAAAACGCAATACAAATATGAAACAGACTATAGCTTAAAAACTAGATAATAAATATTTCATTTGTCACCAAAAAATACGGTTTCACATCAAATGTCAAGTAAAATGGCTGTTTTTGACACTTTTTGAGCACTATGATAAAGAAATGTCGATGCTGTATAGATTGAAATAGACAATTAATTTCCCCATAGGCGACAATGGTAGCCTTTTTCGAGATACAGACTTTAGAAAGTTGATTTTCTTAACGAAACCTTGCTAGAATCAAAGAAAAGTTATTAGGACAGTATTTTCTGGTCCAAAAAATATAGGTTCGCGTTGCTTTTCTTAGCGTATTTTGTACTTATCTCCTATGCCTATCAATTTTGCCCTTGAAAATACGTGTCTTGTCCTAGCGTTGAAAAGTCATCTCAGTGCCTTTAGGGCTACGGAATAATTTTTATCTTGCCTTTTGTATAAAGCAGAGTGCACGAAGTCTCTAATAATAAAAAATAACGGGCGCACATATCGACCAATCAGGATTAGCCATACTCTTAATTCTGAATACCATGTTATGCTCATAAAATGGCTGCGCCCATAAAATCTAATGGTGTATTGTAACCTATACGGTATTTAATACTTTCTTGTATCGTGCAATTCATAGTGCGTTAGATGCACAAATATATATGCCACAAATAAATCATCTTTAAAACGTTCTGGCAATCCTCTCTGAATTTTCACAATTTTTTATCGGAGGTGACCCCAGTCGAAAAATGTGAAGAAAAAAAATCTGCATTTTTGAGTAAATGCGGTACTGCTAAAAAGGGCATGAAGATAATGCCCACTTTCTCGAATGATTCTTTATATATCATCAAGTACTGATTATATTGATACCAAAACCAATCCAATATGTAACTACTACGGTGAATTTCGAACAACAGTTTTAAATGAAACCATTTTCGTAAAAAAGTACATTTTTGAAACAGACTATAGCATTTCAAAATATGGAATATGTGTAAAATTTTGTGTTTTAACATTGATAACTGTTTGTTAACTACAAAATGGCATGCCTATTCTTATTCTTTTATTTGTTAATCGTGTGAACATTTCAATGTTCGAAGGGGATCATTTCCGTACATTTTCGCTGAATTTGGTAATTTCGATAACAGCATTTGGGTCGAGATTGTTATGTTTAAAAATCGATTTATGTTCACAAACTCTAGATGTGTACTTGTTCTTTTCGAACAAATCAACAGAACTTCAGAAAATGACATATTCGCTCCACAGTAAGTCAAAAGTCGAGCCCACCCTTGTTTCTAAGGTAAAACGCAATACAAATATGAAACAGACTATAGCTTAAAAACTAGATAATAAATATTTCATTTGTCACCAAAAAATACGGTTTCACATCAAATGTCAAGTAAAATGGCTGTTTTTGACACTTTTTGAACACTATGATAAAGAAATGTCGATGCTGTATACGGTATTTAATACTTTCTTGTATCGTGCAATTCATAGTGCGTTAGATGCACAAATATATATGCCACAAATAAATCATCTTTAAAACGTTCTGGCAATCCTCTCTGAATTTTCACAATTTTTTATCGGAGGTGACCCCAGTCGAAAAATGTGAAGAAAAAAAATCTGCATTTTTGAGTAAATGCGGTACTGCTAAAAAGGGCATGAAGATAATGCCCACTTTCTCGAATGATTCTTTATATATCATCAAGTACTGATTATATTGATACCAAAACCAATCCAATATGTAACTACTACGGTGAATTTCGAACAACAGTTTTAAATGAAACCATTTTCGTAAAAAAGTACATTTTTGAAACAGACTATAGCATTTCAAAATATGGAATATGTGTAAAATTTTGTGTTTTAACATTGATAACTGTTTGTTAACTACAAAATGGCATGCCTATTCTTATTCTTTTATTTGTTAATCGTGTGAACATTTCAATGTTCGAAGGGGATCATTTCCGTACATTTTCGCTGAATTTGGTAATTTCGATAACAGCATTTGGGTCGAGATTGTTATGTTTAAAAATCGATTTATGTTCACAAACTCTAGATGTGTACTTGTTCTTTTCGAACAAATCAACAGAACTTCAGAAAATGACATATTCGCTCCACAGTAAGTCAAAAGTCGAGCCCACCCTTGTTTCTAAGGTAAAACGCAATACAAATATGAAACAGACTATAGCTTAAAAACTAGATAATAAATATTTCATTTGTCACCAAAAAATACGGTTTCACATCAAATGTCAAGTAAAATGGCTGTTTTTGACACTTTTTGAGCACTATGATAAAGAAATGTCGATGCTGTATAGATTGAAATAGACAATTAATTTCCCCATAGGCGACAATGGTAGCCTTTTTCGAGATACAGACTTTAGAAAGTTGATTTTCTTAACGAAACCTTGCTAGAATCAAAGAAAAGTTATTAGGACAGTATTTTCTGGTCCAAAAAATATAGGTTCGCGTTGCTTTTCTTAGCGTATTTTGTACTTATCTCCTATGCCTATCAATTTTGCCCTTGAAAATACGTGTCTTGTCCTAGCGTTGAAAAGTCATCTCAGTGCCTTTAGGGCTACGGAATAATTTTTATCTTGCCTTTTGTATAAAGCAGAGTGCACGAAGTCTCTAATAATAAAAAATAACGGGCGCACATATCGACCAATCAGGATTAGCCATACTCTTAATTCTGAATACCATGTTATGCTCATAAAATGGCTGCGCCCATAAAATCTAATGGTGTATTGTAACCTATACGGTATTTAATACTTTCTTGTATCGTGCAATTCATAGTGCGTTAGATGCACAAATATATATGCCACAAATAAATCATCTTTAAAACGTTCTGGCAATCCTCTCTGAATTTTCACAATTTTTTTATCGGAGGTGACCCCAGTCGAAAAATGTGAAGAAAAAAAATCTGCATTTTTGAGTAAATGCGGTACTGCTAAAAAGGGCATGAAGATAATGCCCACTTTCTCGAATGATTCTTTATATATCATCAAGTACTGATTATATTGATACCAAAACCAATCCAATATGTAACTACTACGGTGAATTTCGAACAACAGTTTTAAATGAAACCATTTTCGTAAAAAAGTACATTTTTGAAACAGACTATAGCATTTCAAAATATGGAATATGTGTAAAATTTTGTGTTTTAACATTGATAACTGTTTGTTAACTACAAAATGGCATGCCTATTCTTATTCTTTTATTTGTTAATCGTGTGAACATTTCAATGTTCGAAGGGGATCATTTCCGTACATTTTCGCTGAATTTGGTAATTTCGATAACAGCATTTGGGTCGAGATTGTTATGTTTAAAAATCGATTTATGTTCACAAACTCTAGATGTGTACTTGTTCTTTTCGAACAAATCAACAGAACTTCAGAAAATGACATATTCGCTCCACAGTAAGTCAAAAGTCGAGCCCACCCTTGTTTCTAAGGTAAAACGCAATACAAATATGAAACAGACTATAGCTTAAAAACTAGATAATAAATATTTCATTTGTCACCAAAAAATACGGTTTCACATCAAATGTCAAGTAAAATGGCTGTTTTTGACACTTTTTGAGCACTATGATAAAGAAATGTCGATGCTGTATAGATTGAAATAGACAATTAATTTCCCCATAGGCGACAATGGTAGCCTTTTTCGAGATACAGACTTTAGAAAGTTGATTTTCTTAACGAAACCTTGCTAGAATCAAAGAAAAGTTATTAGGACAGTATTTTCTGGTCCAAAAAATATAGGTTCGCGTTGCTTTTCTTAGCGTATTTTGTACTTATCTCCTATGCCTATCAATTTTGCCCTTGAAAATACGTGTCTTGTCCTAGCGTTGAAAAGTCATCTCAGTGCCTTTAGGGCTACGGAATAATTTTTATCTTGCCTTTTGTATAAAGCAGAGTGCACGAAGTCTCTAATAATAAAAAATAACGGGCGCACATATCGACCAATCAGGATTAGCCATACTCTTAATTCTGAATACCATGTTATGCTCATAAAATGGCTGCGCCCATAAAATCTAATGGTGTATTGTAACCTATACGGTATTTAATACTTTCTTGTATCGTGCAATTCATAGTGCGTTAGATGCACAAATATATATGCCACAAATAAATCATCTTTAAAACGTTCTGGCAATCCTCTCTGAATTTTCACAATTTTTTATCGGAGGTGACCCCAGTCGAAAAATGTGAAGAAAAAAAATCTGCATTTTTGAGTAAATGCGGTACTGCTAAAAAGGGCATGAAGATAATGCCCACTTTCTCGAATGATTCTTTATATATCATCAAGTACTGATTATATTGATACCAAAACCAATCCAATATGTAACTACTACGGTGAATTTCGAACAACAGTTTTAAATGAAACCATTTTCGTAAAAAAGTACATTTTTGAAACAGACTATAGCATTTCAAAATATGGAATATGTGTAAAATTTTGTGTTTTAACATTGATAACTGTTTGTTAACTACAAAATGGCATGCCTATTCTTATTCTTTTATTTGTTAATCGTGTGAACATTTCAATGTTCGAAGGGGATCATTTCCGTACATTTTCGCTGAATTTGGTAATTTCGATAACAGCATTTGGGTCGAGATTGTTATGTTTAAAAATCGATTTATGTTCACAAACTCTAGATGTGTACTTGTTCTTTTCGAACAAATCAACAGAACTTCAGAAAATGACATATTCGCTCCACAGTAAGTCAAAAGTCGAGCCCACCCTTGTTTCTAAGGTAAAACGCAATACAAATATGAAACAGACTATAGCTTAAAAACTAGATAATAAATATTTCATTTGTCACCAAAAAATACGGTTTCACATCAAATGTCAAGTAAAATGGCTGTTTTTGACACTTTTTGAGCACTATGATAAAGAAATGTCGATGCTGTATAGATTGAAATAGACAATTAATTTCCCCATAGGCGACAATGGTAGCCTTTTTCGAGATACAGACTTTAGAAAGTTGATTTTCTTAACGAAACCTTGCTAGAATCAAAGAAAAGTTATTAGGACAGTATTTTCTGGTCCAAAAAATATAGGTTCGCGTTGCTTTTCTTAGCGTATTTTGTACTTATCTCCTATGCCTATCAATTTTGCCCTTGAAAATACGTGTCTTGTCCTAGCGTTGAAAAGTCATCTCAGTGCCTTTAGGGCTACGGAATAATTTTTATCTTGCCTTTTGTATAAAGCAGAGTGCACGAAGTCTCTAATAATAAAAAATAACGGGCGCACATATCGACCAATCAGGATTAGCCATACTCTTAATTCTGAATACCATGTTATGCTCATAAAATGGCTGCGCCCATAAAATCTAATGGTGTATTGTAACCTATACGGTATTTAATACTTTCTTGTATCGTGCAATTCATAGTGCGTTAGATGCACAAATATATATGCCACAAATAAATCATCTTTAAAACGTTCTGGCAATCCTCTCTGAATTTTCACAATTTTTTATCGGAGGTGACCCCAGTCGAAAAATGTGAAGAAAAAAAATCTGCATTTTTGAGTAAATGCGGTACTGCTAAAAAGGGCATGAAGATAATGCCCACTTTCTCGAATGATTCTTTATATATCATCAAGTACTGATTATATTGATACCAAAACCAATCCAATATGTAACTACTACGGTGAATTTCGAACAACAGTTTTAAATGAAACCATTTTCGTAAAAAGTACATTTTTGAAACAGACTATAGCATTTCAAAATATGGAATATGTGTAAAATTTTGTGTTTTAACATTGATAACTGTTTGTTAACTACAAAATGGCATGCCTATTCTTATTCTTTTATTTGTTAATCGTGTGAACATTTCAATGTTCGAAGGGGATCATTTCCGTACATTTTCGCTGAATTTGGTAATTTCGATAACAGCATTTGGGTCGAGATTGTTATGTTTAAAAATCGATTTATGTTCACAAACTCTAGATGTGTACTTGTTCTTTTCGAACAAATCAACAGAACTTCAGAAAATGACATATTCGCTCCACAGTAAGTCAAAAGTCGAGCCCACCCTTGTTTCTAAGGTAAAACGCAATACAAATATGAAACAGACTATAGCTTAAAAACTAGATAATAAATATTTCATTTGTCACCAAAAAATACGGTTTCACATCAAATGTCAAGTAAAATGGCTGTTTTTGACACTTTTTGAGCACTATGATAAAGAAATGTCGATGCTGTATAGATTGAAATAGACAATTAATTTCCCCATAGGCGACAATGGTAGCCTTTTTCGAGATACAGACTTTAGAAAGTTGATTTTCTTAACGAAACCTTGCTAGAATCAAAGAAAAGTTATTAGGACAGTATTTTCTGGTCCAAAAAATATAGGTTCGCGTTGCTTTTCTTAGCGTATTTTGTACTTATCTCCTATGCCTATCAATTTTGCCCTTGAAAATACGTGTCTTGTCCTAGCGTTGAAAAGTCATCTCAGTGCCTTTAGGGCTACGGAATAATTTTTATCTTGCCTTTTGTATAAAGCAGAGTGCACGAAGTCTCTAATAATAAAAAATAACGGGCGCACATATCGACCAATCAGGATTAGCCATACTCTTAATTCTGAATACCATGTTATGCTCATAAAATGGCTGCGCCCATAAAATCTAATGGTGTATTGTAACCTATACGGTATTTAATACTTTCTTGTATCGTGCAATTCATAGTGCGTTAGATGCACAAATATATATGCCACAAATAAATCATCTTTAAAACGTTCTGGCAATCCTCTCTGAATTTTCACAATTTTTTATCGGAGGTGACCCCAGTCGAAAAATGTGAAGAAAAAAAATCTGCATTTTTGAGTAAATGCGGTACTGCTAAAAAGGGCATGAAGATAATGCCCACTTTCTCGAATGATTCTTTATATATCATCAAGTACTGATTATATTGATACCAAAACCAATCCAATATGTAACTACTACGGTGAATTTCGAACAACAGTTTTAAATGAAACCATTTTCGTAAAAAAGTACATTTTTGAAACAGACTATAGCATTTCAAAATATGGAATATGTGTAAAATTTTGTGTTTTAACATTGATAACTGTTTGTTAACTACAAAATGGCATGCCTATTCTTATTCTTTTATTTGTTAATCGTGTGAACATTTCAATGTTCGAAGGGGATCATTTCCGTACATTTTCGCTGAATTTGGTAATTTCGATAACAGCATTTGGGTCGAGATTGTTATGTTTAAAAATCGATTTATGTTCACAAACTCTAGATGTGTACTTGTTCTTTTCGAACAAATCAACAGAACTTCAGAAAATGACATATTCGCTCCACAGTAAGTCAAAAGTCGAGCCCACCCTTGTTTTTAAGGTAAAACGCAATACAAATATGAAACAGACTATAGCTTAAAAACTAGATAATAAATATTTCATTTGTCACCAAAAAATACGGTTTCACATCAAATGTCAAGTAAAATGGCTGTTTTTGACACTTTTTGAGCACTATGATAAAGAAATGTCGATGCTGTATAGATTGAAATAGACAATTAATTTCCCCATAGGCGACAATGGTAGCCTTTTTCGAGATACAGACTTTAGAAAGTTGATTTTCTTAACGAAACCTTGCTAGAATCAAAGAAAAGTTATTAGGACAGTATTTTCTGGTCCAAAAAATATAGGTTCGCGTTGCTTTTCTTAGCGTATTTTGTACTTATCTCCTATGCCTATCAATTTTGCCCTTGAAAATACGTGTCTTGTCCTAGCGTTGAAAAGTCATCTCAGTGCCTTTAGGGCTACGGAATAATTTTTATCTTGCCTTTTGTATAAAGCAGAGTGCACGAAGTCTCTAATAATAAAAAATAACGGGCGCACATATCGACCAATCAGGATTAGCCATACTCTTAATTCTGAATACCATGTTATGCTCATAAAATGGCTGCGCCCATAAAATCTAATGGTGTATTGTAACCTATACGGTATTTAATACTTTCTTGTATCGTGCAATTCATAGTGCGTTAGATGCACAAATATATATGCCACAAATAAATCATCTTTAAAACGTTCTGGCAATCCTCTCTGAATTTTCACAATTTTTTATCGGAGGTGACCCCAGTCGAAAAATGTGAAGAAAAAAAATCTGCATTTTTGAGTAAATGCGGTACTGCTAAAAAGGGCATGAAGATAATGCCCACTTTCTCGAATGATTCTTTATATATCATCAAGTACTGATTATATTGATACCAAAACCAATCCAATATGTAACTACTACGGTGAATTTCGAACAACAGTTTTAAATGAAACCATTTTCGTAAAAAAGTACATTTTTGAAACAGACTATAGCATTTCAAAATATGGAATATGTGTAAAATTTTGTGTTTTAACATTGATAACTGTTTGTTAACTACAAAATGGCATGCCTATTCTTATTCTTTTATTTGTTAATCGTGTGAACATTTCAATGTTCGAAGGGGATCATTTCCGTACATTTTCGCTGAATTTGGTAATTTCGATAACAGCATTTGGGTCGAGATTGTTATGTTTAAAAATCGATTTATGTTCACAAACTCTAGATGTGTACTTGTTCTTTTCGAACAAATCAACAGAACTTCAGAAAATGACATATTCGCTCCACAGTAAGTCAAAAGTCGAGCCCACCCTTGTTTCTAAGGTAAAACGCAATACAAATATGAAACAGACTATAGCTTAAAAACTAGATAATAAATATTTCATTTGTCACCAAAAAATACGGTTTCACATCAAATGTCAAGTAAAATGGCTGTTTTTGACACTTTTTGAGCACTATGATAAAGAAATGTCGATGCTGTATAGATTGAAATAGACAATTAATTTCCCCATAGGCGACAATGGTAGCCTTTTTCGAGATACAGACTTTAGAAAGTTGATTTTCTTAACGAAACCTTGCTAGAATCAAAGAAAAGTTATTAGGACAGTATTTTCTGGTCCAAAAAATATAGGTTCGCGTTGCTTTTCTTAGCGTATTTTGTACTTATCTCCTATGCCTATCAATTTTGCCCTTGAAAATACGTGTCTTGTCCTAGCGTTGAAAAGTCATCTCAGTGCCTTTAGGGCTACGGAATAATTTTTATCTTGCCTTTTGTATAAAGCAGAGTGCACGAAGTCTCTAATAATAAAAAATAACGGGCGCACATATCGACCAATCAGGATTAGCCATACTCTTAATTCTGAATACCATGTTATGCTCATAAAATGGCTGCGCCCATAAAATCTAATGGTGTATTGTAACCTATACGGTATTTAATACTTTCTTGTATCGTGCAATTCATAGTGCGTTAGATGCACAAATATATATGCCACAAATAAATCATCTTTAAAACGTTCTGGCAATCCTCTCTGAATTTTCACAATTTTTTATCGGAGGTGACCCCAGTCGAAAAATGTGAAGAAAAAAAATCTGCATTTTTGAGTAAATGCGGTACTGCTAAAAAGGGCATGAAGATAATGCCCACTTTCTCGAATGATTCTTTATATATCATCAAGTACTGATTATATTGATACCAAAACCAATCCAATATGTAACTACTACGGTGAATTTCGAACAACAGTTTTAAATGAAACCATTTTCGTAAAAAAGTACATTTTTGAAACAGACTATAGCATTTCAAAATATGGAATATGTGTAAAATTTTGTGTTTTAACATTGATAACTGTTTGTTAACTACAAAATGGCATGCCTATTCTTATTCTTTTATTTGTTAATCGTGTGAACATTTCAATGTTCGAAGGGGATCATTTCCGTACATTTTCGCTGAATTTGGTAATTTCGATAACAGCATTTGGGTCGAGATTGTTATGTTTAAAAATCGATTTATGTTCACAAACTCTAGATGTGTACTTGTTCTTTTCGAACAAATCAACAGAACTTCAGAAAATGACATATTCGCTCCACAGTAAGTCAAAAGTCGAGCCCACCCTTGTTTCTAAGGTAAAACGCAATACAAATATGAAACAGACTATAGCTTAAAAACTAGATAATAAATATTTCATTTGTCACCAAAAAATACGGTTTCACATCAAATGTCAAGTAAAATGGCTGTTTTTGACACTTTTTGAGCACTATGATAAAGAAATGTCGATGCTGTATAGATTGAAATAGACAATTAATTTCCCCATAGGCGACAATGGTAGCCTTTTTCGAGATACAGACTTTAGAAAGTTGATTTTCTTAACGAAACCTTGCTAGAATCAAAGAAAAGTTATTAGGACAGTATTTTCTGGTCCAAAAAATATAGGTTCGCGTTGCTTTTCTTAGCGTATTTTGTACTTATCTCCTATGCCTATCAATTTTGCCCTTGAAAATACGTGTCTTGTCCTAGCGTTGAAAAGTCATCTCAGTGCCTTTAGGGCTACGGAATAATTTTTATCTTGCCTTTTGTATAAAGCAGAGTGCACGAAGTCTCTAATAATAAAAAATAACGGGCGCACATATCGACCAATCAGGATTAGCCATACTCTTAATTCTGAATACCATGTTATGCTCATAAAATGGCTGCGCCCATAAAATCTAATGGTGTATTGTAACCTATACGGTATTTAATACTTTCTTGTATCGTGCAATTCATAGTGCGTTAGATGCACAAATATATATGCCACAAATAAATCATCTTTAAAACGTTCTGGCAATCCTCTCTGAATTTTCACAATTTTTTATCGGAGGTGACCCCAGTCGAAAAATGTGAAGAAAAAAAATCTGCATTTTTGAGTAAATGCGGTACTGCTAAAAAGGGCATGAAGATAATGCCCACTTTCTCGAATGATTCTTTATATATCATCAAGTACTGATTATATTGATACCAAAACCAATCCAATATGTAACTACTACGGTGAATTTCGAACAACAGTTTTAAATGAAACCATTTTCGTAAAAAAGTACATTTTTGAAACAGACTATAGCATTTCAAAATATGGAATATGTGTAAAATTTTGTGTTTTAACATTGATAACTGTTTGTTAACTACAAAATGGCATGCCTATTCTTATTCTTTTATTTGTTAATCGTGTGAACATTTCAATGTTCGAAGGGGATCATTTTCGTACATTTTCGCTGAATTTGGTAATTTCGATAACAGCATTTGGGTCGAGATTGTTATGTTTAAAAATCGATTTATGTTCACAAACTCTAGATGTGTACTTGTTCTTTTCGAACAAATCAACAGAACTTCAGAAAATGACATATTCGCTCCACAGTAAGTCAAAAGTCGAGCCCACCCTTGTTTCTAAGGTAAAACGCAATACAAATATGAAACAGACTATAGCTTAAAAACTAGATAATAAATATTTCATTTGTCACCAAAAAATACGGTTTCACATCAAATGTCAAGTAAAATGGCTGTTTTTGACACTTTTTGAGCACTATGATAAAGAAATGTCGATGCTGTATACGGTATTTAATACTTTCTTGTATCGTGCAATTCATAGTGCGTTAGATGCACAAATATATATGCCACAAATAAATCATCTTTAAAACGTTCTGGCAATCCTCTCTGAATTTTCACAATTTTTTATCGGAGGTGACCCCAGTCGAAAAATGTGAAGAAAAAAAATCTGCATTTTTGAGTAAATGCGGTACTGCTAAAAAGGGCATGAAGATAATGCCCACTTTCTCGAATGATTCTTTATATATCATCAAGTACTGATTATATTGATACCAAAACCAATCCAATATGTAACTACTACGGTGAATTTCGAACAACAGTTTTAAATGAAACCATTTTCGTAAAAAAGTACATTTTTGAAACAGACTATAGCATTTCAAAATATGGAATATGTGTAAAATTTTGTGTTTTAACATTGATAACTGTTTGTTAACTACAAAATGGCATGCCTATTCTTATTCTTTTATTTGTTAATCGTGTGAACATTTCAATGTTCGAAGGGGATCATTTCCGTACATTTTCGCTGAATTTGGTAATTTCGATAACAGCATTTGGGTCGAGATTGTTATGTTTAAAAATCGATTTATGTTCACAAACTCTAGATGTGTACTTGTTCTTTTCGAACAAATCAACAGAACTTCAGAAAATGACATATTCGCTCCACAGTAAGTCAAAAGTCGAGCCCACCCTTGTTTCTAAGGTAAAACGCAATACAAATATGAAACAGACTATAGCTTAAAAACTAGATAATAAATATTTCATTTGTCACCAAAAAATACGGTTTCACATCAAATGTCAAGTAAAATGGCTGTTTTTGACACTTTTTGAGCACTATGATAAAGAAATGTCGATGCTGTATACGGTATTTAATACTTTCTTGTATCGTGCAATTCATAGTGCGTTAGATGCACAAATATATATGCCACAAATAAATCATCTTTAAAACGTTCTGGCAATCCTCTCTGAATTTTCACAATTTTTTATCGGAGGTGACCCCAGTCGAAAAATGTGAAGAAAAAAATCTGCATTTTTGAGTAAATGCGGTACTGCTAAAAAGGGCATGAAGATAATGCCCACTTTCTCGAATGATTCTTTATATATCATCAAGTACTGATTATATTGATACCAAAACCAATCCAATATGTAACTACTACGGTGAATTTCGAACAACAGTTTTAAATGAAACCATTTTCGTAAAAAAGTACATTTTTGAAACAGACTATAGCATTTCAAAATATGGAATATGTGTAAAATTTTGTGTTTTAACATTGATAACTGTTTGTTAACTACAAAATGGCATGCCTATTCTTATTCTTTTATTTGTTAATCGTGTGAACATTTCAATGTTCGAAGGGGATCATTTCCGTACATTTTCGCTGAATTTGGTAATTTCGATAACAGCATTTGGGTCGAGATTGTTATGTTTAAAAATCGATTTATGTTCACAAACTCTAGATGTGTACTTGTTCTTTTCGAACAAATCAACAGAACTTCAGAAAATGACATATTCGCTCCACAGTAAGTCAAAAGTCGAGCCCACCCTTGTTTCTAAGGTAAAACGCAATACAAATATGAAACAGACTATAGCTTAAAAACTAGATAATAAATATTTCATTTGTCACCAAAAAATACGGTTTCACATCAAATGTCAAGTAAAATGGCTGTTTTTGACACTTTTTGAGCACTATGATAAAGAAATGTCGATGCTGTATACGGTATTTAATACTTTCTTGTATCGTGCAATTCATAGTGCGTTAGATGCACAAATATATATGCCACAAATAAATCATCTTTAAAACGTTCTGGCAATCCTCTCTGAATTTTCACAATTTTTTATCGGAGGTGACCCCAGTCGAAAAATGTGAAGAAAAAAAATCTGCATTTTTGAGTAAATGCGGTACTGCTAAAAAGGGCATGAAGATAATGCCCACTTTCTCGAATGATTCTTTATATATCATCAAGTACTGATTATATTGATACCAAAACCAATCCAATATGTAACTACTACGGTGAATTTCGAACAACAGTTTTAAATGAAACCATTTTCGTAAAAAAGTACATTTTTGAAACAGACTATAGCATTTCAAAATATGGAATATGTGTAAAATTTTGTGTTTTAACATTGATAACTGTTTGTTAACTACAAAATGGCATGCCTATTCTTATTCTTTTATTTGTTAATCGTGTGAACATTTCAATGTTCGAAGGGGATCATTTCCGTACATTTTCGCTGAATTTGGTAATTTCGATAACAGCATTTGGGTCGAGATTGTTATGTTTAAAAATCGATTTATGTTCACAAACTCTAGATGTGTACTTGTTCTTTTCGAACAAATCAACAGAACTTCAGAAAATGACATATTCGCTCCACAGTAAGTCAAAAGTCGAGCCCACCCTTGTTTCTAAGGTAAAACGCAATACAAATATGAAACAGACTATAGCTTAAAAACTAGATAATAAATATTTCATTTGTCACCAAAAAATACGGTTTCACATCAAATGTCAAGTAAAATGGCTGTTTTTGACACTTTTTGAACACTATGATAAAGAAATGTCGATGCTGTATAGATTGAAATAGACAATTAATTTCCCCATAGGCGACAATGGTAGCCTTTTTCGAGATACAGACTTTAGAAAGTTGATTTTCTTAACGAAACCTTGCTAGAATCAAAGAAAAGTTATTAGGACAGTATTTTCTGGTCCAAAAAATATAGGTTCGCGTTGCTTTTCTTAGCGTATTTTGTACTTATCTCCTATGCCTATCAATTTTGCCCTTGAAAATACGTGTCTTGTCCTAGCGTTGAAAAGTCATCTCAGTGCCTTTAGGGCTACGGAATAATTTTTATCTTGCCTTTTGTATAAAGCAGAGTGCACGAAGTCTCTAATAATAAAAAATAACGGGCGCACATATCGACCAATCAGGATTAGCCATACTCTTAATTCTGAATACCATGTTATGCTCATAAAATGGCTGCGCCCATAAAATCTAATGGTGTATTGTAACCTATACGGTATTTAATACTTTCTTGTATCGTGCAATTCATAGTGCGTTAGATGCACAAATATATATGCCACAAATAAATCATCTTTAAAACGTTCTGGCAATCCTCTCTGAATTTTCACAATTTTTTATCGGAGGTGACCCCAGTCGAAAAATGTGAAGAAAAAAAATCTGCATTTTTGAGTAAATGCGGTACTGCTAAAAAGGGCATGAAGATAATGCCCACTTTCTCGAATGATTCTTTATATATCATCAAGTACTGATTATATTGATACCAAAACCAATCCAATATGTAACTACTACGGTGAATTTCGAACAACAGTTTTAAATGAAACCATTTTCGTAAAAAAGTACATTTTTGAAACAGACTATAGCATTTCAAAATATGGAATATGTGTAAAATTTTGTGTTTTAACATTGATAACTGTTTGTTAACTACAAAATGGCATGCCTATTCTTATTCTTTTATTTGTTAATCGTGTGAACATTTCAATGTTCGAAGGGGATCATTTCCGTACATTTTCGCTGAATTTGGTAATTTCGATAACAGCATTTGGGTCGAGATTGTTATGTTTAAAAATCGATTTATGTTCACAAACTCTAGATGTGTACTTGTTCTTTTCGAACAAATCAACAGAACTTCAGAAAATGACATATTCGCTCCACAGTAAGTCAAAAGTCGAGCCCACCCTTGTTTCTAAGGTAAAACGCAATACAAATATGAAACAGATTATAGCTTAAAAACTAGATAATAAATATTTCATTTGTCACCAAAAAATACGGTTTCACATCAAATGTCAAGTAAAATGGCTGTTTTTGACACTTTTTGAGCACTATGATAAAGAAATGTCGATGCTGTATAGATTGAAATAGACAATTAATTTCCCCATAGGCGACAATGGTAGCCTTTTTCGAGATACAGACTTTAGAAAGTTGATTTTCTTAACGAAACCTTGCTAGAATCAAAGAAAAGTTATTAGGACAGTATTTTTTGGTCCAAAAAATATAGGTTCGCGTTACTTTTCTTAGCGTATTTTGTACTTATCTCCTATGCCTATCAATTTTGCCCTTGAAAATACGTGTCTTGTCCTAGCGTTGAAAAGTCATCTCAGTGCCTTTAGGGCTACGGAATAATTTTTATCTTGCCTTTTGTATAAAGCAGAGTGCACGAAGTCTCTAATAATAAAAAATAACGGGCGCACATATCGACCAATCAGGATTAGCCATACTCTTAATTCTGAATACCATGTTATGCTCATAAAATGGCTGCGCCCATAAAATCTAATGGTGTATTGTAACCTATACGGTATTTAATACTTTCTTGTATCGTGCAATTCATAGTGCGTTAGATGCACAAATATATATGCCACAAATAAATCATCTTTAAAACGTTCTGGCAATCCTCTCTGAATTTTCACAATTTTTTATCGGAGGTGACCCCAGTCGAAAAATGTGAAGAAAAAAAATCTGCATTTTTGAGTAAATGCGGTACTGCTAAAAAGGGCATGAAGATAATGCCCACTTTCTCGAATGATTCTTTATATATCATCAAGTACTGATTATATTGATACCAAAACCAATCCAATATGTAACTACTACGGTGAATTTCGAACAACAGTTTTAAATGAAACCATTTTCGTAAAAAAGTACATTTTTGAAACAGACTATAGCATTTCAAAATATGGAATATGTGTAAAATTTTGTGTTTTAACATTGATAACTGTTTGTTAACTACAAAATGGCATGCCTATTCTTATTCTTTTATTTGTTAATCGTGTGAACATTTCAATGTTCGAAGGGGATCATTTCCGTACATTTTCGCTGAATTTGGTAATTTCGATAACAGCATTTGGGTCGAGATTGTTATGTTTAAAAATCGATTTATGTTCACAAACTCTAGATGTGTACTTGTTCTTTTCGAACAAATCAACAGAACTTCAGAAAATGACATATTCGCTCCACAGTAAGTCAAAAGTCGAGCCCACCCTTGTTTCTAAGGTAAAACGCAATACAAATATGAAACAGACTATAGCTTAAAAACTAGATAATAAATATTTCATTTGTCACCAAAAAATACGGTTTCACATCAAATGTCAAGTAAAATGGCTGTTTTTGACACTTTTTGAGCACTATGATAAAGAAATGTCGATGCTGTATACGGTATTTAATACTTTCTTGTATCGTGCAATTCATAGTGCGTTAGATGCACAAATATATATGCCACAAATAAATCATCTTTAAAACGTTCTGGCAATCCTCTCTGAATTTTCACAATTTTTTATCGGAGGTGACCCCAGTCGAAAAATGTGAAGAAAAAAAATCTGCATTTTTGAGTAAATGCGGTACTGCTAAAAAGGGCATGAAGATAATGCCCACTTTCTCGAATGATTCTTTATATATCATCAAGTACTGATTATATTGATACCAAAACCAATCCAATATGTAACTACTACGGTGAATTTCGAACAACAGTTTTAAATGAAACCATTTTCGTAAAAAAGTACATTTTTGAAACAGACTATAGCATTTCAAAATATGGAATATGTGTAAAATTTTGTGTTTTAACATTGATAACTGTTTGTTAACTACAAAATGGCATGCCTATTCTTATTCTTTTATTTGTTAATCGTGTGAACATTTCAATGTTCGAAGGGGATCATTTCCGTACATTTTCGCTGAATTTGGTAATTTCGATAACAGCATTTGGGTCGAGATTGTTATGTTTAAAAATCGATTTATGTTCACAAACTCTAGATGTGTACTTGTTCTTTTCGAACAAATCAACAGAACTTCAGAAAATGACATATTCGCTCCACAGTAAGTCAAAAGTCGAGCCCACCCTTGTTTCTAAGGTAAAACGCAATACAAATATGAAACAGACTATAGCTTAAAAACTAGATAATAAATATTTCATTTGTCACCAAAAAATACGGTTTCACATCAAATGTCAAGTAAAATGGCTGTTTTTGACACTTTTTGAACACTATGATAAAGAAATGTCGATGCTGTATAGATTGAAATAGACAATTAATTTCCCCATAGGCGACAATGGTAGCCTTTTTCGAGATACAGACTTTAGAAAGTTGATTTTCTTAACGAAACCTTGCTAGAATCAAAGAAAAGTTATTAGGACAGTATTTTCTGGTCCAAAAAATATAGGTTCGCGTTGCTTTTCTTAGCGTATTTTGTACTTATCTCCTATGCCTATCAATTTTGCCCTTGAAAATACGTGTCTTGTCCTAGCGTTGAAAAGTCATCTCAGTGCCTTTAGGGCTACGGAATAATTTTTATTTTGCCTTTTGTATAAAGCAGAGTGCACGAAGTCTCTAATAATAAAAAATAACGGGCGCACATATCGACCAATCAGGATTAGCCATACTCTTAATTCTGAATACCATGTTATGCTCATAAAATGGCTGCGCCCATAAAATCTAATGGTGTATTGTAACCTATACGGTATTTAATACTTTCTTGTATCGTGCAATTCATAGTGCGTTAGATGCACAAATATATATGCCACAAATAAATCATCTTTAAAACGTTCTGGCAATCCTCTCTGAATTTTCACAATTTTTTATCGGAGGTGACCCCAGTCGAAAAATGTGAAGAAAAAAAATCTGCATTTTTGAGTAAATGCGGTACTGCTAAAAAGGGCATGAAGATAATGCCCACTTTCTCGAATGATTCTTTATATATCATCAAGTACTGATTATATTGATACCAAAACCAATCCAATATGTAACTACTACGGTGAATTTCGAACAACAGTTTTAAATGAAACCATTTTCGTAAAAAAGTACATTTTTGAAACAGACTATAGCATTTCAAAATATGGAATATGTGTAAAATTTTGTGTTTTAACATTGATAACTGTTTGTTAACTACAAAATGGCATGCCTATTCTTATTCTTTTATTTGTTAATCGTGTGAACATTTCAATGTTCGAAGGGGATCATTTCCGTACATTTTCGCTGAATTTGGTAATTTCGATAACAGCATTTGGGTCGAGATTGTTATGTTTAAAAATCGATTTATGTTCACAAACTCTAGATGTGTACTTGTTCTTTTCGAACAAATCAACAGAACTTCAGAAAATGACATATTCGCTCCACAGTAAGTCAAAAGTCGAGCCCACCCTTGTTTCTAAGGTAAAACGCAATACAAATATGAAACAGATTATAGCTTAAAAACTAGATAATAAATATTTCATTTGTCACCAAAAAATACGGTTTCACATCAAATGTCAAGTAAAATGGCTGTTTTTGACACTTTTTGAGCACTATGATAAAGAAATGTCGATGCTGTATAGATTGAAATAGACAATTAATTTCCCCATAGGCGACAATGGTAGCCTTTTTCGAGATACAGACTTTAGAAAGTTGATTTTCTTAACGAAACCTTGCTAGAATCAAAGAAAAGTTATTAGGACAGTATTTTTTGGTCCAAAAAATATAGGTTCGCGTTGCTTTTCTTAGCGTATTTTGTACTTATCTCCTATGCCTATCAATTTTGCCCTTGAAAATACGTGTCTTGTCCTAGCGTTGAAAAGTCATCTCAGTGCCTTTAGGGCTACGGAATAATTTTTATCTTGCCTTTTGTATAAAGCAGAGTGCACGAAGTCTCTAATAATAAAAAATAACGGGCGCACATATCGACCAATCAGGATTAGCCATACTCTTAATTCTGAATACCATGTTATGCTCATAAAATGGCTGCGCCCATAAAATCTAATGGTGTATTGTAACCTATACGGTATTTAATACTTTCTTGTATCGTGCAATTCATAGTGCGTTAGATGCACAAATATATATGCCACAAATAAATCATCTTTAAAACGTTCTGGCAATCCTCTCTGAATTTTCACAATTTTTTATCGGAGGTGACCCCAGTCGAAAAATGTGAAGAAAAAAAATCTGCATTTTTGAGTAAATGCGGTACTGCTAAAAAGGGCATGAAGATAATGCCCACTTTCTCGAATGATTCTTTATATATCATCAAGTACTGATTATATTGATACCAAAACCAATCCAATATGTAACTACTACGGTGAATTTCGAACAACAGTTTTAAATGAAACCATTTTCGTAAAAAAGTACATTTTTGAAACAGACTATAGCATTTCAAAATATGGAATATGTGTAAAATTTTGTGTTTTAACATTGATAACTGTTTGTTAACTACAAAATGGCATGCCTATTCTTATTCTTTTATTTGTTAATCGTGTGAACATTTCAATGTTCGAAGGGGATCATTTCCGTACATTTTCGCTGAATTTGGTAATTTCGATAACAGCATTTGGGTCGAGATTGTTATGTTTAAAAATCGATTTATGTTCACAAACTCTAGATGTGTACTTGTTCTTTTCGAACAAATCAACAGAACTTCAGAAAATGACATATTCGCTCCACAGTAAGTCAAAAGTCGAGCCCACCCTTGTTTCTAAGGTAAAACGCAATACAAATATGAAACAGATTATAGCTTAAAAACTAGATAATAAATATTTCATTTGTCACCAAAAAATACGGTTTCACATCAAATGTCAAGTAAAATGGCTGTTTTTGACACTTTTTGAGCACTATGATAAAGAAATGTCGAT
Source organism: Mytilus galloprovincialis (assembly GCA_037788925.1). NCBI lineage: Eukaryota > Metazoa > Mollusca > Bivalvia > Mytilida > Mytilidae > Mytilus > Mytilus galloprovincialis. Next base: position 49,570,623 of record CM075337.1, on the reverse strand, counting down.
GCTGTATAGATTGAAATAGACAATTAATTTCCCCATAGGCGACAATGGTAGCCTTTTTCGAGATACAGACTTTAGAAAGTTGATTTTCTTAACGAAACCTTGCTAGAATCAAAGAAAAGTTATTAGGACAGTATTTTTTGGTCCAAAAAATATAGGTTCGCGTTGCTTTTCTTAGCGTATTTTGTACTTATCTCCTATGCCTATCAATTTTGCCCTTGAAAATACGTGTCTTGTCCTAGCGTTGAAAAGTCATCTCAGTGCCTTTAGGGCTACGGAATAATTTTTATCTTGCCTTTTGTATAAAGCAGAGTGCACGAAGTCTCTAATAATAAAAAATAACGGGCGCACATATCGACCAATCAGGATTAGCCATACTCTTAATTCTGAATACCATGTTATGCTCATAAAATGGCTGCGCCCATAAAATCTAATGGTGTATTGTAACCTATACGGTATTTAATACTTTCTTGTATCGTGCAATTCATAGTGCGTTAGATGCACAAATATATATGCCACAAATAAATCATCTTTAAAACGTTCTGGCAATCCTCTCTGAATTTTCACAATTTTTTATCGGAGGTGACCCCAGTCGAAAAATGTGAAGAAAAAAAATCTGCATTTTTGAGTAAATGCGGTACTGCTAAAAAGGGCATGAAGATAATGCCCACTTTCTCGAATGATTCTTTATATATCATCAAGTACTGATTATATTGATACCAAAACCAATCCAATATGTAACTACTACGGTGAATTTCGAACAACAGTTTTAAATGAAACCATTTTCGTAAAAAAGTACATTTTTGAAACAGACTATAGCATTTCAAAATATGGAATATGTGTAAAATTTTGTGTTTTAACATTGATAACTGTTTGTTAACTACAAAATGGCATGCCTATTCTTATTCTTTTATTTGTTAATCGTGTGAACATTTCAATGTTCGAAGGGGATCATTTCCGTACATTTTCGCTGAATTTGGTAATTTCGATAACAGCATTTGGGTCGAGATTGTTATGTTTAAAAATCGATTTATGTTCACAAACTCTAGATGTGTACTTGTTCTTTTCGAACAAATCAACAGAACTTCAGAAAATGACATATTCGCTCCACAGTAAGTCAAAAGTCGAGCCCACCCTTGTTTCTAAGGTAAAACGCAATACAAATATGAAACAGATTATAGCTTAAAAACTAGATAATAAATATTTCATTTGTCACCAAAAAATACGGTTTCACATCAAATGTCAAGTAAAATGGCTGTTTTTGACACTTTTTGAGCACTATGATAAAGAAATGTCGATGCTGTATAGATTGAAATAGACAATTAATTTCCCCATAGGCGACAATGGTAGCCTTTTTCGAGATACAGACTTTAGAAAGTTGATTTTCTTAACGAAACCTTGCTAGAATCAAAGAAAAGTTATTAGGACAGTATTTTTTGGTCCAAAAAATATAGGTTCGCGTTGCTTTTCTTAGCGTATTTTGTACTTATCTCCTATGCCTATCAATTTTGCCCTTGAAAATACGTGTCTTGTCCTAGCGTTGAAAAGTCATCTCAGTGCCTTTAGGGCTACGGAATAATTTTTATCTTGCCTTTTGTATAAAGCAGAGTGCACGAAGTCTCTAATAATAAAAAATAACGGGCGCACATATCGACCAATCAGGATTAGCCATACTCTTAATTCTGAATACCATGTTATGCTCATAAAATGGCTGCGCCCATAAAATCTAATGGTGTATTGTAACCTTAAGCATTAATTAACTTTTATTCTACAGATACTATTCTTGTGTAAAGCATCTAGAATTTGAAGTTAGAACAATTTAAAATATAACAATAAGGATATTTGATTTTGTTGTAAAAATCACTCTTCTTTTCTTTCTTTTACAGATATATCCCAGTTTTGATGCAACAAGCCAAGATTTATTGGGATATGGAGAACTATCCACATTTAGAAAAGATATTCCGTAAATCTGTTGAGTTCTGTAACGAACATGATGTCTGGAAGTTGAATGTAGCACATGTTCTCTTCATGCAAGAGAACAAGTATAAAGAAGCAGCTAGTTTCTATGAGCCGATCGTTAAAAAGAATTATGACAATGTAAGAAATTTGAAAAGTTTGCTTTTGATAGATTTTGAAAGTATTAGCTTATATCATAAAAAAATAACTTATTAAAACACAGCATGCAGTGACCGCAACTTGTTTAAATTAACTAATCGCACATCTAAGATAAAAGGAAGTTGTTGACAGCCCTAAAATGGACTGTTTTTCATGTGATTGGATTTATTTATATATATTTATATATGTAAGATGATTTTAGTAACCCATTAACTTTAAGTAATAAATCTCTTTTAAATTTCATGAAATGTTTAACTTCTTTTAAAAAGCGTGCATTTATTATTGCGATTTTGTTATATTAGACTAAAATGTGATTTGAATTTTGGTGATATTGAGAAAAATCCTGTTTAATTCATATAAATAATTTCAAAATGTGAGTTTAAATTATTGTGATTATAACCCTGTCGCATTTATCGCAATAATTTCTGAATTTACAGTTTATTTGTCCAAATATTTGTCTTTCTCAAATGTCATTATTCATTTAGAAAAATAAGTATGCTGTTTAGAAAATCGTATGTGACGTCATTTTCACGTTTTACTGCGTTGAGGCCTGGACTGAGTCGGGTGTGTCTATTCTGTGTTGGTCTGTGCATTATGTATTCGTGTTTGTTTTCTGTAATGAGTTAATACTTCAGTTTCATTATGTATATCTGTTATATTCATTTGATAAAATTTACTGTTTGCAATAGCATTAATTGTTCTAAATAATAAGGATGTTCTTATCCCAAGCATAAAATCATAGCCGTATTTGACACAGCCTTTTTCAACTTTTGATCTTCAGTGCTGTACAACTTGTACTTTTTTTCGCTTTCGATCTTTTATATCTGGGCGTCACTGGTGAGTCTTGTGTGGACGAGGCGCGTTTTTGACGTATTGAATTTTAAACCTGATGCTTTTTGTTATTCATTAATCATGTGTTTCTTTGTCTAATACGTTCTCCTATTTATTTGTATTGTAGTCCTGTAATATTATGTTGTCATTTCAATGTTATATTTAACATAGCCATTAAAGTGCGAGGTTTGGCATGCCACAAAACCAGGTTCAACCCACCATTTTTCCCTTAAAAAATGTCCTGAACCAAGTCAGGAATATGGCCATTGTTATATTATTGTTCGTTTCTGTGTGTGTTACATTTTAACGTTGCGTCGTTTGTTTTCTCTTATTTTTCAGTGTAATTTCACATTTCAATAAGACGTGTCACGGTACTTGTCTATCCCAAATTCATGTATTTGGTTTTGATGTTATATTTGTTATTCTCGTGGGATTTTGTCTGATGCTTGGTCTGTTTCTGTGTGTGTTACATTTTAGTGTTGTGTCGTTGTTCTCCTCTTATATTTGATGCGTTTCCCTCGGTTTTAGTTTGTTACCCCGATTTTGTTTTTTGTCCATGGATTTATGAGTTTTGAACAGCGGTATACTACTGTTGCCTTTATTTATTAGATAGTGTCTCAATGTATGAGTGGATATTGTTTATTTTGTTCGTATGTTTACAGATCTTGAATGTTAGTGCTATTGTCCTTGCCAACTTGTGTATATCCTACATTATGACAAGTCAGAATGAAGAGGTAGTTCAGATTCAGTCAATAAAGTATTTACATTAGACAAGGTTGCTGAATTTATATCATTAAGTTGATTTATATTTTATTTGCATGAAATGGCGTTTAATGGTATTGGTTTAAGTTTATGTGCTCGGAAACCATCTCTTGAGACCAACATGCTTCACTAGTCCATATAGGTACATGTATACTGTATTTTACAAGATCTGGCCCAAGGTTTTGTGACACCAGGCTCATAGATATTATACAGAATTCTATTATGCATTAAAAAAAATTTTTTAGTGAAATTTAAACTTACAAAATTTGTTTTTTTAGCTTTTTGTGTTGTTGCTTTGCTGTCTCATTGTCAAACCATTATGTCCTAGGCAAATAGGGAAAAGGTGTATTAAACTCTAAATTTTCAACAGTGATGTCTTAATTTGATTTAGACAGACTTTTGCTTAGAGAGTCACTGAAGTAAAGTGAGCTTAATTATTGAAATGCAGACTTGCTCAGGTGCAATTAATTTGTCACCTTTAATATTATTATATTTACTACTACCGGTAATGTGTTTTTTTTTACAAAATAAATTTCAAAAAATATTTTCACTTCAAAGGCTGAAGATTTGATGAGAAAGATTGAAAAGGAAGAAGAACAAGTTGCTTATGATGATCCTGAGAAAAAGATTTTCCATCTTTGTATAGTCAATCTTGTCATAGGGTAGGTATATTTGTAAAGCCTCACACTTCATGGCAAACGTAATTTTAGTAATAAAATTGTGAATGGAAATGGGGAATGTGTCAAAGAGACAACAACCCGACCATAGAAAAGACAACAGCAGAAGGTCACCAACAGGTCTGTAGCGAGTACATTTTTCTGATTTTTTTTTACTGCATTGATAGAAAACAAGAATTCAGTGTTGTAGAATTCATTAATTATAAAACTGATTTCTTTCTAAACAAATAAGTTCTTGGCATAATTGACACTATTTTAAATAACACGACCTCATTGAAAGCTCAATTAAAATCTCATGAGAACACCATATTTGGTTGTGTATGGTCCACACTTAAGTACCCAAAATATGTAGTTGGTACAAAGGGTACAGATTATACAGAACTATAGACAATTTTAAGATATTTTTGAATATCTTTTTTTATTTTTTTTATTTTTTTAAAATATCCTTTTATCTTCATTATGGTTATTCCAGACGTAAAGTTTGTTTTATTTTCCTTCATTGTTTTTTGTTTGTTATTTATATCTTTTTACTACAAAATTGCTGAATACGGTACCATTTTGTTTTAATGAAAAAAAATATTGTAAGCAGCTAAAATGAATATTTGTAAACTTAATTGACCACCACTGGTGGCCTTGAGCTGTTTTTTTGCCCCTTGGTTGTGTTGATGGCTCTTTGACACATTCCCCATCTCTATTCCATGTATTCTCAATTTTATTAATGTAACAAATGAGGATTGGATGACTCCTTTATTAGATTTGGACATCAGTTTACTACTTTTGTTGGCTCTAATCTACAGTACAATCAGATCAGTTTATCATTGTCATAAGCATCTCATTTTGTAAATGAAATAGATAAATGATACAGCTTAATTTGGTCATTTAAAAAAAAAAACATAGATGTTGTTCACCTTATCTTGTCTGTAATTCTTGTGCAGACGACGAGATTGCAATCAAATTAATATCCAGATGTGTTTGGATAACAAAAAACACAATTATTTTAGCTGTTTTATAGAGTATTAAATTCTTTTCTATTTTCTATTTTTTGTACAAGATGATTGTATTTATAGACCATAGAGAGAACGGTAATGGGTTAAAAAATGTTTCAATTCCGATCAGAATTAATTGAGGGCTGAACAGACAAATATTTAATCTGTTAATGGACCTGTTTTGACTCAAGCTGACATTTTTGTGTAAATAATATTTGTCATATCTGACATCAAGTCTTAATCAATTTCATCAGATCTATTTGATGTTTTTTCATACCGATAGATATTAAACTATATTTCCCTTCTCTAACTTGCATATATTTGCATAATAACTCCAGCTGGAAATGGACAGAGGATTTTTATGTCATGAATGTTTGCTTGCGATTCAATTTCTCAATGAAATATATGCTTATTCTTTTATTTTTTTTCAATATCCGATCCTTTGAGAAATTTTTACTGCTTGAAATAGACATATTTTTACCTTTGGGTATGTAGTTGAACTTGCTCTGAATGATCATAATTCTGTCTCTGAATAACCTTCTGCCATCATGGATAAATCACTTTTTGATTATGATGCCATATTTTACAAGAACTTTAAAAGATTGCAGAAAAACATGCATACCAGTGTAAATATATTTATGACATTTTATTTATTGAAAGAAAAAAGACTGATTTGTTTGATGTTTTACACCTCAAAAGAGTCCTGAAGGCAAGACTCAGACATCCCTTTTCTGACGGTATTGGCATCTCCAGCTTTTTGTTCAAGTATTTGATTAGGTCAGTTTAAAGTCATAAGAAAGCTCAAATTAAAAAAAAAATCATGCATATGTTTTTTTATAACTAAATGGATAATTTTCATTATACAACTTATGTACATATACTTTTTTCTGAGGAAAATTCTTTAATTTGTTCATATGTAGAAGAAGTTTATTTGTTTTTAATTGCTTGCTTCCAGGAAGCAATTCGCCTACATATTTTCCGTATGCATAGTGACCTGAGCGTAACCCTCCTCGTAAAAATCCGGCGAACGCAATACGCATGGATCTGTCATTAGAATAAACAATTATCTGATTGTACATGTTAAACACATGCTCAATACCCATGCTTTTTGTTATTTATTTACTATAAGGTGACAATCGGTAAACTTCGGCTTGAAAACACGGCATTTAATGAACAGCCATATTTGTTAAATCATAACAGACACAGAGAAAAAAAATTGACGATTATACGATATATTTGCGTAAAAAATGACAAAATCGTGCACAGAGTTCTAAGTTTATGATATATACTTGCATTGGTTCAAGAATTGGATAAACATTATTTTTCACCACTCACTGGTTTCATATGACTTTAAGGACCAAAAATGGTCAGTCAGTGATATTTAGTGTGCAGTTGTTTAAGAGTTTAGATTTTAAAGTTTTGATTATGTCTGTTCAATGTGAACAACTTATTGTTCTTTATATGTTATTTGGTATGCAGTTGTATAAGCATTGGCATTTTGACTTTTGCCTTCAGTCATGATGCAATGACTGAATGTTTTGCATAGTTTTCATGTTTTAATTTTTTCATTTTAACATCAACTTTAATATTTTTCTATCAAAATCATATACAGGCGAGACATATCACTGTGTTCACATTCTATTAATGTTATTAATTTCCAAATATATCAGATGTGTTCTCTGGTCCTGTCATTTTTATTGTCTGAACTTTTTGCTTGAAAAATATTTTGTAGAGACAACTTTTATTATATTTTATGTTATTTTTCTGTAGAGCCACACACTTTTTATGTTAAAGACAAAATGTTTTGCACAAAAATTTCCCTTATTCGTGAAGACGTTTTCATGAAAAGTACTTCATAAAAAACAAAGATTTTATAAAAACAATACTGAAAGATTTTGCCATTTGCTTAGGGACTTTCTGTTTAAAATATTCCTTGAAGTTCAATTTTTGTTGTTGTTATTTTACTTTTTACAAGAGAGAAAGCAATTATTGATTATCACATATCTAACAAGTTAGTGTGTGATATTTAAAAGTGCATAAATCAAACTGATTTATATAGAGAACTCTCTCCGATACGACAAAACATCTATTCACAGTAGCATTATGTCTTAATTGTGTTATTTATATGGCGCAAAACTGGTATTGATCAAAGATGATTACATCTAGGGAAAACGGATCACTACAACCTTAATAAAAATCCTCTTTAATTCTTTAAACCTTGAATGAGTACAAAATTAATCAACTGATTAAATTTGGTGTTGGTTTTATACAATTGATTACGCACACGACTTTGTGCCGTTCTATATTTTGTTAGAAAAGTTTGACGAGTTAATCAGTATTTAACATTTAAATTATTCCAGGTTTGTAGATTTAGGTTATTTAAACTGTAACAGATCTTTCTGTGTTGGGGTTATATTAATCTATTTTTTTTTGTTAAATATGAGACAATTCAATATGAGCAAGTTTTCATACTTTTCTGTTTAAAAAAAATATGTGAAGATAAATGATGAATTAGGTAAATGTTTTGATTTTTGCTTAGGTCTAGAAAGTTTACCTTTGTTGTATGATTTTGAAATACAAATGTATTCTTGCAATAATTTTAAGTATTCTAAATGTTCCAAATCAAACAAATGCAGGATTTTCTCGTCTATTTATATACAAATAAGGAGATGTTGGGGTCAGTTTAAGCAACCTATAGTCGCTATAAACTCTACCAGTTGGTAGATAGTTGTTTCATTGGCAATTGATCATACAATTTCTTTTTATCTTCGTATTAAAAAATCCTTCTTTTTTTTATTGGACAACATTATATTGCGCCAAAGGAAACTATGAGTTTGGAATATAAAGAGTGATCAAAAGTTAAGAACCTTACAACAAGAAGTTAGGTACAGACACATGGTACTATGCCAAGAGATGTTTCCTCACTCTCATAGAAAACATGGTTAAGCATATGATTATGATGAAGGACCAAGTTGTCCAAGAATGCCTTGGATTCCTGGAATGCTGTGAAAGAAAGTAAAATTATGACTTTACAGCTGTTATCCTAATGCTAGCAAGTTAAAGGATTGGTTTGCTTGCTTGCTTTGATTGTATTAATGTTTGCTCAAGCATTGTAATTAAGATTGGCATCTGAAAACATTATAAAAAGGCAGAGTTAAACTTGTATATACATTGTATTTAAATTTGATTGATCATTATCAAATAATCAAATTTAGCTTTATACAGGTTTAGCTCCGCCTACTTATATAGTTTGCAGATTTCAATCTTAATTACAATACTTGAGTAAACTTTAATACAAACAAAGCAAGCACACCAAACCTTTAACTTGCTATCATTAGGATAACAGCTGTAATAAGATTTACAGAATGTAGAAAAAATTGGCAGAGAAATGAAGAATAGGGAAAAATAGACCCAAATAATAAAGAATAGAGAATGAATGGCCTAAAAATGAAGAAAAGAGAAAAATTAGAACAATGAACGGAGTATAAAGGGGTGCTAAAATAAAAAGAAAATAGAATAAATTTGAAAAATTGACAGGGAATAAATTGGCTTAACAAAATATGGAGGACCCTGATCCAGACTCTCGTTTTTTTAAAATCAAAGGTAAAATAACATGAAGAAACTGTTTGAGATGTTAGATAAAAACTCATTTAAAACTTCCATAATAATTCATTATAAATCTGAACCAAAAAGCAATTTGAAAATCAACCTAAACCAGTTTATAGGTAAGCTTTTTAAATTTTTTGGAAAGATGCTTAAATGATAAGATGTTATATCATTTCTGTGTATTTCTTTTTAATGTCAGAACATGCTTTGACATTATTAAGGCTGCATTTTATATTTTACTCAGAGGTAGAAATTGATTGCTTTATTCCAATTAGTTAGATTTTTCATTTTATGAAGCTTCAAGTATTGTCATAGATATACAAAAATATGACATTTTAATTTGAATTCTATCTTTATCATTGTGAAATATGACAAACCTTGGGGACAAATATGATATTAATTCTCGATAAAAGTCAGTATGACATACAAATGTTTTTTTACGTAAAAGAAAAATTATAGCTTTATGGCTGAATAAAGGCCCTTAGGTAGTAGTGACCTATAAACAAATTCGGATTTTTTTTACTTTGCTTAAATGCAATTTATATCATGCAATTCCAAATTTAGAATTGAATTTTTAAAGTAAATTGTGCGACGCGGTTTTCTTAAATTCTTAAATATTTAAAAAAAAAAAAAAAAAAAAATGAAAACATTGTATGTGGAGACGTGTATTTTTTTATTCCACCAAATTCAATAAAAGTATTTAAATTTACATTTTCATTTTATGAGTAGAAACCTCTAATGCTTGTGTCAACAGAAAAAGACCTGTCTGTAATAGTTCTGACAAATTTTTATGTGTGCCTTAGTAGCCATCAAGGTACATTTTATGTGTAAGGCAACAAGTTATCAACTAAATTTAGTTTAACTCTTTTTCAATCTTCTTGGTACTTGGTGACTACTTGGTCTAATTAGTTCATCTAAATAGACTGTTTAAGAATCTGAAAATCTATGGGTAATTTTAATGTTGGTACATCAATATGAAAATAATGTCAAGCCATTGGTGAAAACTTTTGAAAATATTACCTAGAATGCATTAGATTCTGAAAAGGCAAATTGACCACTGGCTTAATCAATACCAAGGTTGTGAATTTAAACCCCCCCCCCCTTATTCAACCCTGATCTTATCTGGCTAGAATTTTCAGGTTTGGCGTCAAAGGTCGTTTTTTTCTCTCTTTGTACTCTTCTTTCCATAAATGAAAAATGGCTGCCATGACATAGCCAAGGATGGTGAGGAAGCATTTAACACCATAATGAATCATCAGTCTTTTGTTTTCTTTCACTTGCCGGCAATTTAAAGCTGTTCAATATATTTAAATTTCTCCATTTTAATTCTAAATCTTTTCTTTTTGAAAAACAAACCCATTGATAATAGAAATGCATTTTGAATAATACTTTCCTTTAGTTCTGTAATAAAAAATAAACCTAACATCAGATTACAACATTTTATCAATTTTAGCACGTAGATATTTATCATTTATCCAAGAATTAATTACTCTGTATCATGTGTATTTTTCAGTTTTACGAGAATTACAAATCTCGGTTAACTTTGATATTGAAGAAGTCTAGTAAGAAAAATATCAATTCTTTGTGTCAAATGAGACACACATCATTCCCTTCAAATTAATCCAGGCAAAACATTAACAATAAATTTCTATAAACAACTACCACAAAGAATTAAATTGAGTTTACCAAATACATCAACACTAGTTAAAAGATAACACTGGTCTATTGATATTTAGTTAAGCAGTTTGCAATAAGGCTGATAAATAATCTATAAACATGATAAATGGATTATAGAAGTTTTAAATGTTCACAATCTTTAATGACCTTTTTGTACTTTCATAATATATCTGAAATTTCCTTTATCTTTTCAGTGTACGGAAAAGACGTTAAAGCTGTCATTGAACAACCATTGGAAGCAGAGCCAATGCATCCTGGGAATAATACAGTTACATATGAAGCTCGTCTCTCTCCTGATGCAGTTACAATAATCTTTATAAAAAACTTTAAAAATGAAGCAAAATGTGATGAATTGTATTATTTTTTGGAACATTAGTAAATTACATATATCTTTTGAAAACTGAAGAAAATGTGATAAATCTTATTATTTTTGGAACATTTAAAAAATTACACTTATCTGAAAACTGAAGCAAAATCTAATGTATTGTACTATTTTTTGGAAAATAAATAAATTACACTAATCTATAACAGAAATTGAAAACTGAAGCAAAATGTGATAATTTTTATTATTTTTTGAAACATTAGTAAATTACACATATCTATAGAAAAACTAAACCAAAATGTAATATATTACACTATTTTTTGAAACATTAGTAAATTACACTAATCTATTGAAAAACCGAAAACTGAAACAAAATGTTATCAATTGTATTATTTTTCGGAAAAAATTACACTAATCTATAGAATAAACTGAAAACTGAAGCAAAATGGGATAAATTTTATTATTTTTTTGAACATTAGTAAATTGATTATTTGTTTTTTGTGCTATTTAATGTCTGTCTTTAAGTTGAAAATTAAAAGTTAGTGATTAAATTAAATGTTTTCTTCCATTTCTGCCGTGCTTGATATTGCTTAAGTCATCAATTGTTCTGGTAATTATTTTAAAGAAAACCATTAAGTACATTGGCTATTATATTGATTTATGACGTTGTTTGTAATGAAATACTGTGATTCCTCAGTAAAATAAAAACAGATCATTTCCGATAATAAAAAAAAATCAGATAATTTCACACCTTAATGTCATGCAACAATGGGTGTTGTGAAGACTTTGTTGATGATAGAGGATTAAAAGGAATTGAGAATGGGTAGAAAAAGATATAGTTCCTTCCATCTTTAACCTTATTTCCCTGAAAAACTTTAAGTAAGGAAAAATATATCTAGTCCAAAAATTTGAAAATTAAAGTATTCAACATACTGATATTTAACTCATGTGCTATACATATATATGTATTAATGTGTTGTTAAAGCTCAAGTTGAATATTTTTATATTTAAATTCTTTGACTAGTATTCAATGATAATCAATTCAGAAATAAAATTTGTTGTGGATTTTTGAGAAAATCTTTAAGTAAAGAAGAGTGCCATGATTTTGATGATACAGTATAGTGTTGTCTATTAAATTTATTACAGAAATTACAATAACAGCATTCAAGACAGAAAAAAAAAACAAAAAACAAAAACTTAAAAAAAAAACAAATAGACAAAAAAGACCATTGTCTGTAGATTGGGATTATTACAAAGTTGTAGTTTACTTATGAAAGTATTGTGGTGAGCTTTGCAGTACTTTATGACTGTATTTATGTTTTATTTGCTTTTACAACAATCAAGACAATATGAAATATGGAAATGTTTAAGTAATAATTGACGCAAGCTATACTTTATTGTAGTTTTAACATGGGTAGGCATTATATTTGTGATTATTTTTGCCCAAGTGATAGTGAGGGATAAAAAAACACGAGTAAAATGCCTACCCATGTTAAAACTACAATAAAGTATAGCTTGTATCAATTATTTCACAATTAAGGTAATTTCTATGTACGATAAGTATAAGTGTAAACGTGTTTGTGTAGGCTCTTCCATGAACCTCTCTTTTTGTGTGTATAGAAGCAAACGACTGGCACTGTGAGTTTTCAGAGGGAGGAGTTTGAACAGCCAGCATGAACGGTTGTCGTATCTTATGTCAAATATGTCAATTTCGGAATGCAACATATTACTGTCATGATAAATGAATTAGTTACATCATGTGCACCATTTAACAGTTTGAAAGTGTTTTAAAGTTTAGAAAATATATTATAAGTGCATGACAATTTGATAGAATTCATTATTCTGAAGAAGTCAATATACGCATGTGCAAACAAATTTTATTGGATTTAGAGCATAGGTTTGTCCACAAAGCGAAATAAGCACATCATATGACTGTCAGTGATACAGCTATTCATAAAGACCAAAAACAAAGGTGAACTTCATGTAACAATCATATTTGCTGTTCATGAAGATTCCGTTATTGGATTCTAAATATGTATGTTTGATAAATAACCTGTTGATGGATAAGTTGAGATCTATTGATGATAAGGGTATATTAATTTTTTATAAAGGACTTGAGCCAAATCTATTGATCAAACCTTACCTCTCTAAGGTCTAACTCACACTTTGAATTTAGAAAATTAATTACAAAACTTAGAATCAGTAACTATTCATTATTAATTGAAAAGGGAAGGCATTTTAAAATTCCTCGCAAAAAATGCAAAGTACTAGATGATGAGAAACATTTCTTAATAAATTGTTCTCATAATTCAAATATTAGATTAACATATTTTAATTGCATTAACAGAGAAAGTAATTCATTTGCTAATATCACTGACAATGACAAAGTTATATATATACTTAACCTATCAACACCAACACAAGTGAATAAACTAGGATCCTTTATTAAAAAGTCAATGATAATGAGGACAGGGGACCCTTTAATATATACCTGAATTTGTGTATATATATTGAGTTACTTAGTTATTGTCTTTATTTGTTTGGTGCTGTTATATGTCACAAACTGTAAAGTTTATATGGCAATAAAACTTTGAATTGAATTGAATTGATAAAGTTGTGGAAAATGATGAATTTAACAGATCTTGAACATGGCAACTACTGTTCTTAAAAATTGAAATTATATAAACTGTTCAATGGAAACAGACTAAAATTGCTTGTTAAGCATTCACTTTAATCATCTGCCTGTTTGTCAAACAATTATTATGGTAATATGTTTCTTAGGTACTACTGAACAGAATGACTGTACATATACATGTATTTGGTCAGCACCTTGATAGTGACATTCTGAAATGTCAGCCACCTACTTTTTGTTTGCTAATACTTAAAATTAGTTCAATATGTTGAAAGATAAAAAAGAATATCACATATTTTTCAAGTACTATTGAACATATTGACTCGATGTATCAATAGCAGCTGGACAGTTTTGAGTTATAATGTTTGCATACTATTCAGATCTGCCAGACACCCACTTACTGTTTGCAGATACTTTGAATTTTTCTATATGTTTAATCTGAAACTGGTTTCTGGTTTAATGAAATAGTTGACCTATATTTTCAGATCGTGGTGATGTCGTGGTATGAGTGGCATGAAAATGTAAAATTTCGTTGCTTTCACGATGCTTCTACGTCCTCATTACGTTTCTACGATCCCGCTACGATTACACCACGTTCTCACCACGCTTATTCTGCGACCTCACTACGCTTATCAAGATCTTTCTACACTCATCACGTTCTTTTTACGACCATACCACGAGTTATCCGATTGTAACACGATCTTACCACGCTTCTACTGCGATTCTAGCACGTTCTTAACACGATTATACTACGTGCATACCGCGATCTTACTACGTTCCAGGTATTAGCTAATAGCCATACTCTCTCGCGTTATATTGGTACATGTATATGTGTAACATACTGAATATTGCAATCGGGAACCAGTCTAACTACGTTCTCACCAATAACGTCAAGATCGTGTTCCATATAAATACAATTCCATTCCTTCTATTTCTGATTAACACTTAGATTTCTCGGAAAATACAGTCATGCCACCAAAATCTACTAGACCACGTGGGCGTGGTGGTAGGGGTTGATGAAGAGACAGAGTGAGCTCGGATAGTAACGAATTCTGATGCAGCAAAGATGTCGGACCGACCAATCCAACCTAATGCAGGGTTCGCACATTGCCGATTATTGCTCCCGTTTGAGATCGGACAGCGATACGAAACGATCGTAAAAAGAAAAAGTCGGATTACTATCCTCAATTATCTGGAATGTCCTATCATTGTCTGAACGCAGTCGTTTAATTTCGGAACAGATTCCTACGTGTCGGGAAGGGTTCGAATAGTTCGGCGAAGCACCCCGACAGTTAGGTGCGTCCCGTAACATTCGGGGAAACTCAGCCGATTTTTTCTAGTCGGATTACAATCCTGCCTATGACGTGACAGATTCTGCTGTATCGGATCGAATTCCTAACAATGTTCTGTGTATTCGGGACGGTGTCCTGTGGAACGGGAATGATCTGAAGACATTTTTCATTGCTGTTTTTCTGCCGATTGAGTCCAGATTGCATCCAGATCTTGTCGATTGCGAACCGTTTTTGCCGAAACAGTCCCGTTATTAATTTTAAATTCGTCAATGATACCCACGTCAGAGTCCCGAATTTTGTTTACAAATTTTAATTGAAGTTTGAATTTTCATCCACGATTCAGAGGATCTTGATCAGACTTTTGACAAATTTCAATTGGGAATGGTACTTTTAAGGACGGTAGTAAAAATCGTGATTGTGTGACCCCAACTTAAATTACAACATATTGCTGGTCCATAAAGATCGAATGACGATATTTTAGTAAACGATAGCAGAGATGACACAGATTTGTCATTATATATAAAGAAGATGTGGTATGAGTGCAAATGAGACAACTCTCTATCCAAGTAATAATTCATGAAAGTAAACCATTATAGGTCAAGGTACGGCCTTCAACACTGAGCCTTTGCTCGCACCGAACTGCAAGCTATAAAGGGCCCCAAAAATTACTGGTGTAAAACCATTTAAACGGGAAAACCAACGGTCTTATCTATATAAAAACGAGAAGCATGGTTGTGCTGTTAGAGAAAATGGACAAGAAGTCCTAATCACATACAGGAATCATACAGACAAACAAAACCTGGAGAGATTTACTATATTTTACGTGAAAATGACAACGAGAATGATGGTCGTAGTATGAACGTAGTTAGGTGTAAGAAGAGCGTAATGAGGACGGCATAGGCGTGCTAGAATCGTACTATGATCGCGAACAGCGTGGTGCAGTCGTAGTGAAAGCGTAGTATGATCGCGGTGAGAACGTGATGGTCGTAGTAAGGTCGTAATAACGTGGCTGCGAGATCGTAGCGCAGTCTCTCCGAATAGAATCACGCTTTCGCTACGCTCTCGATGGTACAGCGACCTTCGCGATCTTACCACGACCTTAGTGCTCTCTAACTACGCTTCTACTACGACCGGATTTTGCCACGACCGCATCACGATTGTTTTGAACATGTTCAAAGTTGGCCACGCTCATCACAATCTTGAATTCGTCACCCCGACCATGATACGACCTTACTGCGATCTACACGATCGTACTACGATCATTAAAATTTGCATTTTTTCAAAGATCGTAGTGTGATCGTGGCCTAGTGGGACTGCAGTATTATAAATTGACAACAGATTTACCAAGCATTGTGCAACAACACAGTGCATTGCACAACAGCAATAAATCTTAAATTGAATATAAATTCAATTCATATAACCAAATTCAAGTTCTTTGACTACATTTATTCAAAAACCTATAATATGTTGATAACACACCAAATTCAGATCTGTATCAAGCTTGAATATTGTGTCCACTTTTGCCCCAAACTGTTCATGGTTGGACATCTGCGGGTGAATCCAGCTGTGCTCAGCGAAGCAGTATATTTTACACATGATTTGAAATTTACCAAAACTGAAACTTTGGCAAGGAACTCTCTTCATGTAAAAGAACAGTGAGAAAAATAATGTCTCGATCAAAATCAATGTAGCATAACTAGATTGGTTTAAAAATCGTCTTGTCTTGCCTTTTTTTTTATAGCAGAATCGTCTGACTTTGACTGACCTTATTTCCATGGCTCAGTAGTCAATGTTTAGCTTTCATAGTTTAAAAGATCGGTATAGGCATTACCGCAGTTTGGTTAAATTCTCACATACTATAAGCAATCAAATGTTTTATTGATAATACAATGTGCACGTTTGTCTGGCATGGTTCATCTGATCTTGACCTTTTATATGGTTCATTGGTAAATGTTGCACGACGACGGACCAAGTCTGTATTTATGTTAGATAATTTAACTAACATCATTTTATATTTGGTGTAAGGAACGATTGAAACGCGTTCACAGATGTCTACCAGGTCTAATCTGATCGTAACCTCAATGTCATGGTTCAATGATCAACGTGGAGTTTTCGAGGTTAGATTTGTAGCGTGGAAAATATTAGCAGTTACAGGAATTGTTAATTATATTAGGTGTTAGGAATTATTGTTAGATACACATGGGTGTCTGACAGGGTTCATTTGACCTTGATATCATTGTTAGATACACATGGGTGTCTGACAGGGTTCATCTGACCTTGATATCATTGTTAGATACACATGGGTGTCTGACAGGGTTCATCTGACCTTGATATCATTGTTAGATACACATGGGTGTCTGACAGGGTTCATCTGACCTTGATATCATTGTTAGATACACATGGGTGTCTGACAGGGTTCATTTGACCTTGATATCATTGTTAGATACACATGGGTGTCTGACAGGGTTCATTTGACCTTGATATCATTGTTAGATACACATGGGTGTCTGACAGGGTTCATCTGACCTTGATATCATTGTTAGATACACATGGGTGTCTGACAGGGTTCATCTGACCTTGATATCATTGTTAGATACACATGGGTGTCTGACAGGGTTCATTTGACCTTGATATCATTTTCATTGATCACTAGTAGATAAAATTTTATCATAAAGACTACTATTCTATTTATTTTACTGTTTCTGTGTCATTTCGTCTCTTGTTGAGAGTTGTCTTTATTATCGATCATACCAAATCTTCTTGTTTTTCACCAACATTATCCCAGTTATGGGGGCGTAATTGTATGAGTAGGCACTCTTGTTTTCAATTTAGTTTCAGATAATAACTTTATATTGGTTTTCTTAAGGCAAAAATTAACATTATCAAGCTTAAAATAGTTGTACTGTACTTTACTGGAGGTTTTCAATGTTTACAAAAAAAAAAATAATTGCTTTTGACGTTTGTATTTTTTTAATTGATGTTTTTAACACATTTTAAAACAGAATCCTAGTTTAAAAAATCATTCTCCATAATAAAACTGACTGATAAGATGTCAGTTTCATTCTGATGAGAATTCTATAAATGTCGTTGTAATTGTGCTTGAGTGACAGGTTGTTGACCTCATGTTATATACGGTTATTGTTTTAAACGGAATTGATTGTTGCCACTTTAAGAACAATAGCTATATCATGGCGACCCTGTTTATTGGTTAAGGAATCAGGAGTAACTTTGAGTGAACCACCGACCTTTTACAGGAAAACTGGCAAACCGCACCTCTTTTATATAAAATTCATAGATATTTGTATTGTATATGTATTGGTTCCCAGATATAATCTTTATGTTCATCTCATAGAGACATAAATTGACTTGGGAATGTTATCAGTATTTATGCACATTGTTGTCGTGAATTTTGAATTCTGAGGATGACCCAAAGTGAAAGGAGAGGTAGTACAGAATTTGAGAAGTTTAAACTTTTAGAAGTTAAGGTCATATAAATGTCGAAAATAAGCGGCACAGCTCTATGTTTTGACCTTTGAATGAAATAGTAGTACATATCATCTGTACATTCTATAGTATGATTTTAAACGAAATTTCATAGAAAAAGGGACAGAGTTTTAGCCGTACAGGGAGTTGGTATTGGAAATGGTCTATGTGTACACCAATGCAACCTGCAGCTCATCTAAGCGCAATCACCTTTCAATGCAATTGTAACATGGGAAATATTTCTGTGTTTTAGAACCCTGGCAAGTTAATCTATGAACACTTCATTATTTATATACTTTGTCTCCCAAAAGACGTGTTACAGAAATGTATCTGCTGGGCTCAATGTCATGCGACATGCTCCAATTTTAGTGAAAGTTTTGGCTAATTAGATCAAACCCACTACAAACTCCTTGGTTTTAGTCAAATGATCTTTACACCAAATGAAATGACAATGGAAATAGATTTTTTCTTTGTTTCAGCATTTTTATATTTTGACAAAAATCGTAGCTGCTATCCATTTCAAATGTATATTTTCAAATAGACCATATGCCATATTCTATTAAAAGCTATAATTAGTCCTTGTGAAATCAAAGTTCGACATGAATATAGTGGTATAAGACACACTATGTTATTTTTTGAATGCGAAAATCAGCTGGAAAAGATTGACGGAAGATGCCAATGTATATTCACACACCACATCAGTCAAAGATCAACTGACAATGTCATGACAAAAAACTACAAAGGACAAAAGACAAACCATAACATAGAAAACTAAATACTCATCAACACCAAACTCACCATAAACCGGAGATTATCTCAGATGATCTGGAAACATTATTTAAAAAATATCTCTGGCGATTCATTAAACTCATCGATTTTGTTGCTTGCGGTTGTTTCTACCAAAACTGCATGTTTATGGCTTTTTTGCATGTGACCATTATATTTATTACTCTAAGAACCAGATTCCCGGCAGGGGGCAACTTTGTAAGACCGCAGAGGTTCAAGCTTAGATTTTGAAATAAGGGGGAAAATGTAACCTTTTCAATTTATAAAACAGGCTCAACATCATTTCTAAACATATATAAACATATTCTAAATTGTGGACACACCTTCATTAAATATTCTACTTCAATTAGTGGAGGAGATCAAATTAAAAAGTTGCAATGGTTAAATACTCCAATCACAGTCTTTCCTGCTAAAATCTCATGTGTAGAATGTGATAGATGGTTTTTGGGTCTATATATTGTCCTTGATATTGAGGTTATTTTAACACAGCAAAATATAAAGAAAATGTAAACTATGATCTGGAAATTGACTTCGTTTTCGCAAAATAAGCCCACTTAAACTGAACTTTAAATGCAAAAGACCTCTAAATGGCTAACAGATATTGCTATATAAAAGAATAGTCCATGATTATACATGTACATGATCAGAGCTCCAGATAAGAATTCATAAATTGGGGTTTTTACCCACCATTTTCTTATATAATTGGGTGATAAAGTTTTTTAATTGCATTATCAATTCCAATTCACCCCTCAGGTTAATATCAAATTGGGTTTTTCACCACCAAGCTCCTTCATGTATTGGGTTTTTTCATCAACACAATATTGAATATTTAGGCAATATCAACCCCAATTTTTTTCCATCTTAAATTAATACATGTAATATGTTTCTGTCTTTGTTTAGCTCTTTTATTTGGTTTAGGGTTTTGGTTAGGGTTATTTGCTAGCTGTTTAATTTGGTTTATTCACTGAGAAGCAATTGTAGGTTAAATTTGTGTCCAGTTTCAAACAGTTTTTTTTCAAAAAAAGGATATAACAGGCTATTATTTAAACTTGGAATTATTATTAATCATGGAATTTTTATAATTTCTTGTGCTTGAAATTTCTGGTAAATTCCATGCTTATTCTGTACTTCAATGGTCTGTGCTGCGCACAACACTTTCTTTTACAAAGAAGATAGTACATTTTCAATAGAATGTATTGTGCCGCGCACAACACTATCTATACAAAATACATTATATGGAAAGTGTTATGAACCGCTCAAAACATTATTATACCAAATAAACATGGAATTTGTTAAAAATTTCCAGCACAGAAAATTAAACAAATTCCATAATTAAAAATAATTCCAACTTTAAATAATAGCCTGTTATATGTGTATTCACAGGCACTCGTCTTATACCTTTATATGATAAATTCTGAGACCAGTGCCTGATCAGTGGCTGTGTGCATGGTGTGTGTATTCATTAATTAACCGTAAAATGAATAAACCAGATGCTTCGCAGGGCGTAGCTTTATACGACCGCAGAGGTTGAACCCTGAACGGTTGGGGCAAGTTTGGACACAACATTCAAGCTGGATTCAGCTCTAAATTTGGATTGTGATTAAATAGTTGACACAGCATAGGTTTCTGACACAGAATGAATGTGTTCTAATGAACTTAAAATTTGTGTTTTTTCTTAGAGCAATTCACTATGCTGTTCAATATTAATCCTCTCAAAAAAATGTTTGAAGAAATTTTCTTTTTATTTATGAAATTTCAAATGAGAAAAATTGAACCCAATTTTTTAATCACATCCCCCTTTCCCTTATTCCAAAACTAATCTCAATTAAAATATTCTAATGGAGTTTGCAACAATAACTACTCATTTAAATACATCATAAAATATTGAGATGTAAAAAACTGCTTGTTATCACTGAATGGTTAAAATGGTAGTAAAAAGTGAATATACATTGTATATTGTATATAACAAAGATTTAAGTTGATTCTGGACAAAGAAAGATAACTCCAATTAAAAAAATTTCTTGCAATAAGATATTTCTTGCTTACTATTTTGGACAAAGAAAGATAACTCTAATTAAAAAAAAATTTGCTATTTCACAATATTGTGAAATTGGATATTTCTTGCCATTGCACAATACTGTGCAATTGAAAAGACTTGCTATTGCACAATATTTAATATAATAATTTTAGATCCTGATTTGGACCAACTTGAAAACTGGGCCCATAATCAAAAATCTAAGTACATGTTTAGATTCAGCATATCAAAGAGGCCCAAGAATTTAATTTTTGTTAAAATCAAACTTAGTTTAATTTTGGACCCTTTGAACCTTAATGTAGGCCAATTTGAAAACGGGACCAAAAATGAAGAATCTACATACACAGTTAGATTTGGCATATCAAAGAACCCCATTTATTCAATTTTTGATGAAATCAAAAAAGTTTAATTTTGGACCCAGATTTGGACCAACTTGAAAACTGGGCCAATAATCAAGAATCTATATACATTTTTAGATTCAACATATCAAAGAACCCAACCGATTCATTTTTTGTCAAAATCAAACTAAGTTTAATTTTGGACCCTTTGGACCTTAATCATTAATGTAGACCAATTTGAAAACATGACCAAAAGTTAAGAATCTACATACACAGTTAGATTCGGCATATCAAAGAACCCCAATTATTCAATTTTGATGAAATCAAACAAAGTTTAATTTTGGACCCTTTGGGCCCCTTTTTCCTAAACTGTTGGGACCAAAACTCCCAAAATCAATACCAATCTTCCTTTTATGGTCATTAACCTTGTGTTTAAATTTCATAGATTTCTATTTACTTATACTAACGTTATGGTGCGAAAACCAAGAAAAATGCTTATTTGGGTCCCTTTTTGGCCCCTTATTCCTAAACTGTTTGGACCTCAACTCCCAAAATCAATACCAATCTTCCTTTTGTGGTCATAAACATTATGTTCAAATTTCATTGATTTCTATTTACTTAAACTAAAGTTATTGTGCGAAAACCAAGAATAATGCTTATTTGGGCCCTTTTTTGGCCCCTAATTCCTTAACTGTTGAAACCAAAACTCCCAAAATCAATCCCAACCTTTCTTTTGTGGTCATCAACCTTGTGTCAAAATTTCATAGATTTCTATTAACTTAAACTAAAGTTATAGTGCGAAAACCAAGAAAATGCTTATTTGGGCCCTTTTTGGCCCCTAATTCCTAAAATGTTGGGACCCAAACTCCCAAAATCAATACCAACCTTCCTTTTATGGTCATAAACCTTGTGTTAAAATTTCATAGATTTCTATTCACTTTTACTAAAGTTAAGAGTGCGAAAACTAAAAGTATTCGGACGACGACGACGACGCCAACGACGACGACGACGACGCCAACGTGATAGCAATATACGACGAAATTTTTTTCAAAACTTGCGGTCGTATAAAAATAGTATATAAACTAATTATACTTGAATGATTTTCTTTTATTCAATTTACATAAATCTGGGTTTAGTTGTATTTTATTAGAACTTTTGATTTCTGATGCTTTATCATTTCATAATTGATTGGGCCTTTCACTTTTTCCAACTGAATTCGTTTTTGATGAAACCCTGTGTTTATTAGCAATGTTTTCGTTATGGTACGCACACACGCCCGTGCGTTCGATGGACTGTTCCTAAAGACACTAGCTGAGTCTTGTTATCATAACTTTCCCTCAATTTTCCAAAATAAGCCGAAAACATGCTTCTATTCAATATTTTAACCGGACATTCACTTTCGTTTTAATTTGATGTATGTTATGAAAAATCCCGAGCAATGCGAAAGAAAATATGACTACATGACACACGCTAATTGGATAAACACCGAGAAGATCGAAATATTTACAAAAACACGTGTACCTATCAAGCAACGGAAAACTCAAACAGGGACCCATTACAGCTACTTGATGCAGGGATCTATTTTTAGAACGACAGGAAATTTCCAATTATAAATATTATAAAAAAAAGTTTAAGCGACTACTGTAAACAGATAAGGGTAAATAACACAAACGGTAGCCAATAAAAGGGTTGAGAACTCATGGTTTTGGCATATAATTGGGTTTTCCGTTGAATTAATTGGGTTGTTGAACCCTTCAATGGACAATTGCATTGGGTTTTCTATTATTTGTATTGCGGGATCACGCAAATACGCAGCTTATCTGGAGCTCTGCATGATATTAAAGAATTCATGAAATTTACACTGATTCTGTCAGTTGAATGGACTAGAATGAGATAAGTTATATACATGTACATGATAGACATAAAGGTTTTTTCCAACAGGACTGTGGTGTAAATTAAATTAGTTGTATTTTATGGTTGATATATTTATGTATATACATGTATGTAAATCATTGGCTCTTCAACCAATGATATTTTACAATATCGATTATTTGTTTATTTTTCAGCATACTAAAAATGTTTTAACACAACACGAGCGCAAGCTTGATAGGGTGTCCTCACACAGGGTTTCCACTGGCGGTCGCCATTTTCCCAAATTTGCGAAAAATAATACTTGTGGCGATAAAAATTCGTCATTTGCTTAAGAATTTGGCGAAAGAAATATATAGAAAGATTTATTTTCCTCCTTCTTGTTTATTTACTTTTTTCGAGTTTCTCGGACTTTAACTTATCAGACAATACTCGGAATTCACCTTGACCTCAATGCATTCTAGCGTCACAATTTCAAATGACATAGGATAACATATGATCTGTCCATATACATGTATGAGGGTAGAAATGGGGGTATTTTACTGAAGTATTCTTGCCAAATGAAGATTAAACAGTAATTCTTAGACATGACCATAAAAGAGGGGGGGATAGGACCTTTATCGGGACTCCGGGATCGGGTGTTTTTAAGCTTGGGATTATCCCCCCTCATAAAATGTACACTTTTTTCCAGACGATTAAAAAATCAGCTGAATTTGACAAATCACACTATTTGTTTTCCAAAAATAACCGTAATTGGATGGGGGTTCTGTGTATTCACATTATTTGAACAACTCTCCTTGGGCCGAGAAAAAAAAGATCCCTGTTTCAGGTAACCCGACCGACCCTGTTTTTAAACCCCGACCCTAACTTTTTTATTGGATCTTTCAAAAAAAAAAAATTAAAAAAAAATTATCAATCGACCCTGTTTTTGACACAGGCTTCTGATAAATGACATATTTTTTTCTCTCTTGCTTCCTCTTGCATAGAAAGGCAGTAAAACATTTTATTAATGTCAAAAGGTATTCCAAATAGGTTAAAATCCAAGAAATTTGCACAGCAGGTGCTTCATAAACATTGCAAATGGCCCAAGACCACAATTAATGACCCCGCTTTTCGTAGTTCCTTTTAATTTATAGAGTGTATTTTTCCTTAATTTTTTTTCTTTCCCTTCCCCACTCATTTCTTAGATTTTATTGGGTGGAAATGAAAGATGAGAGGTGAAATAATTTTTTGGATGTTGTATTTAAACTGATTTTGATATGGAATGAGTGATTAGGCCAAGTGCAAAAAGGTCATATTTACAGTTTTCGGAACATCTCTTGACTTGTCCATAGGGGTATGGATGTATATTGGCTAAATTTGTAAAAGTGATTGCTTCAATCTTTCTGAATTTTGGATATATTTTTGGACTAGTGCTATACATAAGACACACAAAAAATTTGACAAAAGTGCATGGTGCAATTTTTTTAATGATACAAAATGTTCTAAAGAAATGATAGAGAAATTAATTGTGGTCTGTGGCCAAATGGCACACTTCCGGTTTTTGATACTAATTATGGATCCGGACTTGGAAAAAACATCATAAATACTCAATAACTCAAAAATGAAATTTTGAATCATCACCAAAAAGTATACAGATATTAAGATTAATGTAACTAAGAAGTGTTTAAAGTTTTAAGCCATAATCAAGAATTGGTTTTGAGATACGGTGTGACATGTGAAAAAAACACACCCCTGTTTAAGTTGCAATGTGTCGTAACTCAAAAAGTTTTAATCTTATTTTCACCAAAAAGTATACAGATCATGTGACCATCATAAGAAACAACAATATTAAGTTTCATGAAATTTGGATAAGTCGTTCTCAAGTTACGGTGCCACATGTTTACGCTGGACAGACAGACGGACACCGGACATTTGTATACCATAATACGTCACGTCTTTGACGGACGTATAAAAAGCAGTACTAAGCGTGCATGTTACGCTAGAAACATATTCAAAGAATAAAGTTTTATAACTTTTAATGTCATATTCAATATTTATCAAAACCTAAAGGGGAGTTACATGTATTTTACTTTCTATATTTTTTCGTGGATGTCAATACACCTAATCGCTATTTATTCCATACCGGATAAATTCTAAAATTACACAACTTTTTCATCCAGTTGAAGCTATCTGGGGGCTGTTGAAACAATTCACCATGCACAATACTTTTTAATGAGACCCGTTTTAACTTATTGTAAATACTTTAAACAAAATAATTTTTTACTTCAATTTTAATTTGGAAAAAAAGTGGATCATACTCTATTAAAGTTTCTTGATGATCGCTTTCTAAAGTTTTCCTCCCTCAGCTCTCTACTAAAAAATCTTTATTTTCGGCCGCATGACCCCAACAGGAAGTTGTACATACAGTGTATGACTGTTTTTCCCAGATTGGACTAAATAGCGATAATTAAATAAGGTGTAATTTCCGGGATTGTTGAAAACTTGCATATTCATCACTATCTGATTTTGAGGTTTTAACAATCCGGACAGACAAATAGTAATAAGGTGTTTAGGAAAACATGACCTAAAACCTCCTTCATATAAGACAAAAAACATCGGAACTCATACTGAATGGTCAAATGTGTTCAATATGAAAATTTCAGTTAAGATGGTAAAATCACAAATCAGCCGTTAATGTAAATGGACTATAAGTATGACTTTTGAGCAAATTTAAAGGGAAATGACGGGAAAGGGGCAAATTAGCTTTCAAGGGGAGCAAATGCTGTTTAAATTGTTAAGCGGGTTTTAAATATAGAGGGAAAGTGGAGTCATCTTTTTAGACTTTAGACTTTAATTTAGTTACATGTACATATAACTTATGTAGACTTACCTTCTAATTCTATAGACTATTAAAAAAAACCCACACACAACTCGGAACTATTTCTAATTCACTTAGACTACTGATATGCAAACCTAAAAACAAAAACAAAAATATTATAAAATAGTTATTGAAAGATTCATAACACTTTGAAAGGATAATTCAGACACGTGTTACACGGGGAGCATGTTTGTTTACAAACAATAATGTCACGTGATCGCGCACTGACCTCGCATGCTGCATCGCCCTTACAATTCACTAATACATGTACATAACCATTTTCATGCAAACATGCAACGTGAATGTGATTGGTTATCAAATAATACAAAAATAATGCATGAACCGTTGAAGAAGAAGTTATTTCATCAAATAGATTGGATTTTCCCTTTCGACACGAATAGGTCGAGTTGACATTCCTGTCATCGGAGATAGTATTGAGATAAATGGGATAAAACGGACCGTCAAAAAGATCTGGAGAAGCACATCAGTAGAACCTTAACATAAATAAGTAATACTTACCAAAATTTCTCTAATTGATAACCTATAGAACTGAAATTTCACAAAAATACCGGTAAATAATTTTGTTGATTTGTGAGGATGCTGGTTAAATTGGCGCTAAATAAATATTCTTACTCCTATTGCTTCATGTAAAAAAAATGTATAGAATTGAATTCGACTACAGTTCAGCATAAAAAAACGTGAATATGCAAAAGCCAGGTAATATGTTCATGATAAAGTGTGTATAAATTTTCGTAAACGAAGTTACCCGTATACTTCACCAAGAATTACATTTGAGCGCAAAGTTCTGTATGTGTGATTTGGTTGGTTTATGTAACATTTATTTAGACTGGGATCCTGGCTAATCTTGACCTTACGACGCGCAGCTAGATTGGGCCGGATCCCAGGCTAATGTAACATCGTAGAACTCAGGGTAACGGAATTTTTTGCGTTGCTATTAGATCATCATGATCATTGAGGCCATCTATTTTTATTGCGGGTTCCACATATTTAAATCGGAATTATAGAAAAAATGGAATGTTGTGAGCAGAATCAAAACAGAAATGATGAACACTGCAACATTTCCAGCAAAATATAAATAGGATGGAGGATCTGTGTATTCACATTATTTGTAAAACTCTCCTTATTCATGTGAAGCGTGTGCTTTACATCGAGGCTTATTCTTTACATCGAGGCTTATTATGCTAATCATCGACGCCACAGTACTTCAACCAATCAGACAATGTTTATTTGGGGCATTCGATCGATTTTAACTAAGATTTTGGAATATTTCAATCGAAATTATAGAAAAATGGAATGTTGTTAGTACATATAAAATAGAAAATGATGAATACTTTTAGCTAAAGATAATTTGGATGGGGGTTCTGTGTATTCACATTATTTGCACAACTCTCCTTACTGATGCCATATTTTGGAATTTCCGTGACCTAAATGGTTCGCGAAAATTAATATTTTTATATATAGTATAGTAAATATTGACAATTTGATTACTTATCTGACCGTTTGACCTCTTCTGATGTGTAATCAATACTAAGATATGCAAAGATGGCTATTTTTTTTTATCATCATTAAACAGTTAGTAAAAGACAAGCATTGAATCACAAGTTTAGATAAAAAATATCTTTGAAATTGAATTACATCTAGTAAATCTGTTTTTTGTTGAAGATTATATGTGTTGTGCTCCTTATCTATTCTTCTTCAAATATGCAGCTCCATATGATTGAAGATTGAGAACTATTTTTGGTGCATTTAGGACAATGTAGTTGGAAAGCTGTTTCATTGACACACACCCCTAAATACCCTTCTCATGGTGCATTTCTCTTTTAGTAAGTAGAAAATTTCAATTTCTAGGTTACAACAGATGTATAAATAATTATTATAATGAAGTTAAGTTTCTCTGATTGAAATCTAATTCAAAAGCAGGATTAATTAAATAGCTCACTGACATTTCAAAGTTGTCACTGTGAGTTAAACAGAAATCAAACGTCATTGCAAATAATTGCCAAAATTTATGACTAAAAGACCATCTCTCGGTGTTAGTTAAGGGAATGCATTGCTTATTCAGCAAATTATGAGTCACATCTGTCCAAGACTAATGTACGTCCAGTCTGAGCTTTTTTCCTGGTCAGTTGATCATGATTTCCCTGGTGGCTGTCCATCACATATTTACGAACAGCAGGGTTAATTTGACAGACGAAAAACTAATATTTCATCATATATATAGTTTTATTTTTTTACCGGAAAATCGTAATTACGAAAATCTAACTCTCGTAAAATGTTTTTCTTTGACAACCTTTAATCAATGCAGTAACCGGGACCGCTTTGATGGATGGCTTATCCGTGTGGGAGTTTTAATGTCTTTGTTTTATAGAAATGTAGAAATCTATTTACAGAGAGAAAGAAAACATACAAGAAGATGGCAAATTATCGAACTCGTGATCACAAAGCATCAAACTTAAACACATGCACTCGCATTTTGATAAAAGTGACTTGTTAAAACTATTTAATGGCAAAGGTGTGATTCAAAATATTGCAATAAATTGTTTTCGGATCGAAAATATAGAAGTTTACTAGTTAATAATTACATTAGATGTATGTTTCATTATAATACGTTATTCTGATTGGCTAACTAGCAGTCTCGTGATCAATTGCATTACACAATGCAACTTTTCATTCATGATGACACGAGGTCCCACAATAAAGTGCACAGGTAAATGAAATAAAAACTTGATAAAAGGCGTGTTTTCATGATCCTATAGGTAAAAATGTAATTATAAATATTGAATGCTTTTTTTTGTAACTTTATAGGGGTGTAAAAGCGTTGACCGTGCGCACATTTTTAGTTTGAAGCTTCCGCGCTTCATACAAAATGTACTTCGGTCAACGCTTTTACACCCCAATAAATTTACAAAAAAGAGCATTCAATTCTTAATTGTTAATGTCCATCATCCACCGGAAGACCTCTTAAATATTTTCAAATCCATTTTCCTTTGAATTCCACGAGCTTTTAGAATCAAATCATCTATGATCCATTTAATTGGATTCGAAGTGGTTGTCTTTTACGTGACTTCCGGTATTGACAAAAGGTCAATGCAATCTAGAGAGTGATATGCGATTAGAGTGGGACCGTCTTGGTTAAGTTGTACCGTTGGACCCAAAGTACCGACAACGTCTCGGACATATTAAACTAAAGTTGACTGTAACGAGACATTCCTTTTCATATTGTCTTAACATGTATCTACGCTGGGTTAGTCAAAGTTACATGTACCAACCTGAAAACATTTCAGAGATAGAGGAAAGTACCATTGCAAATGTTAATTTTATGCCCCACCTACGATAGTAGAGGGGCATTGTGTTTTCTGGTCTGTGCGCCCGTCCGTCTGTCCGTTCGTCCATTCGTCCCATTTCAGGTTAAAGTTTTTGGTCAAGGTAGTTTTTGATGAAGATGAAGTCCCATTAACTTGAAACTTAGTACACTTGTTGCTTATGGTATGATCTTGCTAATTTTAAAACCAAATTAGACTTTTGACCCCAATTTTATGGTCCACTGAACATAGAAAATGAAAGTGGGAGTTTCAGGCTAAAGTTTTTGGTCAAGGTAGTTTTTGATGAAGTTAAAGTCCAATCAACTTGAAACTTAGTACACATATTCCCTATGATATGATCTTTCAAATGTTAATGTCAAATTATTTTTTTTACCTAATTTCATAGTCCATGGAACATGGAAAATGATAGTGCGAGTGGGGCATCCGTGTACTTTGGACACATTCTTGTTTAAACAATGATTTGACTTTACAAAATAAATTAAAAAATTTTTTTTTCACAGATTGTGTACAGTTCGTCGAAACAGAACTATACAGATTTAAATACTTTTCAATGTAAAATGCAGATAATCAAGCCCAAAAACATGACACAAACAAGCAGTTAACCATTGCCCAAGTTATTCAAGTTATCACTTGAGACTAAAGAGTAACCAATAAGTATCACCATTATAGTATATGGTCATCAATAGATTTGTTTCATTTTGATTGAAATCTCTTCAGGAACTTTGACTTCGACATATCAGCAGACATCATACTGTTTAACTTATCTTCAGTGTACATATATAGAAAAATATAAGAAAACAACTATTGTTCTTCACAATCAATGTTTGATAGTCATACTAAAAACCTTGCAGTGCGTTTTTATAAATTCCCCGAATTGAAACAAGGGCGGATCCAGGATTTTTGAAAGGGCGGCTTAATTTAACACAATTTAAAACGGAAGAAAACAATTGATGCTAAAATATTATATATTTCCAAATCAAAGGATGGTTGTTCACCTCAAGAATCCGCCACTGGTCACGATGTTTATGTTCAATCTCCAATAAGCAAATGTTGTCATTCAAGTTTAGAGTTTTATTTCCCTTTGAAATATTTCTTTGTTAGATGTCCCTTACTTGAATTAAGAAGTTTATTATAAAAAAGTTTACGGGGATGAATTGCATGTGTAGTTTTCACCATACCATAATGTTCTCCTTTTTTCTCATATGAAGTTGACAGAGTGTATACAGTTAACCGATAATTTTCTTGCTGAATAACCGTTGATCACCGTTGACTTCATTGTTTGGTTTTTAAGGGGATTTAGAGTTGACGACAGATCGGTTGCGTTTCTTTGATATCCATGACGTGACTTTGTACTTATACATCCCGTGTTATTGTTCTATGATAATTTTTGTTTTCTTGTACTTTATTTTGGCTTTGGTCAGACAATTTTGGTATTTTCAATCAGCTTTTCATTTTTTTTTTAAATTTGGATGTTCATATATAATGCCATCGGACATCAATGCAGATACATATTTCGAAATGCGCATCTGGGGAAGTAAAATTTGTACAGCTAATGTTCCTCCATTCAATGTATTTTTACTAAGTTTGTTATAAAGTCACATATTGGAAGTTCTTTGATGGCGCTTATTGAATAAGTATTGTTTTAAGTGCTTCAAATTCGTATTTAACGTACAAGAAATAATGAAATTATCTCGTAATTTCTACATTTTAATACAAATAATAGTAAAATTCACTACAAATTCCCAATTAGTCACAATAACATTTAAATTACATTTGAAACCATTTGCATCGTAAATTAATTTGCTAAGAATAGAATTCTGTTTTGAGCAGTTTTACTAAAAAAAAACCAAACATTTAATTTATTTCATGCTGACAAGATGCCGTCTGAAAATTCCAAATGTAATGAAATCTTTTAAAAGAAGGCTAAAAACAGATATATTTATCTAATGTTCACTAATGGCTAATTTTGTCAAATTCTGAAATAAGTGCACTAATTGTTTTAATAAATGGAAAAGCTATTAGAGGTAATAAAAAGCTGTAACTAAGAATTGGCTATGTCGTATTTTAAAATAAAAGATATTTTATATACATCTGTTTACACAATACAGTTTATGTTGGTGCTGCATATCAATAAATAATCTATATATATATATATATGTCTTGTTTTACAAAATTAAACATTTTCTAGTTTCGTTCCAGGGATTTTTCTTCTTATCTGGAGCAACAATAAGTCCATCATCTGGCGTTTTGTCTTCAATATAACACACCAACCTGCAAAGAAAAACGCATGTCAAAATTAAGCAACGATGCAATCAAAATCAGTTAAACAAACGATTTATAAAGTAAAACATCCCACATTGGTTTGGTTCTACATTATTAGCTTAGCCTTATGATACATATTTTCTGACATATACAGTTGTAGAAAAAAGACAACATAAGAACTGAGTATGGGGAGAGCTCACACATTTAGACAGAGGCAGTCTTTCGTGGAGAAGATATAGTTGGTTATATCGGAATAACAATTGTAAAAGGTCAATGTGTAACACCAGAACATTTCCTCAACATGGTTTTCTCTATTTAGAACGGTTTTGATGGGATCACTGATAATTAAGTAGTTATTTTCAGTTCAGAAATGTTGCTGCGTTAAAAGTCATGGCCGATGCGTGCGTCACGAGACTATGAAACGTCACTTACTCGTACCAAAATAGATTTTCTGACTTTACCATTACTCCTTAGTATCTTTCAAGCTGCTCTAACTTATTTATCACGTTTATCTGTTAATCTGTTTACTTCCTAAAAGGTCGGACATATCATTCATGTTCACTTCAGTGAAAGTCAAGATAATCTGGTAGTCGAAAGAAGCAATAATTCAAATAATAAAAGCTTTCTTTTACTGGAAAAAGTAATTATAAGAATGTATACTTGTCATGTTGAAGATGAGACAGTGCGCACCGTGCTAAAATCATGAGAGGGTCCCGTAATTTAATATGGTGTCATATATCTACAGAACAATCATTTACAAATTACAAAACTGTCTAGTGGTGCTAGAACTCTAGACAGAAAAATCATTGCTACAGGAAAAACGGTAGATAATATATCATATTTATTTAAATGATTGTCAGTTATTGAGAATGCGAAGTTGCACACAATACCTGGGGAATTGAACATTCGAATCAGAATTAAACCATTTCTATACAATACAGACATATCAACCACAGTTAACGCAGTTTACTACCTTATGAATTTTGAGATCGAATATAAATAATATGCATTTGCATTTATTAACTTCCAAACTTTTGATTGTATGCTCTCTGTTGTGGTTTCCAGCGTATGAGAAAAAGATTACCACAAAGACATGTGTCGTCCGCAATGCAATCGGGTGACCACATTTCCTAACACCTTCTATGTCCATCAACAAAAACAACAGTACCACATACCATATCAGAATTTCATTACTAGTCTAGTCATGGACTCCTGACCATAAATAATATAGATTGGCGACTATAATAACAGATACTCTCGAGAAAAATATCTCATTTTGGATGCAAGGAAATACCTATCAAAAAGCCTTGGTTTACATTAATATTGTATCATTTTGTTCAGGCTTTGTGATTTTTTTTGCCCAAGTTTTTTTTTGAGTTGATAGGCATTTCTAATTTTTTTGTCGCTCTTGGAGAAGTTTTATTTCAAAAACAGTGGACAAAACATATTTTTATCAATAGCTGGTTATCTTATATCAAACAAAAAAGCTTTAATGTTAGCTTCAATACAAAGTCTGATGGCCACAGACACGCGAAATAAACATAAAAAGCACAGTGTTTCCAATTTTGTACTTGAAAGATACATCTGTCAAAAAGCGGCGGAAATGATATAAAATAATGATTTCAATTCCGCACTAGAAATGATATATGTTTGTAGAGCAAATTTGCAGACAATAGGTTTTCCATGTAAATTTTGCAGTTTGCATCACGAAATCAAGAATAATTTTGCAACTAGTAAAACAAATTTAAATGTAGATGTCGACATTCATGGTTGTTATTTTTGCAAATAATTTAGAATTAATAAAATGAGATATGGGTACGTCAATGAGACAGCAACCCGAACGTAACTAATAAACAGAAGGGATTTGCAGGTCTTAAACAAAATTTGTCAAATTTTAAAATTACAAATTTTTTAAAGAAATGAATGTTTGCGCGCAGTAATTTATGATTATGAGTGGTAATATATTCAGCTACGTCGATGCATATGACTGTTTCTTAGGAGATCTTAGGAGAATCAACATTGTCGTCGGCATGGTTTGATCACCTATATAGCTAGTGGAAGAGTTTTGTAGTACGATTTCCTAAAAATATTTTTAAAGCCATGTTTTTAAAGTATCATGAACATTTTTCCGGTCAAGTTTTAAAGTAAGTGTTTTCTATTCATTTAATCTATAACAAAAACATGTTTGCATATTAAAAATCCCAATAAAAGTAAAATATGAAGACAAAATTATATGTTCTATGAAATACTAGTAATGTGTTGTGTGCGAAGACAACTTAAAGATGCAAATCACAAGCCTCTTCGATATCACATATAATTTTCCATAAAGAAGTATTGATATGTTCTAATTAGCCACGAGACTTCTACGGATCAAATATTAAAAAGATCTCAAAGCATTAAAAAGGTTTAACAATACAAAACGTTATCTTTTACACGTGATACATTTCCATGACAAATCTGTTTTAATAATCAGAAATCCAACATTTGATCTGACTAGAGAATTAATACTAGTAAGATCCGATAGAAAGACAGATCCTCTGTTGAAGAATCAATGACATAAAAGTATACAATTAAGGAAATACAATGGCACAGTGTGAATTTGAAAATCGAACATTGGATCCTGAAAAGCACATGATTAAATATATAGATATATAAACAATTCAAAGAAATCGCAATATGTATTGCTTTGAATTCTGAAGTCCTATTTTTAGAACTTGCTTAGACGAAAGAAAAATCCCAGATTAGAATTAAAGTTGCTACCTCAGTTAATACTCCAATAAAGATGTTTAGCAAGTCTTTTTACAGCGTCGTTTTCTTTTGGATTAAGTTCAAATTAAAAAAAAAACCAACAAATACTGCTAAGTACAAAATGTAACAAGCTATTATAGCTGACTATGCGGTATGGGCTTTGCTCATTGTTGAAGGCCGTACGGTGACCCATAGTTGTTAATGTCTGTGTCATTTTGGTCTTTTGTGGATAGTTGTCACATTGGCAATCATACCACATCTGCTTTTTTTATATAGACGAAATGGTTTGACTGTAAAACTGACTACAGACTCAAAGGCAAATTCCGTTTCCCTGTGACTATGATATATAAACGACTTCTATACAGTCTACCACTCTGTTTAATGTTTCATTAATTTCATTTACAGCTGAAGACGAGTGAAATGAGACATCTCCTTTATGTATTGTATTGTTTTTCATTTATGTCTAATACCAAAGCCTTAAACAATTATTTGAAACTTAATAATGTTCACATAAAACTAGCAAACAACCCTCTTGCTACTTATAACAATCAAATGCATTTTTGATTTGCCCAATATGTTGAACGCATGCAACATTCGGGAACAAAATATCATAATATCAAATTTATTGTTCTTCCCCGGTAGAATATACAGACTTCTGACTGCATTCTTCAATCAAAAGTCTTTTAGTTATTACTTTCTCTGCACTTCTGCTCATAAAAGATGGTATGTAATATTAAATTGAAAAGTGATATATTCGATGGTAGAGTTCATATGCACTGCAGTTAAAGTGCAAATCTGTCAATGGATCAAAAGTACAACTAAAGCAAAGCAAAGCAGTTGTTAACTATTATCTTTATGTATCTGTTTTGTCAGTTCATAAAAAAGTATTTAGCGTTGTAAATTTACTAAAATTACCAAACTTATAGACAACTTTCGAGTTCGATGCATTTCCGTCAAAAACTCTGGTTTTAGTGAACGTCATTTGCGCATTTAGGGGCGTCGTCACTTCCATTCCAATGTTGTTGGAAAACTATAATAATTCTATATTGTACGATTATTCGTCAAATTGAATTCTCAAAATTGACAATCAGCATTGCTGTCATTAGGGAATTGTCATTAAATACCTTCAGAACAACCATTATTTCTAGTTTATCCTGTACATTGACAATCACTAAGACGCTTGATGAACGTAAATAGTGCAGGGATACTGCAGGCGACCCCCTCTATCTGGTAAATGACGTCATAAAGGCGCTTATAATTGACCAGTTTTTTTCCGGTGACGGATGAACTCGAAAGTGGTCTATTGATAAAAGGGATAGTTTAATTAAAGTTATTACGTCGTGCCTGTAACCCTTGTTGTTGACCAACTATATACATCGTATATAAATGTATAGTGCCGAAAAAAGCGGAGACGTCACTGAATTTGGTCTAATATGCGTTTTTTTCATTGCCAAATTGACAAAACTTTACACCATCAATTAAGAACAATGCAAGGATTTTAACGATTACAAATTAACCTTATCGAAAATGTACTTTAATTTATTAAGTTTAAAGATAAAGCAAAACGCATTCTCATTTTTATACATAGGCGAAGGGGGAAGGTTGGTACCTATATTTAAACGTTTAAACACGCTGTATTTGTTCGCACCGGTCCTAAGTTAGAAATCTGATGTTCAGTAGATGTCGCTTGTTTATGTGGTTCATTTTTGGGGCCCTTTTGTAGCTTTCCGATTGGTGTGATCCTAGGCTCCGTATTGAAGATCGTACTTTGACATATAATGGTTGACTTTTACAAGTTGTGACTTTGAAGGAGAGTTGTCTCGTTGACACTCATATATCTATAGAAATACATTTAGCTCGGCATATTGGAAACAAAAAAATCCATTGATATAATGAAATCCTACACTTATACGGACAACATAAATTGTTTACTTCTGAAATGCCAATCTCTTTTTTATTCATAAGCCTTCGTTTGATTACTATTTGCACTCATGGATAATTTTACATTCATTCATTTCGTTCAGGCTGTCAAGAAATACATCTATATAAACAGCTATTTTTGCTATCAATACAAATAAACGAGAAAACCTCAGACGAATTCCTCCAGGAATAATAGTTGTTTCTGTTGGCACAAGTGACCATAAGATAAGAAAATTGTTCGTTTAAATCGACATCTTCCTTGTTCAATTTTTAAAACGAATATTTTTTGAAATAATAAAGCACAATTTTAAAAAGAACAGCCAAACTCGTCTATAGTTTTATCAAAAGTACAAAACTGTTCTTTTTGAGTCAGAGTAATATGATGGAAGAATACAATATATTGATCTTAAATATCTTCTAAAATTCAATAGTTCAAGATTAGGCGGAGGGTTGAGCATTCACAAACATGTTTAATCTAGCAACATTCTTATATGCCCGCCCCAAGTCTGGCGCGTGTAATTAAGTGATTTTCTTTGGGTCATGTCTGTTTTTCGTTAGTTTTTCTTATTTGATTCGTTTCACAAATTTTTTTTAAGTCAGTTGCTTAGATGCATGGCTATTCGGAAAGGGTTTATCTCATTATTAAAGGCCGTACACTAACCTACAATTGCTTTCAATTATCTTCATCAATTCAAGTCTGGATGATACTTGTATCATTGCCAAAAAGACTTCACCTTTTACTTTTTTAAGCTTAGAGAAAACTAGAAGAAAGTTGAAACCCCTTTTGTTCTTGACAATTGATTTTCTTAGATAATACAAAAGTAAATCCTTCTAGGCCGTCCATTTCTAATGCCTGTCAATTCTAAAATTTGTCGACTTGAGTTTAAACCTTAGTTAAAGTAAATTTACCTTATTCATATTATTCATAAACTGAACGCTTGCGACAAAAAATCAGGAAGAGAGGCGAATGATATCATAGGAACATTCAAGCTCATAAGTAAAAAATAAACAGAAAACGCTACGGTAAAAATAGTAAAAGACAAACAGACAAACAGACAAACAGACAAACAGACAAACAGCAGGATATAAAACACATAATCGAAAACTGAAGACTAAACAACACTAAGTTAAACCCCATAAGAAAACCTTGGGATCTCAGTTGCTCTGGAAGAGTAAGCAGATCCTGCCCCAGATATAGCACTCGTCCTGTTGCTTGAGTAAGTACAAACCCGGTGATAAATCTAATTTGGTAGATTATATTCGGGTGTAAGATTGTGGTTACAACGATTTGATTGATTGATTGATTGATTGTTGGTTGCTTTACGCCGCATTAGCACAAAAAGGCTATATCGCGGCGATACAACGATTTGAACATAGCCATAGTCATATGTGAAACAGATATTCCGTTACCGTCAATATCCTTCATGACATCGTAGGGATGATTTCAAATTCACCATTTGAAAATCTTGGTTTAATGGTGTCTTTGTGAACAACAACACTCTATCAAGAAAATCATAATAGGAAACGTAATCCCTGGAATTTCATATAAATCGTGAGACATATATTTCATATGCAGTGGTACTTGAATGATGCTACAAAGAAATGGAAAGTTCATAATTGTGAAGCTGAAATAATCTCTTTTGTCGCAATGTTGTGTTCGCAAACCAATCATAGTTGTTTTAAATTCATAGACGTAGTTAGAGATACGATGCAGACTAAAATTTTATTGATGTATCTTTTATTTCAAGTTTGACGGAATAGACCCTTTGTTCTCATAGTATGAGAACAAATCATGTCATTTAGCCTCCTAGTTGCCTTGCAATCATTCTAGGACATTCAAAAGTTATTCGTCTGAAATCAAAAAACCATTTTGATTTGACATTTTAATCATTTTTTTTTCAATTACAACACATCATTATCAATTGTAACATAGCTTTCTTTAATTTTAAGATGCCATGATTTAATGATAAACAATTGAAAAGGTCATATCATTTCATTTTTTTAGGTCATTTGATCTTGCAATCTCTAGAGACTGTTCATAACTTTGATATCCACTCTGACGGAAAGTGTCGTTAGTATGATTCCCTGATCATATTAAAAAGTAATATTTCATTACGTTACATCTTTTTCTACATGAAAAAAAGTAGTTATGCAAATTTTAGTTTTTTTTATGTTAGAATATGGACTGTTACAATCATTTGGAAAAGAAAACACAAGAGTTCTATTATTGAATATGATATCTGTATTACAAGAAAATTGGCAGTTATGAACGCGTCATGGACTTGGACAATCATTAACAATATGAATATGGTAGTGGTTGTCGTTTGTTGCTGTATATCATATTTGTTTTTCGTTCATTATTTTATACATAAATCAGTAGTTTTCTAGTCTGATTTGTTTTACATTTGTCCTTCCCCCAAAAAACCCTTTTGAAGTTTAATAGGTATGTCTTTGATTTGGTAAAATTATTGTTATCAGAATTCCCACTGGTTTTTGAAAGTAAAAACTAAAAAAACAATGCATTATATGGTTTACCAAGTTATAAAGGTTTACTGTATTATATGTACAAGTATCGGAAATATATAATTTTTTCTCCCACTCCAATTAGTAACTTTATAGAAGTTCTTTTATTTCTCGATTCTACAAGAGGTCAAGAGGTTTTGTTGAATTTATATTGTGCTACAAGAAATGTTTAAAAATTATATATCACCATTTGTTTTGCAGTAAAACGATTACCAAAGCGAAAACCATTTTAGAACTTCACTTCAGAAAATGTCATTGAGTGGAGACAAAATTGTTTACTGGAGCGTCATTAATCATAAGCAGAAAGCTCAACATCATTGATAACTGTTAAAACGGTTAATAGGAAACTGTCGGAGAGTTTTGACCAAGAAAATAAAACAATCTACGTGCTGTCAGTATCCCTATACATATAGACAATGACTGTTAAGGGTGTTTAAATATCAGTCCTTGTACGAGACTAAGAAACAAGTGTAATGCAAGCTCGATTTTCTTTTCCTTTTTTTTGTATGAAACCTTGTCTTTTTATTGGTATATTTTATGTGATTAGTGCCAACCTGATGACTCAAGCCTTTTCCTATGTCAAAGAAAGGGGAAGAGTTTTGCGTTCAAAAATATGTTAAATTCCCGCCACATTATGTATGTGTGTGTGTCCAAAGCCATGAACCCGTTTTTCAGTGGTTGTCGTCTGTATTTAAGAATTGAATGCTTCTTTTTGTAAATTTATTGGGTTGTAAAAGCGTTGACCGAAGTACATTTTGTAAGAAGCGCGGAAGCGCTTCATTCTAAAAATGTGCGCACGGTCAACGCTTTTACAACCCTATAAAGTTACAAAAAGAAACATTCAATACTTATAATTACATTTTTTAGCTATGATCATAAAAACACTAATTTTATATATGTTTTTATTTAATTCGCCTGTGCACTTTATTGTTGGACCACGTGTTATCATGAATGAAAAGTTGTATTGACCAATGCAACTGCTTACGGAATAACGCGTGATGTGCAGTTAGCCAATCAGAATAAAGTATTATAATGAAACATACATCTAATGTAATTATTTTGTTTTAGTATATACAAATCCGGCCATTGTAGTCCAGCAGGTAAGTCCAAAATATTTGTATAATTGATAACTTTATGATAATAGCATGAAATTTTGTACAGTGTTAGTTTTTATGCTAGTAGATATTTTTGATATAGAGCCAGCAAAAAATTCCAACATGGCCGCCAAAAGTTAAGATGGCCGACACAATTTACTGGGAATACAACAACATATGATTGACAAACTCAAGAGTTCATGATCAGTACATATTGACGTCTTGTTTCCAAAAGAAGTTCAGGATATTCGTTTTTTAAAATATTACCAGGTTTTAAGATTTTTTTTAACATTTCTTCTCGCAATTAATATATACATCTTCCCCGTGTAACATCTACAAAAGGCGTTAAAATATGAAATATGAAAACTAATTAAAAATTTGATGTATTGTTTAAATCATTAGTTTGATTGTTGCCATATTATGGAACACTGTTTAAGCATTAGAATAAATACAAAAAGTGGTGAATTTTAATAATCGAAAAGCCTTCTTTTATTGAAATGTTTGACCATACCCAAACCTATATCGACTGAATTCTTTCAATTTCAATCACATACAACTTTAAAAAAATAATTTTACAATAATCTGATATAAATCAGTAGTATTAAAATACATACTGGCAACAGTAGTATACCGCTGTTCAAAAGTCATAAATCGATTGAAAGAAAAACAAATCCGGGTTACAAACTTAAACCGAGGGAAACACATCAACTATACGAGGAAAACAACAAAAAACACAGAAACTGAAGTGCAACAAAACCAAACGCTAACATACAAGGAAACGGAGTATTTGATAACAACTGCCATATTCCTGGTTTGGTACAGGATATTTTAAGAAAACATGGTGGGTTGAACCTGGTTTTTGGGCTAGACAACCGTCCCTCTTATATGGCAATGTTGAGAAAAATATTGCTAAAATGACAAAACTGCATGACAGGAATACAGAACGAACAAACGCAAGAATTTTCAGCACAGAGAATCACATACATACATAATATAATAATACATTACTTACATATGTAAAACGCAGAATAACGACGAACATCTTTCATTAACAACAGTACAGTACTGGCGTATTTTTGTGGCGTATATATAATTTTGAAATTCATGTAATTTAATGAAACGAGATTGAAAGTTAACAATTACCTTCACAACACTAGTCCAAACAATTAAATATCATGATAATGACCGTATTGAAAGGCTATTTTGAATTTATGCTGTGACGACGTCATAATTATTTGGACTAACACAATACTGTATTCATGGGAAATGAAAACAACTCAATTATACTGCTAAACAAGCCCTTTGTGAAGTATACCGACAATACATAATTCAAACCACTAACGATAAGACATAACACGATATCAAATCAAACTCACAATAGAAACATTATAACTATATACATAAATGATGGACGCATAAATACCGACACACGTCGTATTGCAAAGAAAATTGACATTCGGCAAAACAGTCATATTCGGGATAAGTTCACGTTAAATACCTATTAGACAGACGTCATAAATGTTATAAATACATA
The DNA here is from genome assembly GCA_037788925.1 of Mytilus galloprovincialis. Lineage (NCBI taxonomy): Eukaryota > Metazoa > Mollusca > Bivalvia > Mytilida > Mytilidae > Mytilus > Mytilus galloprovincialis. The sequence goes on along the minus strand of CM075337.1, from coordinate 49,528,930 downwards.
CATTTAACCGTCTGGCTCATCGAATGCCATTTCTGTTGCTTCAGTTTAGAAAAATAGAATGTAAAGATTTTCCAGAACAAGTCTATCAATTTTTTTAAGTAAAAAATGTTCGTTGACTCAAATATATTTGCCCTTCTTATATATCCAACTACTATATTGCTTTTTTTCATCTTATCCCTGTTTTATACCACTGCTAGTTGATAATGAATATAACAATAAGATGTGGTTTGATTGACAATGAGAATCACACAGATAGCCACCAACCAGAGTCCACGTAGACTTAAGACTATAGGTCACTGTACGGTCATGCAACAATGAACAAAACACTTATTTGATATGCAGGATGTTATATTGATTAATATGGGCAAACTTTTAACCTTAGTTTATGCTTTGTTTATACAACGAACACCAAAGTCACGCACTCCGATACCAAATCAATTACTCAGCTTGAAATGAAAATAAATATTAATCATTCTCGATGATAAGAAATTAAGTACTAGTTTTGATAATGAAAATCGGCCATTTGCAAAATGACAATCTAGATTCCAATTACTATTTGCATACACTATTAGCTTTCTATTTACAATTTACAATTAAGCCGACAAAGACGAAAAACGCTTAAAACAAATACTTTCACGCACAGTGTCGTTGGCCGTAAAACGTTTGTTAGTTGTAACTTGTTTGTCAACGGCTATGGTTTTATGCTCACTCAGTCTATCAGAGGCCTTCCAGTGGGAATTGAGATAATCACTTGTTACACATTTCGATACATAAAATGAAACTTTCTGTTTACAAAGCTTTAAAGGAATTTGTTTTAAATATTTTTTTATACCATCACTTACAACAGTGTAATTTTTAAGAATGTTCAAAGCTGATATCATTAAATAATAATAAAAGAAAAATGTTTATCCATTGTAAAAAAAACTTTATTAATTAAGAGAACAAACACATTTACGATGTGATCATTTAAAAATGCATATACATGTGGTTTTTGTTTGTGGAGAGTTCCGGATAGTTAAAAAGTCTTTTAATGTGTTTGTTTAATACCATAAATCGATTCATTCATTCAAATATTTGTCAGTTTGCCTTAGCTTCAAGTCCCACATAATTTCTCACGAATTTTGTATTTTCTTACAAAACTTATATTCTTGTGATGTATTCTTTTATTGAAGAATAAATGTTACACCTTTTTTTTGGTTTTGTTTATGTCTCGTTGACGATTAAGACAATCTGACTACCCCTTTATTCATATTTAGTTTTAGTCCTAGTCAATGAATGGCCGTAGGTACACTGTTATGAATTTCATTCTATATGAATTGAAAAACATCACAAAGACTTCCTTGAAAAAATCAGTTGTTCTGCTTGATCCCGCATATTTTTAAACTTAATGTTTTTTCATTATATGTTATATCTAAATAAAAGCCATAACTTTACAAGTTTACGGTAGTTCTGAATAATTGATGTTTCGTTTCAATCTCCAATTTTAGGTTGATGTTTGCCAGAAAAGGGTATTACATTCTTAACAGAATAGTGCCATGTATCGTTCTTCTGACATTATTACCAATTGCATTATTAAAATTGAGAATGGAAATGGGGAATGTGTCAAAGAGACAACAACCCGACCATAGAACAGACAACAGCAGAAGGTCACCAACAGGTCTTCACTGCAGCGAGAAAATCCCGCACCCGGAGGCGTTCTTCAGCTGGCCCCTAAACAAATATATATACTAGTTCCTTGTATTTCATCATGCATAACAGGAGATGCATTTCCTGTCTATGTACCGCCGTTTGTTATAGACGATACCGAGAGGTTTAACTCCCACTGCTTCGTATAAAATTATCATGACTTCGCAAAAAAAGAAGGAGAGGGAACCAAAGGTACAATCAAAATTCATTGCCCCTAGACATAGTTTGCTATCAAATGGATGATTGAATGTAAAACTTAAATGTAAAATTTGAAAAAAGGACAACCTACGGCCTGATTTATCCTAAATCATAAACAATAAACGAATAAGGTATTTGAAACCAACTAGAAACGACAACCTCTGGATTACAGATTTGAGGAAAGCAAATCAGTAAAGAAGTTAGCGGGGTTAAAAGATATAAGAAGATGTGGTATGAGTTCCAATGAAACAAATTTTAATCTAAGTCTAAATTTGTAAAAAAAATAAACTATTCTTGGTCAAATTATGACCTTCAACACCGAGCCTTGGCTCACACCGTACAGAAAGCTGTAAACAGCGCCATAAATGACTAGTGTTACACTATTTAAAGTTTTCTTTCAAACAGAAAACCAACGGTCAAATCTATTTTGATAACGAGAAACACTTATGAACCAACGACAACCACTGAACAACAGGTTCTTGGACAGGACATATGCAAACACATGCAACGTTTTAACATGCGCCAACCTTCATCCTTACCTAACACGGTGGTATAACATTACAATATAGACAGACACACTATGAGATATCAATTCAAATGGCTTAACTTGATCAGAAAGAAATATCAACAAAACAAATAAAAAGTTAAATCACAAAAATACTGAACTCCGAGGAAAATTCAAAACGGAAAGTCCCTAACCAAATGGCAAAATCAAATGATTTTGATTTTGTAAACAAGTAAACATACATATTTTTCATGTTTGTAAGAATTCACAGCTTCCACTAACCATAGACAGTGCCGTAACAGCACAACATAAAAAACAAAACTTAATGGTGACCTTCTGCTGTTGTTTATTCTATGGTCGGGTTGTTGTCTCTATGACACATTCCCCATATCCATTCTCAATTTTATTAAGCTATACAAATCAATTGGAAATTGCCATACTCATCGGACCGGTCCTACACACGATATACAACATATAAAAAAAGACAAAATACACAAGGTATAGATGGCATTATTGACAGTTAAGTAGTCAACACTTCGGTGTCGACATGAATATCATTAATGTGGTCATTTTATAAATTTCCTGTTTACAAAACTTTGAATTTACCGAAAACATAAGGATTTTCTTATCCCAGGCATAGATTACCTTAGCCGTATTTGGCACAACTTTTTGGACTTTTGGATCCTCAATGCTCTTCAACTTTTTACTTGTTTGGCTTTATAAATATTTTGATATGAGCGTCACTGATGAGTCTTATGTAGACGAAACGCGCGTCTGGCGTACTAAATTATAATCCTGGTACCTTTGATAACTAATTAGTTTAAAACCAACGTTTAGCCGTTTAGCTAATAAATAAACCATGTTATTAATAATCAGTAGAAGTGGTGTTTTGTTAAGATTATTATGAGGTTAAGCCATACACGTTATAACATGGGTAGCAGTACAAAAATAAGTATTATAACTAATTGAAAATAACGCTTAGAAAAATCACGTACGTTCGAAGTGCTTTTCTGCATTTACTTTCATCGAGAAAGCGCAAATCAAAAATATTGAAAGACCTAATTAAGCGAATAGCTATCTGATCAAAATAAAAGTTACACACAAATACATCCATCTAAGGTCAACTGAACAGAGGGATATAAAACTAAATTTTCTGAATGATTTCTTTATACTTCAACGGAGAATTTAGCAAACAGCGCAAATTAAATCAGTTTAATGTTTAATAGAGTTTTATCTTGGAGTAATAACAAATGCCAACAAACGTACTTGTGTCTCAGAGAATATGGGTTCCTCTAACAATATCTTTTTATTACCCTTTTTAATTACTTCTTTGTCTTCGATAGCAATTAAATAACAAATTCTCTTTGGTATAGTAGAAAAAAACAGAACCAATTCTCCATAAATTTTATTCCCAAGAGGATTTTCTAACTTTCCTTCAATCTTTACCTAAATTTTCTGTATAACTTACTGTAAACCAACTTATTTACGCGACTTCCACGAAATGAAAAATAGAAATAATATAAAACGTCGCGAATATGTAAAACTTTTTTAATTGCATCAAGAAAATTGAAAATCGCAAAATTACATCGCCGCGAAGTGGACTAAAAAGGACTAAACGTAAAATGAACTATCTACGAAAACACGTTGATTTATAGTATTCATACACGTTCAGTATGAGTATTTTCGAGCATTATTGTCGATTTAATGCAATTTTATGCGACTGTCATAAAAGTGAGAGGTTAAGCTAGCTAATCCACCATTTTCAAAATAAAGAACCGCTTGTACCAAGTTGTTTTCCATTCGTTTGATGTGTTTCAGCTTTAAATTTTGCTATTTGATAAGGGAATTTCCGTTTTAATTTTTCCTTGGAGTGGTTTATTTTTGTTGATTTACTTTTTTTTCTTTTTTATAAATGTTAAAAGATACATCAAAACAGCATGTTGAAAGAATTTTTGCAAATTTTGAGAAATTATGAAAAACGATGTTAATAAACTCATCATAGATATCAGAACTACATTTTGTATTTACGCCAGACGCGCGTTTTGTCCACAAAAGACTTATCAGTGACGCTCGAATCCAAAAAAGTTAAAGAGGCCGAATAAAGCACGAAGTTGGAGAGCATATGAAGGACATTGTTCACTAAAAGAAAAAAATGTTGAAAATAATTCTATGTATAGATAAGAATAGTCTTTAATACACAAATTCAATCATTTTGGTTTTAAAATTCAATATTGTCTCTAACAGCTGTGTGTTCCACTAAAAATCAATTTGATGATATGGAAATATATAAAACGTTTCCGTATTTTTATAACATATATATATGACTCCTTGGTATTAAAATTCCAGTACGTTAAAGCTTTATAGTTTTGACACTTTGGGTGAAATAATACAAGAGACATATTGACCCCACTCCTTTTACTAAATTGATTACTCCCCATACTCAATTGAAATGCATTGACCAATAGTTAAAGAAAACTTTTCATTTTCCTCATTAAGACATACAATCATTTTAATATAATATTTCATTTGTTTCTATCGTAGAAGGGAGGTTTATTACTAATTGTCAAATTAAATCCCATGCAAATATGGCCTTAAACCATTTTATTGTTATTTCTAAGAAAAAGATAAACATTCTCTAAGGCGAATTTCAAGGTATAATGACGTTAACAATTTAAGGATTGATATCTCAATAGAAAATAGATGGATATGTGTGTTAATGTTCGTGCTAATTGGTTTATAAATCTTCAATACAGCTATACGTTATGATTATCTTTTGTAACAAATCCCTTGTTAATGTTCATATTCATTTTCTGCGATAATTCTACAATCGTTTCATCAATATCAGTGCTCAAAGCAAAAAGATATCATCCATCTTGTAAACGTCTCTATTGGGAAGAAATGACTAAATCTTTTAAAATAGGATATTAACAAGGACTTAGTCTATTTGTATATAAACAGTTAAAGCTGATTTACCTATCTCATATCACGGCTGATGTGTCACTAATGAGACCAGATGTGTTTGGCTCACATTGGAGCGATCAGTCATTGATTGATTCAGACAGAAAGCTGTTAGATATAGTTGCACTCCCTCAATGTATGTCGATCAACTAAATACAACACATATATGTATTTAAGGAATGACTGTAATATTTTTTCTGTCTATGAAGAAATAACATAAAAAATTTGGTGCACACTGAATAACGCGCGTAGCGGGTTATTTAACAGTGTGTACCACATTTTGTATGTTATTTCGATTAGACAGAAAAAATATTACAGTCATTTCTTATAATTTAATTCTAAATTCCATTTTTAACCGTAGAACACCATGAAAAAACGTTGATGACGTCACGGTCACATGACTAAATTATGTCTATGGGCTCATTACAAAATAACGTCAGTCAATCAGAAGACGCGTTACATCCAAAATTAAATTATTATTAGATATATCCACGACCCCGACTGGTTGTATCTTATTCAAATCAAGCATGCATATCCCTTTGATAATTGTTTTGCCTCTCTTTTATACAGTGATATTATGATTGTACAAAATAGTAGCATTTAATAATTTTGTAGGTTTTCCGCAAATTTGACCTTATGGGCCATGGAAAAGCAAGATCCATTAGGGATATTCAAATTTTATTTAACAAAGATACTGAACTTCGAGGAAAATTCTAAACGAAAAGTCCCTAATCAAATGGCAAAATTAAAAGCTCCAACATATCGAACGAAACATTTATACATTCAATTGAATATTGGTGAAATAAAAAAATCATACTTTGTTTTATTTTACAGTTGTCTGTATCTGACATTGCCAAATGTATGAAAACAATCAGTCATCATATACTGTTGTTTTTTGTATATTAAATAGTAACTACAAAATCTTGTTCCTTATGTTGACAAACGGATAAAAACTTAATGTAAACAAGGAAAACAAATCGAACAGTTACCGAATTAGCTTCCGTAATATGACATAAATGTCCCATTGTAAAATTGCGTTTGGTTTTATTAGTCTTTTCCTTATTGAGTTACAATTTCAACATATGTAAAAAGTAAAATAACAAAAATATTGCACTCCAAGGAAAATTCTAAGCGGAAAGTTGCTAAGTAAATGGCAAAATCAAAAGCTCAGGCAGACAAAGTAATGATAAACTATTATTACCTTAGTTTAACAAAGGAAAACATGCGTTTGAACAAATCTGTAGATTGTTTTGGATTTTTAAAGGGATAGTCTCGGTATAAAGAAACTGTCATTTCCAAGAAAATTAATAATTTGAAACCCAGAAGCAGACGAACAATTATAGTTAAATTTCTTCAAACAATGGACCTGTTTTAGTATATTACTGAACAACTCGTAAACATACAAGGCTTCATAATTCAGAGTTCTAGAAATGTGTTTAGTTTACATAAGACAAACCACTGTCGTTCGTTTTAAAACATTATGGAGGTTATAAAACCAACAATTCCGAAAAGTTGGTTTCTCATTTCGACATCTATCTGCTGGACTTGATACAACTTAGTGTGTCGATTAATATCCAGCTAGGATAATAGCCGTAATAATTAATGAAAGGTCATCTAAAAAGAGTAGTGTAAACTAAAGGCTCAACCAGGAACGAAACGTCATCAGCAGGAACATCGACCATTTAGATATAAAACTAATTTCATTTACATGAGTTTATAAAATGTGAATCAGGTTAAGTACTAGAAATTTTAAACGCTGTAACTGAAACAATCTAAGCACAGCATACACAGCAAGCCAATAACTGTCAACCACAGCTCGGAAAAATAATTTGATAACGATATACATGACATATGCGTCCTCTAACCAATGGAAACAGTGATAACAAAATATACTTATATCGGGGTTCTTTGAAATGTATGACTAATACAATTTCAGAAAATTATTTTTTTTCCTTGTGAAGGATCAGTTTCATTATCAGAATCAATGTACTACATAGAAATCTATTTGTAATGATATCTCTTCATTCAGATAACAGAATGAATAACCTAAAAAGTACAGGTACACTTGTACTTATCCATAGAAACAAATTGAGAAAAAAATGATGTAAATATTTTAAATGATACGTTTATTATTTATATATGTATTCTATTAAATAAATTAATTAAAATAAACTAGCTCTGCTACGAAAAGCTCGAAAATTATAAACTCAAATGAATATTTAAGAAAGAAAGAAAACAGTGTGGCGGAAAATGAAATAATAAATGATCTATTGAGTAAATTAAAAGAGCCCAGGAAAATGAAACTACAAATTAACTGTTTAATATATTTAAAGATTGGAAAAAAAAAGAAAGAATAAATGGTCTATTGAATAAATTTAAAGAGTGGAAGAAAACAAAAGTATAAATGAACTATTAAGTTAAAAGTAAAAAAGAGGAAGAAAATAAAAGAATAGATGAACTAGTGAGTTAACTAAAAGAGTGGGGAAAAAATGAAATGATAAATGATCTATTGAGTAAATTACAACAACAGTGGAAGAAAATTGAAAGTATAAATGAACTATTGAGTAAATTGTAATGTTAACTACTTACTCTTTAATGGCATCAGACATGCTCATCCGTTTGATTTCTTTATGAAATCTGAGAGTTTCGACTTGTCGTTTTAACTCGTCCCTGTCCATTCCAAACATTGACATGTACCTTTTCTAAAATATGCTCGTGGATTAAAGAAGAAATTGTAATCGTGTACAATAGAAATTCATCAAAATTTATGATTCCTTCGGCGATCAATAAATGATCATTTTCAGTTAATTAAATTGACCGTACATCACATCCTCATACTAAACAATAGACTAAGTCAAAATGTAATTCCAATAATATGTGACTTGAAAACGCTAGTAGCAAACAAAATTAAAAATAATCCGCAAATTTTGTCAACATTCGGTACTAAGCACGTTAAATAAGATTGGTCAATTGGTCTGTAAAATGCGTATCGGAATCTGAAAATAAAGCGTTTGCTTAATCAGGTATCAGTAGCAGAAATGAAGGTTTCCAAGTATAACAGGGAAATTGATCGATATCCTGGTTTTAGGAAACATACACAGAGATTTATAGTATTGACACAGTTTCAGTGTATAGAGATATGACCAAAACACATATTCCTTAAGTGATTTGGAAATGTATAAAAGATAGCAATATATCGGGAAAATGAAGCTTCTAATCTGTCTTTGCATTTTGTTAACAAATTTGAGGTAACAGTAGTTTATCTCATAAATATATAAGAAGATTAAAATGCCATGAAAAATAAGAAGACAGGGGGAATTATATCAGCTCCAAAAAATGTTACAAAGTATGCGTTGACAGGGAAACCGTCTCCTTCTTAGCATGCATCAACCACCTCGCTACATAAGCCACACTCAATCAAATTGTCACAAACCAGACTATAAGTTATTCAAATTATGGAAAAAGAGCATCCACGTTTATGAACGATATCACACAACAAAGAAGTAATATCGAGATAACTTAGAAAACTAAAACAATCTTGTTCATGCTTAATTGTTAGTACTAATTGCATGGCAGTGCAATAACGGATGTATTAGGTACACAACAACGAGACTATCCGATAATTCAGGTTAGAATTTGGTCACTCTCTTTGAAAATAGTCAGGTGTCTAAACAGTCAGCTTGTAATTTTTTCAGTTTTCCCATAGTCTTAAGACTGTAAATATTAATACATATGCAATCAACACAAGCTTCTCCAAATTACAACAAAACTAAAATAAATTATAAATTACAAAAAAATCTGGATTGGTTTTTCATTGGATAAATGTAAAACTAGTTATGTTAAATCTCATGCTCTGTTTTCATATCGATTCAGTGGATTAAAAAAACGTACAAAACCGATCATGTAATATACAACTAATGAGATACAAAATATTGTCATCGTAGAAATTTTTTCAATTTATATGTACCAGCTTTAGACATAGGACTTCAAACTAGGCTCACAAAGCTTTCCGTCCTGTTTCGCAGCAAGAACACACAAATTGTAAATGTTCTGAAAAGGTCTGCATTTTATTTCTATTCTAAAAATTAAGATTGACATGTTCTCGTTTAGTTTGTTTAAATTCAAATAGTTTGGTATTTTGATAAAATTCCGGACGGCGTAAGCCGGACCACAAGAGGGACACCAAATGAAATACATGTGGCTTGTAATACGTTAATAGTTTTAATAGCATTACTCTTTGCACAACATAGAACAATATGTGTTCATCATATACAATTAACTTAAGTAAAGGCAGCAGTAATTTACTGAAGTTCAAAAATCGCAGATCGATTTATTGCAAGCAGATACAGATCAAAATTTTAAAAAAATCAGAGGGAATTATATAAACTCTTAAAGGGAAAATTCACGATTTTTTACTTATGGTTTAAATATGTTCATTATGACATAATATATATATTCACAAAGTTTTATCGCTATAAGTGCAGTAATAAAGGAGAAATTCAATAATTAATGAAAAAATATCAACTACTTCCTGTAGGTCGTGACGTTTTCTCCTGATTTTTGCATGCCGGGATTTAAAAAAGTCTTGGTTTTTAATCATATTTTAGCGTAATCGTAAGCGCGCCGATGACTTATGCTTTATCTAATAACCATCCGATAATAAGAAGATAAAACGCACAGACGTTCAATTGTACTCATTCGTGAGATAAATTATCTATGTTAAACGTATATATTCGAATTATTTTTGTAGACAACACAAAAAGTTATAAATTTATTTTTAATAAATGCATTTTCGGACTGATAAGGTGAACAAATTAAAGTACAATAATCTGTAAAGACAATATGTTGGTGTACTCTTATTGACCTTTTACTATCTCTGCTATGACTAGGTTTATACGATGTGTGTATTCACGGTTCTGTGGCAATACTCGTAGATGGCTTGTTGAAAGGTAAATTGTTATTTGCACTTCGGTATTTAACCACGCCTCTAGGGCACACCTTGCCAGGTGTGACTGTCTATTCGGATCAGTGGTAGCATTTAATACACACATTAAAAATACATATTCAAGTTGGTGACAAATAAAAATTGATCGCCGTAGAATTATTTAATTATATTTGGTGCTATTATTTATTTGAATTCAAATAAGTTAATTTACTAAGAAATACACAATTTTCGGTTAAAGACGGGAAACTTAATTCATATGTCAAAATGAAATGATATACAAGTCTTGTCCTTGATTTATGTCTCATAAAAAAGGGGGATTTAGAAATTAGAAATAGCTTTACTAAATCATTTTTATTGGTCTTTATTAGGCGAAAAAATATACGAGAACACTTACATTTAGACTTTTGAAAGCCATGTATTAATTAATATCTGAAACTATCTGAAGATAACTCTACCGAAGCGGAAAATAATATGTACGAATAAAGAAAAAAATACTTTTGTACTTAAGAGGTTTAAAAAGTTGACAGGAAATATAAGGATCTTCATGGAATGGAATCGAAAAATTACGAATAGATATTCTTTTCAAGTGTGAAAAACGTCAATCAAATTTATTCATAATCGGGAACGTCCTTATTAAAATCTGAGACATCTATAATAGTCGTCGTCTCCCAACGTATATATATACTTAAATAACTATTTGACCAACGATGTTTAAAATTAAAAGACAACGAATTTAATGTTATCTTTCCCTATTTTTGAATGTTATTATAAGTCTGTTCAACTTGCAAGAATACCCCTAAAGCGGACAAATATCCGACAAGCAGTTTATTCTTTAAATTGCTGTCATTGAATATCAAGAAAGAAAATAAATCCCGAAATTGATACTCAATAGTTTTCCTAGAAAATATTCACATCCCTTGGGGATTATTAGTGTACGTCCAGTTGCATATATTTTACATGAATGTCGGAACAATTGTGATGATGACGAATTTCGTCCTTTATTCGAGAACAATCTAATTGGATATATAAATCTGTGAGTTTACTATGTTCTTAACTTCGATGAACCAAAGAAAGTTATAAATTGACCTGTATTTAAATCAAATTGTTTCTTTTTTTCTTCTTCTTCTTTTGGTATACAATAGTCTACCGAATTCGTTGATTACATACTGTTGGCATACGTGGACTAGTCTTTACAAAACTTTTACCACAATTTACACAAAATGTATGTTTCTTTCTTATGTTCAATGTATACATGTATACATATTTTAAATTGCGCTACTGACTATAGTTCCGTAACTTTCTACCCAGGCGTATGTATACACGAATCGTCGACAAGTGCGCACATTTTTTTAAATCAATAATTCTGGTATGTTCCAATCTGTCCTAAACTATTGACAACGAGTATTTTCCCAAATTAACCCTTGGAAAAATATGTAAATAGATTTGTATTTCTTCAAATTTTTTGTTTTGTATTATTTTTTTTTTTTATAAATAATATTCTTTACACCAGAAATGTTATTTATAAACAAGCGTATGAGTTCAGTAATGACTAGTATATTATATCACTTTCGGACACGCAAAACAAAAATGTATATTATACATGCACCTGATAGTTCAAAATGGAAAGTTATAAGTTACGGTCGTGTACACTGATCAATACCTACAGAAGTGAAACGATGCATGAACTTGCAAGCCCGCCGGACAGGAAATCGATTGAATACCTGGACGTGTCACCTTACACCCCTTCCAATACCTTTGGGAGTAATACCTTTAGCCATGCTGGTGATCAGATGAGGGAAGATCCGAATTTATTTGAATAAAGTTTATTACTTTAAAGAATTATGAACGAATTAGATTTTCGACAACAATTTCCACGGAACACTTATTTATGATTTGAACTTTGACTTTTTAACTAATTACAATATTATCAGTTTAAAAATAACAGACTATATGGTTATTTAAAAAAATAAGACCATTTTCCGTATCAAGTTAGTCAGTCAGATAAAACAACCGTACGATTGACAAGATATCGACACGCAATTACGACTACATCGTTTACTGTAGTTTTGTTCCTTTGTGGTTTATAGACATATCGGGATTTTTCATCGGAGAAGATGACAAAATGGCGGAGCACAGAGAACTGATACTCAAAATTTAAAATCGATGGTGATCTCTTATTTAGCGGAATAAAACTTTAATATCTATAAATTTGAGCATTTTTATACAGAATGGACATAATATCAATTTTTGATTTTTTTGCGAAGTTTCCCTTTAAAAGGTCGAGACCGGAGTCGAATTAAAAATATCAAAATCTAAAATATCAAAAATAAATACGATACCTGTAATGTGTATAAAAGTTAGCTGATTTCAGGATACCAAGCCTTCACTCTGAACTAACGACTTGGCAGATAACAAAACACAACCGTGCACACCAAAACTATATATAAAGAGTAGTGAATAATCAATTAAAGAATGCTCACAGTTACTGAGTATCAAGCTTAAAATTCCAAAATATACCGATAATATGAACTCATGTCAACCAATAATTCTATTTTCATTTTCATTTGTGAACACCCTCCCCCCCCAAAAAAAAAAACCTCGAAGGAAAATTCAAAACGGAAAGTCCCTAAACAAATGACAAAATAAAAAGTTTAAACACATTAAACCAAAGGATTCAACTGCCATATGTGTCATTGTAGAGACGACGCGCTATCACGTTAACTTTTGATGACCGTCCATTTTATTCACATTGCATCATCACGGTCACTAATAGAAAGTTTCATTTGGAAGGACAAAATTTCTCCCAACTAATAATACATATTAAATTTATATTTTTGGTCTTTGTACTGTTTACAATTATTGTCTGATTATTCAACCTAGTGAGGTTTTGATAGCTCTTAAAGTGCTTAAATCTAATCAAAATTTATTTCCTGAAAGGGAAGACTATGAATTTTTCATAAGTTGAGGACACATAAGCCACACGTCAATATTTTCACAAAGTCATGAATATAATCACAAAGCATGAAATAACTAAGTTATAAATAAATTTATGTCTACAAAAAAGGTTTATATAAGATAGAGAAAATATCTCGAGTGAGATAATAAAAACAGAATTCAAATGTACAAATGTTACGACAAAAGGTTGAAAATAGCTTATTAAAAATGGGTAAAAAATTCACACACAGGGGTAATAGGTCTTTCTTATAATCACAAAATATGATAGTACGGAAGCATGTAAATTTATGACAAAAACAACTTCCCACATAATCGAAGCATTATATATATATATATACTAGTATATTAAGTAAATACAAATGTTTTTAACACTGTAAAAGGGCAAGACAATTAAATCACTTAATTGCATATATGACGCACAATAAAAGTGTAAATCTGCTTTTGAATTGCATCCCTTTGTCCATAAGATACTTTTGCTAAGATGGGTTTGTAGAAGTAATAATTTGTAATCAAATTTCAATTGGATGTATCATGAAGTTAAGTTAAGACGCATAGTTCTGAAAAATATTTCATCAACACAAAATTTAACACATGGCAACACATGGCAACACATATGTTAGAGACAATATGTAAATTTAGTTATAAGATTAATATTTATGTTCTTCGAACGCAACTTCGAATAAATTTTTAAAACGGTCATATTTCTGATTAGTCAATCTGTTTTTGTTTTACGTTCTTTTTCACGTTTTAATGGGTTTAAATACAATTTAAAAATCGATAAGCAGCAAAATGATAATAGATGATATTGGTGTTAAAAATCAGATTTGAGGAAATAAATTGGTTTGAATAATTAAATCATTCTTTTTTCAGAGTATACATAATTGATAATATATCATCGTGTTCCAACCTCAATCAATTATGTAAGAATATAAAGATTGTAATATAATAATACATTTCATAACCGCTATGTTTACATTTTTTTGTACATGCCTATCATAGGCCAAAACCTTCTTCATTGGTCATCCCCGTATATGTTTTAATCGATATGGTATGTGAAAAGAGCATATTTTCTTTAGCGTACTGTTCAAATAATGATTAAGCATGGAATATAGAGGAATCGATTTAACACTATATACAGTTTTCAACTTTGATGCAATGTAATATTTGTAATTTCTAGCGCTAAATTTTGTATGTTTTTATCGACCTTTTAACTGAACATATAATTAAAGTTGTATTATCAAATAACTTATTTATAAAAATAACGCTATAATTATTACTTTTAACCAGAATAAACACAACAAGAAAATAGATCTGAAGGAGCGATAGAACCCTATATATTATATACAGAAATATTTCCCCGTTATTCTGCATTCTTAATACCGCTATAATTATATGTTTGTATTATCTAAAAAAAAATAAGTGACACGTTACGATGTGTTATTCATATTTTAACTATTAGTATGCATTGACTTGATACCTTACCCATGTAAATGTGAAGAAGTAAGCAAAAAGGGACAGTTGGATCACCGAAAAGATGTGGAACTGTTCTGCTTTATTGTGGTTAATTTTATCTTTAGTTGACGCGGGGAAAAAAGAGGATAATGAAGATCCTATAAATTTTGGTACAAGTATTTAATAGAAAGCTAGCTGATGTATGCACTAGTGTAAATTGAAATGACACATAGTTTATCAGTTCTATAATAAAGCATTCGTATAAGTAATAGGGTAAGATTGGGAGATTATACAACACACCGTCCTTGTTTAAGGTATGTAAATATATATTTTCCCTATAAAACACATCTTAGAATTATTTATTTTAAAGTTCTCTTAAAATTTGAAACAGAAACAGGACTGTTTTAAATACAAACACATATTTTAACAGATACAGTTTAGGTTAAGAAAAATAGCTCAATTTGAAAAAGAGCAGCTGAGTACAAAGTATGTTTTGTTTTATAACGTACTATGACATATCTGTTCCAGATTAGGGGCAGTTGACCGATCACAAACGTATTTAATACTACCACACATATGTGTGAATGTCATAGACCAGTCAATGTAGCATAAATTTGATCCTTACCTTGAAGTATTTGCAACAGAAATTTTTAAAGTTTTAATCTTTAGCATTATATCCCAAATATACACAGAAAAAAGTCCCATAACGTGAGGAAAACTATAAAATGATGATTTTAGAATTCGTATAGAGATTTGCATTGATATGGGAGATATCTCTGCAAAAAAGGCAGAAACATCAATAAAAATTGATGCAAAATTATAATTTTACTACTTCTATTCAACAGAATGTATTGATTCTTAAGAGTATAACAAACAACTCTTGTAATATATATAGGGGGTTGAATCCGCGTTTCCGGAAATACTGTTCAGTCCGTATACGATTTTGTTATATACATGTATGTAATTGTAATCACAGGCACTGTCTCTTTTTTGTTTTGCAAGCGCCATTAAAGGATGAAATTTTATGAGTTCCTAATATTTTGCCTCTCGTATCCCCACACAGGATTATTACACTCTAAAGGTGTTTCCTATTTTGTATAAAGCTACAACCTAGATTTCATAATTCATTAGTTGACCATTTATTACGTTTTTCAGCATGTCAAGGTAAGAATTTCAAATTGAATAAAGCTAATTAAGCATATATTCTTCTTTTTGTTGTTTAAGGTTTCTTTTAACAAGTAAGATGCTGAACAAATATAATTTACAGATATAAACAATACCAAATATTCACATTTTTCCCCATAACACTTCAGTTTTGTACATTTCATGAGCAGGAGATGATATATTGTAGTCAAATACGAACTTATAACTGCATCAAAGTATCATATTTTACATGAATTTTAAGAAAATCAACCATAAACTGACAAAAAGGACTCATTTTTGCGGAGTTATCTCCCTTTCCAATGTTAATTTCCATAAAAAATTAAAAAGTTAGATTTTATAGCAAAATGCTATAGATTAGAACTAAAACATTTTCTGTTTCAATGAGTTTGAGGTTCAAACATAGTTTGACTTGACTACTAATCAAAATCAATCTAATTAAAATTAAATCCTTTAATTGCTCCTATTCTGATATGTCGCGCATCAAGGCCTTGATGCGCGACATATCAGAACAGGAGCAATTAAAGGATTTAATTTTAATTAGATTGAATCAAAATAGTTAAAAAAGCGAAATAAAGTACGAATTTGTAGATCATTGAAAACAAAAATGCGTACTGTTGATTTTTCGTATATATTAATTAGTCTTTTGTCATGTCAAGGAATTTTACAGCTGACAACACAGTATATGATTTGCTCACTGTTGCAAGTGTAACAGATTGGAAAGCTGAGCTTCCTTTTCTGGGCGTGTAGTGGCTAGTACTTCTACCAGAATTCGTTCGTAGGATACACCCGTTGTATTTGTTCAATGGCTATTAACTTTAACAAAACTGATTCAAATAACTACTTCGTTTATTTGACAAAAATAACAATAGTATATCAAGTAAATCAATTTAACAATAGTAAATCAAACCAACAAAAATAAATGAACACAAATTCCTAACAATTGTAAAGTTTCTCAAAAATATAAAGTAAACCTTAATCTAAATGGAAATAATACTTCGCGTTGTGTACTTTAACTAACATAAAATGAACACTGTACCTTAAAATGAGTGACAAGGTCACTATCTGGAACGTTTCCTAAGTAAGCCTGGTGGAAACTATTTTAGTTCCGTAGGTAAGAGAAATGACCTGTCGAGGTCGGCTCAAGCTGCAACTGCTTTATTACTAAAAACTCGCCCTATTTATACTAATGAGAACAAAAGAAAATAGACCTTGACCGACAACATCGATGTAAATACGGGTAAAACTCGAGAGTTACGAGTAAATTTTGTAAATAAGTATTTTATTGGTCAAAACTGACCACTGTCTAAAAAGGACATAAAATGGCTATGGGTCAACTACTTCCGGTTTGCAACGTGCATATCATAGATGAAATTCAACATAAATATATGCTTAACTAAAGTTTCCCAATGAAAATAAGTAAGTGCATTCTTTTTATCTCAAAGGAAAGAACATACATGTATATTTTTACTAATAAATTCAATCTAGAAACGTGACTAAAATTCAACTCTACTACATTCCCCCTCCCTTAAGAACGATTTTACTTGGAAAATTGGTCAAATAAATATATATATTCTTAATTTTTAGACAATGTTGGAATTGCATATTATAAAACCCTCTATCAAAATAAACAATAAACGCATGTCAATTCAATATCAGCACCTTATAGTGTATATATGAACATTTATATAAACAAATAAACTTAAAGTCTCTTCGATATGCAGATCTATTTAACTAGTTCCATTCCTTGACTTTATCCTCTGAAGATTCCCTATCAGATAATTTGACGGCCATTGAGGTATTGCTCTTCTCTCGTCTAGCCTTCGTGGCCAGTTCTCTCTCTGCTCGCACACGTTTTAAAACTTCCTCATTTTCAGGCGGTGTTCCTTGACGAGGTAATATTGCTTCCACGGGATGTATAAAACCTGGATTAACCACATACATTCCGATGATACATGTTTCCATGCTGTCTTCAACTTTGTGCACTTTTTTAAGATGAGAACGACATACGGTTCTTCTTGGGAAAACCTTTCTACACTTTTTACACTTGTAGATTTGTCGCCTATGCTGATGTACATGTTGCCAATGTGTCACTAGCTCCCTGAGATGGTAATAACGATACATAGACCAGCATCTTTTAACTGGACAATATTGTCCGAGAGGATTGAAAACGGGTTGTATAGGCCTGAAAATCTCATTATGGAACTGTTGCAGTTCGTATGAGTCAGGTTTAATGTCAAGGACGTCTGCCATATCTGAAACTATACAAAAACAATGGTGAATATTCACAATCGCAACAATTGACTATATAAAATAATTCTTCTCAATTTTACTATGTTCACTGACATAATACTTTTTTTTTTTTCTATAATACATTAACATATATGAAAACTTAAAGAAAACATTGTGTACATACAGATAATATTCTATAAGAGATTACTCTTTTTATCAATTCAATAAACCATCATTAAAATTCCCCCATTGTTACCTATGTAAAGAGTCGTGTGCTAAGGTGTGTAAATATTACGAGGTTTTACTATTCTCCCTGTACGTGTCCTTACTGGTACCGGTGTACTAAATATAACTGGTGTAAAGTTTGTATCTTGTATTTGAGATGTGTTTTCATTGGTTTCATTTTGTGTTGATGTTTGTGTGTCAGTCAAATGAGATTGTTCTAATAACCAGTTATTAGGTGGGTTTTTACCTAAGTAAGGTTTTAAATGGTCTACATGTACCACTATTGGTTTTGCATGTTCTTCCTTTTGTATTTTGTAAGTAAGTTCAGATAGTTTTTCTAAAAGCAAATAAGGTCCAGTCCAGCCAAGACCTAGAGTTTGATTGATCTTTGGAGGGTACCACCTCCATACCCATGAATTTGTCTCATAAGATCTGGCTTTTAAACCTTTATCATGGTATAACTTTTGTCGTCTGGCTGCCTGTCCAGAATGTTCATAAACCAGATAAAAAGCATCTCTAAGTGAATTCTTTACCCATTCGACATACTCGATGGGACAGAAATCATCACTTTCGGGTGGCATCCCAAACATGATGTCTACAGGACATCTGATTTCCCTTCCTAACATTAAAATATTTGGGGTACACTTAGTTGTAGAATGAACTGTGCTTCTGTATGCCATCATGATATAGGGAATATGATTATCCCAATCATTCCTATGTGAATTTACAAAATTGGACAACATCTGTTTTAGGGTCCTATTAAATCTTTCAACCAAGCCTGAACTTTGGGGTCTGTAAGGAGTTGAACGAGTTTTTTGTACGCCTAATTTTTGACAAATAATCTGAAATAACCTTGATTCGAATTCCCTCCCTTGATCGCTATGTATTTGAAGGGGGCAACCAAATCTACATATAAATTCAGTGATTACTTTGTCTGCCACTGTCAAAGCGGTATGATCGGGTACTGGGTAGGCCTCTTTCCATTTGGAAAAATAATCTCCTAGGACAATGATGTACTCATTTCCATCTTGAGTAATTGGCAGAGGCCAAACAATATCTATGCCAATTCTTTCCAAAGGGGCACAACTTCTGGATTGTCTTAAAGGGGATTTACCTAAACCAGGCCCAGGCTTACATTGGGCACAGATATCACAGTCTAAACACCACTGTTTGATATCTTCAGTCATTCCTGGCCAATAAAACCTGTTCCTTATTGTGCTAAGAGTCCTATCTCTTCCGAAATGGCCAGCAATTTTATTGTGATGTAGTTGATGGAAAATTATCTCCCTTATCTGTTTAGGGGCAACTAATTGTAAAATTTCATTCCCATCATCCTTAGTAAAAACTTTGTACAAAATCTCCTTCTTCATTTGCAAAAATTCCCATAATCCCCAAAGGGCTTTGATTTCAGGATGTAAATTGGTTATATCCTGCTTAAGGGGTTTCATTTCACTACCTAACTTAAGTCTGATAATTTCCCCAATGATAGGGTCAGTCTCTTGTAAGACTTTTATTTCTTTTAGACTCCAAAAATCCAACCAATTAGGTTCTAAATTCTGTAAATGTAAATGGGAAGCTTCAGTGATTGTGCTAACAATGGTTTCTAAGAGTTCATTTTCCTCAGCCATAACTGCGGGACAGTGTCCTGAGCGAGCTTGATGCCAAACTCTGCATTCCACATTTTCCCCAGTCTGACTTCGGAAAGAGGGATGGAGTTTGGGGTAGCACTCTGAGCATTCTTCCCGTTTGCATTTACGAATAGGAATTCTGGATAATGCATCAGCATTAGTATGTAATGACCCTTTTCTATACTGAATTTCAAAATTGTAGTTGTCCAGGATACTAATCCATCTAGCAACCATGCCCTCAGGGTCTTTGAAATTCCTAAGCCAGGTTAAAGAAGCGTGATCAGTTCGTATAATGAATTTATGTCCCCACAAATAATGCCTAAATTGTCTCACGAATGTTACCACTGCCAGCAATTCTCTTTTTGTCACACAATAATTTCTTTGACTTTTATTTAGGGTACGACTGGCGTAAGATATTACTTTTTCGCGACCGTCTTGTATTTGGGACAGAACTGCACCTATACCTAACAAACTTGCATCAGAGTCTAAAATAAAGGTGCCTTCATCATCGGGAAATGCCAAAAGGGGTGCTGAAGTTAACAAATCTTTTAATTGGTTAAAAGCTATACCACACTCTCCTGTCCAACTGAACTTTTGGTTTTTCCTAGTTAATTTTACTAAAGGGTTAGCAACTGTAGAAAAATTGACCAAAAATTTTCTAAAATACCCTGCGAATCCTAAAAAACTTTTTATTTCTGAAACATTGACAGGTTGAGGCCAGTTTTTAACACAATTGATTTTAGTAGGATCACACTGAATGCCATTTTCTGACACTAAATGGCCTAAGAATGTCAGTTCTTTTCTAAACAGAAAACATTTGGATGGTTTTAATTTTAAATTTGCTTCTCTTAAACATTCAAAAACTAACTGATGATTTTTAAAAGCTTCCTCGAAAGTTTTTCCAAAAATAATAATATCATCTAAGTAACATAAGCAGTGTCTCCATTGGAGCTTCCCCAGAATGGTTTCTATTAGTCTCTGAAAGGTTTGGGCAGCCGAGTTTAAACCCATAGGCATTACTCTGAACTGAAAAAGTCCTTTATGGGTACTGAAAGCAGTTTTTGGTCTATCAGATTCCTCACACAAAACTTGCCAATACCCACTATGACAGTCGACGGTGGACATCCATTTTGAGCCCTTCAATGAGTCCAAACAGTCATCAATTTTTGGCAAAGGATACCCCGAGGGATCCCCAAGGGAATTAACCAAGCGAAAATCAACACAGAAGCGTATGGAGCCATCCTTTTTCTTAACTAAGCATATTGGGCTGGACCAGGCACTGTTACTAGGTTCTATAACCCCTTTTCTTAACATAGAGTCTAACTCTTTCTCAACAACGGGTTTCAAAGCGGTGGGTATGCGTCTAGGAGGTACTCTTACAGGCTTAGCTGTACCTGTATTAATTGTGTGCTTGACAATGCCAGTTTGGCCAAGTTTCCCATCAGGCCCTACAAAAATGTCCTGAAATTCTATTAATAACTCTTCTAATTTTTGTTTATTTTCAGAAGTCAACTCATCAGAGGAGTTTTGTAATAACTCTTGCAAGTGTGTGGGTAAACTACCAGGGATGGCACTACTTTCTGAATTATCTGAGTAAAAATTATCATCAATTAACTGAACAGTGTTTATGATCCCTAGTGTTAAATTCTTCTTTAGTTTAATGAATTTGTCATTAATGTTTAACACAGAAATCACAACTTCTTTTCCAGTGGTGTCATTTAAAGTTTTAGCAAATAATAAACCTTTTTGCTGTTGCAATTTTTCATCGGGTTCAATCATTCCAAAATTATTTGGACAATTTCCTTCTATGTAACCTTTTATCAAGATTTCTGTCTGAGGGGGGATAACTCTATTTTTACAAAGTTTAACTCTAGCACAAGTACTATTATTGTGTTTTCTTAGTTTAACCGTCTGCTGTCCTATAACAAGCTTTGCTTCAGACAATTTCAAGTCACATTTATTATTTTGTAAAAAATCCATGCCTATTATGCCCTTAAGTTTTCCTAACTTGGTCACAATAGTATTTTGCCTATATTGGGATTGGTCTATTTTAAGGTTAACTTTGATTTGACCTTTTATGGACATTTTATTGCCATCAGCTGCAGATAAAGTTGATTCAACTTTGGACAAGTCTGACAGCCCTACCCCTAAACTTTCTATTATATTTTCAGCTAATAAAGTTACAGGAGAACCAGTATCTATTAACATTTCTAATTTTGTATTGTTTATTTCAACAGGCATGTACAAACTATGAAGAGAGTCGCTTGCTAAATCAACAAATTCTAACTTTTCATTCATTTTTATTTCAGGCCTTGTTTTCCCAGAACTGGCTGACTCGTTGGCCTCCGAATCAGCCAACTCTATTCCCCCGACTCCAGAGTTTTTGACTGAGCAAATTCCTCTCTCATACGAATTAATAACTCATCTTCTTTTTTTTTGAAGCAGCGAGTTTGTATGTGCCCTTTTTTCCCACAATAATCACATGTAATTACTGATCTCCTTTTATTGTTTTCATTTACAGATTTGACAGGTTTATTTTCATCTTGTTTTTACTTACAGTTTCCTGAGCTACAGATTTAGTATTCTCTTTTCTTAATTCTTGAATTATTATGTTTTTGATTTTTGATTCAAGATTTTGATTTTGATTTTCTTTGGACTGATCTACCACATATGTGTGATAAGTTATTTCATCCGAAAATTGTGGTTTTCTAATATTCTCCACTGGACCTTCAAACGCTTCATATTCAATAGCGTATGAAATGGCTTGATCAAGAGTTTTTGGTCTGTTTAACAATTGAACATATCGTTTTAAGTCATGATTCCCTATTCCCTCTACGAACTGATCAACCACTAATGCTTCAATGGAAGTTAGATCTAAAGAAGTATACGCTTGGGAGGCAAGGCGACGTAACGCATGTCCGTAATCTGACACCGATTCATCTTTCTGTTTTCTGCGATTTTTGAACTCAAATTTGTGAGCAGTTTCCCTTTCAACTGGGTTAAATCTCTGACTTAACATTCTTTTAATAAATTCGAAGTCATTTAATTGATAAGGGTTTAATTCACTAACAGTTCTCTGGGCTATTCCTCGTAAACTCATAATTAACTGTTGGGCCCTTTCAAAAATATCCCATTCATTCCAATTTGCGACCTTTTCAAATTGAATGATGTAATCTACCCAATCCGTAGTTTTCCCATCAAAAGTAGCTGGCTCTTTTTGTTTTCTTCTAGAATTAGATTGATGGAATCCAGCATTTGGATTTACATAAACTGGATTTTGATTGTAAACATGACCAGGCATACCGGGCTGGGTTACTGGCCACATAGTATTTGTCAAGTTAGTACCTGTATTAAACGGGTGATTTGGGAAAGGAGGTACCATTAGATGATTCATATTTGTCCCCATTGGATTATTCATTGTCTGTTGTATAGGGTTATTTATAGCTGTATTCATTTGATAATGACTTGCCTGTACTGGGTTACTCATGGCTAAGTTCATGGGATAATGACTTGCTTGTACAGGGTTACTCATGGCTAAATTCGTTGGATAATGATTTGTTTGCGTAGAATTACCAATAGCTGAATTCATTGGATAATGATTCGTTTGCGTAGAATTACCAATAGCTGAATTCATTGGATAATGATTCGTTTGCGTAGAATTACCAATGGCTGAACTCATGGGGTAATGATTTGTTTGTGTAGAGTTACCAAAGGCTGAATTCCTGGGGTAATGATTTGTTTGTGTCAAGTTACTCGTGGCTTGACCTGAATGTCCTATCCAATTTTGTCCCAAAAGTGGGTTTGTAATCATAGCTTGTGTAGGTACATTCTGTGTTAAATGAGAACTAACTGAGAACCTAGGATTTGAAAAATTATCCCTATCCTGACGAGAGTTCTCAAAAAGTGTACCTGTCTGTCTTACAGAATGAGGATTAAGAGAACCTGGCATATAAATTGGAACTCTTATTGGATCTCTATCAGAATGTACAAATGCATTACGCTGAGGAATATGTTCGAAATTGCTAAACCTGCCAGTTGGATATGGGTCTAATGGGTAGGGAGGCCTTGCTTTAGGTAAGGTATACACTGATTCCTCAATAGTCTCCCTTTGATTACTATCTAAACTATATGTCGGTCTAGTATGTGTAATTTTAGGCTCTGGATATGTTTTGTAGCGTAAACTACTTGAAGGAAAATGTTCTTTGTAAGTAGGTGTACTTGCCACAGGTACATTACTTGTCCCCCTTGCCTCATTGTCTCTAGGAATCAAGACACTTCTTGTAAAAGAAGGTGTACTAATAGTATGAGAGGAAGTACTTTTAGGCTTAAAATATGGAGCCTCTTTAATAACTTCTGTATCAAAAACCTTTGAGCATACTGATGTATCCCTATATTCAA
Organism: Mytilus galloprovincialis; assembly: GCA_037788925.1. Lineage (NCBI taxonomy): Eukaryota > Metazoa > Mollusca > Bivalvia > Mytilida > Mytilidae > Mytilus > Mytilus galloprovincialis. The sequence continues at coordinate 49,504,587 of CM075337.1, read as the reverse complement.
AAGGCTCAGGCGGCATAACCTTTTGTGTATACATCTCCCTTATTGGTACCGAATCAGAAACTTCATTTGTATTATCTTGAACATTTCGAAACTGAGGTTTAACAAACTCTTCCCTAGAAAAACTTAATAATGGAAACCTTTGGTCTGAAAAACTAACTTTTGGCTTTGATGGCTCTTTCAGACTTAGATAACCTGTATCATGCGTAGGCACGTCACATTCTCTATAGGATTTTGAGTCAGAATCAAAACTACTCTCTCTAAAAACCCTGGGTTCAATAAGAAAAGGTGTTTCTGGCACCGTTCGTGTAGGACTAGGATATCTACGAGTAAACATTAAAGACTCGTGTATATTTTCTTCTGAACATATACTATCTATATCTCTATCACCGTGACTACTAAGAGAGAAACGATCTTCCTCTTGGCTATAAGCCATCTTCACGAAAAAATGTATAATTTACTTTCAACAAAACAAAAATTTATTTTCAAAAAATTATTTTCTCTGAATATATGAGCTTTTTAATTAAACAAATACATATGCAAGTGTATCCTGGTCACGCGGCACCATTTGTAACAGATTGGAAAGCTGAGCTTCCTTTTCTGGGCGTGTAGTGGCTAGTACTTCTACCAGAATTCGTTCGTAGGATACACCCGTTGTATTTGTTCAATGGCTATTAACTTTAACAAAACTGATTCAAATAACTACTTCGTTTATTTGACAAAAATAACAATAGTATATCAAGTAAATCAATTTAACAATAGTAAATCAAACCAACAAAAATAAATGAACACAAATTCCTAACAATTGTAAAGTTTCTCAAAAATATAAAGTAAACCTTAATCTAAATGGAAATAATACTTCGCGTTGTGTACTTTAACTAACATAAAATGAACACTGTACCTTAAAATGAGTGACAAGGTCACTATCTGGAACGTTTCCTAAGTAAGCCTGGTGGAAACTATTTTAGTTCCGTAGGTAAGAGAAATGACCTGTCGAGGTCGGCTCAAGCTGCAACTGCTTTATTACTAAAAACTCGCCCTATTTATACTAATGAGAACAAAAGAAAATAGACCTTGACCGACAACATCGATGTAAATACGGGTAAAACTCGAGAGTTACGAGTAAATTTTGTAAATAAGTATTTTACTGGTCAAAACTGACCACTGTCTAAAAAGGACATAAAATGGCTATGGGTCAACTACTTCCGGTTTGCAACGTGCATATCATAGATGAAATTCAACATAAATATATGCTTAACTAAAGTTTCCCAATGAAAATAAGTAAGTGCATTCTTTTTATCTCAAAGGAAAGAACATACATGTATATTTTTACTAATAAATTCAATCTAGAAACGTGACTAAAATTCAACTCTACTACACAAGCCTTACGGTGACAAATAGACAATAACTGTTTAGTGTCTTTAAATATAAGCTGTAGTTGTACGAGGCTAGGAAACAAGGTGTGTGCGAGCTTTTAGCGAGCTACTACACATGTTTCGAGCCGAGTACAAATACAGCTAATATTTAAAGACACAGTTATTGTCTTTATCCTGCAATTAATTCTGTATATTATTTGTGTTTTGAAAGACACAAAAACACATGTTTTACATTTATTTTCGATTTGAAATCCCGTGAGGCCCGTGTAGTAATATGTATATACAGTAATCACACATTCGGCTGAAGACGAGTTCGCAAACAAAAAGAATCTCGAATGGTCAACAATAATACATCGCTCAAGGTGAATAATTATCTATTTTAACATAACAACTAATTTCAACAGTAAAAACAAATAACAAAACATTGTCCAATTAGAAACAGGAGTGTTTGAGTTGTCCTACGTTTCAGACTAGACAGTCACTAAACATGCATGCTGAACTTGACATGGTTGTTTTTGTAACACAATCACACATTCAAGTTTTGAAATCGATAATTGTCATCGTAGAAAAGAGTGCTGTTCATGTGTGTATGTTATCAGAAAATTGGTGTGATTCTTATTGCTGTAACGAAATGTTTGAAAACAAACAGAACGTATAAAAGAAATCTTTTATTCGCAATTAATGCGTCATTGGAATGCGACTGCAATACACATTCTGAGGTCACGCAGGTTCATACAACACTCAGTCCGGCAGTGGGTGGAGCTTTAAAGCGATATCTGTATAGTATACAGATACAGCATAGCGATATCTGTAGGGCTGTATCTGTATAGTAGAACACCCAATTACAGGATAAATAATCATATTTGCTTACAACTGCCTTTTATACTGCCACGTTCTATTTGAGCAGTCGAAATACGCTGACTGTATATTTCTTTGTCATATACAGTCACAGACCCGATTGCACTTTTCCTCATGAATATTTAAATAGCAGTTGCCGAAACTATATTTAATTATTCGTACGACCTCTTCAACCTGTTCTTGTTTCCAATGTATACAACGAAGCGTGGAACGACTCAAACATATTTATTTTACAATGTTTGGAAACATATATTTCGCTTGTTAATATTTTTGTTTGAAACCTATAAGCCATTATGTTTTATGCTCATTGTTGATATCTTAATCCATACTCAAAGGAATTCGTTCACCATCGATTGCGGGATTCAACAGGTATTGTACATTTCATTTTGTTGTATATTTCTCCGCCTGATACCGGTATGAGGCATTTTTAAAGGAGAATTTTTCTCAATATTTAAATGAAATAAATAACATACACATTAAAAAACAATTGAAAATGTTTTTTGCTAGATTGCAGTATAAAGACAATAATAGTGCATTGACTTGACATCAGCGATATAAGGATTCTGCCCGAAACGAGGAAAAAGCGCGACAGAGCCTCGAATTTCCCCCGTTTCTAAGCCTCATCCTTATATCGTTGATATGTCAAGTCAATGCACTATTATTGTTTATATGTTGGATAGTTGTCCCAGTGGCAATCTTAACACACCTCTTTATATTATATAACTATAAAGTTATAAAAAAGAATCAACAAAGCTATAAATAATTTTTTTTAAATCAATGCAACCAGTGAATGTAGTGAAAATCTTAAACTATCCGAAGAAAGTGATAAATTATGATTCTATTACACAAAACGTCATCCTTTACACCTTTCGTGCTTCATATGAGGTTGAAGTGTCATAAATTTTTCAAAATGAAAAAAACGTGTTTCAGCTATTAGTTTTTGCCAATTTTTGATTGTTTCGGGGTTTTTTTTATGATACGTATATAACCTTGCTAACAGGCAATAAGAATAAAGACAAACATATTTTACAAGTCTCCTCCCAAAAACTGAAGTCCTGATTTCTTTCCTTCTGATACATTCTTAGATGAAGATGTTAATATAAAAAATAAATGTCCTATGCCAGCAACAGTAGTTCATATCGTATTTTATTATTTATTTCAGGTTATTTGGCCTTTCCACTATTTTGTGGAAAGACCTATTGTATTTGTATTGATTGTTTTTTTTAGCTCACCTGGCCGAAAGGCCAAGTGAGCTTTTCTCATCACTTGGCGTCCGGCGTCCGTCGTCGTCCTTCGTCGTCGTCCTTCGTTAACTTTTACAAAAGTCTTCTCCACTGAAACTACTGGGCCAAATTTAACCAAACTAGGCCAAAATCTTCATTGGGGTATCTAGTTTAAAAATTATGTCCGGTGCCCCGCCCAACCAACCAAGATGGCCGCCATGGCTAAAAATAGAACATAAAGGGGTAAAATGCAGTTTTTGGCTTATAACTCAAAAACCAAAGCATTTAGAGCAAATCTGACGGGGTAATATTGTTCATCAGGTCAAGATCTATCTGCCCTGAAAATTTCAGTTGAATCAGACATTTCGTTGTTGAGTTGCTGCCCCTGAAATGGTAATTTTAAGGAAATTTTGCTGTTTTTGGTTATTATCTTGAATATTATTATAGATAGAGATAAACTGTAAAGTAAATAATGTTCAGCAAAGTAAGATCTACAAATAAGTCAAATGACCAAAATGGTCAGTTGACCCCTTTAGGAGTTATTGCCCTTTATAGTCAATTTTTAACCATTTTTGGTAAATCTTAGTAATCTTTAAGAAAAATCTTCTCCTCTGAAACTACTGGGCCAAATTTAACCAAACTTGGCCATAATCATCATTGGGGTATCTAGTTTAAAAAATGTGTCCGGTAATTGGGCTACAAACCAAGATGGCCGTCATGGCTAAAAATAGAACATGGGGGTAAAATGCAGTTTTTGGCTTATAACTCAAAAACCAAACCAAAAATCTGACAGGAAGTAAAATTTTTGATCAGGGTACGATCTATCTGCCCTGGAATTTTCAGATGAATCGGATAATCGGTTGTTAGGTTGCTGCCCCTGAATTGGTAATTTTGAGAAAATTTTGCTGTTTTTTTTGTTATTATCTTGAATATTATTATAGATAGAGATAAACTGTAAACAGCAATTATGTACAACAAAGTAAGAACTAAAAATTAGTCAGTTTGACCAAAATAGTCAATTGACCCCCTAAGGAGTAATTGCCCTTCATAGTAAATTTTTAACAATTTTCTTAAAGTTTGAAGATTTTCAAAAACATTTTCCACAGAAAGTACTGTTATAGATAGAGATAATTGTAAGCAGCAAGAATGTTTAGTAAAGTAAGATCTACAAACACATCACCATCACCAAAACACAATTTTGTCATGAATCCACCTGTGTCCATTGTTTAATATTCACATAGACCAAGGTGAGCGACACAGGCTCTTTAGAGCCTATAGTTTTTTCTAATTCCGCAAATTTCAAAACTTGTGTTGTGGTTTCGCAAGATGTCGCTTAGATTTTTTGCATATGATATCGAACAGCTATTGCGCTTTTGAGACGGACCCTGTTTAGTCGAAGAATTTTTATTGGAAGAGTTATCTCCTCAAACACTGTTTTCTTTGTGGCGATATCTCCTCCGTAACCGTAAAGAAAGCGACAATATTATTTTCCTAAATTGCTCGGTATATCCTCAGGATGATTTGTCAAATTTTAACCGAATCTATTCGTAGACTCCATATGACAGTTATTTCCCCTTTTGAATTTGACATAAGTGATTTGTCAATGTATAACATGAGTGGTAAGTAACACAGACATGAGGTACGTGTATTTGAGGTCCTGGGTTCATAAAAATAAATATGAGTAGAACGTCAAAGGTCAAGTTCGAGTTCTCAATTTTGATTTTTCCTTGCTTTTTTATTGTTCTCCTACACTTTTAAAGATATATATAAAAGAACAAGTGCAAAATGTTTGCTTTATTGCAATGAAGATATGTTACTTTTGGTCTGAAACAGTCTAATGACATCTTATAGTCATGCCACAAAACCAGGTTCAACCCACCTTTTTTTTTGTCCTGCACCAAATCAGGAAAATGGACATTGTTATATATAGTTCGTTTCTGTGTTTTGTTACATTTTAATGTTGTGATTCTGTTGTGTTGTAGTTCTCCTCTTATATTAATGTGTTTCCCTCAGTTTTAGTTTGTAACCCGGACTTGTTTTATTCTCAATATATTTATGAATTTCAAACAGCGGTATACTACTGTTGCCTTTATTTATAGAAGTTAGTGGTCCTGAAATGTCTTAAAATAAGGCTTTATTGATTATTATTTCAACTTCGTCAATTATAGAGCCACATGACCTTTAACAAAAGGTTGGTTGATATATGACCTAGAAAAATGTAAACCGGTAGTGACCTTGAGAAAACCAGGAGTAGCCATTTTTGCACATTTTTCATGAAAAAAGTACTTGGACCCATATATTTTGTAATTAAAAACATAAACTTATCACTAAAGACCAGAAGCGACTTTTGATAAACCGGAAGTGGCCTATTATTTTCTGTTTTACAGAAAAAGTATAAAGAATCTATATATTTTGAATTTAATGTGAAAGACGCTATCATATGGTACCGAAAGTGACATTTTACTTCACCAGAAGTATACATTATCTCCCTTATTTCACTCAAAAATATACAGAAACCATTTATTTAACGCATCAGTGTGAAGAAATTTATGATTAGATGCCAATTTTAACTTTCAGTTAATCGGACCTAGCTTCTTTTTAATAACTTTGGAAATTGAGGGTGGAAAAAAAAGTAAAATCACAAAAATACTGAACTTAAAGGAAAATCAATTCGGAAAGTCCATAATCACATGGCAAAATCAAATAACAAAACGCATAAAAAACGAATGAACAAGAACTGTCATATTCCTGACTTGGTACAGGCATTTTCAAATGTAGAAAATGGTGGATTGAACCTGGTTTTATAGCGCTAAACCTCTCACTTGTACGACAGTCGCATCAAATTAAATAATAATGATAATAATGTGTGAACAAAACAAACAGACACACTAGGTAAAAAGTCTTAATTCGGTAGGTCGCATTCATGAAAAGGTAACGGGATTGTAGTTACGACACATGGAACATATCAGATATCATCTGTATAACAGATATTCCGAAACGGTCAACCAACTCGTGATGGCGTCCGTAAAATTAACGAAGTGATGATTTCAGCTTCCTAACGCTTCACTATTGGGAAGCTGAAATCATCTCTTTTGTTGTAAAGTTTTGTTTTCAACCGACCCTTATAGTCAATTTCTAGATATAAAACCTAATCAAGTGGCAAAATCAAGAGCTCAAACACACCAAACGAAGGGATAACAACTGTCATATTCCTGACTTGGTACAGGCATTTTCAAATGTAGAAAATGGTGGATTAAACCTGATTGTATAGCGCTAACCCTCTCTCTTTGATGACAGTCTCATCAAATTCCGTTATATTTACATTGATGCGTTAACTAAACAGACAAACAGTCAAAATATGGGTACATCAGTCATCATCGTATAACAATTTTAAAAGGAATAATTTAACAGAACACAAAAACATCTATCTACAAACACATTTATTGATTTGTGTGGTTGACGTCAGAAAACTTTATACGTCACATAGATTTGTCGTTCAATTTGCATACAAACAATTTTAAAATTTACATAGGCAATGTCAGCATATAGGGTTAAAAAATCAAAAGTATGTAAGAATAAATTTCAGAAATAGACCGAGATTGAAAATAGTCCAAAAGTTATATATAGAATTTATAAGAATCCACAAATAGTTAATTCCACTACGCGATTGAATGATTTTGACGTTTATTGTTCAACGTATTTTGTAATTCATAATAGAAATATATCATAATGACATAAAATAGAACAATATCATACTGACGGGATCTTTTAAAGTACAGTGTCACGTTATAAGAACCAAAGAAATACAAAAAGTCGCATATACAAAACACGCCACCAAAAAATGAAAGACAATACAAACACATTAACGAGATGTATAAGTACCGAGCCACGTCAAACGGACATCACATAAAACAGTATTCAATAGTAAAAGTAATATTAATAAAAGAACAAAGACAAATGAAAGAACTATAAAACACGTTGTTAAGATGATAAACAACATCAGTACGCAGAATCTATACATCAAGACCATCGTGTATTATTTGTGAAAATGATACGGAATATTTATCAACTAGGTCTTGGTACCTTCCGATGAACTTTTTTGGAAAAGGCCGAGAGGTTCTTTGACATACCCCTGGTTCATCAACTTCAATCGTTCTCTGAACAATATGTTTTTGATCAATTTTAAGGTTTTAATAAAGGAAAGCCTTCATACAAATTTCAACAGGATCGGATAAAATGAAGGGTTGTTGGGCAGTAAGAATTGATATGATATATGTATTCAAGTCTACCCTTAAATAATTGGGCTCCTAAAAGTGATGACGCACAGAGCACTTACCACAAACTCCGAAATCAATTTTAATCTAAAAGTATGGTGTGAACGTACTATTTCAGTAGAACTGTCCTTCCCGGCGGTGAAAACCATTGAAAAGTAAATGACAAGTGATTTTAATCCCTTGTTATTCAGAAATGATATATGGTTTATATCAGTTTTCAAATTATTCAATATGGTTTTGCTTTCAACATGCTTGTACACAAAGTCGATTTCAAAAGGCGAAAGACAGCAAAGGGATATTCAAACTCATAAGTCGAAAACAAACTAACAGTGCAAAAGCATAAAACAAAAACGACAAAAAGACAAACAACAGTTCACAAACACAACATGAAATAACTAAAGACTTCGAAACACATATCAAACCCAAAACTATTTGTGATCTCTGATGCTCCGAAATGGGAGCACATCCTGTGAAACCCCTTTTTATGTTAAAGTTGCACATATTTTTCTTTTTCTTTTTATAATTACTCTTTACTATATATATAAAAAGAACGCAATAAGATGTAGTAATATCTAAAGTTTTATTGTTTATTTTGTAATAACTTTCGTGAAGTTTGTTTTCATAACCTGAAAGATTAAACACAAATGCAAATTTTTACGATTTTAATTTGGTTAAAATAGATAGCAAACTTTTTGTGTTGCTTTCCTCGTCAAAAAATTATTTTAGACATTTCTACAACTAAGATATTTATTTGATGATGTTAATTCAAGTTGAAATAATAGGACAGTATCGTTATTGGATGCGTTTTAATACATGGTCTTTAACGTATATTGAGAATGTAATAAAGTTATAGGGGACATAACGATGTGGGTATTAAGCAAATAAGGAAGTCTATAAGAAAATAGCCAGCTGGAAAAATACAGGAAAATCATAATGTTCTTTTCTAGTTTATAATTTCGGATGATTAAAAAAAAACAATGGATATCCCATGAATCTTATTCTATTACAATATATGATAAACAGAATAATACATGACAAAATCCGTATCGCATGCTGTATCACCACTCGGGACTGATATTGGTTTCTCTTGGTGATGCAGTATGTGATACGGATTTTGTCATGTATTATTCTATATGTTACAGTATACTTCCCACAAGGAAAATAACTCAAATTCAAGCGTAATATTTATTTTTTATAATAGTGCCTTTGTAACTTGACTTTCAAGAAGAAAGAATTGTAATACAAGAGGAACAATTCTCAATTATCCTCTAGGATTCGGTTCAGGAATTCAAATTATTTAATTTATTCCAGCATTTTTCCTGTGACTGTTGACATATTGATTATCTCTCAAAACGTGTTACTTTTTATGTGCTGGATTAGATTGTTTTATGCATTCGTTTTTATTCTGAAGTAAGTCACTTCTTCGGTGTTATCATGAATATCTATTATATAGTCATTTTATTTTAATAAACTTACTGTTTGCAAACGTATGAATTATTCTAAATACTAAGGATGTTCTCATCCCAGGCAGAAAACCTTAGCCGTATTAGGCACACCTTTTGGGAACTTTCGGTCCTCAAAGCTCTTTAACTTTATACTTGTTTTGGCCTTCAAACCTTTTTTGATCTGAGCGTCACTGATTAGTCTTGTGTAGACAAAACGCGCGTCTGGCGTATTATATCATAAATCTGGTACATTTTGATAGCTATTAATTGTGTGTTTCTCTGTCCTATATGTTCTTCTATTTATTGTTATTGTAGTCCTGTCATGTAATGTTGTCATTTTAATTTTATATTTACCATTGCCATAAAAGCGGGAGGTTTGGCTAGCCACAAAACCAGGTTCAACCCACCATTTTGTTTCTTGAAAAATACCCTGTACCAAGTCAGAAAAATGACCATTGTTATTTATAGTTTGTGTTTGTGTGTGTTACATTTTAGTGTTGTGTTTCTCTTGTGTCGCAGTTCTTCTCTTAAATTTGATGTGTTTCCCTCAGTTTTAGTTTTTAACCCGGATTTGTTTTTTTTTTCTCAATCGATTGATCGATTTATGAAGTTAGAACAGCGGTTTAAGACTTTTGCCTTTATTTAAGACAATTATTATTGTGAATTTCATATGTGGGCTTGGCCAAAAAAAAGTGTTAACCCGCAAAAAGTGAAACTATAGCACCAACTGTTGAATACTATTCTAAATCATGCACGTTCTTATTATTCGAAGTGACAGAGCTATTTCTTTGTTTAATAGTTAAATGTTTCTAAGATAATTTACTGCATTTACATTAAGGAAATCAACTTTAATTAAAATTGTATTGGAATGAAGGAATACTTTAATTTGTTAGTATCGAATTCATAACAGTGTGGCTATGGACATTGATTGGCGCACTTTAATATCCCATTGACTGGGACAGATTAGGTGAACGTTCGTCTATAACGCCCATTGCTCACGACGTCCTTAATATAAACATTTAAACCGTGGGGTCACCAAAGGTTCTCAACGCCTATATAAAATAATTCGAAATACTAATCAGGAATTTGTGTTTTGATTTATATTGATTAATTAAACGTCCTTTACTTGTGTTTTTGTTATGTTTCGACAATCAATTTTCATAATAAGATATCGCAAAGCCATGTTCTTTCAGAAAAAAGAATGACTTACTGAATGCATGTATTGATTGATTATCTTTTTCGGATTTAACAATTGCGATTGTCGAGTTATGTAATCTTTTAACTTTTATCTGGTCTAATTTTATTTTAGAACGAATGCATAATCCACTTTCAAAAGTTGTGCAAATACGAAACATAAAGACAAAATATACTTCTGCCCTGTCTTTTTCGTACTTGAAAGTTATTGGATAGTAAGAAAGCTATTTGGATTAAACCTTGTGAAATTTGCATGCATTTACGTTATTGTATTGGCAAAATGTATCATTTGGTGTATATATGAAACTTAAACCGTTCTGCTATACTGCTACTATACTTGTGAAAAACACTTGGCAACAGAAACGCATTCATCTTATCTATATAAAAAAAAATCGACCCAATTTACATAGAAATGGACGTCTTCGTGCATTTGTGATCGCAAATAAAATATGTTCCGGACCTTATGAGTATTTGGACCATACGTGTATGGTTGGACCATATTAGTATACCCTTATGGTCATGATATATGCGTATGGTCCAAATACTCATATGGTCCGGAACACATACATGATATTCTGTGCGTTGTCGGTCGTCTATTAATTTTTTTCTTTTGTTGATGGATTTGACGTCTTTCTGTGAGTGATTATTTGTTCATGACATAAAACTTACTTTCAAATAATTTAAAAACAAGACTTGATTTATAAAAATGTCCAAACAAACCATGTGAGTTGACTAAATTAATGTTGCGGACCATTTTCCAATTTCCATGCGGTATCCCTATTTTTTTTCTCGCTCATCTTTTATGTTTGTTTTTTTCATCCCAAGACCTCTTGGAGCTTTCATTCTATAAAGTGTGTATTTTGCTAATGGTCGAAGGCCATACGGGGACCTATAGCTTGATAACGCCTGTTGGTCCCTGGAAAGAATGTGTCTGATTGCCTATCACACTTCATATTCTTATTTTAACATGCAGTTATATCTATGATAAGAATGAAAATTGAATTGTCATTGAGACAAAAACCCAACCAAAGAGCAAAAAAAAAAAGAAAAAAAAAGCCCAAGGCAACATGTAGATCTTTCGTATCAAGGGAATTGCTATAAATATATTTATTTCAGGTTAATAGTATTAGGCCATACTCAAGTTATAAAATAGATCTTGTCGTCAACTTTTGCAACCAGCTTCTATGTTTCTATAATGCACTGTTCATCTTTTTTGGGCTTCGACTTTTCCATTGGACAGACAATTTTGTTTTCGACTGTTTTAAAAAGATGCATTTTTTTACAAAATCATACAAGTAAGGAGTCTCTGGCCTTTGGTAGTGTTGTATGTTAATTAATGTTTGTTTATTTATTTGTTTAGGAAATAAGTATGACGTACATTTTCACTGAACTAGGACACTTTTTATAATAGTTTTTCGATATCGCTCGGGCAAAAATAATCACGAATATAATGCCTACCCATGTTAAAACTACAATAAAGTATAGTTTGCATCAATTATTTCTTGAACCTACCATTTTTTTGTCTGTGTTGATACTCAATGCTCTTCAACTTTGTATTTATTTGGCTTTTTAACTATTTTGATCTGAGCGTCACTGATGAGTCTTATGTAGACGAAACGCGCGTCTGGCGTAAAAAATTATAATCCTGGTACTTTTGATAACTATTTACACCACTGGGTCGATGCCACTGCTGGTGGACGTTTCGTCCCCGAGGGTATCACCAGCCCAGTAGTCAGCACTTCGGTGTTGACATGAATATCAATTATATGGTCATTTTTATAAATTTTCTGTTTACAAAACTGAATTTTTCGAAAAACTAAGGATTTTCTTACCCCAGGAGTAGATTACCTTAGCCGTATTTGGCACAACTTTTTGGAATTTTGGATACTCAATGCTCTTCAACTTTGTATTTATTTGGCTTTTTAACTATTTTGATCTGAGCGTCACTGATGAGTCTTATGTAGACGAAACGCGCGTCTGGCGTAAAAAATTATAATCCTGGTACTTTTGATAACTATTTACACCACTGGGTCGATGCCACTGCTGGTGGACGTTTCGTCCCCGAGGGTATCACCAGCCCAGTAGTCAGCACTTCGGTGTTGACATGAATATCAATTATATGGTCATTTTTATAAATTTTCTGTTTACAAAACTGAATTTTTCGAAAAACTAAGGATTTTCTTACCCCAGGAGTAGATTACCTTAGCCGTATTTGGCACAACTTTTTGGAATTTTGGATACTCAATGCTCTTCAACTTTGTATTTATTTGGCTTTTTAACTATTTTGATCTGAGCGTCACTGATGAGTCTTATGTAGACGAAACGCGCGTCTGGCGTAAAAAATTATAATCCTGGTACTTTTGATAACTATTTACACCACTGGGTCGATGCCACTGCTGGTGGACGTTTCGTCCCCGAGGGTATCACCAGCCCAGTAGTCAGCACTTCGGTGTTGACATGAATATCAATTATATGGTCATTTTTATAAATTTTCTGTTTACAAAACTGAATTTTTCGAAAAACTAAGGATTTTCTTACCCCAGGAGTAGATTACCTTAGCCGTATTTGGCACAACTTTTTGGAATTTTGGATACTCAATGCTCTTCAACTTTGTATTTATTTGGCTTTTTAACTATTTTGATCTGAGCGTCACTGATGAGTCTTATGTAGACGAAACGCGCGTCTGGCGTAAAAAATTATAATCCTGGTACTTTTGATAACTATTTACACCACTGGGTCGATGCCACTGCTGGTGGACGTTTCGTCCCCGAGGGTATCACCAGCCCAGTAGTCAGCACTTCGGTGTTGACATGAATATCAATTATATGGTCATTTTTATAAATTTTCTGTTTACAAAACTGAATTTTTCGAAAAACTAAGGATTTTCTTACCCCAGGAGTAGATTACCTTAGCCGTATTTGGCACAACTTTTTGGAATTTTGGATACTCAATGCTCTTCAACTTTGTATTTATTTGGCTTTTTAACTATTTTGATCTGAGCGTCACTGATGAGTCTTATGTAGACGAAACGCGCGTCTGGCGTAAAAAATTATAATCCTGGTACTTTTGATAACTATTGGATTTGTGTGGCATTGAAAAAAACGGGTATAAACTACACGGTGCAGCTTCCAACAAGAATACAAGATTTATTGATTTTCAAAATGCGACCAAAATTAAAAATTTGCTCGCAGCGGAAAAAATTCAACAGTTTGATTTTCATTGAAATAAAATAATTGTTATGATTTACACACCGTTACTTTTTCCAATATAAATATTCGAACTATTTTGTTTGTTGTTTCCTTTATAAATTTACATCATTTTTAAAAAGACCACGCGTCTTCGATATTTAGAAGACTATAAAAGCGATGTTCATTATCTTTCTTCTGTTGTAAGTTTAATTTAGTTATTTTGTGTCATAATTGCCATCTCGTATGTTTTAAATTTGAATAAAAAAGATTCAGGTTGTCTTATACGTCAATGATACACACAAAAAAAAAACGATAACAAATAAAATAAGGTGCAACATTCATTCTCCATGAAAAGAATACATCACATGGATGTAATTTTTGTAAGAAAAATACCAATTTCGTGAGAAGTTGTGTGTTGGACTTGAAGAGCGAAGGCAAACTGACAAATATCTGAATGAACGAATCGATTTATGGTATATAAAAAAAAAACAAAGCCCACATGGTTAGCATTGAATAAATAGAAGGCCACTCTTGAATGATCACAACGTAGAAGTTTTTGTTCTCTTAATCAATAAGATATTTTCTGAAATAACGCGGGTCCCTATTAACTTAAAAGTTTTTTTGTTTATTTTTACCATGAATAAACTTCTTTTTTTATTATTATTATTTATTGATATCAGCTCTGGACATTAATATTGTTAAAAGTGAAACTGTTGTAAGTGATGGTATAACAATTATTTAAAATAAATTCCTTTAATGATATGTGAAAAGAAAGTTTCATTTTATGTATCAAAATGTGTAACAAATGATTATTTAAATCCCCACTTGAAGGCCTCCGATAGACTGAGTGAGCATAAAATCATCGCCCACGACAAACAAGTTAAAGGTAAACTTTTCAGTACAATTACTAATAAACTTTTACTGTCCTACAAATTAAAGTAAGATGCATTCACATAAATAATTATGTTAAAAGTACGTCTGAACCAGTGACAACTCTACAACAGATTTTATCCATCGGATCATCAGGAGTGATCGTGATACAAGGCGGAAAATACTTATTGTATATATAACATGTATAATTCGTCTAAACATCTGCCCAACACTGTTAGATCTGTAATATATATGTAGTAATACATATAGGCGAGTGTAATAATTGAAAAAAGACGTCTAGTTAAAGACTCTAATGCACCCACCTAACATACGGCTAATTTTATTTTTTAAATGAAAGAATAATGATTTAACTTTGATTTTTCCCGGTGGTCACAAAATCGTACGGTCCAGTTTTTGATAAATTGACGTTTATTTCAAAATTTCCTTGAAGATTATAGAATTACGGCATGTTTTTCAAGCAAAGGAAATTAGGCGTTTCTCTTCTTTTAGGCATAATAATTAAATGAATTAGATTCTTAAAACATTGAAAAACAATATTTACAACTGTAAGTCCGCATAAATTTGCATTCCTTCTAAATATTTGACATTTTATACAAAACATTTCATAATCCTGACCTTTTCGGATCTCGAATTTAATTTTTATGAAATGCTTTTGGACTCTTCCCGTTTTAGAACACACCAAATTACTCGTCAGTTGTCGTTTTTCATTCAAGACCAAGACTTTTTCTCAACATTTCTTAAAATCACGAATTTCTGTTATTTTATAATGTTAGGTATTAATATTACTCTAGTTTCCGGAATTCCTTATCTATTAGTACTGCAACCAGAGTTCATTTTTTAAAACTTTAATGGTCCGGAAGAACACACACCTAAATTATATATCGATGGAAAGAGGAAAACGTGTTTTATAAGAAAATTTGGGTCGTAAAAATCCAGAGTGGTCACAATTTTGTGAAATTGAGGTCAAAGGTCAGACCTAAAAATATCCACATTTCAACCACAAGGACAAAAAGGAGAAATATTCTGATATTTATTCAATAGAATGCTACAAAAACGATTCAATCATAAGCATATGGTATAAACGATGTTAAAACGACAAATTTGACTACTTATATGAAAAGCTGCCATTAAAAAATGGCGTTGATTTGGAACCTTCTGATTTTTTTCCATTTAAGACATAGCAAAAGAAGAAGTGGCCTTGACCTTTTCACATCCATAAACTTTCATATTGTGTATAGTATTTCACTATAATATATTACAGAATTATTTTCTAAAGTATGAAACACGAGTTTATCAAATTATTTCAATATTTTTTCTATCTTTGAAAAAAACAAAATTCAAGCGCTGAAACAGTGTTTTTAATTTTGCATCTTAAAGGTTGTGTATTTTGTGAAAATTAGTATCTAGTTATAGATAAATACATATTGTGTATTTGCAAAGTCTAGACAGAGCAGTTATAACACAAAATATACTATAGTCACACGAGGCGAATGCGAGGTTTAAAAAAAATGAGTAGAAAACAAAGTCAGTTTGGTGTATTAACATTTTTTTAGTGTGATAATCCTGGTAAAAAAGTTAACTCATTAATTTTTTAAGGGACGGATGAAAAATTATACAATGCAATGCTAATTTTCTAATGTTGTAATTCAAAATCAGTCATGATCCTTATATAACTTTTAAAAGTGACACACAATAGCTCAAGTATTCATAAAATAGGGACATGAATCAATCTCTTAGTCATCATATGCGGATTCAGTACGCGTATTAGCATTACAAGACACTTCCCTTTTTCATAAGAATAAGTTCGGCGTAGGACAGAGTTTGTTCAAAGCAAACACAGTTTTTGAGTACAAATGCTATCTGGAGCGTAAATACCGTCATGATTCGGTCAAACTCGTCAGATATAGTCTTACCTTTGCATAGGAAACACAAAAAAGATGTGAGTACAAAGTTTCGATAAATGTTAGTGACCCATATTCCCATATGCATGTGCATGATGTATCTGCACTGCCAATCCAAAATGTAATGGGGCGAATGTTGCTACAGAAACGATTGATTTTGTAATAGCCATCCATTTGCGAATTTTTGTTATCTTTAGGGACAATATACGGTTCAGAAGCGCCTTTGTGTTATTTTTATCACTTAACTAACAAATGAACTTTTGAGCCTAGGCTCCGTGTTGAAGACCGGACCGTGACCTATAATGGTTTACTTTTATAAATTGTGACTTGGATGGTGTGTTGTATCGTTGGCACTCATACCACATCTTCCTATATCTATTAACAAGCTATGCATTTCCATAGAAATAACAAAACAAGGACATAGCTCATAAGAGCACTGGTGGCAGGGTGAAGTAATTGTTTTTCTTTTAATGTATCCTTAATATTTTCAGACACACCTTGGTGTATTCTGAAAGTCTTAACATAGACTTCAATTTTCCTGCAGCAGATATGGCATCCCCTAAATTGAGTTCAGAGCTAAACTCTTTATTTCATATCCCTTGGCCCCACTGTGTCTGAATTGTAAGGTGTCACAATATCTAGTTAGTTCTGGAGTTTGGCAGTTTGGTAAGCATCAGAGACAATCTTGGGTAAAATTGATCGGTATATATAGAGGATGTGCTACATGAGAAAGGCTTTTTTTTTTTTATGGAAGAACAAATCACATCACTAACAATCGTTATTAATGAACTGACAGCAAGTTCAAATTCTAATTTTTCAGTAACTGTTTTACTTAATTGCACAGGTGTTGACTTCAATAAGTACTTGGTTATGCATGGATAAATGATTACTCACATTAATAAGCACAACTTAAAAGACTGTCAACACGTTTAGAGGACTCAGTTTTGCGTAGTTTTCTGGGTTTTTTTTTAAAGGTTTGTCTTTTACACAAAAACCCTGTTTTTATATCCAAACTACAAGGAAGAAACTGAGCACGAGATCGTATAAAAGTGTCAGGTTGTGAGGATACATGTCGATCAGTTTGATCACATGTATGGATTTCTGTTGTTTCTAATTTAAAGTTCCCCAAGGGTGACTGGGAAAACGAAATATGGTCACTTGGTCTTCTCCCGACCGGCAGTAAAACGAAGTGGGGCGTCCGTTTGGCTGTGCGGGATGTATCAAGTTCGCAGTCACGTCCGAAGGTGGCCTGTTGCAATGGAAAATTTCTGTCCCAATCCAATATACCATCATTTTCCAGTGGCAGTCTAAATTTTCCCGATCATCATCCCGAATGGCCTCTATTATGACAAAACCTACCTATTGTTTTTATTGTTAACTTGTTCTCGTCCTGAACATGCATGAAATATTTGTCACTGGACGTTAAGCAACCAACAATCAATCAATCAATCTAATTTAAAGACTCACCAATTTTGCCTTCTGGTGCAAGTCTCATAACATCACTGATGATTCGCCCACGGAAAGCAGAATATTAAGAGAAGTTGGTTTTAGCATCACCTTGTCACACACCAAATCTCTGCGAATCTTCAATAGTACTTTTCCCCCGACCACTTGCATGCATATTAATTGTTCTGAGGTTAAACATTGACATACAATGTATTTTCACACAATCTCAACTATAGTCATTATCCGGAAAAACCTCTTATCCGAAGGATTTGGTTAACTTTTATATAAAGTCAAAATTTTATTAACAAAAATATAACTTATTTACAGAAAATACACGAAAGAACTACTATATATATTCAAATCACTCAAAAATAAATTAACTTCTCCTACAAAATCTACATAATCACATCGAAACTATCAAATTGATGGTGAAGGAAAAAATAATTGGTGGAGCTGATTGACGGATAGAAAATTTCCGTAATTAAAAAAGGTACAAATGATGTTTTTATTTTAGAGTTTTTGACAAAATTGTTTGGAATTTGCCCAACAAAATTTGCATGCAGTATCGCAATAATATGTTTTGTCCTCTCAAATGTCAAATACTATTTTTGAATCATATGTTTTCTCGTTTTCAAAGAAAAACGCGTTAAATTTCTACCGAAAAAAAACAGCTAACTTTAAGTTTGAAAGTTTTACTTGGAGATGGTATTATATTTATGTCTTCATCATTCCGATGATCCTTGATGATATGTGCATAGAAAATATTTACGAAAATAGCGGGAAACTTAACCAAAAAATATATTTTTGGATTTTAAGGTAACTACCCAAAACCGTAAATTGAGGGGTACCCCCATTAAAGGGATAAAATACAAAATGTGACCATAGAAACTTTTTACGACCCGACGGAAATTAAAATATAGATATTATTCTATCATTTAAAACAATTTGCAGCCGTGTGTTATTCCGGACCATTAAAGTCGTTAACTAAGCGTCTTTTTCGATGTCAGTAGCAGTACTATATGTCGTTATCGGTTTTTGACTGAATACTGAGTCGTGTCGAATTTTCACAGTCCAGTTAAATGATATCTTCCTATGCTAAAATGCAAAAACTATCCATTGATTGGCACAGATGTATATTCTGTCAGGTATTTACTTCATAGAAACTATGTAGTTCAACACTTAAATGAAGATACAGTTGTAGTGCCGCAGTAGAAAAATGGAAAGACGAAGTTTACAAAAGTATGAAAAAAAAATGAAAACATCCCATTTGAAAGTACAAAATATCATAAGAGTTGCTAAAATATTTCACAAGTAAGTACAACTTATAATCTTCTGTTTTTACTGTACAAAGACTTTGTACTACAATGACCAATTTTACTGAGCCAGTCTCTTCTCATATATCAACGAGGCAGTAGATCTACAACTCATTCTGATTTGTCTGTTTGTATATTTTGCAAATGTAAAATGTCTAAAAGCAAGTTACACAACTTCATGAGATATCATCTGAGGATCAAACTCAAGCTATATTGAGTGTTGATACACTTACCTCCTACAAGTATCTGATTTATAATATAACTTTATAATTTTACTAGTAAAGCTTTATACTATCGAGATTGCATCACTAAATATTTACTACAAAATTTGAAATCAGAAAGTAAAGAGATATTTAATTCTGAACATTAAACAGCTTTTCTAACGTTTCGACGATTAAAAATGACTTGACTGTACACAAGAAAGTATTCTTGTTAACAACTTTACTTGATAATAAAACCGGACTTAATTTCTGCCCGAGTATTGCCGCCGTGAAAACTACACAACATATCAGCTTCAGCAAAAACAACATATATTATGGTCAATTTATCGTTACATTTATACAGCCTCAACAAGGTACGTTCAATTTTGTATACAGTAGTTCTAAAAAGTTGTCAGATGCTTTAAAGACGGAAAATTAACCGTTTAAAACTACTGTGATAAACAGTCTGTCAAATTTAAAGATCTGAGCAGTGACTGCAAAACTTGTTGCAAAGACGTTATGCAGATACTAGTATTTTACGGAAGTAGATAGGTAAAGTTGTAATCCAATCAGATCAATATCCATTATCTAAAGACATTTCACTGGATTATTCAATTGGAATTATGCAACCGGCGTTAAAAACATTTCTGTATTGTCTTTTGGATGATGGCGTATACGCGGCAGTTAATAAAGAGTACGATATACCTATTGACAAAGTTCTTAGATGTATGGCTTTAGCAGAATGTATATTATCCATAAAAAGACATTTTTTTTTACTCCTTTTCATTTAGGTTTATCATTTTAAATGCACCGTATATATGGACACACCTTTGATAACTATTAACAAGTTGGGCTGATCATGAGATTAGAAAAATTGAAGATGGTATTATTTCTTCTTCTGGGGGTCAAACCTTATCCAAAACAACGTCGTCCTAACTACAGAAACAATTAAAGTTCTCCGTATGACCTCGGTTGGCCAAAAGGCAACATCGGTCCGATACCAATTATATTTACTGGTATGATGTCATCCGACCTTCTACAAGATGTGATCTGTTCTGGCAAAAGTATAGGTATAGGGAAAGGGTTGAGATCTAAAGAAAACCCAACATGTTTAACCCCGCCGCATTTTCGCGCCTATCCCAAGTCAGGAGCATCTGGCCTTTGTTAATCTTGTATGATTTTTTTATTTTAATTTCTTGTGTATATTTCGGAGTTTAGTATGACGTCCATTATCACTTCAAACTAGTATACATTTTTGTTTGAGGGGACAGCTGAAGAAGGCCTCCTTGTGTGGGAGTTTTTCGCTGCATTGATGACCCATTGGTGGTCTTCGGCCGGTGTCTGCTTTTTGATAGGGTTGTTGTCTCTTTGACACATTCCTCATGTCCATTCTCAATTTCAAAATCAATCTGTAGTAGATCTTAATTGTGTCCGCTTTGAGCAAATTTTTAACCTCTGCTGTACTGATATATGCCCATGCCAAGGAAGTGGTATTTGTATGAATATAGTGACCGATAAGAATGATGAGATTACAAGTGAAAATGAAGATATATATATGATATTCCGATATCGCAATATTCCGACACCTAAATGGTCTGACAACCCATTGGTCCGACGTTTCGATCATTTAACTATAATTATGATAACGGAATATTAACATAAAAAAGTTAATGTTGTCTGATGTTGACGCGGTTGGCAGCCTTTCAAACTAACCGGAGACCATACGTTTCCTCCATTTTAATGTGCAGTTCATCATGGGACTTTTCTATGAAATTAAAAATACGTCATATGTAATATTTTCCCCTTGCTTTAAATATTTTGTTTCGGATTATTTATATCAAATTTGCAGGTATATATTTGTAAATACGTGCAATCAGTTGATATGGAGGTCTCATAATATTTAAATTATAAAAGGACTACAGATACATTTGTGTGAGTTAATGATTGATTTTCAAAGACTCCGAGAGAAAACGTTACGTAACATACGTTACTGTTAAAATCGACCAAAATAAATTAATACTATGACAGAAATATTTGTTTCCAACAGTAATACAGTATTCATTTAGTATTGTTTCGTTTTTTGCATTTGTTTTGACTCGATTTTTCTACTGGAGATATCCATGAATTGAAATTGCACCCATGACCTTTGATCCCGATTTAAAAAAAAATGCACCATAATTTCTTTTGACGACCGGGATATTTAGAAAGTAAACATTCTCAGCTTTCCAGTGATATATAATTTAGCCGTATGTTAGGTAGGTGCATTAAAAATGTAAATTTGGCTCTCATATGACTCGCCTAATATGCCTTGTATTTATTAGATAACATTTTGTGGAGTTGGGAATATTTAAATCTTATTTCTCTCATCTGTATTTTGTAGCTGATATTCTGACCGATATGTCAAGTACTATCATGGTTGAAGGTGTTGTAGGACATCGTATTGGGTGGTTTAGCATACCTCTTTATGCTGTCGACTATGTTCAAGATGTCCAATGTCAAACGACAACCGGTGTTTTGATTTCCTTAGATGTAATTTCTAAAAATGAAAATGATAATAAAGTAAAACTCACTTATGGAAAACATGAGCCCAATCTAACCTTAACAGGAACATATAACTGCACAGCGGCAATTGTCCAGGGAATTACAGCATGGAGGGTATTTGATGTCAAGATTTATGGTGGTTTGTATTCTTAAAAACTTATGATTGTTCAATTTTGCTTGATAGTATTTCAAATTCTAAGACGTATGAGCTTAAACGTAGAGAAAATAGATTCCTTTCGTATAAACAAGATAAAAAAAAACTTATAGGCACTAATAACCTTAGTAAGCATAAGCAGTTATAATTATAAACTTGAATCTGATTATTTTAATACTGTCGGAATGACGGGATGTGGTATGGTATACCTTTGTCTGTGTATCCACAACACTGATTTGAAACGAAATTAAAAAAATGTACACCGAATCCTCGAACCTGTAAATTCTAGTTTGGTTGATGGAATATACAAAGTTAATGTTTATTAACATTCTCACAACGAAGGATTGAAATGTTAAATGTTGTATGTAATGCATGTTTTCGAATTAATTACAGTCAAATCACTTGAGTGAGGATAGGAAAAGGTAAAATATTTGGTTAGTGTGCTAGATGAACCGTGAAGTCATTATAAGGTCAGGCATACTACCCCCTTTAATAGTAGACAAGTTCCAATCTTTCTGTTTGTAGATCAAGGCTACTTCGATAGGAGGGTAGTATAAAATAATAATCTATTTTATTATTGTGTCACATATTGATTGACAAACATATGTTATACAACAACATTAAAACATACATACCAGACATAAAATTTGGCTTATGAGACACATAGCACAAAAAATATAAACATGTTCTTAAAATACAACGATAGTTTGAAACACTATATTTGTAAAACTAATAACTATAATTTAAGAGCATTTTCAACATGATGATGAAGTATACCTAACCTTATAATGATTGTATGGTTCGGCTGACAATACGCTAGCCAAAGATGATACCCTTTTAAACTCCACACACAATTCATTTTGCTGTTATGCATTACAGGGAACTGTCATTGTAAAGCATGAAAGGGAAGCGGAAGGGAAATGGAAAATAAGCTTCATACTTTATGTGTAAAACATTTTTTTCTCTATAAACTGCACATGATTTAAACAGAACATCAGCGCTGATATGAATAATTATGTCGTCGTTGATGGAAGGATTACATTTCTTTAGAACTGTTATTTCAGTTTTGCCTTTTTTCTTTGAAGCAAAACAGAAATAAACATATTCAACTAGGCTGGGGTTTGATCTTTTGATTACATCCTTGTTTGTTAAATTTTCCCTTATGTTAAATGATAAATTAGGCTGTTTATTCTATGACGTGTTTATTTATTCAAGATAAGCCATGGTAGCAGACCATGACTAATTTTTTTCTTTTGTAAAAAATCTTTTCTTATATATATATTTCTTGTTTCAACATCTCAGTATATTTTGAACTGAAAAAGGTGTGTTGACACCTAAGAAACAACTTAAGGATGTACTTAGGTGATCTAAGGTAAAATTAAATAAATCAAGAATTCAAAATTGATACATTAAGCAGAAAGAGTATAAGTTAGGGATAAAAAAAAGGTAAACATATTGATATGTCATGGAGCTCCTTTTCCAAATATTTGATTTATAAAATATGGCGGGAAAAGGTTGACTCGGTCTTTTGCCTTTTATCTAATCGGGGCCTATTATAGCTGACTATGCGGTATGGGCTTTGCTCATTGTTGAAGGCCGTACGGTGACATATAGTTGTTACTGTCTGTGTCATTTTGGTCTTTTGTGGATAGTTGTCTCATTGGCAATCATACCACATCTTCTTTTTATGCCCCACCTACGATAGTAGAGGGGCATTATGTTTTCTGGTCTGTGCGTCCGTTCGTTCGTTCGTCCGTCCGTCTGTTCGTTCGTTCGTTCGTTCGTCTGTTCGTTCGTCCGTCTGTCCCGCTTCAGGTTAAAGTTTTTGGTCAAGGTAGTTTTTGAAGAAGTTGAAGTCCAATCAACTTGAAACTTAGTACACATGTTCCTTATGATATGATCTTTCTAATTTTAAAGCCAAATTAAACTTTTGACCCCAATTTCACGGTCCACTGAACATAGAAAATGAAAGTGCATGTTTCAGGTTAAAGTTTTTGGTCAAGGTAGTTTTTGATGAAGTTGAAGTCCAATCAACTTGAAACTTAGTACAAATGTTCCCTATGATATTATCTTTCTAATTTTAAAGCCAAATTAAACTTTTGACCCCAATTTCACGGTCCACTGAACATAGAAAATGAAAGTGCATGTTTCAGGTTAAAGTTTTTGGTCAAGGTAGTTTTTGATGAAGTTGAAGTCCAATCAACTTGAAACTTAGTACACATGTTCCCTAGGATATTATCTTTCTAATTTTAATGCCTAATTATATTTTTTATCCAATTTCACGGTCCATTGAACATGGAAAATGATAGTGGGAGTGGGGCATCCGTGTACTTTGGACACATTCTTGTTTATATTTGTATTATTTGGGTCTCAAATCAAACGAAAGAAAATCAAGAATCTGCTTAAATTTTGTCAAATGACCTTTTATGAGCTATTTAGTCTTATGTTAAAAGATAAATAGGTGTTATGGGGCAGCATATTTTACCTTGTATCGTATGGAAAATCACCAAGGAGTCCGACCATTTGACACTTATTCTAAGCTAAGGAAAATTTTCTCCAAAACTATTTAGTTATTTCTTATTGATAAAGAGGAGGTTTCCATTAATGAAAGATTGATAAAAATTGCATGGACCTTTTTTTTTTTTTTAAATCTCATAACATATTCTTGTCAAAAAATTATTTATATCTTTAAAAAAATTGTCTCCTTTGTTTACCTTTACATTCATGCATGTTCATTTTTAGCAGTTTTTGAATTCTTCATTTTCATTTGGATAACAATGGGTCCCAATATCACTTCTCCTTTCAAAGAGAAAGGAAATAGCAGATTTAAGAGTGATATAACGTGAATTCCAGACATATTGCGTTGATTAAATCCCTGTATCTCTTTCTATGTCAAAATATATGAAATGCAATTCAAAACAAAATACATGCATAACAAATATTTGTATGTCATTTCAGTCATACTGACTATAGATCCAGCTTCGCCATTATATGTTATTTATGGAGAAGAAATAGAAATAAAATGTCATATACAGGCAGTACCACCACTGACTGGTTTCTCGTGGAAACACGATGATACAGAAATGGACGGTATACCGTTAATATCAAATGGTACATTGATCAGTGAATATCAGACCCTAACCATTCCCTCAGCTACATTCGACGATAAGGGAAAGTATTCGTGCAGTGCAGAAAATGATGAAACAGAAGGAGAAAGTGATAAAATCTCCGTCAATGTTGTCAGAGGTGTGATTCTTTAAAAAACCACTATGCTATTAAAAGAACACCATACCTTACATGTACAATGTAAACACTGAGCCAGAAGTTTGTTCAATATTTGCACAAAATTTCCACACGCTTGTCCATTATTAGGCGGACAGTAAAAAGCTTGAAGTTAATTTAAATCAAACCCCACAAACAATCTTTTCACCATTAGCTTTATAAAAAATCACCAATCGAATCGAAGACATCATTCAGTTAGAAGCATTTGTAATATGCCTCTGCTGTTTTTCAAAATAGTTTTTTTTAATCCATCCTTTAGACAATACATGAAAAAAACATTCCTTCCCTATTCCTTAGAAAAAGAAAGATTCCAGATTATAAACATAAATTAAATGACAATATAAAGAAAAACGACGGAGCGACAAATACCATATTATTGCATATTTTATTTTACAGGAAACTACAAAATAAACAACACGAACCAAATAATCGAAGCATCATGGATGTTATGATTCAGCCAATTTTGTAGCTAGTCTTACTTTATTTTGAACCAAACTTTTAATAATTATTTTGCTTTTTTTATTTCCCCAAACACACCGTTAAACTTCTAATCTAACGCCAAAAAGTTGGGGAATTTTGCAAAATTGAAGCAAACTATTTTGATATTTCAGATGATGACACTGTAGGATTTTTTACATCTTTGTTTAGAACCATTCGAAATTCAATGATTTTAACAAGAATGTTAAGGATAATCGTCAAATGTGAAGCATATTTTTGATATGCCTTTAATAGTAATTGGCCTAATAATTTCCAGAAATAGGCATTAAAAATGCACATTTTGAACAATCACAAAAATAAATTACAATGAGATAATCCCAATTACTGTTATATAGCAATACAAATACATTAAATGCATGACATGTCTTTAATTTAGAATTTTAAACAATCTCCAAATCCGGAGTGATCACAAAGACCCAGCATGCTTGAATCAAACAACGAGGGCGAACTCAGATGCTCCGGAATGGTGTCTGCTTTATAGTAACCCCCATTATGTCTTCAACTACCTTAAAAAACAAGAAAAATCTTGAAATTATTCCTGGGGACATAACTTCATATTTTTTTTTTTTTTAACATTTTTCACCGTTTTAAAAGATCTACAGTTTCCTAAACCTTCATTCGTTTATAATTTAACCGAATTTACTCTTATCTTGATACTGGATACTGCTAACAACACGTTAGTGTAACCCATTTATAGCAAGTGCTTCTTCGTTATTTCTCTGAAACCGAGGTCGATTTTACTTTTGGAACCTCTAACCTTCGCTTTTGATTATAGTATGTAGACATTTTTTGTGTGTAATGTATGTTATATCGCTCATGCTTAATATGAATTTAAGTATGGCGGGATTGGAGATTTGAATAGTCAATACTTATTAAGCATCTTATTTTTGTAGAAGCTTTTGTGCCCGTTATGTCAACGACTCTGAAGATTGAAGGTGTTGTTGGACATTCTGTCGGATTTCTCAACATAACAACAAATTTTTCATCTGTCAAATATGTCCAATGTCAAACCACAACCGGTGCATTGATTGACTTGGATTTTATTTCTTACAATCATATGGGAACTCTCACTTACGGGAAACATGTGTCCTACTTAAACTACACAGGAACATATAACTGCACGGCGGTACATGACACGACGATTACAATAGGAAGCGTATTTGATGTTATTATTTATGATGGTGTGTATTCTTATGTTTTCAACAACAACTACTAGTAGTATATTTATACTAAATCAGCAAAATAACAGTTGTTTTTGATTGTTATGGTCAATTTTGTACTCGTGACTTTCATTTGTATGCCCCATTTATGGGCATTATGTTTTCTGGTCTGTGCGTCCGTCCCGTCGTTCGTTCGTCCGTTCGTCTGTTCGTCTGTCTGTCCCGCTTTAGGTCAAAGTTTTTGGTCGAGGTAGTTTTTGATGAAGTTGAAGTCCAATCAACTTGAAACTTAATTTACTTGTTACTTATGACATGATCTTTCTAATTTGAATGCCAAATTAGAGTTTTTACCCCATTTACACGGTCCACTGAAAATGATAGTGCAGATGGGACATCCGTGTACTGGGGACACATTCTTGTTACTTATATACTTTGCTCACAGAGTGTTTTTATGCCAATTTATTTTTCTGTGTTGGGAAAGTTATTTATTTTTAAAGTGATGAAGATTGAAGTACAATATTGATTGCTGTACCCCAATTTTAAACATTTGTACCTATCATGGTCATACTTTGTTGCCAATATAATGGAATTGTTTTCCGAGTTTGAACATTCTTGATAAATAACTATTGGAGCTAAAAAAATTAAAAGCAGTCAATTTGCATTTTGGCAGTGCAACCTTGTTCTCACTGATTGCAACATTGTAAATAAAGTGATAGTCCGATACAGACGTGTCTTGAAATAGCTTTAGAGAACTGCAATATTTCAATAACTGCCATATAAGCGAGATGTTTGGCTATTCATCAAAGCCACCTTTTTCCTTAACATGTTCTGTACCTAGTCAGGATTATGGTTGTTGTTATCAAGAAGTCCTTTTCTATGTTGGTACATTTGTTTTTGTTGCACTCCAGGATTGCTGATGCTCCGTTGTTGTCCTTTTATGGTTGATGTGTGTCCCTCGGTTATAGTTTGTACTCCTGATTAGTTTTCTCTCAATCGATAGATGACTTTTTTTTACAGCGATGTAATACAGTTGGACAACTTTGTAACAACAGCTTTAACACTGACGAATTGGCCGTATAAAATATAACATGATGTGGTATGAATGAGAATGTGAAAAGAAAAAGAAAAAGAAGTGTTTTTATTAACTTTTTCAGATTTTCTCATAATTACGAAGTGAATACGTAAACTTTAATGAAGAAGACAATACTTTCAAAGGTCGGTTAAAAACAGAATTTTGTGACAAAAGAGATGATTTCAGCTTTCAAATTGTGAACTTTCCATTTCTATGTACCAAAATTCAAGCAGCGCCTGCATACGGAGCATATATCTTCCAACTGATACGATATTCCCAGGCTTGTATTTCCTATCACACTTTTCTTGATAGAGGGTTGCTGCCCATAATCTAAGAGTTTCAAATGGTGAAGTTGAAGTCATTCCTTTGATAATGAACAACACAACGGGTGCCACATGTGGAGCAGGATCTGCTTGCCCTTCAGGAGCAACTGATATCATCCCTCCGTTTTTGGTTGTCTTCGTGTTGCTTAGTCTATAGTTTTCTATGTAGTGTCTTGTGTACTTTTGTTTGTCTGGTTGTCCTTTTCTTTGTATGCCCGCCCCATTTATGGGCATTATGTTTATTGGTATGTGGGTCCGTTCGTCCGTCCGTTCGTTCGTTCTTTCGTCCGTTTGTCCCGCTTCAGGTTAAAGTTTTTGGTCGATGTAGTTTTTTATGAAGTTGAAGGTAAATCAACTTGAAACTTAGTACACATGCTCGCTATGATATGATCTTTCTAATTTTAATGCCAAATTCGAGTTTGTACCCCATTTTCACGGTCCGATGAACATAGAAAATGATAGTGCGGATGGGGCATCCGTGTACTAGGAACACATTCTTGTTAAGCCATGGAGTTGATAGCTTTTTCTTTTTAACTATGAGTTTGCTCCCTGTCAATGATAAGGGAACTTATTCAAAAGGCGTATGGACAAGAAGGCTCTAAATAATGTGAAAGTAAATAGTTATAAAACATGATCTTAAATTTGACCTAAAACAAACACGTTTTGATATGAGCGTTACTGATGAGTCTTATGAAGACGAAACGCGCGTCTGGAGTACTAAATTATAACCCTGGTATCTTTGATAACTATTGACAATGAATTACGAAAAATATTTGGAGGTCAAATCTCTTTATATTCTTTTTTTGTTGTTAGTTGTCAATTTTTAAGTATATTTTGGACTGAAAAAGTGTGTTGACAACAATAAAACGAGATAAGACCTAATTAGATGTATCTAATTGAAACTTTTTTGAAATTATTTGGTTGTTTCTTGTCTGAAGAAGAAATTTCGAAAAGGAGAATATTGATGTAAATTGCCTGAAATAAGCTTTGACGTTATTTCCATAAAAAACATTTTGGATTATGACTTGATTAAGATGCTATATCATTACTTCATATCATATGTTTGTATCTCATTTAATTTTAGTAAAACTAACTATTGAGCCAGATTGGTATTTAGAAGTTATATATGGAGAAGAAATCGAAATAAAGTGTCACGTTCAGGCAAATTATTCACTGTATTATTTTTCATGGATACATAATTTTTTGGATATTGTTGGTGAACCTTTACAATCAAATGAAAGCTCAATTAGTGAAAACCAAAGTGGATACCAAACCCTAATCATCCCTGCAGCCACACCTGTTAACAATGGATTTTATTCGTGCCGTGTTGATATTGGTAAAACACACGCAACAAGTGAAACAGTTGATGTTCATGTTAAAGGAGGTTTGATTCTTTAAAATTTTTTTTATATATAAAACTATATAATCGATCAAAATATATTACAGTTTTATTATAAAAGGTAAAACAGTTTCAAATAAACAATACAAACACTGAGAAATGTGTTCAATATTTCAACAGAAAAGTTCCTTATCAAGTGGACAGTAAAAGGCACAAAGTTGATTCAAAACAAAAACCCACAACGAATAATGATAGCAATAGTTAAAGATTTTTACTAGTCACATCTATTAAATTATAAAGTAATATGTATTTGTAATATGCATTTTATTGTTTAAAAGAATAGACAGTTTAAAACAAAACCAATGCATCAACAATACTCGCAGTTTTGTCCTATTGTGATCTTTTGTAGAAAGAAAGATAAAGTACCAGACTTTATAACATAAAGTCAATGTAAAAGTAAACATAAAAGAAAAATCGACGGAGCAACAAATCAATAGAAAGCTAAAGATTGAAAAACAAGAACACCATAAAAAACAGTGAATGAACTCATGTGCTCTCTTAAAATTAGTCAGGTTCTGCTTCAATAGTGACACCCAATATGACATTATATGATTATTATAATCTGTTATATATATTTGACTTATTTGAAGGTATTCCTGACATCTCAACCAATGGCCAAAGATGTTTAGTAGTAAACCATTTAGATAACGTTACACTACATTGCAACATCACATCTAACCCTGCTGCCTTGTTTATGTACTGGACAAAACGTGTAAAACATTTAGATTCACTCATTGATGCTGACGGTGCGAATTTACAGTATCCAAGTCTGATGTTAACCAAAGTAGAATTGAATGATACAGGAAAATATACTTGCCATGCTGGCAATTTAGTCGGCAATTCAAGCGGACTTTCAATCAAAATGTCCGTTATTTCAGGTACAAATAATTATCTTTTAAGACTAAAAACATCAAATTCATCCTATCAAAATGAAATGTTTAGAAAAAGTGTCAATAAGTTTTGTACTTATTTTCAATACATTCTGTCTCTTCGTCCATTATCGACGACTTTTAAATTTTCCATTGAATAAAAAATTGAATAAAAATTGGAATTAAGATCTGTAATTTTCTTTAAATATTGGAAAATTTCTAAATTATCACTGTTGTAACTTGACAGATCTTAAATGTTTGATTCAAAAACATGTACCATTAAAAAAATCAAAATGAATCTAGTATTTCTATAAATTTCACTCTTATACTGCTTACAAAACATGATTGGAACTCATGCCAAACAGCGCAAGTTTCGTTTTTTCTCTGATATGGATTTGACCTTTGGTTCCAGTTAGCTTCGCTTCGATAGTGACCTTCAGTTACAAATATACCTTTGTAATACATGTATATCGCATATGTATAACATAAATTGTGGAGATAGTTGGAATAGAGATAAGGGTAGTCAATACTTATTAAGTATCTTATTTTTGTAGAAGCTTCTGCTGTGCCAGTTATGTCAACGAGTCTTTACATGATTGAAGGTGTTGCAGGAAATCCCGTCGTATTTCTCAACATAACAACATATTGTTCTGAGGTGATGTATGTTCGTTGTCAAACGACAACCGGTGAAATGCTTTACTTAGACATGCTAGCTGTTATTTCTTCTAAAGTTATGGAAACTCACACTTACGGGAAACATGAATCCTACCTAAACTTCACAGGAACATATAACTGCACGGCGGAAAATAAAGATGGAATTACAACCGGAAGCGAATTTGATGTTATCATTTATGGTGGTTTGTATTTTTATATTATTGACAGCACCGTTAAAACAGGATTCATTACAATCGTCATCCTTATCATTGTTTATAACGTCATTGAAACCTTTTTCTTCACATAAATATTTGCATCGGAAAAAGATCCGAACACTTGATTTTTTAAGTGTAAAATTTTGCAAAACTTGAATATTATGTGTGAAAATAATGTTACTCCAAATCGCACTGGTGGTAAGCGGAGGGTCGTAACTTAAAGTTACGACCATCCGAAGATGGGAGACAACTCTAGGGATATTTTTTTCTTTTCCGATTTTCGTGTAGTAAAAAAAATGTTTCAGTAAAACCGCTTGTTTCATACAAACTAATCGCCAGTGCGTTGATATTGAAACAAAATTTGATACATAAAAACATTCCAATTTTCGTAAAATGATCATTCAATAATTCGAGCATGATGGTCGTAACTGAAAAAACAAAATTGTTCAGGATGGTCGTAACTTAAAATTGTGATGGTCGTAACTCTTTATTAAATAGGACCTAATAAGACAAGTCAAGAGTTTTAAACGTGTCTTTTGTTATATAAATATAGTATATGATATATTTGTGAAGTTGATTTCACTAAATGATAAAAACTAAAAGAGGTGAAGAGAGGGATACCTGTAAAGTGCGAAAGGAAAGAAAATTGGAACGAATCGAAAAAAAAACCAACCAATACAAAATGAAATGACCAGTCACTGTTCAGTCATTCCCAAAAAATGGGTACAATTCGAATGTAGACACTGTTAAAAAATAAATTTCAACTGAGCAGAGAGAGAGTGTTGTTTTCTTCTGTGTCTATATCTAGTCTGTCTTTTTTTTTTAATTTTTACTTACACCATTTTAGTTGTTTTCTAGTTTTAGCATTTTTTGTAAGACAAGGTAAGTATGAACGTATCGGAGGTTAGTGTTGTATAAAGTCATCTTAAAAATTGCATTAGAGAAAAACACAAGATTTAAATCCAGGCTCATGTGAAATGGGTTACATTTACCACCATAGCAAACTGATTTATACGTATTATTCTGTATATATTGAAAGCAAATACCAATTTTAAGGTCTGAATTAATATAGTGTTTAAAAAATAATTCAAATAAGTAGTTTTCACAACTTATTTAGTAATAAATTTAAACTAATGAAATGTTATGCTGTATAATATTTAAGTTTCACAATACAGCTTTCCAGGAAAAACCCTATTATTTATGTTTTGAATCACTTGTATGTATTTGTTATGCTTGTATTAATCCACACCCCCATCTTTGTTACGGAGGTTGATATCAAACCAGTATCTGAATGCTGATACATAGTAACACTTAACTCTTTAATGCTAGCTTTTCTATACAATTTATTGACATTACAAACTAAAAAACTGTTTTCTATCAAGTTATATGTTTCTTTTAGTCAAATTTACTTGTTCTTGTCAAAATTTCCGTAACAATTCATGAACTTTCACTCAAAAATATGTTTTACCTAAACCGAATACTGTTCAACTTAATTTTATTAGCTCTATACAGATAATGTCATCTTCCTTCACACCATAATGTATGTGTTATACTCAACTATGAAGTTTTGGAGTCAAAATAGTTTCATTTCGAAAATTTCTATCCTCCGTATCGACATTTAAAACCTCCATAACGGACAATTCCAGTTCTTACCAACAGCAAACATATAAATGAATGTAAATATTGGAATTAAATGACAAACAAGACAACAGAATTAAACATTTTTCTTAGTAAATCGTTATCTAAAAAGAGAAAATTCCTATTAGAGAAAAAAAAAAACTGTTTTTCCTTAAATTTCTATCCTCCGTAACGTAAATCAATGATGTCGTCTATGATTGACATCACCTTTTGATTTTTATTAGTGATAATTGATGAACTGGATTTGGTATCTATAACAATGTACAAGAATTTCAATTGGTATGATCGTGTTAACATGCATCTTTAGATTTGTTTTATTTGCATAACCTCCGTTACATTGATGAGTCCTAAATAATCTTGAAAATGTTTGCCATAAACCGCTGTTAAAGTTATGATTGTCGTCGTAATTACACAAGTTGTGTTGTAGACTATTTTAAATCTAAGAAAATGGCTGATATAACGTTTATCAAACGTTATAATGTTGCTCACATAATAGGGAAAACACAAGTTAACCTACCTTTCTCAAAACAACATTTTTTTTCTCAAAATCTGTATTTTGTTTGTCTGTTTTCTTTATAATAAATTATGTCTGCTATAAAAATGACTTTCGGCAGTGTCGGCAGCCCCTGATACTGATAAAAAAAAGTCTGACAACTTAACTGTAGATAACTGCGTCACGGAGGTTATTTAAACGGAGGTTAGTTTTATTTACATTATACATGGAAATATGTAACAATATTGTTGAGTTGCTTTCTCAAAACTGATTATTGAGAAGCTTTTTGGGTGCTTTCAATGAAATAATCATCATTTTGATTTGTTCTTGGTTAATGCGTTCCAAAATACGCGTTACGTAGGTTGGATTCTTATATGCGACAATCGAAAAAAAGAGAAAGAGAAGATTTTTTTTGATTTTTCGTTTCATTGCAATAAAAGTTGAAGGCAGGATTTTAAAATTTGATGTATCAACTTTGCTTAAAGTCACTTTGGGCATGATTTCCAATCATATAACTATGTTTTGACTGTACCTAAAGATACGTTACGGTAGGTTATACGTTTATCGGCGACATTGGTTTAATGGGTAAATCAAAGTGTATATTATAACTTTTGATTCTAAAATATTTTTGTGGATAAAAATTAATATAGTGTCAAATAAAAAAAGCAAATCTAATCATGATTTAGATGAAATAAAGTATTTTAATTCACACCGATATTTGGAGTTTTTCTTGGCGACATTCGGAATTCGTGTGATTTCCGTATATTGAATAGAAAATCACACAAATATATTTACGATATACATCACAAAAGAATATAATTTAATTTTAGTAAACATATTAATCACTTAGAACACGAAAAAGATTATCTGTGACATATGTTAAGCTTGCATTTTGTGGTTATTTGCCGGCGACACTGAAATTTTGTAATTGTACCCATTTTTTGGGAATGACTGTGTTACTTAAAATATAATGTATAAAATCAACCAAGAGGCAACTAATTATAAGATGTTAAGTTTAATAACAATATAAATTTCTCAAAAGTGGAGAATTCATTTTAACACACAGCTCTGGTTATGATCATTCTTAGTTACGAATTAAGAAAAGGCGCTTTTAACAAATTTGACATCACATGAAATAACAGTATCCTGATTTATTTTCTTTATATTTTGCATGTATTGAAAAGATAAAATTTTTAAAAACTAGTATGTACCTACTAGGTGGAATTAAAACTTATGCTATTGAACATAGTTAGAGAGTATGGTAAGAGATCTCTTTAGAACTAAAGTTGGAGTAAAACAGGGAGACAATTTGAGTCCAAATTTGTTTAAAATTTTTATAAATGAAGTTCCTCATTGTGTTAAAAGTTCCCCTGATCCAGCTGTTGTTTATCCACGACCAGCCTATTCTTTACTATAAATATGCTGATGATCTTGCCATTTTTTCAACTTCAGCAAAAGGACTTCAAAGTAAACTTGATAGATTACGATTGGTGTTTGAAAATTAATCCCAATAAAACCAAGGTGCTTGTATCTAACAAGACAGGCAGACATTTTATTTTAATAACAGACTTATTGATTGTGCTCAACATTGTGAATATTAAGGAATAACTTTTAGTGCATCTGGATTTTTTTCCTTCGCTCAGAGAGAATTGTATAATAAGGCGTTAAAAGTCTACCATAAGCTACGCAAGGACTTTCTGTCACTGAATCCAAGTTTAAAAAACAGCCTTCATGTTTTTAAGCATATAATAAAACCTATTCTCTTATATAGTACTAAAATTTGGGGATATTTCAACCCTTTAAAAAAAAAATCTATGACTACAAATGTAGATCAGGCCTTTCCTAAGATTCTTTCAGAAAGACTACGCATTGAATTTTGTAAACAATTACTTGGTGTTACCAAAAGAGAAACACATTTTGCCAATCTTTCTTAACTTTGTAGATTCACTCTGTATTTTGTCATTGCAAAGTCTATGATCAGATACTGGCACAGGCTTGACAATTTGGGATCATCTTTCCACTACTAGAGGAGGCATATTTAGAGTCAAAATTACTACACGAGTTAAAAAAATTCCTTCACAGTATGGATCTTTAAACTTCTTTTAAAGAATATTAAAGGGGTTAGCAATTTACATTGTTTTCTATATGCTGATGATAATGTATTGTTTTTGAATTTCAGCAAAAGGACTTCAGCAAACAGTATTCATACATAGCTTCTAGCCAGGATAATATTTAAAAGATAGATCTTTATGCTTCAACTCAGCGTGCTGGTCTTTTAAATCTGAGTACATTCATACAATATAAACATATATTATTAATTCGTATATTTTAACAAATTTGATTCGTTTAGGGATAGTCACATGTTAAACTATATTTTCGAAGGTAGAGAGAAAACGGCGGATAGCAAAAAACATATTGCACGGTTATTTTTAGAATATCTAAAAACCGATTTACTTTGTGACGTCATGTAATGAATTTCATGATATCGTTAAACGTTTTGAAACAAATGATATCTGTGATCGATTATTTGACGAAAAAAGTCTTCAAATACCTAAGATGTCAAACAAACAAACAAAATAATTAAATAACAACTAATATGTTGTTATTGTCAAGGAGACAATATGATGTATAAAATTCAAACAAAATCAAATGACGATTTTGATACAAATATACCTAATGGTCTGAAATTAATAATATAACAAACATAGCCTTTGTATGAAGTCAATACAGGATATATCGACCCAAAGAAGTATATCGACCTCGGACTTCGTCCTCAGTCAATATACTTCTTTCAGGTCAATATATCCTTGTATCGACCTCATACAAAGGCTATATTTGTATAATAACATAAACATTATTTTCAACCTGCATATGTATGTGATAGTTGCCACAGTACATTTAGTTATACCTTGTAATAGTATCTTAGCTACAAGGCTGGCTATAAACTACTACTATTTGATCTTACTCTTAAATTCAAAGCGTGTATCATTGTAAAATATATACCTGCATATATGTATGTAATATTTGCCGCAGTACATTTAGTTCTACCTTGTAATATTATCCTGGCTACAAGCCTGTTTACAAACTACTGGTATTTGATCTTACTCTTAAATTCAACGCGTGTAGCATTGTAAAATATCTTAACCTTATTCATACTTTCTAGGTTAACACAATGTTCATTACGTCACCATGGATTAAGTTTTTATTATGAACCAATACTTAGAATGATTATCAATGTTATACCACAAGATCGTCATGCAATCGATAAAAAATAAAGACAACACGATAAAAACACCAGGCATTTGTGGATTTTTATTGATCATGATTCACCAAAAGCCGAATATTTGAAAGCCAATGGTTTATTAAAACTGAAATAGCTGATTAAAAATTAAAGAAGATTGTCCAAAACTGTACGTTCAATAATTTCATCTGCCGACATGATTGCAGGAAATAAAAAGTCGTAAATAAAAAAAAAATCTGAATGCAAATATTCAAAAATTTTATGCCTTAACGTACAGTAAAAATATATTAATACTCAACCCTAACATACTATTTGGCTTAATGCGAGTTGATTAGTTTTCCCTGTTTCTCCTAAATAATGGTCGTTTGGAACATATCAAAAATGTATGATTGATAATTCTTTAACTTAATTTCTGCATACCATTATCAGAGTAACAAATGAAATAATATTTTTTGTAGTAAACCTTATATAACAACTGAGTTTATTAACATGGTTATGCATGTGCACAGTACTTTTAAAATAGCTTGATAAAAGTTCGTCTAAATACTTGAGTTACGGTCATCTTTCAAAGTTACGACCATCTTGTGTCGGTTACGACCATCATCCAAAATACTATACTTGACATTACGACCATCACAAGTTAAAGTTACGACCATCATGCTCGAATTTTTAAATGACTATTTTACGAAAAATGGACTGATTTTATGTGTCAAATTTGGTTTCAATAACAACACACTCACGATATGTGTTTATGAGACCAGCGGTTTGACTCAAATGAATCTTTTACTGCACGAAAATCGGAAAAAGAAAAACTTATCCCTAGAGTTGTCTCCCATATTCAGATGGTCGTAACTTTTAGTTACGACCATCCGCTTACCACCAGTGAAATCGGTGTATTCTTAAACAATCGATGTAAAGAATGTATATCCAACAAGGAAAAATAAGATTTTGGTCCTTTTCGATAGTATAACGTTTTCCACGTTACTACTAAATTAAGCTTTTGAAGTTTTTGGCTTCGAACAACATTCAATAAATAAACTCATAATAGATACCAGGATTGAATTTTGTATTTACGGCAGACGCGCGTTTCGTCTACAAAAGACTAATCAAATCCAAAACAAATAACAAGGTCAAATAAAGTACGAAGTTGAAGAGCGTTTAGAACCAAAATTCCTAAAAGTTATTTCAGAAACAACTTAGGTAATCTAATCCTGAGATAGAAAAGCCTTAGTATTTCAAAAATTCAAAAGTTTAGTAAACAGTTAATTTATAAATATGACCATATGAATGATTAGTCATGTCAGCACGTGCTGACTACTGGGCAAATATGTTACTGTTAAATTGGTAGGTTCGTTTTCACTTGTAATTTCTTCTTTAATATGTTGTACATGACTTCAGTGTGTCAGCAAATGTTCGATACTATTTCTGTAACGTAACCATTGATAACTTCGTTTCTCGTTTCTACATTGATTAAATTATAAAATTGGAAATTATAGAAATATGCAATTAATTTCAAATTATATCAGATTCATTAACAATACAATGTATGCGCTATCATTATTTCAGTAAAAAATCAAGAGTGTTTAAAGAATACTAAAATGGATATGATCCCTAAGTTATCAATCATTTAGTTCATAGCGTTTTTGTCAAGGTTTGTCATTTTGTCGTCAACTAATGAGAATATCTATTAGTATCATCCAGAACTACATAACAATACTCACCATCTAACTTGAGCAACTCGACATTTACCACAATTGGAGCAGGATCTGCTCACCTTTCCAGTGCACATGAAAACACATTGGTTCGTGTTAAGACACAAATCTTACAACTTCGTCACCTCTTCTCTAATTGATGTATATTAAAAGTTTTTAATTTTAGTCATACTTACTATTGAGCCAGCTCCGTTATTTGATGTAACTCATGGAGAAGAAATACAGATAACGTGTTATGTTCAGGCAGTTCCAGAACTAACTGGTTTTTCTTGGATTCATAATCATGATATATCCTCATCATCAAATGGGGAATTAACAAATAGCAGTCAGACCCTAATCATCCCTGTGGCTACATCAGTTAACAATGGACACTATTCGTGCAGAGCAGAAAATAATAAAACCTCAGCAACAAGTGATCAAGTTTACGTCAATATAATTGGAGGTGGGATACTTTTTAACAAATAAATTTTAACACACAATGTGTAGTGGCAGTCCTACAATTGAGTAAATAAGAAAGAAATTAAATAAAATGGTCACTTATTAAAAGCAAAACAGTTTATACGCCAAACAATACTTAACTGGAGATAAAAAGTTATGACTATGTCTAACATATTTATTTTTGAAGTTTGTAAAATATACTTTAATATTACGGTAATACTTTTATATAAGGTTTCTTCGTGGAAGCGCTTTTCTGGATTTTGCTTCAACGGGGACGGAAAATCAGACCATATGAATCACAGGAAATGAAATAACATCCACATGTCATATTCAAATATACAAGGCATTGTCATCAGTTAGTCTAACCAAAATTGCCTAAAAATTATTTGTATTGCATTTACGGTTTTCTTAACCTTAAATATTTTTCTCAAAAGCAAAACATTATTTCGAGATTAGATAATACTAATACAACTTACCTTCTTTGCTGCTTTCATCTATTCCTCCATAACTGCAAGTTTACGTCAATATAATTGAAGGTGGGATACTTTTTAACAAATAAATTTTAACACACAATGTGTAGTGGCAGTCCTACAATTGAGTAAATAAGAAAGAAATTAAATAAAATGGTCACTAATTAAAAAAAGCAAAACAGTTTATACGCCAAACAATACTTAACTGGAGATAAAAAGTTATGACTATGTCTAACATATTTATTTTAAAGTTTGTAAAATATACTTTAATATTACGGTAATACTTTTATATAAGGTTTCTTCGTGGAAGCGCTTTTCTGGATTTTGCTTCAACGGGGACGGAAAATCAGACCATATGAATCACAGGAAATGAAATAACATCCACATGTCATATTCAAATATACAAGGCATTGTCATCAGTTAGTCTAACCAAAATTGCCTAAAAATTATTTGTATTGCATTTACGGTTTTCTTAACCTTAAATATTTTCCTCAAAAGCAAAACATTATTTCGATATTAGATAATACTAATACAACTAGCCTTCTTTGCTGCTTTCATCTATTCCTCCATAACTACAACATAATTGTTATCAATTTTCAAAGGTCTTCCTGTCATCTCTACCAGTGGCCAAACACATGTTGTCGTTCACCAATCAGAGAGCGTCAGATTACATTGTATTATAGACTCTAGTCCTGATGCCTTGTTTGTGTACTGGACGAAACAAGTGAATGGTAAAGAGTTCGTCATTGATGCTGATGGAGGGACTTTGCACTATCCAAGTCTGGATTTTCATGAAGCAAAATGGAGCGACACAGGAACATATATTTGCCATGTTGGTAATTCATTGGGTAATTCAACCGGAAGTTCCATCCATCTCTCTGTTATCTCAGGTACATAATCCTTCAAAATTTAGAAATTGATAGTGTAGAAAACTTGAGGAATGTCATTGAGTCTTTTTTTTTTGCTGTTATGAGTTTTGCTTAGTTGCTATCAGTCTTCTCTTCTTGTTTATTAAGGATTTATTTATTTGAGATATGACGTCATATTCAATATAAAGAAAGAAACGCTTTCATCAGGTAATGGTTATTTTTCATATAAAACAATTATTAAAAATGAATTGTTATTGAGTTGCAATCCTATATTTTTTTACTATACTGATAAATATATATCTTATTCAAAGTCTCATGCATACAAGACCAGAAAAAGGAAATAGATTTCTGCGCAAATGCGGGGATTCAAAAAAGTCTGAAAAAAAAGTTAACGATTTTGAGTTCATTAATATATTGAATAATTCGGGAAATTTTCCCGACTATTTTTTATTATTGATTTTTCTACCGATATTTGGGAATCGTCCCCATATTATTTATCTGTTTGACTTTTCAGCCATGGCGTTGTCAGTTTATTTTCAATCTATGAGTTTGACTGTCCCTCTGGTATATTTCGTCCCTCCTTTAGTAAACACATTTAAAGATACCTCTGTTTTATGAATTTTATAGATATGTAAATATAAATAGGGAACAATAATAATATACTAAAAATATAAATAGATTTTAAGAACAAGCATTTATAAATAAATAATCTATAATACCTAGTTTTATGGCAGACGGCGCTTTCCCCTTCATTGCAAATTTTGCGTGATTTTCTAAAATTTTTCATCACAGATCAGACAATTATTTTGCAAGTACTGACAGAGGACAACAAACTTTGAACAGAATATATAATACGATCTATATTCTGTGATCACTTAACTGTTTATAAAATGGTAACTATAACTAAAGCACGATAATTTATTGAACGATATATGAACTAGTTTTTCATATTATCCATATTTTTCAAATTTTCTTAAATATTGTATCCAGATATATCTTTTACAGAAACTCTAATGTGTCCCTGTACAGTTGACTACTTCCAAAAGGTATTAACCTGGAATTCTCAGAATGTTTCCAACTATACCAAGGATGAATGGCGTACAGTTCTACAACCTGTACTCCAGGCCATCGAAAAGGAGTTGAGAATAGATGTGACCACTGTTTCGTCGTTTCAGAGGAAGAAAAAGAGCGCAACAAATAAATCTCGGTCAGAGACGGTAATAGGAGTGGTCGGGACCATTTTTCTGGCTTTCATATTTGGTTCAGTTGTGATCATAGACCTCTTGTCAATTAAGCAACACCTTCGAATAATACGGAAGATGTGGCGACGTAGAGGAAAGCCTAATAAAAATAACACCAAACCCTTTTAATAAATAGCGTAATTTGTATCGGTATGAAGGAAATGTCATTATGAACCGAAGCACCAAAGGCTCGAACTTTCTATTATACTATTACAGATAATTTAGGAATGAAGTCTGTAACAAAATACAAAAAAACACAACATATATTCACATCGGAGTTCTCAATAAGTCATTACATGATAAACTAGTTAATTGAGACCAAAAGTGATGATGTCAAATTCAGAATTTTTGTTTGAATCAGTGTGATTTTTACAAACTGTGATTTATTCCTAATGATAAGTATGGTGTATTTTTTTTTATTGAACAATATTTGATGTTCGACTAGTTCTTTTAATCTGTGTTTTAGTTTAAAATTGGGTATACTTGTGTAAAAGTTAAAGGAATGAACCGTTTTTATATCTTTGCAAGATAAAAACAGACTTATTTTGTAGGTACAATAACAGATCTGTCGAATATCTAAGTACCAACTTATGATGTACGATGTGTAGGTGTCTCAACTCACCAACTACATAGTCTTAGATATTAAGATACTAGTATGGTAGTCTGATCAGTTGTTTTATTGATTGTGTTCTGTTCCTTTCTTTGAAATTTGCACTGAGTGTGAATTCGCATGGTGGGTGGTGAGTTCATAGTATTAGACACTTCCCCTGTAAACGCACCGGTCTCAATCAGTTTGGAATATATGCGATTCCCTCGGTTTCCTTTGATGATTTAATTTTCGTAGTCGATTAACGAAATTTGAACATATATATATATAACTATATATAGCTACTGCAATCTAATTATCAGTAACTATGCTGCCTAGCTTTGGTTGCTTATACATCCGATGTTAATAGTAATCACTTGACACAGTAACGTTGTAATACGAAAACTGTTTTAGGATGTGCTTAGTTGATTTTAGGTGAAATTAGATAAATCAAGAAATTAAAATTGATATTATAGGCTTGAAGAGTATTTGTTAAGGATCAGAATAAGCTAAAAATATTGATTGGTCATGGAACTCCTTTTCGAGATATATGATTTATAAAATATTGCGGTAAAAGGCTGACTAGGACTTTTACTTTATATTTGCATTAGTATTATTTTGGTCTCAAATCAAAAGAAAGAATACAATAATCTGCTAAAATGTTATCAAATGACCTTTTTTGAGATATTAAGTCTAATATTAAAAGATAAATAGGAGTCATGGGGCAAAATATTTTACCTTGTATCGTAAGGAGTCCAAACATCTGACACAAATTCCAAAACCTCACATAGCAAGAACATCATTAAGTCCTTGTTATAGCATGATACTGATAATACTTGGGGTATTAATTGTCTCAGCCTGAGACTACTGGGATATGAATTGTCGTAGCCTGAGACTACTAGGGTATTAGCTGTCTCAGCATGATACCACTGGGGTATTAGCTGTCTCAGCCTGAGACTACTGGAGATATAAGTTGTCTAAGTCTGATAGTTAAAACATATTTTATTTGCTTAAATGTGCACAAGGGAACCACTAGTCTTATACTGGTACAATTGGGGTATTAGTTGTCTAGCCTGATACTACTGGGGTATTAGTTGTCTCAGCCTGATACTACTGGGATATTAGTTGTCTCAGCCTGATACTACTGGGGTATTAGTTGTCCCAGTCTCAGACTGTTAGTTACGGTTATATGAAACAATTAACCATACTATTTAAATGTATAACAGAGATAAACGAATGTATATAGGGTATTGTGTATTAGTCCGAGTCTGATTGGTGATTCACAGCCTACACAATTGCCTAATATGATCTTAATGGAGATGGTCTTCTGAAATATTTATATTTTGAAAATATGGACAACGAAAATTTGTTTTACCTTTGTGTTTGAAAAGGTGTATATTTCAATGCCATTTGACACTATTTTTTTTACATTAAACACTATAATAAGGTTCATGACAAACAAACAAATAAAAAAATGATATATTATA
Organism: Mytilus galloprovincialis; assembly: GCA_037788925.1. Lineage (NCBI taxonomy): Eukaryota > Metazoa > Mollusca > Bivalvia > Mytilida > Mytilidae > Mytilus > Mytilus galloprovincialis. The sequence continues at coordinate 49,460,939 of CM075337.1, read as the reverse complement.
AAATAAGACTTACATGCATACGACCACTAGATCTAATCCATAAGTCATTATTAAAAAAAATCTAGTCTCATTCCCGAAAAAATCAACGTTTTTTTTTGTTTTTTTTTTTTGCGACGGAAACCTGTCTTGTTTTGACAGTAATATGTGGGGCTAAGTATCAATTCAATGTGTTTTATCTACATTATGCAAAATGTGAAGTTACAGTTTTCTTTTCATGTAAATAATTCTTTTTCGATTTTCTCAATGTTTAGGATATTGAGAAACATATATTCTATGTTTCGATTTCAATTATGTAGCAAAACTCACAGAGAAATTGTTTGTTCACTCATTCTAGATTTAGTAAAAAAAACAAACACACAAAAAACATTTGTGGTTTAGGTAGAATTCTCTGTTTAAGGTTTGTCATAGTGTCTTTATGTACCTTAATTTTTAAATTTATTGTATTCGGGTTTTTTCCATTACTGTTTAAAACATTCATTATAGCATGATTTAATACACATTTTATATATAAATCCTATGCATCATAAATTTTACTTATATCTTCATCTGTAATTTATGATTCTCAAATTGTATTTTAAAAATCAGATAAAAAAAACCAGTCAGATATGTTAAAATATATAGTTGTTATATATATTCTAGTTTGTAGTAAGAGTTTTCTAAATGTTACTGTTAACTGTACTTAATTTTTCGACACTAAATAAAATTTCAATCCTGGTATCTATGATGAGTTTATTTCCTTACTTACAAACAAGGTGTACATTTCCTCTGGATGTGTGGTTCGGGAGTTTACATGTTGTTGGTTTTTTTTAATTTGGTTAATGTTCTGAATTACAAAACAGGAATAATATTGTAAAACTTGAGAACGTATGTTCTTCTAATGGAATACATATAAAAAAAAATGTGGTATTGTTGCTAATAACTCTCCACAATAGACCACTTGAGACATAAGATTATAAACTTTATGTTACTATACGGCATTCAACAATGAGCAAACCCCATACTGCATAGTCTGCTATAAAATGCCCCGAAGGACAAATGTATATCAATTTAAACCAGAAAATTAATGGTCTCATCTATATCAGTCTATGGAAGAAGCGTATCGATAAAAACTTTTCTTATATCACATAGCGATATTGTCTAATATCAATTGTAAATATGCAGACATTCCATGCGGAGAATGTTGTTTTCGGCAACGAAAAATTAAGAAAATACTTTCTTTAAAACTTATTGTTCAAATATAAACAACAATTGAGTCTAAATTTACATTCAGAAGTTAGTTAGAAGCTAAAGTTTATGTCCGTGTAAAATTTGAAGTGCTGTGTTTTTCTTATATACATAAATAAACAATGCGATACTTTTAAAATATCAATGCGATAATTTTAAAATATCATAGCGGTGTTTTTGTTATATTAATATAAGTACCGATTAGTATTAATATTAGACTGTTGTACCCATATTTTGACAATTTTACCTATTATGTCTGTTTTGTTCACGCATCGTTGTAAATATGACAGAATTTGACGAGACTGTCATACACGTGAGAGGTTAAGCGCTATAAAACCAGGTTCAATCCACCATTTTCAAAACTTGAAAATGCCAGTACTGAGTCAGAAATATGACAGTTGTTATCTATTCGTTTGGTGTGTTTTATCATTTGATTTTACCATTTTATAAGGGACTTTCTGTTTTGAATTTTCCTCGGAGTTCAGTATTTTTGTGATTTTACTTCTTAGTATAGTATTGTATGTAAATAAGCAGTTTTAAGACCATTGCTTAAATTCAAATTGTTTTGGGTAAAATCTTACAAATTTCTCAATTAGTTTTGGAAGCAAAACTAATCAAATAAGGGTTTAATAAACAATGCCGTAATAAAATAGCTAAGTATCAAAATGATTGTTCACATATATAACATTTAGCAAATTTCATAATGAGCGCACCGAAATAATATATATCCGATATGCTCGCAACGCACGCATGGAAGACTTTCATTGGATAACTAACTTGTGACAAAGATGAATCATACCGTCCTCGTACTGATTGATTCGACAAAATCTTACCTGTACTTTTGAATCTCCTTTTTTTTTTTACAAATTAGACCGTTGGCTTTCCTGTTTGAATGGTTTAACACTAGCAATGTTCTTGTTCCTATATAGCGTGGTGTTCGCTGTGAGCCAATGCTCCGTGTTTAAGGACCTACTTTGGTCTATAATGGTTTACTTTAAACAAATTATTACTTTGATGGAAAGTTGTCTCATTCGAACTCATGCACCATCTTCTTATATCTATAAATCTTTAAAATTTCCCCTTATAAATAACTGCTTTCCAGTCCTCCAACTGAACGATCTAAATTTATCAATATAGAAAAGATATAATTATACACAATTCTAACGTCAACAGACATTTACATCTTTTTTATTTGTGTTCTACACATTTTTTTTAGTACTCATTGAAGAAATGAATTTATAAAAAGCGATACGGATTGTTATTTTGCACTAAGAAAAGTTCGCGTATCGTGTAAAACAATTCAAACGAGAAAACTAACGGCCTTATTTATAAATGAATAAAAATGAACGAAAAAAACAAATATGTAACACATAAACAAACGAATTACAGGCTCCTGACTTCGGACAGACACATACATAAATAATGTGGCGGGGTTAAACATGTTAGTTAGTCGGTTAAACCATGTGATTGAAAACAATAGACTGAACAGATTATTAACACTTTCAACTATCAATAAGCGTTAATTTTGTTACAGTTACGAAATTTTAGTGATATTGATCCTAAAACATTAAACCGGTCATGATCTAAGTTTGTTAATTATGTTTGCAGTTTTCTTGACATGCATTGTGACGTGTCATCGTATTCATTTTATATTAGAAAACTATAGCAGTTATATTAGAAAAGTATCGCATTCATAAATTTTTGATATAAAAAAATCATCGCTATGATATAAGACAAATATCGCACTGATATTTTAAAATATAGCAGTATCTTTGACTTATGGGTGATTTTGGCTTAGCAAACAATTGAATTCATCTCAATTGCATTCCACTGAATTAACTACATGATATTTATAGAATGTGTACATCTACAAATGATAAATCATGCATTTTTGTTTCATTTATTCAACACTTCAATTTTCTCGTTTAAATACATTTTGCTTGTTATTACAAAAAGTAATTCAGGGAAATTACACACCATACGTATGTCGTGTAAGATGCCACCCTGTTTTAAGAAACGAGTCATTACTTTATACCGAGAAATCTGCCTTTCTTCGTACAAATGCTAACATTCGTCTGAAATTTCCCACAATGCAACTCGTTGATATAAGACAATATCGCTCGTTGATATAAGAAAAGTTTTTATCGAATCGCTTCTTCCACAGACTGTATATACCAAAAAAAAAAGAGTTATGTGAGGAAAGACTAAAAATGAATCTCCGTAAAATTTTGTTAGACACTTTAACGAACAAGTTGATATATACGATTTGTCTGTGTCTAAACTAACTTAAACTGATGACACTTTTACCAAGTCTTAAATTGTTAGTTATTCTCTATGTCGTCTGTCTGATAAGTAACAAACAAAAAAGGTCACCTATTCCCGAATATGACTGTTTTACCGAGTGTGAATTTGCATTGCTATACGACGTGTCTCGGTATTTTATACATCCAAGATTAATGTATTTATTTTTTTATCTTTCTGTTGTGGTTTCGGTTTGATATTGTGTTATGTCTTATCATTTGTAGTCTAAATAATTATAAAATAGCCTTTCAAAGCCGTGTTTTGAGAATTGTTTGGACATGCATTGTGAAAACAAAAGTATGAAAATCAAGATTACATATTTGTTACATAAGTGATGTCTGGTGATGTCGGTCGTTGATGGAAGATTTTCGTTGTTATTCTGCGGTTTGCATGTTGGGTCGATTATAATAGTGTTTGCATGTGCGTTTTTTTGTATGTGTTTGTACTGTATTTCAATCACGGTTTTTTTTTAACATTGTCATATAATGTACTATACCAAGTCAAGAATATGGCAGTTTTTTTTTTGTTGTATTCAGTTTTCCTGTTTTTTTCTTTTTTTCCTCTTATAGTTGATATGTTTCCCGGATTTGTTTTCCCTCAATCGATTTATGACTTTTGAACAGCAGTATACTACTGTTGCCTTTATTATATTTATTTGTAAAAACATTCTTGCAAACTAGCAAAATAATCTAAATCAGTTGTGTTTTATGTCTGTGATTTGAATGTTAAAGCAGTTTTGGCTACTTTATCCCTTTTATTGTCACATTAGCCTATTATATGTGCTTTGATTGTTCCCAAATTTGCCAATATAACAGAATCGCAATCAACTCTAATAACAGTAAGAAGAATGTTATTGATATAGTCTTAAATACATATATACTTGCTTACCCTTCCGGAGCACCTGAGATCACCCCTAGTTTTTGGTGGGGTTCGTGTTGTTTATTCTTTAGTTTTCTATGTTGTGTCATGTGTACTATTGTTTGTCTGTTTGTTTTCATCATTTTTATTTTCGATTTATGAGTTTGACTGTCCCTTTGGTATCTTTCGTCCCCCTTTTTTAACAAAACTTAGATGTTTTGAAATACTAAGCCTTTTCTACTTTAGGAATGTATTTCCTTAGCTGTATTTGGCAAATTTATAGAAATGTTTGGTCCTCATTGCTCTGGAACTTCCTCCTCTATTTGGCCGTTTTAACTTTGTTTATTCGATCGTCACTGATGAGTCTTTTGTAAACGGAACGCGCGTCTGGCGCAATACAAAATTAAACCCTGGTATCTATGATGAGTTTATCTAGCTATAAATACTGAATACTGGTTTTAATTTGCTACTACCACTTACTTCGGGAAATTCCTGTACCAAAAAAAGTAAAATCACAAAAATGCTGAACTCCGAGGAAAATTCAATCGGAAAGTCCCTAATCACATGGCAAAATCAAATGACAAAACACATAAAAAACGAATAGACAACAACTGTCATATCCCAAACTTGGTACAGTCAGAAACATGACAGTTGTTTTTCATTCGTTCCGTTGTGATAAAGTATAACGTGTTTTGTCTGTTTTGATGATTTAAAATGATTCCTTATAAAGTTTCAAACTGCGAAAACAAAATATTCTTTTATATATACCGAAGGCTCATTTAAAACTAAACGTTGTTTAAAAAATATGCAACCATTTGTGTATTATATGTCTCTGTTATGATATTTTCTACTAAAATTGTTTAAATTTTACCATTGATCATCAACTGTGTAAATTCAATAAGAATGTTTTTCAGATATTATTTTGTACTTTAATATGTTTTTTTTAGTAGTTTAGTAGAGACAATGCTATTTATAGAACAAGAAGGTGTAAGATGCGGCAGCTTGATTGTCATCGTTGAAATCCTTTTACAACAAGACAAAGTGACGCATAAACAAAAAGTAAAATAGAAATAAAACAAAAAAAAGTAGCGGAAGAATCAAATGAATTTTACTGTCTTTTCTGTATTGTTTTGAATCAGTTGTACATGTACTAATATATTCTTTCTTTCAAAACAGTAGAACCAGGTTTACATTTATCGTATGGATGTTGTCATTAAAGTAAAAATTACACTTTATTGATAAAACTGGTCCAGTATATTTTTTTTAAAATGAGGGAATAGTCAATTGACAAATCTTCACAGAAATAGGTATCAGTATCGTTTCTACATAATCACATTAAGTACTTGTGTACTACTATGACTATGAAATGGAATTTACGTTTCAATGCCTAATTCATATCGCACAGCATTAAACTGAACATCGTTGCCCATTTTATCAAAATAAATTATCATAAGTTGAAAACGCTTAATATTATACAGTCAAATGGATGTCAAAAAGTATATACAAAAAAGACACAATCCGATGGAATACAAATTTTGCTTAATTTGACTGATTTTGTAACATTTATATACTAAAATCTCGTTAAAAATAACCAGCGTTGTATCGGAACTCACCAGCACAAAGCCCGCATCCACCAGAAGAAAAAATACACGACATAACTAAACTAAGAACATGCATAATTTTGTTAAATTAGTTGTAGTTTTCCCTAAATTATACGCTTTTTGTCGTTTAGTTTTGGGTATTGCTAATGGACTCTAAAGCATTTCATTCCCATTCTAGATTTCTAACACGAGCGATAGGGTGTTGCCTTTACTGAAACAGCGTAGAAGACATCTCTATATGTATTCCTAGCCTTTGAACTCATAGATATTACTATCTATTTCTGTTCATCTTGTATTCGATCAAAAAAAGTCAAAAATCTTTATTGAGTTTTTCGTGTATTTTCAACGATATCACCAGTACTGTTCATGACTAATTCGTCATCAAAGATCATTTTCTGCAGGTCAATTTTACTCACCGTGCAGCAGCAATATTTACACACAAATGTTGTGTAGACATAATGACTGTTTTAATCAAATGAATCTTACATGAGGGTTTTTTTTACATATCAACTACAAAATGAAACTACCAAGAACTGATTTTTGTATGCATTATCCTAATATTTACCTCATGAAAAAAAACCATTTTCAATGAGTCCGCTAACACTCTAAAAAATGGGTGATATTATACTGTTCATTTTTTATCAATTTTTTCTACTCTATGCTTTCTAGAATATTACTTTGTGTCATTAGCCACGTGGAAATATTCACTTGTTGATCCAAATCTTATCTTTATTATATCTTCAAATACTCACTGAAAAGGACTTTTACTTTGAGTTCGGTATTTTAGTTATTTTACTCTTTTCATGGCTTTGCACTTGACAATTTCCCTAATGTGCAAGACAGGTGTTTTTGGTGCAAGACAGGGTTTATTGTGTAATGCTTATTTCAAAGCACTTGTGTAATTCATTAAAAGAAGACATTTACACAAGTCAAAATGATATGATGTCCTCTCCTATACGTTAAAATCATAAAATTTCGTCCTTGGGATTTGATAAATGCGTATCAGGCACACAGACTATGCTAAGAAAATATACGATTATAGGAAGAAACAAACGATTTTCTAATCTGCATTTTACACAAGATATTCTAGAAGGTAAATAAATCGAATAATAGCATTTACTGAAAAAAATAGCTAAATGGCAAATAAACATGTAATTGTTTTAATTTTTTACCAAAATAATCAAGGAAGTCTTTAGTTAACTTGTAACAGCTTGTAAAAAGAAGATAAACAAGACAGTTGACTCAATCAAGTTTATATATTATAAAATAAAGATTTCTGCTTCGACATTGACGTTGCATATTGAATTGAGGTTGGACACACTTGCTGTAGAAGCAGAAAATATGAAAAATAAGATGCGAATAAGTGTGATGTGCATCCTTTTGGAAGTTGCCGCAGGTCAGAAATTAATGTATTTAATTTACATCAAATGAAAAATTGTATGTACACTACATTAATAATGTACAAACTATAAGTTTGTGCTTTTGATTTAAAATAAGTATAAAAAAAATCTCTAGAAAGACATTTGGTCTTTTTACGCACTATATCTTCTTTTGTAAAATTCTATCAAAAGCAATATTTTTACTAAATGTATTTTAACATACAATTGGCTGGTAAAATTTAGGGGTATGTTTTGCATGAATTATGTCAGTAATACCGGTAGGTCACACGTTAAACGGAATAAACATAAGGTATATCGCAAAGTTGGATTGACTACTTTGAAAGCAATTGCATATTATTACAAAAAAGGATTAAGACGTATTAATAGTTTTCCATGTTTTTCTCATTGATATATTCATGAATTATGCACAATATCTTTCAGGCATGACGGAATTTCCGTGTATCTTTCCATGTGCGTGGCATGGTCAAACATTTGATATTTATGAATATTTAGGAAACTTTAAGACTACTTGGACGTTTAATTCTGGTGGGCAAACAAGCGTTTTTACAGACCAAACCAATAATTCCGTAACATATCGTTGTCATCAAATAATGGAACGCTTCCTTATACTAAGGTATGTTAAGGATATAAAACTATTCTTTTTAAAATATTGTTATAAATTGATAGAATATAGATAACGGAAAAAACAAAAAAACATAACAAATTAAAGGTTCATGTTTATTTATTTATAGTGGATTGGGAAACAAGTTATTGCAACTTATATTAATCCCTTTCCACTTTGCGGATGCGAGTGCTGCCTGGTGACGGTATTAGTCTGCTCTTTTTCGAAATCTATAAGGGTGTATTTTACGTGCACGTCGTTTCCTCAAGAACATTTTCGCAAATAGTGTCAAGGGAGAGCCGAAATTCAGTCCCTGAAATTTTCTGCCAGGCGCGGGAATTGAACCAGGGAACTTTGTGTTATAAGTCTAATTCTCTACCAACTTCAACACGTCTCTCCGTGTCCCTGTTGTTGAGATGTAAGTTATAAGACTGTAAATATTCGGCGGGAAACCATTATATATTGGCACTTCTTTTTTCTTTCAAAGACGTTAAAACTATAAAAATGATTTTAAAAAAATCAAAAATGGATTTTCAACTATTATATATCAATAAAAGAAAAGTGGGTTTCAATAGTGCTGAAATTTTTTAATGACACTCCATCGATAAAACCAGACGGTTCGAAATATCTGACAAAAAATTTCCTTAATCGTCTTTAAAACTTAAATATCGTGTTCCTTGGTGTCGACGTTAGTCTTATATCATTAAATGAGGCGGTATGATAAGAGTCATCAGTTTTATAAACAATTTAGAATATTTAATCCTTTCAAAAAACAGAACAAAAAACAACAAAAAAACAGGTGCTAGTTATATATGCAAAGGATTATCATAATTCTTTACATTTTCGTACACGTTAGTTTCAGTTATGATGTCGCTATGACACCATAAATATGTCGAAATTTACATATTTGAACAATAAAGACTACGTTAAGCACACATGTAATTACATTGTATGTATATTATTATATGAAACAAAAACCTAATGTTATAGCATTACCTTTCCGGAGCACATGCGATCATGCCCGGCTTTTGATGGTGGTTCTTGTTGTTCGGTCTTTAGTTAACTATGTCGTTATGTGTACTGATGTTTATGTTTTGGTCTTTTTATTTTTTGTCATGGCGTTGCCAGTTTATTTTCAAATCAATACATGAGTTTGAATATACCTGAAGTCTTAATATTTCGGCTCTCTTTTGTTTTGTTTTTATTATTAGATATCATAACATTAAATCTTTGCACCAAAATTGTTAATCATAAAACATATTTACAGTATAAATATTTCAACGTCTAATTGAAATATGTAAACACGTTGGGTTTTATTTTTTTGCATATCTACGAATCATATCAAGTCTGTCACCAAGATGCATTAAGTTGACATTAACATGATTTGCATTAGATGAATTGTGTCTAAAGTCAATCTAGTTATCAATTTACATGATACGCTTTTGACTTGCTCTACAGGTTTTTATCTTCTTATATTAGGAAGGACCGAAGCTCATAAATGCATTAATCAAACACAGCAAGACTTCGGAAAAGTTCGGAGAGCTGACGGCATTGCTTCGGACAGTGATATACTACTGTTGCCTTTATTTACTACCTTGCAGTAAAGTCAAATACCTTTTTCGTGTGGTATATCAAAATCGTGTTCGTGCCTTGATACACACATTTACTCGATCCAAAGTCCGTACATTTTTGTAATGAACAAAATTTACACCACATGGTCCATGGCACTGCTGAGGGACGTTTCGTCCCCGAGGGTATCACCAGCCCAGTAGTCAACACTTCGGTGTTAAAATGAATATCAATTATATGGTAATTTTTATAAATTTACTGTTACAAAACTTTGAATTTTCGAAAAACTAAGGATTTCCTTATCCCAGGAATAGATTGCCTTAGCCGTATTTGGTACATTTTTTTTGTTGAGTTTTGGGTCCTAAATGCTCCTCATCTTTGTACTTGATTGGCTTTATAACAATTTTGATCTGAGCGTCACTGATGAGTCTTATGTAGACGAAACGCCCGTCTGACGTACTAGATTATAATCCTGGTACCTGTGATAACTATTTACACTGCGGGGTCGATGCCACAGCTGGTGGACGTTCGTCCGCGAGGGTATCACCAGCACAGTAGTCAACACTTCGATGTTGACATGAATATCAATTATATGGTCATTTTTATAAACTTCCTGTTAAAAACATTGAATTTTTCGAAAAACTTCGGATTTTCTTATCCCAGGAATAGATTACCTTAGCCGATTTGGCACAACTTTTTGTAATTTTGGGTCCTCAATTCTCTTCAATTTTGTACTTGTTTGACTTTAAAACTATTTTGATCTGAGCGTCACTTCCTTAAATTATAATCCTGGTACATGTGCTAATGAATTATAAACGATTCCGTCCACTTGCCCTTCAATTAATAAAGCCGAAAAAAGTTACAACAATAAAAAAAAAAATTGATCTGTTTTTGATAGTTTAAACGTTAATATGATCACTTTAAAAAATAAAATCAATATAGGCAGATAAGGTACTTCATAATTCAATCAAGAGAAATTCATGATATATACACTTTTTTTCAGGGAGGAGGGTTTAGATAATTTTATTTGTCTTCAGATCATTTATGATCTTGCAAAACCTCTGGAGTTTATTTTAGGCTCTTCACTTAACGGTGAGTTTATCTTATTGATATAGTACCATATTCTTATTAACCCAGCATATCTGACTTATAGATGTATTTGAGATAAGTTATGACCCAAAATTATCACTTAAATAATTCGTAGAACTACTTATTGTCAAACAAACAAAAATCAGTCCAGCCGTCGTTGGATTTGTGATGTATTTTTTTCAAAGGTGGATAATTTTCTCATTGGCAATCCAAATCTCCTTTTTTATATATGAATCGTACATATTTTCCTGACTTTTCCTGCGTTTGATATATACATTATCAGAAAAAAAACTCCTTCGTTAGCTTCCAATTTCATGCGTATTCAGGACTTCAAAGCCTATCACTGCATAAGAAAAAATATAATAGATAAAAAAAAGTTTTTTTTATTCTATTTGTTTCGGGATTTTTTTTTCTATTTTAAGTTGTAGTTCATTGAGCCAATGTTAATTATATGCCAAGTTTTACTAAAATTTGTAACATAGCAAATTACTGTAACTTGACCTTAAACCAACAAAGTTTGTAAAACGCAAAATAATATCATTGCCCTAGAAGCTTAATAACAAAACAGTAGCACTCTTTTAGATTCGCCACACATACTGGTCAACCAGACAGGAGAAATTACAAATATGTGTGGGATTTGTGGAGATAGCAATGTCGGAAAAGCTGTTGGTAAGCTTAACTTTAGAAGAAGAAAAAAATTCAAGGTTCTGTCAAACACGATTGTGTCGATGTGGATACATAATAATTGGGAAATCGAAGAAATACAGACAATCACGTGATCTGATCAAATAACACACAAAATGTCCCAAAACACTACACAGAAAACTAGAATTGCAAACAATATCGGAGGGAATCGCATAAACTCCAAAAGGAGCGACACGGAACGTCAACAAGATACATGTAAGCATCTCCCAAGAAAAAGACAACGGGATTGTGACTACAAAAAATGGAATAAATTTGTTGTCATCTTCCACACTATAAATCTGTGGTCAACCTCCACACTATTAATTTTTGGTAATTTCCCACACGATAAATCTGTGGTCATCTCTTACACAATAATATAAATCAGAAGTCATCTTTCACACAATAAAGCTGTGGTCATCTTCCACATTATAAATGTGTGGTCATCTTTCCACAACAAATCTGTGAGTCGTCTCCCAAACAAAAAATGTGTGGTCAACCTCCAAACTATTAATCTTTGGTAATTTCTCACACAATAAATCTGTGGTCATCTCTTGCACAACAAATCTGTGAGTCGTCTTCCTAACAATAAATGTGATGTCATTTTTCTCACAATAAATTTGTGGTCATATTTCACACAACAAATATGTGGTCATCTTTACACAATAAATCACAGGCACTCGTCTCAGAAAAGAAAATTCCTATATACCTTTATATAACACCTGTTATATAAAGGTATATATAGGATTTTTTTTTCTGAGACGAGTTCCTGTGCAACACATCTGTGTTAATATTTTACACAATAAATCTGTAGTCATCTTTCACACAGCAAATCTGTGGTCGTCTTTTTACAACAAGATTGTGCTCATATTTCCCAACTGTAAACTAATTCATGATGTCGTCCGTAACTAGAATGTAGTTATAATTCTTATTCACACTTTGGCATCAAGTTTTCATATAGAGATCTATAGAGACATTAAAGTCAAAATGTGCATATGTGTTAAAATGTGCATGAATAGGTCCGTTAATGTTTTTTTTTACTAAAACCATAAGGAAGCAACCACTTAACTTCAAAAGGAGTATTGTTGTTGTTATTATCTGAGTCAGAATTTTTTTTTTTTTTTAGCTTTTCGACGCTTTCAATCGATTTTTTTTGCAAGATTTAACAGTATAAAGTAATTTTTGTTTACATCTGCTTGACCAGAATATTTTTTTTCATCAAATTGAGGAACAGAAATTAAAAAAAAAACAAAAAAAAACCCTCCCCCTATTTTTGGGTTAAATGGTGTTTTTTTTGTGATTTCTTTGTACTTTTTATAAAGATGATGCTGTAATTATTTTTAACTAAAAGGTACGTATGAAGTTTAATCTAGAAATGTCGGCTATCTGAAACAATCATAAATGTATAATATCCCCCCAAAATAGAAATACGAAATTTCAAAAGATGATTTTGACGTCACAAATCACTTCAGTTTATTATAAATTGACGTGGTTCCTAAAAGTTTGTCCAACTTTCGTCATTTCTTTTGCAGTATCGGGGTCACCAAAGCCATGTAAGTAATCAAGTAATTTGTATAATTGTTGAATCTAAAAAAAATGAATAACACAAGATATTATTTTTTATTCTGTCTTCAATGAAAAAAAAGGTTACATTTCTTTTTTATTGTTTAAATTATCATTATGTTTCCTCTAGTGCGGGAGTTTGTGGATTCGATAACCGACAGTGTCAAATCAAGCCTAAAATTGTGTCAGCTGCTTCGTCAAAAGAACGCTGCATTCATGAGTATAAGAGCTACTAAAGCCTCTGGTAGAGTCGTTACATAATAATATGCCCTGATAGGATGACATTCATTCCTGTCGGCTGTTGCTTTGTGAACTAGCACGTCTAAAACACTCCTCAGCGTCTGTATTTAATATCAACATAATGTTTCCCTAACGGAAATAAATGTACAACTTGCGTTTGCCACTGGATGTTAATCAATAATACAATAAGCATTTAATTAGTATTAACTAATATATCTTGTATAATCAAACAAACACAGCATTCTAATACAACCAGAGGAGGATTTAGGGGGAGGCCCAAGGGGTCTGGGCCCCCCTTTTTGGGAAAAGTTTTGCTTGATTATAATAGGGAATCACTTAAGCATGACGGGAGCGAGCCCCCTCTTAGGCAGTCAGTGAGTCCCCACTTATGAAAATTTGTGGATCCGCCACTGACAACAATGGTGCAGAATTAATCTTTAATTCTAATCATTTCTATGTACTTTCAGCAATCCCCATAGGGTCTTTTGGATGTATAAAACCATCAACATGTTCCTCAAGAGCTTGTAATATGAATGACATCATCCCAAAGGAATGCCCAATAACAACGACTGAAAACCTGACAACCACGGTTAAAACAACAACAACTATACCTGAAATCACAAGTCCACCAGAATCAACGAAAACTACAAAGAGTCAATGTGTGAAGAAAAATCACAATCACAATTCAACTTAAATGAGCTGTCCAGCAGCCTAAAATGCGATTAAAATTAGTTGACAAAATTTGTTCTTTTTTCATCCCTAATACCAGAGATTAAGTATAGTGCTTGTTATCTATTGGATATTAATTGAATAATACATGATCATAACTGAATCAAAACAATAATTATAAAAGTTTGATACCGATTTTATTGGACATGACATGTTTAGTATGTTTAGTGCTCACAACGAGTGTTGTTTGTTCGCTGTATAGTACACGTGTGGTTTGTTCATTGTACAGGATACGTGTTGTAAGTTCATTGCATAGCTAGGTTACAGTTCATTGTACAAGAGACATCTCCTTATTTCTATTTTTCAGTCTACACATATTTTTTCTCTCTTGATGATTTGTCCGTGGACGTGTGGTGTGTTCACTGCACATGACACTTGAGATTTGTTCACTGTCTAGTTTTCGTGTAGTTTGACCACTGCATAGGGAACGTCACAGTAAGGTGTGGTCAGTGAACCAGACATATGTCTTTTTTGTTCAGCGCATGCATGTGACACGCGTAGTTTGTTAAATGCAAATGACACGCGTGTGGTTTTCTAGTGCCCACAACAAATGTGGGTATTCAGTGCACACAGAACGTGTGGTTTATTCAGTATACACATGACAAGCGGGGTTTGTTCAGAGCACACAACAAGTCAATGACAGCGTTTCACAAGAAAATGCAGTGTGCCGTATTTATCAATCTAAGATGCAATATAATTAAGAAAGACTGTTGGAAGACAACTCTACTGCTAGAAAACTGACTTTATCAAACGTATTATGAATTATAAATCAGAAAAAACTTAATGTTTGGTTTCATGTGGGATGGGAATTAGTATTACAATAAAAATTTACAAACGGGATGCAGTTCAAGTTGTCAAATATTTGAGAAACTAAACACAGCATTTAAATGGATTGCCAAAAAACATATACGACTTAATTCATGATTATCGAAAAAAAATTAATTACGTATGATTGACTGTTGTTCAAAGATAAAAAACATGCATGTAAATAATTTCAGATGTTAGGTATGTCAACCTTAACAGACGTAAACCCAGGCCTGGCTTCCTTCAATTAACGAAACGAATTAAAAACAATCAACTGTCATATTCCTGACTTGGTAAAGGCATTTTCCAAACTGCAATATCATTAAAAAAAAAGACCGTCAGAAGGAATATAAGAGCCTATAATTAAGGATGTCACATACTGTATTGGCTATAAAAGGCCTGACATGAAAAATATGAAACAATTCAATTGAGAAAATAAACCGGCCGAATTTATAACAACAACAAAAAATGCGCAAAAACAAATATGTCAGATATAAACTGTACAACGAAAATCACTGAATTACCACAGGTTCCTGACTTGGGAAATGCATATGAAGAATGTGGTGTTGTTAAAATGTTTGCTGTCGCTCAATCCTCCCCTATAAACCTGTGACAGTGGTGTAACAGCACACCGTAAGTACAAACTATCAGTTGAAACAAAACGACTTATCAGATCGATACACAAAAAAAACACAGACAGGACGTTCCAAAATATATATATACACTCCTAGATCATCCATAACAACAAAAATTAAAGCCAGCTGATATCAAATTACTCCCAGTTAATGGCAGCTAGTTCAAAGCCAATAACAACTTATAAAACACGATATATCTTAAGACTAAAATAGCAATCAGTATAATCCATCATCCAAGATGTCAATAATAGTAAGAGAAAAAACATGAACTTGTGCAATGCCAATATATATATATATCGACATAGTGTAGTTCCGTGAAAGAACATACCGGTATGTGTATTAGTACGGTTTTAATTTAGTGATTACAAAATCCCCGGGCTTGGTTAAAAACATCACCATAAATTCAGGATTTGCTATTCTGTTTGAAATAAGTTTTCTATAGGTACAGTCAAACTTGCAAACCAAATCTTTGTATCATAGAAGAATTTTGTAACGGTTATAAGGGAGCTACCATTTGATTTTTATGGGGAAGGGGGGGGGGGGGGGCTAGGATGAAAAGTTTTGTCCTGCAGTTGTTATCTCCGTCCTGCCTTTTTATTTTTCACTCTCTTCGGTCCTGCCTTTTTTTTTTTACCTAAATTGTCATCCTGACTTTTTTTTTTTGCAATTGTCTCATCCTGCCTTTTTTTTACTCAAAATTCCTGTCCTGCCTATTTGTTTCAAATTTCACCCTAGCCCCCCCCCCCCCCTAAAAATCAAATGGTAGCTCCCTAAGTAATATCATGTGCCGGGTATTGAAAACCCTGAAAGTTTAAAAATTACTCAGTGAGTAGTTAATTGTTCATGTTCATTGAAATCCAAGACGTCGCTACAGACACGAGCATAGCAAACGATTTTAAATATGTAAACACCGTATAAGACCGTGCCAAAGGAACATCACCGTCCAAACTGGAAAATTAACAACAGAGAAGAAAATCATCTTTGTCGTCGATTTCTGTGTAAACAGTTGTGTAATACTGATATATCCAAATCTACATGATCTATGAACGGAAAGACATCGCTGTTATTTTTTCAATGAAATAAGTTCTTTTGGGGTGATTTGCTATTTTTTATATATATTGTTGAATAATCAAGAATTCTCTAAATTCACTGCTTAAATTTAGTGGTATTTAGAACTTGAATTCTTGATCACGAAAAAATATCACAAACTAAGATATAACGGTAAGTGTTGTTGAGTTTATCAATTGAATGGAACTTAGACGGTTCTCAACTCAGTGTTACCAAAAAACTGTGTTTGAAAACAGTATAGGAACAGGTCTGCTATTAAAGGGACACAATTGGTGCCCATAGGAATACCTACAATCTGTCACCGCCGAAACGTAAATAAATGTTGCCAAGGAGAACAGTTCAGCTTTTAACTATTTCATCACATCTCCAGTAAGTTAAAAGCATGTTCAACTAACTCATTTGAAAAAAATGCCTTATTTAAGTTGTGGCAAATAATTTGTAATCAGATTTGTATTAACGTCAATGCTACTATGTGTTTCTTGTGCTTAAAATGCTCAATTATATCACGATCTCTCTGTACTCTTATTTCATATAGATCTTATTTGTGATTAACCGAGAGGAATATCATACTGTTCTTGTAAATTCACAGGTATTAGAATGTGTCTTGGAACACATTTAATAAGATGAAAAATTACCCCCCCCCCAAAAAAAAATAAAAAATGAAATAAAAAATGAAATAAATAAAAGATAATAGAAATAGATAAACACAAAACATAATACAACACATCATAAAGACATAATACAAAGCATCATTAAGATTGACCACAATACTGCAAGATAGTAGTTTAAAGTTTTTCTTTTGTTTAAAAATGTGTATATATCTCAATATCCGTTTTACATGGTCGGTACTGTAAGAGATAATTTGTATTCACCGAAAGGTCAAGGTCGTTAAAATATGTGGGTAATTTGATATTGAACAGTGGAAAGTAAATGTTTTGGATGATTGCCGTTTAACATAAGGTTAACCATTAATTTAATTAACTAAATGAAATATAAATACCCCTTAACGACATGTTTATTTACATAACAACTCAAATTTAGTTTAAACTTGTTGTCACACTGATTCTGTGACTGTTGGGTTGAAAATAAAACAACCCTCTCTACCGTGGACATAATATTCCAGCTCTCTATTTAGCTTAGAAGTGTGTTATTATATAGAACGGTGCAGTTATGGCAGAAGACATTGAGATTGAAGACGACAGAGTTTTATTCATTGCTACTTATGTGATCAAAACTTTCAAATTTAGATCCGACAGATTTGAAAAGTTTTATGCATTGGAAGAAAATAAGAGAATCATCAATGAATTCTTTGAAAAGCCAACTGTAACATCACTCATCTTTATATATCCTGGTTCATCTCTTGTTGTTCAGTTAGAATTTCCAGCAAATCCAAAAGCAAAGTCTTGTTACTTTATACGAAGATATAAAGAACAAATAACCAAGGAGACAAACTTGAACAAAGCTTTGATTTATGGGGATTTATCATACTCACCCCTTGAACAGCTTTCAGGACTAGTAAATGAGGTACATACTGTATATTTTTGGTGATTATGGTGATGGTGTCATTAATTTGGTGTGGGCAAATATTATTGAATAAATGAAATAGAAAAAAGAATTTCCTGCATGTATTAGTCAGTTTTACAAAGTTATAAAAAATGATTAATTTTGTCATACAAAAGTATAAAGTGTTATTTGGCCTGTCTCACAGCTGGGCTCTTTGGTTACCCCAAGGGTTTATGCAAGTTAAGCATGGTTGATATGTGTATATTTCCCTTCCTTCTAGGTCCCAAATCTATGGCTATCCTTTGCTCTTTCTGCAGTATCTGTCATGTATCCCTTTAGCATGTTTACATGGTTTAGTCCAAATAATTATGACGTCTTGGAATGCTATTTTAATTTTTTGCTTTGAAGCCTTACTGCGAGGTGAAAGAAAAAAATATTATAGCCTTTCGAGACGTCATAATTATTTGGACTAGTATCCGTTCAGTTCCAACAGTGCTGTGTCAGTACCTTAACAAGTAATAACAACAGATTGGGGAAACCCTTTAGTTCTACAGGACAATTACCATGATTACACAACCGTTAGAAAAAAAAATATTAACTATTAAAACATTCTAATAGTCATTGTGATAACTGTGATGCTTAAACTTGGATATTTGATAACAGGTTGAGAGAAGACCACATTTAACCCTTGCAACTACTTTGGAGGGGTTAGAAGTGACTGGTTGCAAGGCAATCTTTACCATATTAATTTAAGCAAGGTGATCATGAATAAATGTTTTTCCAGTCCAGTTTTCCACCTCTGTTAATCCCTCTCGCAGCACCTATTTATTAATGTGCATGTATACATGATGATGTATTTGGTTTTGTCTTTTACCACTGTTTATTTTTTTTTCATCCTGAAAATTGATTCACATATTTGCCACTGACATGACTGAATACAATGCAAATATTGTAAATCATTCAATTAATATTTGTCATGGATCATTTGGATGATACATGTATCTTTAAAACTAAAAAGGGATAAATTTATAATTGATATTGCCAGGGTCATAAGGAAAATTGGACCAGGGGTCAAAATACTTTATATGGAAAACTGAACCTTGGTGAATTTTCCATATTAAGAAATTGTCCCCCACCCCGATGGACAATTGCACCCCTGTATTTCCTGCAGATGAATATCAAATGTACAGTTTAAATAGCTACATGTATGACCATTTGAGAATATGATTTTCCATGTCTGAGTACAACAATCAAACATATATTTTCTAACGTATTTTATTCCTACAAAGTTCTTATAGAAGCACTATTACTTCTGGAATAGCTATTGCATTAAAGATAATCTGAGGTCTATAGGCATGATCATGATGATAGGAGAGGCGTTCAATTTTCCATGGCTGAATAAAAAGTAAAAAAAAAAATATTCTTACATGTTTTATTCATCATGTTCATACCAAATTCTTAATACATGTAATAATGAATTGCTACATGTACATATAACATGTATAACACTAAAATTACTGGAATAGCTGTGACAATTTGGAAATCAAAGGTCTAAAGATCTTTTAAGAAGGCGGTTTGTTTTTCCATGGTAGTGGGTTCTATTTTCCATGTTTGGGTAAAAATATTTAAAAATATTTTTTCTGTCAGACATACAGTATAGAAAGAAGAAGGTCATTTAATTTTCCATGGTTGTGGGTTCAAATTTAATAGGCTGGGTAAAAAACTTATTTTCTAACATGTTTTACACCTACCAAATACTAATTGAAGCATTATAACATGTATATGGTCAGTTTATCTGTATTTGTATTTCATATAAATTCGGACTATGCATGCTTTTTCAATGGAAATTGCGACATCACAATTCAATCTTAATAGTATGAAATCCCATGTTGTGATGAGATGAGGATATAACTAAAGTTGTTGAATACATGTAGGTACATAATATAGCTGGAATAGCTGTGACAATTAAAAAATCAGACCTTTAGAGGGGGTTCAATTATCCATTGTTATGATGGTAGTGGGTTAAATTTTTCACGGCTGAGTAAATAGATTTAAAATATTTTACATCTACCAAATACTAACTAAAGCATTACAGCTTTATGGTCAGATCATATGTTTAAATTTTCCAACCCTACCATGAAAAATTTGACCTCTTAATAGTAATACAATTACACAGAACAACGTGCACTAGATGAAAACAAGAAACTTACTGGTTCCCTGATTTGTTTTCTTTTCATTTCAGGTACTGGTTCCTGTATTAGGTAATGAAAAGAATCATGGTACCTGGCCATATGTAGTTTCAACTGATATCAGTCAACATGTGAAAAACACTAAGAGTGCTGTATTTGTAGTTACTGGACAAGCCAAGGGGAAAACACTCCTTCCACTTCCTGTTGGAACTGAGCGGGTGGTTGAAGATGCACCCACTGAAAGGTAGAGTTCAATTTATTTTTCAAAAACTGTAAAACTTTAAAACTATTCTGGAATCATAACTAGACTTTTACCAAATTTAATACTAAAAATAGTTTACATTGTTTTCACAAGACAAAGAACATTTTTATAGAAATCAGAAGATGTGATATGAGTGCCAATGAAAGAACTCTCCACCCAAGACACAAGAATGTGAAAAAAAGTAAACAATTATAGATCAAAGTATGGCCTTCAACACAGAGCCTTGTCTCACACCGAAAACAGAAAGATATAAAGGGCCCCAAAAATTACTATTGTAAAATCATTCAAACAGTAAAATCAAATAGTTTAATCTATATAAAAAACAAGAAACGAGAAACTCTTATCATTTTGCTTATGAACCACATCAAAAAATGACAACCACTGAACAACAGGTCATGTTTACAACATTTATTTTTTAGTAATGAGAAGTTTGACAGGAACATAGTCCATGCCATTGAAACTGTGGTCATTGACTGGACCCATCAGATCAGGGAAGTTCTGAAGAAGGATTCAGCTCAGCCTTTGCTAGAAGGTCTAAACCCTACACCATTTGTGGAGATAGAGTTCTGGAAAAACAAGGCCACTAACTTGGAATGCATATATGAACAGGTGTTTTTGTGTTTTTCTATTTGAATGACAGCTTTATGTTGTATTTTCTCTAAGGGAACTTCAAACCACTAACCCAGAAAGCATATATATATATATATATCTATAATACTAAAATAACAAGGTCTAATTTGTCAGCCGTCATCAGGTAAAAACGACAAATCAAAGAATTCAACTTTATATATAGCTAATATAGGACAATGGTGTAGATTAAAAATTACAATACTCCAGACCCTTTTGTTTTCCACATAATTAATAATGTCAATAATTAACAAGTTCTGGGTCAAATCCCATACCGATACCAATAGTATAATATCTTATCTGTACGTTCCGCATCTGACAGGCGCACCACCAAACGGTGTATTTAGGATTTTGCTATATACACGGGTCATACTCACAGGTTTGACACTACTAAATTCAATCATTGTCAAATTGTTCCCTATTGTAGTATTTTAATCAGTAAGACTTTCTAAGATAACAATACGAATACTAAACATCTGGACTTAAAATAAGGCATATAGGTGCAGTTTTCAATTTGTTAGCGGACATGACGTAAAACAGCGAGTCAAAGAAGTCAACTTTATTTATAACTAATATAGGACAATACTGTTGATTAAAAAATACTCCATTCCAGGACCTTTTGTTTCCAAATAATTAATATTACCAATAATTGATAAATTCCAGGTCGACGGGTTCACACAGAAAGAGTTTGAAAGCAGAGAAAACTGTGTATCTTATAATCGGCATGACATTATTAGATAACAATACCAATACTAAAAACATGCTAAGGCATAGTTAAATACTTAAATTCAGTCATGGACCCGCGATATCACGGGTGTGTTCTAGTATATATACTAACACAAATTTGTAAAATTTAAAGATTGTTTTGGTTTATCATTTTGATTTTTAGGCACCTTCAACATGTTCAAGGGAGGGCTATATTAGTCCTGACATGAAAGATTGCTGTTGGCTCTTATGCAGATATTATCTTAACCTAAATAAATTAATGATCCTTTTTATATAAATCTTTGACTGTAATGTATAAGCTTTTTCAACTTAGGGTTACTTTTTTTTACAAATTTTATATAGTCAGTTGTTTTATCTCTGGATTAATAGCCATTTAAAGAATTTGTTCAGGTGTGTGTTTATCTGTAAAATATTCTATGTATGTATCATTTCTTATGTACATGTAAATAACACCAGAGTACTGTACAGTATGCAGAGAAAATTTTATCATGAACAAACATCCAACTTTAAAAAAAAAGTAAAATTTGGTGTAACTGCATGATAAAACAAGCCCATTGAATATCCATGCAATCTTATACCTCCAATAGTTACCACACATTAATTATTGAAATAAAACTTTCCATTATATGTTTATAAATTTTCTTTTGACAGTTGAGAGATCCAAAAGTGAGGAAGATGGCTGAACTTTTAGAAGTAGCACAGAGTAGTTACTTTCCTATATTTAAAGAGATCTTCAGAGATGTTGTTGCAGGTCTGTTATGGAATAGAATATTTTGGATGCATTATTTTCTGTTGAATACCAGTTTTCGTGGATTTTGTTGCTGAAGTAAACCACAAATTCAAATGTTCAAAGAAGTACTAATTTTCTATAAATACTTTTATGCAAACTTTGACAAAACCATGAAATCAAATACACATGATATACAAGAAAATAGAATTTGTCCTGAGTCTTTAGTATGCATGGTATCTATGAAAATAAATAAATCCACAGTTGAATATTAAAAACTTTGAATGACTTATGTTGTAACATGTAAAGTATTGCTATTTTAATTTCAACATTTGAGTATTTAAAATTACAAAAAAGCGAGACATCTCTCTGTTATAACAGTTTATTTTAAAGCTTTATTATCTCTTTTACAGCTCTAGAAGAAACTCATGACATAAACATGTTCTTGAGACCGTTGAGACATCACTTTGAGGACTATGAACAGAAGGACTTTGATGAGAGTGGACCATTACTTCCTCCCATGATGCACACTGTTTGTCTGACATGGGTACATTCTACCTACTACAGGTCGCCAGGGAGAATTATAGTCCTTCTACAGGAAATCTCTAATATGCTTATAAATCAGGTATTTAAGAAGACAAAATCAGGTATTTAAGAAGACAAAATCAGGTATTTAAGAAGACAAAATCAGGTATTTAAGAAGACAAATTTTTAATTTTTAAATCATGGTAATGTAATGATATTTATCCTGCAATCAGCAAACTAATACTGAACAGATATATCATGTTATGGAGGGGTATTTGCGAAAAATACCAGTCAAGGTACTGAAATTTCCAGAGCCTGCAAGGCGAAGGAAATTCGGTCCCAAGACTTGTATTTTTCCCAAATACCCCTCCATAACATGATATTTGTTTAATAACACCAAAAAGATATTTATATATGGATTGAAACTCTCTGTACATGTGTATTATGTTTATGCATAATTTTGAGGATAAATAAGTGGATATTATCATAGAACATCAGGAATTATACATGCACTAAAACGCATAAGCTCTGCATTCTCAATTTAATGTCATATGTGATAAAAATTGGCGAGAATATGCTCATGAGGGCAAAAAAGGAATATTCAAAATGGCAAATACCATAGTATTTGAGGCATATTCACCTGCAGTGGTGAAAATCAGGAAAATTTGTTTAGAATGAAGAAAAATGTTAGGATATGCGAAAAATACTCTGGCAACCAACAAGTCAAAATCTGTCATTCTTTTAAAAGGTGTAATTAATGTTTAAATAACAGGTACACAAATTCTTGATTTATACTTGTTAAAAATAAAATCTCCTGTTACCCCTCATCCATGTTGAGCAAGGGGTAATGTGGATGTTTCCTAAACCTGACCTAAGTACATCCTTAATAATTTTTGATATAAAAAAGCACCAACATAACTTTTTTGAATTTTGAATGTTATACTAACATTACTATTTCTGTTTGAAATTATATCCAATATGCTAGTCTTTATTTTGATTACATGAAAAATCTGAATTGTAGGCAAGAACTTTCCTGGATCCATCAGACATATTCAATGGTGATACTGAGCCAGAAGAAACCAAAGATAAAGTACAGAAAGCTGTAAATGTACTGAAAACTTTCAAAGAAACCTATGAAGATCACAAAGCTAAGCTCCATTCCTACTTCTCCGGAGACCAGGAACCAGTTGAGTGGGAGTTTACTCCAAAACTTGTGTTTCCACGCTTTGACAAATTTACTGCAAGATTGGAAATGATAATTGTAAGTATGAAAATAGAAAATTTCTTTGATGCTGCACTTTTTGAAAATAAAACAATTTCCCATGTTGAAATAGGAAGTGTGATGAAAATTAGTGAAATCAGCAAAAAAAGTTGAATTCTTTCAGATAATGTTGATTTCATTGAACAATTGACATAATTATTAAAGTGAAATGAGTATAATTAAACTGTACAAGAGATATGACAATATGCATTAATATGGAAGCCTTTCACATTTATTTTTGTATTGTTACAAAGCAAGCAAGTCATAGTTTTGTGTTGACAGTTTTATTTTGGAGATATAAGGGGAGATTGGACATTTTTTTAATACCACATAATAAATAACGTCACATTAATACACATTCATTTGATGTGAATGCCCTTTACATGAGAAAGAAGGTTAAGTAAGGTTGAGTTTGATCTGACATCAGAAATAGTAAGACATTTGCGGTAAATTTCATGATATTATTTCTTTTCACATATTACATGTATCTTGAAATTCTTTTACACTTACAATTGAAAATAAATGCCTGGAAAGACAAAAATATACAATTATGGAAAAGTTTCTAAAAGATTTATAACATACAAATATGCAGAGATTTATTTTTTTCATTGTGTTTAAGACACTTTTATCTATATGTTATCTTATGAATTTCAGGAAATGTTTGGAACAATAAGTGAATTCATGAAATTAGAGAGAATTGAAATAGGTGGCATTAAAGGTAAAGTGCTGAGTCAGCAGGTTCTTCAGCTGTTTGAAGAATTCCAGACAGTGTTTCGTGAATTCACCAGAAACACCTATGACTGCTTAGATCCAATGAATTTGGTAAGTGATACTACACTTACCCATAAGGGGGGGGGGATTGGAGTTTTTTCATTCACTTCCCACACATCATCTGTTATCATTTAGGGGCCTCAATTGGCAAGTGGTCTGAATAATTTAACTTCTGTATCACTAGCCTGTCAACACTGAGATTGTGACTTTTACACCCCTCACCTGGCAGGTGTGTTTGACTGCAGTCTTAATTGATTAGTTTTCGCCCCAAAGAGATATTGTTTTTGAAAGGATTCTTTTTGGATAAAAAAGTGGCATTTAAACTATCGCAATCATGTTTCATTACCAAGTGACATTTTTCATTTCTTGAAAAAATTTGCTTTTCAGGAATTAAAAAAGAACAAACATTTGTTAGAAAATAAGTTGTAAAAGAGTTATAATATTGACCAAAACATAACAAATTTCTACAATATTAAATAATTAGAAACGTTTACCTGCGTAAAATATTTTCATTTTATTATCATTTTCTTTTTTCCCCCACAGGTTATGGTTGTTGGTGAAAAGTAAAAGCAATATTGATATGCACAATTATATATGTATAGCACTTATAGGTTGGTGATCAGGTATTATGTAAAAAGCACTCAGGAATGTTTGCTGCTAAAATTCAGAAAACCAAAAATTAGCTTACTTTGATAGATATTGCATCTTTAATAGAAAGTAACAAACAATAGGTACATTCATGTTCTTGTATTTGAGATTCTAACTTTTACAAATATGGTTTGAAACAGCGGTTAAATACTCAGTTTTAATATGAAATATTTGGGTAGATATAAATGTTAAACTGTAGAGTTTTTAAGAAAAAGACAAGAATTTCCATTTTTCTATTATTATCAGAAATGATATTTGTAAAAAAATATTAGAAACATAGGTTTCTGCGTTAACAATTTAAATGCATAATCTTAGAAAAAGCCAGGAGGGTTTCAAAACATTACACAAAAGTTTAAAACTTTTAGAAGCAAACTTCTTTACAATTATGATTGACTTACAGAATTCACACAAATATGATTATTCTTATACACTTATACACCAACACTTTAAATATTGAGAAAAGAATATTTTTTGGAAAACTCATTCAGCAAATGGGACAGATGTGATTTTATAACATTTTTGGAAAAATAATTTTGTATATGTAAAAATATTATGATTATGATGTATTACTCCATAGCTAATTTAAAAAAAATTGTTCCATAGGAGTTTGTAAGAGACTACAAGGTGTTTAAAGAGAAAGTGAAGGACTTTGATAGAAGATTAGCAACCATAAGTTGTCATGCATTTGATGATTGTGGCACCATAGAATCTGTCTTTAAGGTAGGTTTTTAACTAACAGTGATAAGAAATTTCAGCTATCTATAGGAAAAGATCAACTGAAACATATCCTTGTACATAACTTGGACACTCAAAATTACTGTGTCAGAAAAAAAATGTAGATTTTTCTAACAATTTTCATTCCAAAAGATTGTTTCTTTATAAGATATTGAATGAACATAGTTTTTTCTGTGTTTATGAAGTAAAAATTAGATGTTAATATTTATTGATGAAAGCATTATTTACTGAATTATTTGTTTTTATAGTTCCTTGCCATTATGGGATCTCTTCTTGATAGAGAACTGGTCAAGCTGGACATCGATAACAGGTATCCTTTAGTTGTTGAGATGATGCATGATGAACTTGATACGGTCAAGAAAATGTATGACCAGCAGATGGCTTTAAAACAAGAGGGTAAATTATTGCTACACAAGAACATGCCTATGATGTCTGGAATGTTACGTTGGTCTGCTGAAATGGCTGCAAGAATTTCTGGCCCAATGACAGATTTCGAACAATTTAAGCACCCGTAAGTAAACCATGACTATTTGTAATACATATAATGTTTTTTGGTCTGTGCATCAATCTGTCCATCTGTTCCTTCGTTTGTTCGTCTGTTTGTCTGTATAATATTGGAGCATAATTGAGATTAAGATGTTAAATATTTGTTTCTTGTCTGTTCAGTAATGTAACTCATTTCAAATATACACAATTTTAGTAACAATCCTAATAATCAATAAGTGAAATATTAATTTTAACCAAATCATTTGAAAGATGTATAAACTATAAGAGCCACAAAACAGAATTTACACCAGTCTTAAAACTTATATAATAGTTTGTTAGACTGTTAGTATATGAAATTGAATTTATTCAAAATCAACCTGACAAATTACATGTGAAAATGACTGTAAACTAAGTAAAAGGTGTCTTTTAATATCCAAATCTGTGGAAGAAGTAATAAACCATGCCTGTTGAAAGGCACACTTGTTTGTACATGAGCCTGTTTCATACATAAACTGTTTTTCAGATGCATGTCTAGCAACAGAGCCAAGCTAGTATTTACTAAATATGAAGAAATGTGTGGACTTCTAAAGCAGTGAGTACTGTGTGAACATAGATGTTTTTTGTTTTTAAATAAAAAGATATTTATTTACCAGTATATAAAAATAGTACCTATACTATATTTGGTAGCCATGTGGTGTAAGTAGTTTATTCATCCACCACTACAAATTTGCCTAACCTATAACCTGATTAAATTGTTTTGGAAACTTCATTTAGTTATTTGAAAAACTCAAATTCCAGTTGCCCCGAGTTTTCAGCCAATGTTCAGGGGCAAAGTCAAGAAATGGTCATATTTGCCAGACATGACCTTATCTTATCTTAAAGGTCATTTTACTGAAATGTCAGATTAATAGTCTCACAATTTTTTTATTTCTGTTTTTCAGCAGCTTAGCAGCAATATACCCACTTCACCTGAATATGGGATATACATTTCTCAACTCATTTAGTATTCAAGAGCTTGCAGCTGCTACTCTTGACTTTATTCAACTTTACCAGTGTATGAGCTGAAAGTTCATGAACCAGGGTAATGTCAAAGAATGTCTCATCATTTTTCTAAAAAAAAATCATCAGAAGATGCTAAGATCTTGATGAACATAATTGGGTATCAACTCCACAAACAACACATAGATATTAATATATTACCCCATCCTTTCAAACCAAGGATGAGTGGGAATCCTCCAACCAATGTTAGCGGGATTCCCCCAAAAAAGTAACAAAATGTACATCTTTCAATGTATTTAAATATGATAGTTATGATTTGCATGTCCATTTTTTCTCTTAAATAGGTTGAACGGTGAAACATACAATGACTGGATTGGTGGAGTAGACGAGATCTGTGCCTTCAACCTAAAACAGCCATTAATCACAAGAGACAGCAAAACAAATCTTGTAAAGGTCAACTTTGATCCCAAGCTTACTGCGGTTCTCAGAGAGGTCAAATATCTAGAAGATGATGAATCCAAAGAGATCCCGAAAGCAGCCAAAAATGTGTACGAACATAACGACACCTTGTGGAAGTTCTCCACAAATCTAGATCTGACAGTGAGGCTCTACAATAAAGTACGGACAAGTGTATTGGAAGTAGAGTACCCACTCATAGCTAAACAGTTAGAGGATATTGATCAACAACTGCAGGAAGCTGAGAAAACTCTGAACTGGGAAAATGAAGGTAGTCTTAGTGTTTATTTATTAAATTTAAGGCAACAATGGTAAGTGAGTTAATAAGAAAACTAATTATGTTTCATGAAATCTGATAATTACTGGATACAATTCTTGCATAAGAAACATATGTATATATATTCAATATATAGTGTGTTGAATTAAAATTGTTATACATGTATAGACGACTTTCAAATTCATGCATTTCATGTATGTTTCCAGTTTTACAATGCTAATTCTATAATTAGTTTACAGAAAGAGTTCAAAGATTGATCACAGGTTAACTGGATAACTCATTCATACAAAGAAAATTGAAATTTTCATTTATCTACATCTATTTATTAGTACTTCACTGTTCTTCTATAGTACACATGTAAGTTGGTTATAATACACAAACAATACAGATAAAAGTTTGATATACATTAATTTAATGAAAAGTTATATATGTGTTTCAGTGTGTCAACCATTTTGTTTACATTATAAAAAGCAAATAATAAGGTATTTCAGACTTGGTCTTTTTTTAACTTCAATTATTTCAAAATGATTAGTATAAAAAAATAAAATAAAAAAATACTTATGATTTATTAAAGGAGTGTGGGAATATATCCAGAAGACCAGGGACCAAGTAATTGACTTAGAATCCAGAGTTCAGAAGTCTAAAGATAATGTAGAAGAGATAGAAAAGATTATGTCAACTTGGAGTAAACTGCCATTATTTGAGAGAAGTCAAGAGAAGAATGAAACCCTTCTTAATTTAGAAGACAGGAAGGAAAGATTAGAGAAAAGATACAAACAGATTAAAGATGTAGGGGCTAAACTTCATGCTTTGTTGAAGGTACTAAGAAAACTTTTACTTAATAAAACCATTATAAGATCATTTGTAGATTGTAGTTTTTTTTATTAATAAAAGTAAGGAAAAGTAACTCTTCAAGAAAGCTATATGATACTGCATTATTAGAAAATCTGTTGATGTTTTTGTGCAAAGGGATTATAACTGTTAGTTATTTTCTCACTTTTGAAAAAATACCAAGTAATTAATTGGACGAGTTAACGTATGGAGACTAAAGCCTATTTTAACTAAAAAATTGAAGGAACAAACTTTTTTATTAATACCTGCAATCTAAGTAGCTTGTTTCTTCATAACTGTTCAGATATTAAAGGTTATTCTTTTTAACCGGATTTTTGTGACAAAAATGTCGGTTATTGATTTGGGGATGTACGGCGGGCGGCTGGTCGGGCGGTCGGTTGGGCGGGCGGCAATCAAATGTTGTCCGTGCATTAACTCATGAACCGTTCAACCAAAGCTTTTAAAATTTTAATATGTTGTTACTGACAACTAAATGAAGGTCAAGTTCAATAATGGCGATTTTGACTTTTACCGTTCAGGAGTTATGGTTCTTGAAACATTGAAAAATGGAGTTTCCAGTCGTGTCCGTGCATTTACTCATGAACTGTTATACCAAAGCTTCCCAAATTTTAATATGTTGTTACTGATGACAAAATAGAGGTCAAGTTCAATAATGACGATTTTGACTTTTACTGTTAAGCAGTTACGGTTCTTGAAAGATTGAAAAATGGAGTTTCCAGTCGTGTCCGTGCATTTACACATGAACTGTTCTACCAAAGCTTCCCAAATTTTAATATGTTGTTACTGATGACAAAGTGGAGGTCAAGTTCAATAATGACGATTTTGACTTTTACCGTTCAGGAGTTATGGTTCTTGAAAGATTGAAAAATGGAGTTTCCAGTCGTGTCCGTGCATTTACTCATGAACTGTTCTACCAAAGCTTCCCAAATTTTAATATGTTGTTACTGATGACAAAATAGAGGTCAAGTTCAATAATGACAATTTTGACTTTTACCGTTCAGGAGTTATGGTTCTTGAAAGATTGTAAAATGGCATTTCCATTCACGTTGTTGCATTTACTCATGAACCATTCAATCTAAGCTTTTCAAATTTTAATATGTTGAACTTGATACTGATGACAAAATGGAGGTCAAATTTGATATTGACGATTTTCACTTTCACCATTCTTCAGTAATGGTTCTTGTGATATTGCCAGGACACAAATAAATATAAATAAATCCGGTTTGCTGTCGTTGTGACAGCCTCTTGTCTGAGATTTATATACTTTAGATATGATATGTATGTGTCAATTGACTATTTTAGGAAAATCTGGACCACTTTAAAGCTGATCCTAATTCAGACACGTGGAAAGCCTATGTTGATTACCTAGATGAAATGGTTGTAGATGGGCTATTCAACACAATTCACTGCAGCGTTAAATTTCTCCTGGACAATACTGATCCTAAAAATGACATTGGTCCATTGTTTGAGTCACAGTTAGAACTTCAACAACCAGAAATAATCTACGTTCCTTCCCTCGACTTTGGAAGTACAGATGGCTATTACGATTTGGTGGATAGTATCCTTGGTGATATTTTTAAGCAGTCTGCTTTGATCCCTCGTCTAGCCACCCACTCCGGACAGGAGCATTACCAGCAGGACATGGAAGAAATGGAAGAACTCGCAGACATGAGGAGTGAAATGATGGACCGGGTCAACATTATCATGAACAAGGGCATGGAATATAGGAACTCTTTTGATAATTATGCCTATCTTTGGGTGGATGATAGGAACGAATTCATGAGACAGTTTTTGCTTTACGGCCATGTTCTGACACCGGAGGAGATTGAATCTGGTGATGATGTGCCACAAAAACCACCAAAATTGATGCAGTTCAAAGAACAGGTTAGAGTTTAATACTATCTTATTTTGTACTTACTGTATGTTCTTGTAAGTATTTATTTGGAATTTGTTTTTTATTTCTTTTCAAGCACCTATGGTGACCTATAGCTGTTAATTTTTGTTTCATTTGGTCTCTTGTGGAGAGTTGTTTCATTGACAATCATATATACCACATCTTCTTTTTTTATAATTTAAGTGTAATGTTATCAGATGTAGGAGAATCATATAAAAAATTAAAAGATAGTCATTCAGATTTATAGAAAATCGACATAAATATTTTTGTCATAAAAATTTTGAATAAAATTTTGTAAGAGTTATATTTGAACCTATACCTAATTTTAGTATTTCTATTGTCATCTGTTAAAGTTATAAGGTATATAGTTTCCTCTGTATTCAATTTTTTTCTGTTTTAACCCATCCTGGTTTCTTTGTTACAACCAGTGACACATACTATTGGTATTTGCATTGGATTCAACCAGGTTTATTATTCATAATATTAATGTGGAAAACAAAAGGGCCTGGAATGGTGTAATTTTAATCAACACTATCATCCTATATTTATAGATTATCGGTGATCATCTCAACGAGATTGATTTTCTCGCTTGAGTCGGGACGGCGAAAACGAGAAAGGCAATTGAGTTGAGATGAACAATGATAATCTTTTTATCGCTATTTTACCTATGACGACATTGTCAATTTATTGTCAATTTCGTTAGCAACACCATGTGCATGTTTAGTTTCTAGCGATAATTTTCCATCTCAAGCGAGTAGCATGATATGAAAATTATCACAAAAAAAGATCAAAGGAAAAATGCACAAAATAGCGATAATAGTATATATAAAGTTGAGTTCTTTGATTCGTTGTTTTCGATCATGCCGGCTAACAAATTTGGCGTATTTTTATGCCCCACCTACGATAGTAGAGTGGCATTATGTTTTCTGGTCTGTGCCTCCGTTCGTCCGTCCGGTTAAAGTTTTTGGTTGAGGTAGTTTCTGATAAAGCTGAAGTCCAATCAACTTGAAACTTAATACACATGTTCCCCATGATATGATCTTTCTAATTTTAATGCCAAATTATAGTTTTGACCCCAATTTCATGGTCCACTGAACATAGAAAATGATAGTGCAAAGTTCAGGTTAAAGTTTTTGGTCAAGGTAGTTTTTGATGAAGTTAAAGTTACATCAACTTGAAACTTAGTACACATGTTCCCTATGATATGACCTTTCTAATTTTAATTCCAAATTAAAGTTTTGACCCCAATTTCACAGTCCACTGAACATAGAAAATGATAGTGGGAGTGGGGCATCCATGTACTATGGACACATTCTTGTTTTTACAAATATAGATAAGTCTTCAAAGATAAAAAAAAAAAAAAAAAAAAAAAACAAACCACACATTTGTTGATTGATTATCATTACAATTAATAATTAGATTTTATACAATCAATTTACTTTCAGAGAGGAGCAAATTTAATTATTTTTTTTAGCTCTTCTTTACATGTTAAGGTGGATACCTAACACTACAGGGAGATAACTCTATAAAGTCGTTTTAATTACGTTGTGTTGTAAAAGGAATATTAATCTTCTCAATGATAAAAATTGGTGTTTGTCAAATTGCTATATAACCAGTGGAATTTTTCTGACAAAACGGTTGGTTCAATTTTTTAAATTTTTTTTATATTTTTGTTAAAATTTTATGAAAATTAAACGAGCCAAATTAAATTTAGTGAAAGTGTTGGGAACCACCTTAAGTCATTCATTTAAAGACAGGTTAAACATACCACACTGTTACAATTTTAGATTGATGCATATGAAAAGATATATGATGCAGCTGAACAGATACATCATACACAGATCTTTGAGAAATGGTTCAGGGTGAATTCTAAGCCATTTAAGCAGGCATTACTGAACACCATTAAGAAATGGAGCTACATGTTCAAACAACATCTCATTGATCATGTCAATAACAGGTTTGTAGAAAACATACATCATTTACGTCTGTCAACTTTATTTGTTCAGCCTAACCAAAGCTCTCCTGGAAAAACTGTCCATCTACATCTACATCGTACAATGATCCCTCCACACATGAATGACTTTAGACAGCACATTGCAAACAAACACTTATTAAAATATAACAATTTTATAAACCATAACATAATATCTATTCCAAATGGATTATTTCATTAGGAATATTTCATTAGAACAAGCAATATTGTTTAAGTGGAAAAAATATTCCAAAGTAGTTCTGTCATTTGGAGTTTATATTTTGTCATTGGCTACTTCCATAACACATCTTCTTATTTCAATATTATCTTTTATAGATATGAGCATATTTAGTTCTGACAAATTCATTTAAATCCTGACAAAACTAGCTGTCATAAGATATAGTTAGAGTCCTTTTATTTATAGGCATGTCTGATAGATGCCATTTTGTGCTTTGGATCGTTAAATTCATGATTTTTAACTTAACACAGTTGAAGTCAATAGAAATTTTCTTTTGAATTTTTTAGATTTTGAGATTCAAAATAAACAAAAAAATTGGTACCTGATGAAGAAAGTTCTTTCAAAAATTTTTACTTCCTGGTGTCTGAACCAATTAAAACATCATTAAGCATTGATGTTCCCCCAATGCAATATCCATTTTGAATTGATCCATTTAATTGTGTTTTTTTCAGTTTGAAAGAGTTATCAGATTTCATTATCAAGACTGATGCAGGGTTATTGAAGCCAGTGAAGAATTACGATGGGTTAGTAGATTGTATGGGATACTTGTTGGCAGTGAAGGAAAGACAGTCAAGCACAGATGAGATGTTTGAACCTCTAAAACAAACCATAGAACTGCTTAAAACTTACAATCAGGAAATGCCAGAGGAAGTTCATTTACAGCTACAGGTGGGTATCGATAGCAGCTGGTGCTTTTCAGAACAGAATTAGGTTAATATTTTTTCAACAGATACTATATTTGTAGTCCTTGAATATTACAAGGATGACTTTAAGTCTTAATGTTTGCACCTGTCCTAAGTCAGGTATCTGATGTACAGTAGTTGTCGTTTGTTTATGTAATTTATACGTGTTTCTCGTTTCTCGTTTTTTGTATAGATTATACCGTTGGTTTTCCCGTTTGAATGGTTTTACACTAGTAATTTTGGGGCCCTTTATAGCTTGTTGTTCGGTGTGAGCCAAGGCTCTGTGTTGAAGGCCTTACATTAACCTATAATGGTTTACTTTTATAAAAAAATTTTTGGATGGAGAGTTGTCTCATTGGCACTCACACCACATCTTCCTATATCTATTAAATATAGGATTTTTTGCATTAGTTGTTATTAGCTTTAAACAAGATGTAAGTGACTGGGAGTACTTTCAGATCTGTACATTGTGTCTTTTTGTTCTTAGGGTGTATACAGACAAGAGTGAATCCACCCAATTTAAAAAGGGGGGTTCTCAACTCAGGACAAAAGGGGGGGGGGGGGGGGTTCCAACCACATGACCCCATTCAAATGCATTGAATGTCCAAAAAAGGGGGGGTCCAACCTCTGGACACCCCCCTGGATCTGCCACTGACAGATTTTAAGAAGTTTGTTGAGGAAATTACTTATAGTGGCTTAATACATGTAAATTTAAATGATGAGTTGTGGTTTTGTTGCCAATGAGACAATGATCCACCAGATACCAACTGATGTGGATTTTTAAGCAAATAGCTACATAGGTCACTGTGCAGCCTTCCAACAATAAGCAAATTCAATCCCATACATAGTTTACCATAAAGCCCAACAATTCAACTGGAAAAAACTAATGGCTTGATTAGTATGAGAAAGTCACCGATTAATATTAGAAAGCAATAAAATTATTTCTTGGCTTTATTAGGAACTACCAGAGAAATGGAACAACACAAAGAAGATCTCCATTACAGTTAAACAGGAAGTGGCACCATTGCAGACGACAGAAGTAACAAACATCAGGCAGAAATCAGCTACATTTGATGTTAAACAACATAAATTTAGGGAACAATTTCGTACAATTAAACCATTTAGATATGATTGTGCAACACCATATGAGATGATTGCTAGGGTAAATATACATAGTCAGACAAATTTGTCTTAACTTGTTAAATTTTTGTTGTTGTTCAAAATCTTCTAAAATAAAAGTGTGTTTACTTTTATCATATTAAAGGATGTTAGTTGATTATGATTAGGAGGTTGGTAGATCAAAACCATATTAAAAGTAAATATCAAACAGATATGGTTGTCTATATCAAAAAGATAAAAGTGAAGGCTTGAGAAAGTCTTCTTGTTTACACGTGTGTCTAAAAATATTTCAGATTTATTGATAAATAACATTTCAGTGCTTAAAACAAAATGAATGTATAATTTGAATAACCCTAAGAAAGAGAAAAAATGCCACATGTCAACATTAAAAAAATATCTCAAAATCATTTAAAAAGTATTTTAACAACCATATAAATGCTAGCAAAAGTAGAAAAAAAGTTGAATAAGTTTGCCAGATTTTAAAATGCTTTACGCTTTAGGATTTTACTATGTCGAAATTATACTATTTTTACATATTGTCTAAAATTTCATCAATCAAATACCTTTTCCCCCTACAGTACCATGAGGATATTGCTGTAATGGAGACAGAGATGAGAGCCTTGTTAGAAGCCTCTAGCTTGTTTGAAGTAAATGCACCAGATTTCAAACAGCTGAAACAGTGTAGAAAGGAAATAAAACTCCTAAAACAACTCTGGGATTATATTGTCATTGTACGCTGCAGCTTTGATGATTGGAAAACAACTCCTTGGAAAGAAATCAATGTAGAGCAAATGGAAATTGATACTAAGAAACTAGCAAAGGATATCCGAGCTTTGGATAAGGAGATGCGAGCTTGGAATGCTTATGTTGGACTAGAGGATAGTCTGAAAAATATGTTAACATCACTGAAGGCTGTGAGTGAATTGCAGAACCCATCGATCAGGGAACGTCACTGGATGGAATTGATGGCTGAAACAAAGGTAGGTAGTAAACCAGGATACAGTTTGTTGATGTAGAAAAAGTTTAAGGATGTTTGCTAATCTGTTTCAGAATAATTAGCTTTTTAAAAGACTGTTATAAATTGAAAGTATATGAATAATTTAAGTAAAAAAACAGAAAAAAATAAAAGGTCTGCGTTCTTGTTTTCAAAATATAAGCCATTTGTTGGGAAGTGATTCTCTCTTAGACTTTTCATATATTTAACATTGGTTCCTTATTTCTTTCAAAAACTATGAATAAATAACAAGGATTTCATAAGATTTCAATTATGGCTTCTTAAACTTTATGTTATCAAAATATGAATAGAAAAGTAGAGGTTTGTGGGCAAAACAATGTAATGGCGCTACATGGATAAAACCAGAGATTTCCAATTATCTAGATCTGGCAAAAATTCAAATTAAGAGTAGCTAACAACATACTTAAGGATTAAAACTATGGTTTATTCAAGACAAAAGAAATATGGCTTAATGAACATTTCATGTTTTTTATGACATTTTACATGCTGATTCAATATGACAAGTATTTAAAAGCTGTAATAAATTAAAATGTCATAATTTTTCATCAATAGAAGCGACAGAAATGCTAATTGTCTAGAACATATTGTTTTGTAGGTTAGATTTGTTATGGATGAGAACACAACTCTTGCAGATCTTCTGTCTCTCAACCTTCACAAGTATGAAGAAGCTGTTCATGGTATTGTAGATAAGGCTTCCAAAGAAATGAGCATGGAGAAAGTACTGAATGAGTTAGATGTCACATGGGCAGCGATGGAGTTTCAGCATGAGCCTCATCCCAGAACAAAGATTACGATGCTGAAGACAAGCGAAGAATTAATAGAGACTTTAGAAGATAATCAGGTTAGATTTAGTAATACAGTATAGCGGATTATTTTCGTGGGATGTAAATTTTCGCTTATTTTAGCAGATAAAACAAAATTGCTAAAATAAATTACGCCAAATTAAAAGTGAACATGCAAAGGTATTGATAAAAGTTTTGAATCCGCCAAAATATTTTGTATACCTTATTTAATGAAAATCGCGAAATTTTACACCTGCGAAAATAACCCGCTATATGGTACCATTTCCAGTATTTTGGAAAACCCCAGATTTTCATGGATAGTGGAAAACTTGCATTTTCGTGGATATTTGATTTCGTGGTTTGGTAAATCTCTGTATACAAAGCCTATTGAAAAGTGAAATTCGTTGAAAATTTGAAATCGTGGTTCCTTTGAATCCATGAAAACCACGAAAATTGGTATTCAACGAATAAAAATGAATCAATACAGTAATTAGCATGATGGACCACTATTCAAGTTGCATTGTTATCAGTTATTATCATTTTGTAAGTAATGAAGCAGGTTTTGAATATTGTATGGGTGCAGTTTTATTTAACTTCCATATATAGTTGAAAATGTTGTATACCAATCACAGCGTTTCTGTGTATTGTTTTTAAATTTTACATAGAATGCTTTAGATTTACCTAGTATGCTTCAGAATTACAAAATGATGAATTGAAAGTACTATGTATGTGCATTATTCTATGCACCTTTGGATATTCCAAAGTTGAAACTGTATCTCTAACTTGAAAATAACTAATTTAAAATTAGCTATATATCATGTATATAGACCATTTTAAATCATACCCACACATGAATAAATGGTAAAATATCAAACTAATACTGATAATATTTAAAATTTCAGGTGCAACTGCAAAACATGCTGTCGTCTAAGTACATAGCACATTTCTTACATGAAGTGTCAACCTGGCAAAAAAAGCTATCAACAGCTGATCAGGTTATAACTATCTGGATGGAGGTGCAAAGAACATGGTCACATTTAGAGAGTATTTTCATTGGTTCAGAGGATATAAGAAATCAGCTTCCCGAAGATAGCAAAAGATTTGATGGAATTGATAATGATTTCAAGGTATATAGAGTTGTGAACATTTTTATAAGTGAAGAGTTTAATTTAATATTACAAAAGTAATGTTCAAATTAATAAGGAGGCTCGAGGGTATAAAAATTTCAAAAAGAATTAAACATTTTATTTTTCATTACAATTTTTTTTTATTACTTTATTCAGACCTGCCAACTTTTGAAAATCTCCATGGGGGATTTAGCACGCGACCAGATTTTTAAGGGTTACAATTTTAGCGACTTTTCTGTGTGTATTGTTTTTTACTCCTAAAATAGTCTAAGTTCTCTTGTCTTTTCTTTTGGTATACTAATGATGAGCTTGTAGGCCTTGATTTCTTTTATTTGCATCATTCTTGTACTATTAAATAATAAAATTGACAAAATAACTGAAGAATAGAGAAAAATGGCATTACAAATAAAGGATTCAAAGTAGAGACCCCCCTCCTTTTCCCCCTCCAAAGACCTTCTTATCTATGAACATGGACTCATAAGACCTAAAACTACATGTCCTAAAGTTAGAAGGATGAAGACAGATTTTGATTTAGTCTTACTTATGGTCTTATCAGTATCAGTGAGAAAATGGATAAAATTTGAGTTATCTTTCTTTGTATTCAGAGGTGCTCTTACCGGCGGAGGCTTATACAGTAACACAGTAGAAGTGAATACAAAATGGCGTCGATTTTAAATCAACAGACACACAACGTCTGTTTTCAAAAATTAAACGGATTTCAAGATAAACGATGTTTTCTTGGGAGTTCATTACAGTTCTCATCGTTCAATTAATTATGATTTAGTTGTGGAACTACGGCAAATGTTGCAAATTGTGCTTGTTAAAATTGAAAGGCTGTTTGACCAAATTTGTGTATACAAATTAATTTTGAGGACTGTTACGACCCATTAGGCAATCTGATTACATGCAACCACT
This sequence comes from Mytilus galloprovincialis, assembly GCA_037788925.1. Classification (NCBI taxonomy): domain Eukaryota; kingdom Metazoa; phylum Mollusca; class Bivalvia; order Mytilida; family Mytilidae; genus Mytilus; species Mytilus galloprovincialis. The sequence continues at coordinate 49,421,787 of CM075337.1, read as the reverse complement.
AATTATGACACCTGTTGTGACTGTTGATTAGCGTAGGGTCGTTAACTTGTCCCCAGGTAAAATTATAGATTTTTAAAAATTGATCAGAAAAACTTCAAAATCGGTAAACAATAATTTTTTTGGGTATATTTGGTGAAAATCGGGATTTAGACTAGTTTTACAATCCCGATATCGGGATTCGGGTTGAGGGATAAAAATCGAGATGATACTGCGAAAATCGGGATAGTTGGCAGATCTGCTTTATTAGTTGTAACTTTATAATAAAGTACAAAAACCATTCAAATAAATCAATTCATTTTGACCCCAGATGACTTTTAAAATGTATATATCATTGAAAAGGCTCCAGATTATCTCCCTTTGGTGCATAAATGCCATTTTTATGCCCCACCTACGATAGTAGAGGGGCATTATGTTTTCTGGTCTGTGCGTCCGTTCGTTCGTTCGTTCGTCCGTCCGTCTGTTCGTTCGTTCGTTCGTCTGTTCGTTCGTCCGTCTGTCCCGCTTCAGGTTAAAGTTTTTGGTCAAGGTAGTTTTTGATGAAGTTGAAGTCCAATCAACTTGAAACTTAGTACACATGTTCCTTATGATATGATCTTTCTAATTTAAATGCCAAATTAGAGTTTTGACCCCAATTTTACGGTTCACTGATAGAAAATGATAGTGCAAATTTCAGGTTAAAGTTTTTGGCTTCAGGTTAAAGTTTTTGGTCAAGGTAGTTTTTGATGAAGTTGAAGTCCAATCAACTTGAAACTTAGTATACATGTGCCCTATGATATGATCTTTCTAATTTAAATGCCAAATTAGAGTTTTGACCCCAATTTTACGGTTCACTGAACATAGAAAATGATAGTGCAAATTTCAGGTTAAAGTTTTTGGCTTCAGGTTAAAGTTTTTGGTCAAGGTAGTTTTTGATGAAGTTGAAGTCCAATCAACTTGAAACTTAGTATACATGTGCCCTATGATATGATCTTTCTAATTTAAATGCCAAATTAGAGTTTTGACCCCAATTTTACGGTTCACTGAACATAGAAAATGATAGTGCAAATTTCAGGTTAAAGTTTTTGGTCAAGGTAGTTTTTGATAAAGTAGAAGTCCAATCAACTTGAAACTTAGTATACATGTTCCCTTTGATAAGATCATTCTAATTTTAATGCCAAATTAGAGAATTTATTCCAATTTCACAGTCCTTTAAACATAGAAAATGATAGTGTGAGTGGGGCATCCGTGTACTGTGGACACATTCTTGTTTGGAATTGAAATTGAAACAACTTTTTTAACTCATCGATGACCTATATTTTTTATTAATGTTTTCAAATAAGCTTTACATATACTATATAATTGTAAAATTTAAGTGATATCTGTAATCAAGTTCTTTTTTTATTTCGATATTACCTCTATTTCTCCTATTAGTTCAACAGGAAAAAAGGACATTAACAAAAATGTATGCTTCTTTCTGAGGCAGAATGTGAGCTTAAACGATCGGTGACCCCATTTTTTTATTTCATTTTTCTATTAAGTATATGATAAAGTTCATTTATAAAAAAATATAGCAAAATCCTATATTAAAAAAAAATTTGATTTACACCCGTGAGCCACCTTAAACCCCAAGAACCATGTCGCTGATTATTTTATTTTTATGCCCCACCTAGGATGGTAGAGGGGCATTATGTTTTCTGGTCTGTGCCTCCGTTCGTCCGTTCGTTCGTCCATCCGTTTGTTCGTACGTGCGTCCGTCCGTCATGCTTCAGGTTAAAGTTTTTGGTCAAGGTAGTTTTTGATGAAGTTGAAGTCCAATCAACTTGAAACTTAGTACACACGTTCCCCATGATATGATCTTTCTAATTTTAATGCCAAATTAAAGTTTTGACCCCAATTTCACTGTCTACTGAACATAGAAAATGATGGTGCAAAGTTCAGGTTAAAGTTTTTGGTCAAGGTAGTTTTTGATGAAGTTAAAGTCACATCAACTTAGTTCACATGTTCCCTATGATATGATCTTTCTAATTTTAATTCCAAATTAAAGTTTTGATCCCAATTTCACGGTCCACTGAACATGGAAAATTATAGTGTGAGTGGGGCATCCGTGTACTATGGACACATTCTTGTTATCTTTATGTTTTTGTTGTTTAAATTTAATGCCCCTCCTTCGGTCATGTATTCTGGTCTGTGCATACATCTGCTTGTCGATCTGTCCATCTCTGTCAATTCGTTCATCCGTCTGTCCTGCTTCAGGTTAAAGTTTTTGGTCAAGGTAGTTTTTGATGAAGTTGAAGTCCAATAAACTTGAAACTTAGTACACATGTTCCCTATGATAGGATCTTTATAATTTTAATGCTTAATTAGAAATTTGACCCCAATTGCACGGTCCATTGAACATAGAAAACGATAGTGAGTATGGGGATCATGATTACTTAGGGGCCTCTTTGCATTGAGGTGCCTTTTTATTAATATTTTAAAATTTTTATCTACCAGACAAGACACTTTTAATGCAAATATACAAATTGGCTAAGGCCAAACTCTGAATTTGAAATCAAACCTCAGTTATATTCTTAATTTTTAGTTGGTCCATATTTAGTAGGAAGTATAATAATCACTTTTGTTTTATTTTGTGCTTAAGTATCACTTTTTATATAAAAGAAATCCGGATTTCTTTTTACCAGAGACCTTTTCTGACTTTTTTTATGACAAACTGTAACTAGATCTCATCTCATCAAGATTTATAGATATTTCCTAAAAAATTTAAAGGTCTAAACATTTAAATACCCACTTGTATTCATATGCCACTATTCGACTTTTAGACTCATTATATATCATCAATACAAACTAACATGAATCATTCTTAAATTTTTCAGGAGCTTGTATCAGAAATGGAGAAAACTAAGAATGTAGTTGCTGCTACTAATCAGCAGAATTTATATGAAAGATTGGAAGCTATCCAAGGGCAGTTAACTCTGTGTGAGAAGGCTTTAGCAGAGTATTTAGAGACCAAGAGATTAGCATTCCCTCGCTTTTATTTTGTATCATCTGCAGATTTGTTGGATATTTTATCCAATGGAAATAATCCTCCACTGGTAAGTTTTGTACTACTTTGCATCATTTAGTGGTAACAAATAAAATAATGTGTAAAGTGTTTTTCTTGTTTTTATACGACCGCAAAAATTTAAATTTTTCATCGTATATTGCTATCACGTTGGCGTCGTCGTCGTCTTGCGTCGTCGTCGTCGTCGTCCGAATACTTTTAGTTTTCGCACTCTAACTTTAGTAAAAGTGAATAGAAATCTATGAAATTTTAACACAAGGTTTATGACCATAAAAGGAAGGTTGGGATTGATTTTGGGAGTTTTGGTCCCAACATTTTAGGAATTAGGGGCCAAAAAGGGCCCAAATAAGCATTTTCTTGGTTTTCGCACTATAACTTTAGTTTAAGTAAATAGAAATCTATGAAATTTTGACACAAGGTTTATGACAACAAAAGGAAGGTTGGGATTGATTTTGGGTGTTTTGGTTCCAACATTTAAGGAATTAGGGGCCAAAAAAGGGCCCAAATAAGCATTATTCTTGGTTTTCGCACAATAACTTTAGTATAAGTAAATAGAAATCAATGAAAATAAAACACAAGGTTTATGACCACAAAAGGAAGGTTGGGATTGATTTTGGGAGTTGAGGTCCCAACAGTTTAGGAATAAGGGGCCAAAAAGGGGCCCAAATAAGCATTATTCTTGGTTTTCGCACCATAACTTTAGTGTAAGTAAATAGAAATCTATGAAATTTTAAACACAAGGTTTGGGACCATAAAAGGAAGGTTGGGTTTGATTTTGGGAGTTTTGGTCCCAACAGTTTAGGAATAAGGGGCCCAAAGGGTCCAAAATTGAACTTTGTTTGATTTCATCAAAAATTGAATAATTGGGGTTCTTTGATTTACCGAATCTAACTGTGTATGTAGATTCTTAATTTTTGGTCCCGTTTTCAAATTGGTCTACATTAAGGTCCAAAGGGTCCAAAATTAAACTTAGTTTGATTTTAACAAAAATTGAATCCTTGGGGTTCTTTGATATGCTGAATCTAAAAATGTACTTAGATTTTTGATTATGGGCCCAGTTTTCAAGTTGGTCCAAATCGGGATCCAAAATTAAACTTTGTTTGATTTCATCAAAAACTGAATAATTGGGGTTCTTTGATATGCCAAATCTTACTGTGTATGTAGATTCTTAATTTTTGGTCCCGTTTTCAAATTGGTCTACATTAAAGTCAAAAGGGTCCAAAATTAAACTAAGTTTGATTTTAACAAAAATTGAATTCTTGGGCTTTTTTGATATGCTGATCTAAACATGTACTTAGATTTTTGATTATGGGCCCAGTTTTCAAGTTGGTTCAAATCAGGATCCAAAATTATTATATTAAGTATTGTGCAATAGCAAGAAATTTTCAATTGCACAGTATTCAGCAATAGCAAGAAATCTTCAATTGCACAGTATTGTGCAATAACAAGAAATTTTCAATTGCACAGTATTGCGCAATAGCAAGAAATCTTCAATTGCACAGTATTGTGCAATAGCAAATATTTTCAATTGCACAGTATTGCGCAATAGCAAGAAATATCTAATTGCACAATATTGTGCAATAGCAAGAAATTTTCAATTGGAGTTATCTTTCTTTGTCCAGAATAGTAGTTGAATCAACTTAAATTGTTGTTTAATACAATATACAATGTATATTCACTTTTACTACCAACTGATAAATTAAAACAATCTTTACCATTCAGTGATAAAAAGCACTTTATTTTACATTTTAATATTTTATGATGTATTTAAATGAGTAGTTATTGTTGCAAACTCCATTAGAAATTTGAATTGAGATCAGTTTTAGAAAAAGGGAAAGGGGGGTGTGAAAAAAAAATGGGGGGGTTGGGGGTAAATTTTTCTCATTTCAGATTTCATAAATAAAAAGAAAATTTCTTCAAACATTTTTTTGAGAGGATTAATATTCAACAGCATAGTGAATTGCTCAAAGGCAAAAAAAATATTTTAAGTTCATTAGACCACATTCATTCTGTGTCAGAAACCTATGCTGTGTCAACTATTTCATCACAATCCAAATTTAGAGCTGAATCCAGCTTGAATGTTGTGTCCATACTTGCCCCAACCGTTCAGGGTTCAACCTCTGCGGTCGTATAAAGCTGCGCCCTGCGGAGCATCTGGTTCCCTTATTGTTCCCAGCTTGATGCATTGCAGATCTAGAGGACATTGAAATACTGTTTTTCTGTCAGTCTTTCCATCTATGCATCTGTCTGTCCAGTCTTGTTAGCAGTCTCGTGTACAATTCTTGCCAGATTTTTATTTCATGAGTTTACAGTAGCAATTTCTCATACAAATTTGAAAATCAGTGCTGATCAGCTATTTTTAAAAGAGTTATGCCCCTTTAAAATAGTACTTATATGAAAAATTTCATTGCTAGCACTTTTATGCATACAATTCTTGCCAAATTTTTTATGAAACTTATATCGTAGGTGAATATAAGAAATTTCTTGAATCAATTTGAAAGTTTGTGCCAATCAACTATTTTTAAAAGAGTTATGACCCCTTGGGAATACTAATTATATTGGAAATGCATAGTATTTGCTGTCAAGCCTTTATTTCTCCAAGATATTCTTAAAAAGTTTTCAATCTATTAAATCTTGAATAGGCAGCTATGATGGTCTAGAATGGGTTTGGTTAATAATTGTATCTCTCATTGGAACATACTTTTATTGATTAATTTATTTCAGTTTCCTAGCTTATTTTCATCAGTTGTAAGAGTTCTTGTTTGTCATGTTTGTTGTACAATATAGTTTTAACATTAAAGTATACATTGTTGAAAATATTTATACACATTTTATTATACTGATTGTAGGTATGTCGACATTTAACCAAGTTTTTTGATAGTATGGCTAAGCTAAAGTTTGCTACAGACTCGAAGGACAATCCTCTTAAATCTGGTCTGGCCATGTGGAGTAAAGATGGAGAATATGTAGATTTAAAGGAACCATGTGATCTGAATGGACAGGTAAAATTTTATGTATTTTCTTAATCATTTTTAAAAGAATTAGTTCTGCTTGCATCATGTGCATTTGAGTTAAGAATATTTATTTTATGAGAAAATCCCTTAATTTTAAATGCATTAAAATGAGAAATTTTAATAATTACATGTTATCATAAAAATTAAACTTTCAATAAATGTACTTTTGTTTTTCAATATTTGAAATTTGCTTGAAAAAACTGATTTCAGGATGTTGGTTTCTTGTTTGAATATTTTTACATTTTGTCATGTAGGGGCCTTTCATATATAGCTAAATATGCATTATGAGTTTTGCTCATTGTTGAAGTCTGTACAGTGACCTTTAGTTGCTTACATCTACATCATTTGGTCTATGGTGTAAAATGGTCTCATTTAAAATCATACTACACCTTACTGTTATATTAAAAGTTTCATATGTAGAACAGAAATTTTTTAATGGTTTAATTTCTTCCAAAGGTTGAGATTTGGTTAAATAGGTTACTAATAGCTATGCAAAATACCATAAGACACCAGTTAATTGAAGCTGTCACTACATATGAAGAAAAACCAAGAGACGTTTGGCTGTTTGACTTCCCTGCTCAGATGGCATTATGTGGCACACAAATTTGGTGGACAACAGAGGTTAATATCGCCTTTGGAAGACTAGAGGAAGGCTATGAAAATGGACTGAAAGATTACAATAAAAAACAGGTGAATTTTTTTTCTTTTTTTCTTAAGAAAACAGTGATGATAAAAATAATGTTGCCATGAGCAAATGTTATTCCAGCATAAAAGATATTAATAAGAATTGTAATGAACTTCAAACAGATTTGATTAAATAACTTTCATTACTTTCATCCAAATTTAGTTTTAGATAATTTTTATTGGTATTAATACAGTTTATATTAGTCATAGGTCTGAATCAAATGAATATAATCAAATAAATCTTAAATTATTTGCATATTTAAAAACACTTGAATTGGATAAGTCTTTTAAAAAATTTCTTAGATTTACACTTTGATAGAATATGTTGCTAGAACTACTTTCATAATCTATATATGTTAAAACTGTGTCAATTACACTATAGGCTATCCATATGATGAAAGTTTGAATTAAAAGAAAGGAAAACCACAAATGATTTGGGGTTTAGAATAAGCAAACACCATAAAAAGATACCGAAATCATAAATAAATTTAATAGGAACATCTAGATTATGAATTTTAAAAATTTCTGCTGTTTTTATTTAGATTACACAGCTGAACAGTCTAATCAACATGTTAATTGGTCAGCTGAGTAAAGGAGATAGACAAAAGATCATGACAATTTGTACCATTGATGTCCATGCTCGTGATGTAGTTTATAAACTGATCCAGAATAAAGTCTACAGTTCTCTAGCTTTTGCCTGGCTGTGTCAGCTCCGTCACAGATGGGACGATAACGAGAGAGACTGCTTTGCCAATATTTGTGATGCACAGTTTAGATATTCTCATGAATATTTAGGCAATACAAGTCGCCTTGTCATTACACCACTCACTGACAGGTAAGCATTATTGCATATATGGTACTCAAGGAAAGCACCTATAGAATCAATTTTAGAATTTTACAGTTCAAATCAGTATTGAGGTCAACACAAAGTTAAGATTTCTCAATGCCTTCCCAGGGTCACATGTATGTTTTTTGGAATAGTTCTAATTAAAAAAGAGGAATTTTAATAAAATATTCTGATTAAATGCAACCCCAGAAGCTTTCTCCCATGTACTATCCACATTCAAAATGTTGTCTATTCTGCTTTGCATAATTTACCACCCTTTCTGAGTTAAATAAGAACAGCTTTCTTTAAGATATTTGAACCATTAAGATAAAGTTACTGATCAAGGCTGAAATTGATTATAAAGTTGAAAATGATGAAGATTTAATTTAGATCTTTAAATGACATGTCTTTACTTGTTTGTTCTAATAAAATGTTAACACAATCTTTTATGCCCTTTTTTTTACTTCAGATGTTACATCACTTTGACACAGTCCCTACATTTGATTATGAGTGGTGCCCCAGCTGGTCCTGCAGGGACAGGGAAAACAGAGACCACAAAGGACCTCGGCAGGGCACTTGGTATTATGGTATATGTCTTCAACTGTTCTGAGCAGATGGACTACAAGGTAAACATATGTTTCAATATTCAAATTATTAGAAAGAAAATAGTTATAGCATCATTATATAGCACAGTGAAGTTTGGATTAATGAAGTCTACCACAGGGGGTGGTTACATCATGGGAATTTAGGTATACATACATGTAGCTGGGATTTCAAAATACCTCCCATTCATATATTAAAGAATTGGCAAAGATATAACACATCATTCTATTTCATGGCAAAATCTGACCCATAATTCTATGTCATGGCAAAATCTGACCCATAATTCTATTTCATGGCAAAATAGGACCTATAAATCTATTTCATGGCAAAATCGGAACCATAATTCTATTTCATGGCAAAATCGGACCCATAATTCTATGTCATGGCAAAATAGGACCTATAAATCTATTTCATGGCAAAATCAGACCCATAATTCTATTTCATGGCAAAATCGGACCCATAATTCTATTTCATGGCAAAATTTAACCCATAATTCTATTTCATGGCAAAATCATAACCCGTTCATATATATATCTCAGTTCTCACATACATAATTTTTGATATTCTAATTAGATTTAAAAGGATAAAATTACACAACAAAAATGCTTATATTGTGACTAGCAGCAGATTTTTCACTCTTATCAATATGCAGAAAACCTAATAATCAGTATATATAATCTAAATTAAGATATAACTATCAAGCATTCAAACCAATTATTTTTGACAGTCTATTGGAAACATCTATAAAGGATTAGCCCAGTCAGGTGCATGGGGATGTTTTGATGAGTTTAACCGCATTGCTGTGGAAGTTTTGTCAGTGGTAGCAGTCCAAGTCAAATGTATACAGGACGCCATCAGAGAGAAGAAAACAGTCTTTAGCTTCCAGGGTGAAGAAATCCGTCTGAATTGGAATGTTGGCCTATTTATCACAATGAATCCAGGATATGCTGGAAGAACAGAATTGCCTGAAAATCTCAAAGCACTGTTCCGACCATGTGCCATGGTGGTACCTGACATTGAGCAGATTTGTGAAATTATGTTGGTAGCAGAAGGATTTCTCGAAGCAAAGTTACTGGCTAGGAAATTTATAACATTGTACAACCTATGTGCTGAGCTTTTGTCCAAACAGGACCATTATGACTGGGGTCTAAGGGCTGTGAAATCTGTATTGGTAGTGGCTGGGTCCCTAAAAAGGAGTGATCCAGACAGGCCAGAGGAACAGGTTGGTATTTTTGGTATCTTCTGTTTCTTCAACCAAAATCATTATGTCTGGACCTATTTCAAATAATTATGACATCTTGATAGGCTATTATGTTTTTTTTAAATTAGCCTCCAAGACGTCATAATTATATGGACTAGTCTGGACCCTATTGGTTGTTGATGTGTTATTCAAAAACCAGCATACAAACAAAAACAAACAACATAGGTCCGAGACCACAATTGTCGTCCCTTGATTTTCGTTGTCCACGAATATAGTCCTTAGTGTTGACAATGGGTTACTTGCCAAGTTTTTTAGCTCACCTGGCCCAAAGGTGTCCGGCGTCCGGTGTCATCCTGCATCCGTCGTCGTCCTGCGTCGTTAACTTTTACAAAAATCTTCTCCTCTGAAACTACTCGGTCAAATTAAACCAAACTTGGCCACAATCATCATTGGGGTATCTAGTTTAAAAAATGTGTCCGGTGACACGACCAACTAACCAAGATGGCCGCCACGTCTAAAAATAGAACATAGGGGTAAAATGCAGTTTTTGGCTTATTACTCAAAAACCAAAGCATTTAGAGCAAATCTGACAGGTGTGAAATTGTTTATCAGGTCAAGATCTATCTGCCCTGAAATTTTCAGATGAATCGGACAACCTGTTGTTGGGTTGCTGCCCCTGAATTGGTAATTTTAAGGAAATTTTGCTGTTTTTGGTTATTATCTTGAACATTATTATAGATAGCGATAAACTGTAAACAGCAATAATGTTCAGAAAAGTAAGATCTACAAATAAGTCAACATGACCAAAATGGTCAGTTGACCACTTTAGGAGTTATTGCCCTATATAGTCAATTTTTAACCATTTTTCGTAAATCTTAGTAATCTTTTAGAAAAATCTTCTCCTCTGAAACTACTGGGCCAAATTTAACCAAACTTGGTCATAATCATCATTGGGGTATCTAGTTAAAAAAATGTGTCCGGTAACTCGGCCAACAAACCAAGATGGCCGCCATGGCTAAAAATAGAACATGGGGGTAAAATGCAGTTTTTGGCTTATAACTCAAAAACCAAAGCATTAAGAGCAAATCTGACAGGAAGTAAAATTGTTGATCAGATGATGATCTACCTGCCCTGGAATTTTCAGATGAATCAGATAATCGGTTGTTAGGTTGCTGCCCCTGAATTGGTAATTTTGAGGAAATTTTTTGTTTGTTATTATCTTGAATATTATTATAGATAGAGATAAACTGTAAACAGCAATAATGTACAGCAAAGTAAGAACTAAAAATAAGTCAGTATGACCAAAATAGTCAATTGACCCCCTAAGGAGTTATTGCCCTTCATAGTCAATTTTTAACAATTTTCTTAAAATTTGAAGATTTTTAATAACATTTTCCACAGAAAGTACTGTTATAGATAGAGATAATTGTAAGCAGCAAGAATGTTTAGTAAAGTAAAATCTACAAACACATCACCATCACCAAAACACAATTTTGTCATGAATACATCTGTGTCCATTGTTTAATATTCACATAGACCAAGGTGAGCGACACAGGCTCTTTAGAGCCTCTAGTTTTATACCCCTTCCAAATTTATTTCTCCATGTTTTATGCCTCAAATTGCAAGTAGGGGGGTGAAATTACACTGTAAAAAAATTTGGGTCCAGAATTTAAAAGGAAAGTAGTGATTTGGTCCAGCTGAAAAAGGTTAAAAATTAGCACTTCAGAAGCTTTCAAAAGATTTCAAGACACCTAAACATAAAATCTTCCATATTTTGAGTTAGAGCCGATGAAGTTTTCTATAATTTAGATATAATTTGTCCCAAAAGTAATACAACACACTGTAAAAAATTCATTGAGAAAGTGCAGGTGGGATTTTTTAAATTTTCGTTTATGTTCTAAAAGAAATGCACTACGAAATAATTGTGGTCTCAGACCAACAACTAAAAATGAAAGTTTTATGTTATTACAACCCTCTTCATAAAAACACCAAATTCTGTGAGGTATTTTTTCCTCACAATTTTCATTCTTTGCTTAATATCTAGACCAGATTTTCTAAAACTGAAACATGCAAAATAAAATTTGCATAGTGCAGCCAGCAACATTAAGACTGCATAGCTTAGATAAACAAAGGTTGATGATTTCCTTGTAAGTCAGCTGCATCACACACTCTCTTTTTTTTGGGGTAGAATTCTTAGATTTTCAAACATTACACCTTAATCATTGTAGGTGTTAATGAGAGCACTGAGAGACTTTAACATCACCAAGATAGTAACTGACGACATACCTGTCTTCATGGGTTTAATTGGAGATTTGTTCCCAGCTCTCAATGTTCCTAGAAAGAGGAATATGGACTTTGAAAGAGACATTAGACAGGCAGTACTTGATCTGAAATTACAACCAGAGGAAAACTTTATTTTGAAGGTAAAAATTCAAAATTTTGAAGAATATTAATAAAGAGGCATCTGGAACAAATTACATGCTTATAAAGAGGGAACACGTACACATACAGTTTCTGTATACTTTAATGTTACATTTTTAAACTGAGTTAAAACTGTTGATGCTAATATAATAACATCGTAAAAGTTGATGAAAAAAAAATTAAGAAATAAGATTAAATAGGGGCATTTATTTTAGCAAGTTAAATCATTCAATGAAGAAAAATCTATTATGCATGTTGGATTCCATATTATCTGAGAAAAAAATTGTAAATTTTGCCAAAGGTATGTATATGTTGTGTACAAGATGTAAGTTTGTACAAATTATAATTTGTATAGGGTTTTTGTACAAGTTATAAGTTTTTTGACACCTACCTTCTTGCAACAGGTGATACAGGTTTAACTTATAAAATGTACCAGTGTAATGTTTTCAATTCAAAAAAATATACGTCAACCTAACATTTAGTGCTATTATCATTGCCTTCAAACTGGAAATGAGGATACCTGAATGGTTTAAATTCTAATTTTATTTTTTCCTTATACCATATTCATATCTATACAAAATCTTTGTGAGGTCTTATATATAGACAGATTGTTATTAAGAAAACAATACTTTATGTATTCTTGGACCCTTTATTTGTAAAGATTGTGCAGCTACAAGAACTGTCAGATGTACGCCATTCAGTGTTCATCCTGGGACAAGCTGGAGTTGGTAAAAGTATGGTATGGCAATCCCTCTACAAGACCTATAAGAATAGGGGACAGAAACCAGTGTCAATAGATCTTGATCCCAAGGCTGTCACAAATGATGAATTGTTTGGTGTTATCAACTCTGCAACCAGAGAATGGAAAGATGGTGGGTAAAATTCTAAGATATGTGATAGTGCAATTGGGGCATATATGTGTAATATATATATATGGAAACATTCTTGTTTAATGGGAAAATGGTGGGCTATCCCAGGGCGGATCCAGAACCTTGATGTCTGGGGGGGCACCATGAAACCAAAATTTTTGATTTTTTAGAGATGTATATACGGTATATGCCAGTGTGAGTGTTTTGTTTTTTTGGTTGTTGTTTTTTAAAAGGGGGGAGGGTCAGATCATCGTTTCTATATCTCTATATTTCTATATTTTTTTTATTGTTTTTACTATTTCACTTTATACTTTCTTTTCCTGCCAATTGATCTGTTATTATATTTGTCCTCAACATGCATCAAATATTTGCCACTGGACGTTAAACAACATACAATCAATCAATATTTTCTTCATTACCTCTATATTTTTTTGGTCTTGCTTCCAGACTTACTTTTTTGTACATTATTCTAATATCTGTAAAACACCTTCATATTCTTACAAATGGTGACCTTTTTTAGCCTCATACATGTACATGGCAATTGAAACAATAAAAATAAACAAATATAACTGTATGCTCGGGCATTTAAAGAAATGATTAAGTCCCAGATTCAGTTCCAAAATAGATCTTAGGAAAATAATTTAGCATTTTATTAATGATTTTTTTTATAAGAAAATGTCAATTCATCATGTTTTTCCTAGACCGGTGAAAAAAGGGGGTTTGACAAATTGTCGATTTCCCTTGAAAAAAAGAGAGAAGTAAATAGGACATTCCATTCCATTTAAAAAACAAACGTGTATGGTATTAAAAAATAATTTAATGATTTGATTTGTTGCTGAATAAATTCACAAAAAGACCGTTTTGAAGAGAGAAAAAACATAAATTCTAAATAAAATGGTGAGTATAAATGTGAGTACTGTATTTTGGAATGGAGAGAAACTAAGAACCTAAATATAGATGTATACCAACATTATCGACATAAACATATAATTTGTACCTATTCTTTAAAAACACAGATCAGAAGTTTCACCTGGTAATCGATTTTAATCTGTATTGTATTGTAAACGAATAAAAATTCGTACTATTCCAATCAACATGTAAATGTATTTTCCATAATTTAAGCTTGCAAAGAGAAATTAAAAACACACAAAGGTGTCAATATTTACATACCCATCGATAAGTTGTCATAAATCACGCATGTGGACGCTGGCATTAATTAACGGCCAGTATAAGAAGTCAAATCAAGCTGTGATTCATTTCCGCTCTAGATTTCAGTAGCAATAAAATTATGTTAAAATTTTTTTTTGGTGACCTGAACTGGGGGGGCACATGCCCCCTGTGCCCCCCGGTAAATCCGCCACTGTATCCAATTGAAATAAAGCAAAATTACAGTGTGTTCCCAAATTATTCAGTTAACATGGTGTTATGATAGTGTTAAAATCCTACATTCCCAGGTTATAGTTTTGGTTTAGGTAGTTTACCTTATAGTTGTGGTGACATCAACTTGTACCTTAGTACACATGTTCATTATATATGATGTGTAGTTTTAAGCAGAATGCAAAATTAAGGTTTTGATAATGATTTCACAGTTCACTGAACGAAAAAAATTGTAGTACAATCGAGTCTGGTGTCCTATGGTAACATATTACTGTTTTCCTGTATCTTTTCTACAAGTTGATGATCCTAACAACCTATTCAAAGTTAGTAATTCTCATCAAAGTTGTGTTTTCAGTTTGTTTTCCCTTATCTAATCTTTAGATATGATGTTCGGTATGGTGCAATGAGACATCAACCAAACAACTTAATAATACTTCAAAAAAAAAAACCATTTACACCTGACCATTTGATGTTGAACAACCAACAAGTATTATTACTGCATGTACTGGTATGTCAGTCAGGGATGAAAATTTCAGGGACTGAATTTTCGGCTCTCCCTTGACAACATTTGCGAGTATGGTCTCGAGGAAACGATGATAGTCCGTCGGAAGGGGACGATAAATGGCTGACCCGTGTTAAGAGAGAACCATATCTCTTGCATGTAAAAGACACCCTTGTAGATTTCGAAAAAGAGCAGGCTAATGCCGCTACAAGGCATCACTCGCACCCGAAAGGTGGAAAGGGATTGATATAAGTTGCAAAACTTGTTTCACAATCCACTATAAATGAATATGTTTAAATAAACTGATATGTCAAGTTCTGAACTAGGTCTAGATGAGATATGAAGTTGTACATCATTTATATGTTACTTGACCTTCACGTGTTAATGGTCAACATACTGTATATATAGTTATGTAAATACTTAAAAGCATGACATCTCTCCTTGTCCGCTCTGGATGATTTGAAATTCTGTTAGAATAAACATTTAGATGAAAAAAATATTTGGAATAAACATTTTGTTAGATAGCATCATGTAGTGTTTGTTTCAATTATATATTTTTTTTCTTAGGTTTGTTTTCTGCCATAATGAGGGATCAGGCTGAAATGACAACAGATAATCCAAAGTGGATAGTTCTGGACGGAGATGTGGATCCTATGTGGATTGAATCCTTGAATACTGTAATGGATGATAACAAAGTGTTGACACTAGCAAGTAATGAGAGAATTCCATTGACAGATAGTATGAGGTTGTTGTTTGAAGTCAGTCATCTGAAAACTGCTAACCCATCAACTGTGTCTAGAGCTGGTGTCCTATTTATTAACCCTGCAGATGTTGGGTGGAATCCGTAAGTAATTGTAAGAGAGCTGTGGTGTAGTGGTTAGGGCATCGGACTACTAACACAAAGGTTCCTGGTTCTATTCCCGTTCCGGGATGAAAATTTCAGGGACTGAATTTTCAGCTCTCCCTTGACACCATTTGCAAATATGGTCTTGAGGAAACGATGATAGTCCGTCGGAAGGGGACGATAAATGGCTGACCCGTGTTAAGAGAGAGCCATATCTCTTGCACGTTAAAGACACCCTTGTAGATTTCGAAAAAGAGCAGGCTAATGCCGCTACAAGGCAGCACTTGCACCTGCAAAGTGGAAAGGGATTAATATAAGTTGCAAAACTTGTTTCCCAATCCACTATTAATAAATATGTTTAAACTAATGTATGCAGTTTATTCAGAATTTTTGTGATGTTTTTTTCTATTGCCAAAATTGCAACAGGGTGGGTTTTGATAGCATTATTTGTACACAGTTTTATTTTATTTTTATTTTTTTGATTGAAACTCCTGCATTAAAAATGGATCTTAAACATTTGTTAAATTTGTTACAAAACTTCAATTTACAAACTTTTATATATTTTATATTCTATTCTTTTATAATTTTCCTATAATGAATTTTATTGTTGAATAGATATGTCCAAAGTTGGATAGATACCAGAAAGATACAGTCTGAAAAAGCCAACCTAAGCATTCTGTTTGACAAGTATGTCCCCACCTGTTTGGAAACACTTCGTCATCGCTTCAAGAAGATTACACCTGTAGCTGATGTCAGCCATGTCCAGATGTTATGCTTCTTGTTAGAATGTCTCCTAACTGAGGAGAACATCCCACAAGATAGTCCTAAGGAATTGTATGAGCTGTATTTTGCATTTGCTTGTATTTGGGCTTTTGGAGGTGTTATGTTTCAAGATCAGGTAAACTTTGCTGTGTATATAAATTTCATTGAAAATTAGATTTTTCTATTTTGATATTTTGGAAGGACAGAAGAATTTATGTGAAGTGAAATGAAACTTGTCCATGTAGAGTTAAGATGAAGAATAGAAGTACAGGGTTTTTACAATGTCAAATGTCTTTTGCCAATAATCACAATGGACAAAATTGAATTTTGATAAAAAAATTAAATATATGGAAATTTGTCGACATTAGATTTTTACACTGACAGCAGCAATTGCAGGCAAGACACTTGATTTCCTGGCATGCACCTTTAATGAATTTATGTCTTTTGATGTAAAGAAATGATTCAAAAGAAATTTACTGTAGAAAATTTTATTTATACCCTTTTGTCTATATTGGTGCATATACATACTTTTTATCTTACAACATTAGGATTTTCTGAGTTTACTTTTAAGAGGAAAAAAATCAGTCTCTTTAAATTTTTTCGCATTTTTTTATGCACAATAACTTAGTTGTATCCATTTCAACTGTTCAATTGAATAATAATGTGGTTTTTTTTTTACAGTTGGTAGATTACAGAATAGAGTTTTCTAAATGGTGGATAACAGAGTTTAAGACCGTCAAGTTCCCAGCTGGAGGAACAGTGTTTGACTATTACATAGAGACTGAGACTAAGAAGTGTGAACCATGGACTAAACGAGTCACCAAATTTGAACTGGATCCTGAAATTCCTCTTCAGGTAACTATAATAAATATAAGTTTTTTTTAAAAGAAATGAAAATTAAAAATGATAATAGATATAAGGTAGCTTTCAAAAACAAAAGATAATTATCAGAAGTTGATTTCATTTATATAAAATAAGATGAGATAGAGATATAACAGATTTCAAGTTCTAGAACATGATTGTTTTTATTGCCTGCCACTCTGTTGCCAAAGCATTGAATGATAACCAAGTCAGGATTTGATACTAGGTGGGATACTCCTGAGAAATAGGAATTAGAGGACTTGGTTGTTATTTTATTATCATTACATTTTTTTTTAATGATTTTTAGGGAAAGGGGCACTAACCAGGTGAGCACACCTAAATCTGCACCTGATTTTACCAATACAAAAATAATTGTCAACTCAAAATGAAAATGATATGTGACAATATATTTACAATTACAATAATAAACGTTTCTTTTATCAGGCTGCTCTTGTCCACACAGCAGAAACTACACGAATCAGGTATTTTGTGGACATGCTGATTGAAAGGAAACATCCCGTGATGTTAGTGGGTAATGCTGGAACAGGGAAGACGGTTCTGATGCAGGAGAAACTTCTTAGTCTGTCTGATGATTACATGATCGCTAATGTACCATTTAACTTCTATACCACGTCGGCCATGTTACAGAGAGTTTTAGAGAAACCGTTGGAGAAGAAGGCTGGAAGGAATTTCGGACCACCTGGAACTAGGAGGTTGATCTACTTTGTAGATGATATGAATATGCCAGAGGTTAGTCACTTAAGCTTAAATCTGATATCTATATTTTTGATTTCATTTTCTTTGATGTGTTTGAGCTTTTGATTTTGCCATTTGATAAGGGACTTTCTGATTTAAATTTAGCTTTTAGTTGTTTTTTTATTTTTATTTTTATTTTATTCATCTTCAGACGTAATGATTGAAATGAAAAACATCAAGTTTATGTTATAAACTGATACTTCACATACCAACTGTTTTAGTAACCTAACCCTGTACTTTTAGGGTGCTTATTTCTTTTTACCAAAGTGTTCTGTTAATGCTGGTTGTTTATGCAAATTATATTCTATGACTTCCTAAAACTTAATCTGAGAGAAATGTCTCAGTGATCAAGTTACATATTACTAAGTATATTTTAAGATTGAAAAAAAATGTATACATCTTGGCTTTGAAATTTAGTTTTGAGCATTCCTGATGAAGATGAATCTGGAAATGGACTTCATATGTACCAAATTATAATAATTAATTTTCAATGTAGGAAATATAAAATTTCATTTTATTGTATACTTATTTTTCAGGTTGACAAATATTACACAGTACAGCCACATACACTGATAAGACAACACATAGATCATGGTCATTGGTATGATAGAACTAAGCTCTCTATGAAAGAGATACATAACACACAGTATGTGGCTTGTATGAATCCTACAGCTGGTAGCTTCACAATTGATTCTAGGTTACAGGTTAGTTAGATGCTATTGCTTAGTTTTTAATGTTTTATTTCTTTACGGGAACTCAATATGAAAATAAGGCGATGTGGTTCATTGCCATTGAGAGAACTACCCACCAGAGACTTGAGTATAAGACTTTAAAAATCTATATGGCATTGTACAGCCTTTAAAAATGAGCAACACCCATTTGTTCAATAAGTATTCACAAGTGTGCAGTGAGATTATACTAAATTATTTAGGAGATTATTTCCAACTACTTAGTACCAAAAATACCATGGATTCAATATAAATCGTAGTATAATAAATTTTGCAGATCTTGTTGTGGTATAAGAAAAATCAAAATCAGATTCAGGATCATTATGTATATGTGTGTGTAAACTTCTGAAGCATATGTGTGTGTAAACTTCTGAAGCATAGGTCATTCATTTCCATTTTGACATTTATACGTTATTGCTAATTTATAAATTTTTGATAATATGATTTTTAAAGATATAAAAAAATGTTTTATAAGATAATAATTTTCATGCTTTGAGTATTTATTTCAGAAATAAATGTTCAAAATACATAAATTTCATATGTAAATGTGTAAATCTTATTTGATAAATAATTTAAGTTTTAAGCATTCTGTGATTTTGTTTTTTTAGAGACATTTCTGTGTGTTTACGATGAACTTCCCAAATACAGAAGCTCTGACAACAATCTATACCAGTATACTGTCACAACATCTACAACAAAATCACTTCTCAAGTACTGTGCAGAGATTTGTCTCCCCTTTGATAGCAGCAGCACTAGCTCTTCATGCCAGGGTTACCAGTATATTCCTACCAACAGCCATCAAGTTCCATTATATCTTCAATCTCAGAGATCTTTCCAATATCTTCCAGGTAAGAATGGAATTGTGGAATAAAATTCATACATAATTATGTATTAATTAAGGATGAACAAATGTACCATTTTGTATCAAAATCATTGAGAACAATATTGCAACAGTACAGTGGCTATTGACAACCTTTCCATTAATAAAGGCTATTTTTGAGGAAGGAAAAACACTTTTTTTATGAGAGGAATATTGAGGCATATATTAATTTTATACAATGGTTTCTCATTATTTATTTTTATATTTATTTTCAAAAATGTGTTGGTGCATCAACATATCATAAATCAAATTATGTAAGGGCGTCACAATTAAACCAAACTTTCGTTTATATTTTCAAAACTCGGAGCAGACTACACAGACAATCAACCCTAAAGTCACAATAGACAAACTTTCAGAAATAATGTACTATATTATATATTTGTAGGGAGTGTTATTTGCCCAGTCAGAGTGTGCTAAGACCCAAACAGAACTTGTGAGACTTTGGTTACATGAAGCAGAGAGAGTTTACAGAGACAAGTTAGTGGATGTCAAAGATATGGAAGCTTATGATAAACTACTGTCTGAACTACTTAAAAGACAGTTTGAGGTATGTTATTGAAGCATGGGTGTATTGTTTTCAGAGACTATCTTTACAATACATTTTACCACAGTATTCTAAATATTCTAATTTTACCACAATATTCTAAATATTCTAATTTTACCACAATATTCTAAATATTCTAATTTTACCACAATATTCTAAATATTCTAATTTTACCACAATATTCTAAATATTCTCATTTTACCACAATATTCTAAATATTCTAATTTTACCACAATATTCTAATTTTACAACAATATTCTAAATTTAAAACAATATTCTAGCAAATATGAAAAGCATAGCAAATATTTATTATTTTTTTTTGTGTAAAGAAGGGCTTTAAATTATGAATAAGGAATTGTTAAATATGTTTCAATGATGAAGCAACCAATCTACCAAATTTCCAAATACATAGACGGGCTACATGGTCTGAATTTAAAAAAAATTGTGAATAAATTACACAGAAACTATCACAGATTGTTGTTGATTTTATGAGTGCAAAACCTGTTTTCTTGTGTGTTTTTCTGTTATTTCATAAAAGGAGTAACACTTAAGAAATTTTATATTCTAATCACTGTTTATATTTTTTCAGGACATAGAGGAAAAAGATTTGGTGGTTAAACCACTGATTTACTGTCATTTTGCCCGTCAGATTGGTGATACGAAATATAATTCTGTAGATAGTTGGCAGAGCCTGAATAAAATTCTCACAGAAGCTTTAGACAGTTACAATGACTTTAATGCTGTAATGAATCTAGTTTTATTTGAAGATGCCATGGCCCATGTTGCTAGGATAAACAGAATCCTGGAAGCTCCTCGTGGAAATGCATTGTTGATAGGAGTTGGTGGAAGTGGAAAGCAAAGCTTGTCCCGATTGGCTGCTTCGATAAGTGGTTTGGACGTGTTTCAAATTCAGCTGAAAAAGGGCTATGGAATAACTGATTTGAAAACAGACCTTGGAATGTTATATATCAAGACAGGCCTAAAGAATGCCAATATGATGTTTTTAATGACTGATGCCCAAGTGGCTGATGAGAAGTTCCTTGTTCTAATTAATGACCTTTTAGCATCTGGGGAAATACCTGACTTGTTTCCAGATGATGAATTTGATAATGTGATAGCTAGCATACGTAATGAAGTAAGAGCTACTGGGTTGGAAGACTCTAGAGACAACTGTTGGAAGTATTTTATTGATAAAGTCAGAAGAACACTGAAGGTATGATGACAATAGTACATTAAAATTGTTTGAAACTTTGTCAGTATTTATTTAAACCACACAAGTTCCTGCAAAATATTTAATCACATTTTAAACATATTTTTTTATTACTGATTGATATCAGAGTGTTTTTCTGAGACAGATCTAGGTTCATTCAAAGACAATTCAACTAAATACCCAAATGGTTAAATGCATGTATGGGATTTGTAATTTTGTTAAAATTATTAAAACTTCTTTAGATTTTATAAAAATGTATATTGTACATATGTTTTATTGCCGTAAGGGAAATTCAGAAATAATACATGATAAAATCAAAGTTAAATAAAAGCAAAATTTCACAAGAATCATAACATTTTATTTTTCCAGGTAGTTCTATGTTTCTCACCGGTTGGTTCCACATTACGTGTCAGAAGTCGTAAGTTCCCAGCCATTACTAACTGTACTAGTATTGATGTTTTCCATGAATGGCCATTAGAGGCACTGAATTCTGTATCGGCTAGATTCTTGGAAGACATCGAACTACTTTCTGTGAGTATTCATTTAAGAAAATAATGTCTCCTTTCAATGTGAATGATTTGATTATAAGTGGCATACTTCATGCAATTTTAGTTATAGGCAATATATTTTATTCCCTGACCTTAAAATATGATTTATTGACATATTCCCATACAGTGAGTTATTTTCAAGGAGTGTAAATTTTTTGCTTATTGAAGCTGATAGAACAAAATCAGCAAATTAAATTCCAACAATTTAAAAGTGGACATGCAATGATATTCATTCGCCACAAATCCCCCCACAATATAACCACTAGAATATTTTGTGTACCATATTCAATGAAAATCACAAAATTTTACACCCATGAAAAGTAACTGCAGTATACATTATATTAAACTTAAGTTAGAAATCATTGTCACTGTCCAGTAAGTTACTTACTAAAAAATTGTATTGACAAATATTTCTTTTGGTATACATTGTAATTTTAAAACTTTTCAGGATGACATGAGGGAATCTGTGTCAAAGTTCATGGGATATGTTCACCAGTCTGTGAACGAGACAAGTCAGCAGTATCTACAGAATGAAAGACGTTACAATTACACTACTCCCAAGAGTTTCCTGGAACAGATCAAACTCTATCAGAATTTACTGACCAAGAAGAACGATGAGCTACAGAAGAAAATCATTCGTCTTGAAAATGGTATTGAGAAGCTAAGAAGTACTGCTACACAGGTATATATAGTACAAGGGTTATCTGAAGAAAAATATACTGCTTTACCTACAGGATGAGCACCTAATTTCACTCCTTGATTTTTGATTGGATACCTATAACTCAATCTATTGATTTTTTGTATTGGGTTTGTGAACTCTTTTGCCTTTTTTCTTTGCCATGGTGGTGTATGTTTTTCTTTTACCTCATTTTTTATTGCCCTTTGGTGTCTTTTTCCTTTCGTTCTCTTTTCACACTGAAATTTTGTGCTGTTTTTTTTTTATTTTTTGTTTTATTCCCAACTGAATTGAAATTTAATATTTCATGGTGGTATTTATTTATTTATGGGCTTAGTCCTTTAGATTGAGCTCCCATGAAATATTCACAATATTTTTTTCACATAAATAAAAAGGATATGAATATTTTCTCAAAATTAAATCTAGTTGCAGTAGATATATTTTTGTCCTTTTTACCTGAATGCATATATTTTACCTGAATACATACTGTATACTGTCTCGTCACAAGGTTGATGATCTCAAGGCCAAACTAGCTGCCCAGGAGGTTGAACTTGGACAGAAAACAGATGAAACCAACAAATTATTAGCAGTAGTAGGCTCAGACACAGAAAGGGTATCAACAGAAAAAGCTATAGCTGATGAAGAGGAGAAGAAGGTTCAGAAAATCAACGAAGATGTCTCGAAGAAACAACAGGATTGTCAAAGAGATCTGTCTAAAGCAGAACCTGCTTTAAAAGCTGCTGAGAACGCATTGAATACTCTTAACAAGGTAACTTTAAGGGTTTAATTAAAACTTTGAATACTTTTGATAAGGTATCCATAAGAGTTTTATTAAAATCTTGTTTAAACACATGTGTCTTTTTTCAAAACTGTCTTAAGGAAGTGAAGCAAACAAATTTTTTGATGGGTATTTTAGTCTAAGATGGGTGATAAAAACTGAGCAAAACTGATTACCTACGAGAAATATATAAGTATTTAGTGTTCACAAATAATACAAGATGGTCTTAAGTTATTGATTATCGGTGCTGAACTTGTGAATATTTAGATTTTATTGATTTTTCCCCGTTATTTTGTCTTTGTGTTTTTATGTTATTTTGGTTGTATGGCTTTGGTGTGACACCTAATTTTCACATGAAATCATCATTTTAACTTTTAATAATGTTCATTTTAATGTTTTAACTACCGAAGTAATTTTAAAGAAAAAATCAACATTGATTGTCGTATTAAATCCCCTTGCAACCAAAATTGTGCATTGAAGTTGAATTCTTGAATCCCCTAGGCCTGTGTTTCCCCCCTTTAAAGTTTTCTTTGAAAACAGTTTTAACAACAATTTTTTTTCCATTAATACTAACATGTGTCTTATTTTCCTACAAGTTTTTGGCATCTGAATTTGCAAATTTTCATTTTACTGCTTGTAAGGTAGATACCTCCACTAATTGAAAACACTAAAACAATTTGCCCTTGTCCGATGCACTTGCGATGTTAGAATCAAATTATTTTAGAACTTTGATACTTCCCCAAAATTGATTGCTTAATAAAGGTTTGACTGTATTTCTAGATATAATCACTACTGTGTAACATTAATTACATATATTTTTTTAGAATTAAGTATGTTCTTTTCTAAATACAGCAATCTTTCTGATTATAAATATTTATGCCATGTAGACCAAGTTGTTGTTATATATATATGTTTATAGACCAATTTCAGGTCTTCTTTGTGGTCTGCATGTAAGCAATGTTGATTACTACATCAAAAAGCCGTCTTGAAAGCTTAATCATGTTACAGTGACTTGACTGCTAGTGTTGCTATCCAACTCATTCAAAATTCTGACCAAATTGCAATTTGTTTTATAAAATCAAACTGTTCAACTGGTCAAAATTTTGAACAAACTGTTCAGTCATAATGTGAAAGTGCAAGGTGATAAAATAAAATATACCTACTATCCTATAAGACTTTAACTCCACTTTAATGTTGTTGTGACAAAATTAGTCTAACAGTTTGTATAGATATATTATAGTTATTACCATGCAAAAGATGAAATGTCAATTTGAATTGCTATAAAAATGTCCAAACTATGCTTTCAAATATTTTTTCTTTTGAAAGGTCTACTATATACATAAGAATCAGACATCATATGAGTTAAAACATCATTTATTAAAATATCTGTGAAATAACAATACTTTATTGATAAGTTTCCATGGGGAGATAACCTAAAACATTATTCTTTTGAATAAAGACTTTTCTCCCATGGAAACTTCCTACAAACGTATTGTAATTTCACACATATTTTACTGAATATGAAATGATTTAATTCACATAATGTATGATTCTTGTGAATATAGAAGACTTTTAGAAAGAAAAACTATATGAAAACTTAGTTTGGACATTTTTATAGCAATTCAAAATTACATTTCACCTTTAGCATGAAAATGGCTATAAAATATCTAAACAAACTGATAGACTAAATTTTCACATCAACTGTAATGCGGAGTAAAAGTCTTATAGGATTGTAAGTATATTTTTATTTTATCACCTTGCACTTTCATGACTTGACTGTGATTTTCTTCAGCAGTTTGATCAAATTCCTGACCAGTTGAACAGTTTGGTTTTATAAAACAAATTGCAATTTGGTCAGAACTTTGAATAAGTTGCAATAGGTGCAGAGCAACACTAACAGTCAAGTCACTGTAATTGCAGGATTAAAAAAAAATGTACATTAATGAGAAAAATAAAATTTTATTTGTACTGACTACAACGTCAGAGAAAATCTCAGTGAGCCCAACATTTTGTCATGTTCCTAAAAGTCATACACATAAGTTATGTATTTCAGACTGTATACATTTTGCATCTATTTATAGAACAATTTGACAGAGCTGAAATCCTTCTCTTCTCCACCTCCTGCTGTTGTGAACGTAGTGGCAGCTGTAATGTGTCTTCTGGCTCCTGGTGGTAGAGTACCAAAAGACAAAAGCTGGAAAATGGCCAAGGCAACCATGATGAATAAAGTAAATGATAGATAGAAAAAAGTAGAATAACCAAAATACTGAACTCCAAGGGAAATTCAATACAGAGAGTCCTTTTTAAAATGGCAAAATCAAAAATTCAAACAATAACATGCCTAATGAATGGAAAACAACTGACATATTCTAACTTGGTTCTGACATTTCTTTATGTTAAGAATGGTGTATTAAACCTGGTCTTGTAGCTCTTCTGGCTTGTATGTCAACAGTCCAAAACTGTTGATGGCATTGTGATAGAAATAGCAACCTCAATTATATATTTGTGATAATGAGTCCAACCTAAATGTTACTATTGAGTTGGTTTCACAAAGGGTCAATATTGTCCCTAAAATTCCATGAAAGATTAATTTAATATCGAAAACATTTAATAACAAAGTAGGTTATAGTGTTTTGACCAATAGAAAATCAACATGCTTCAACAATTTACTTTGATAATGATGATGCGTTGATAATGATATTCAATATTTTTAGAGATTTTTTTTGGCTTCTTTGCAGATGGTTTTTGTTCAAAATTGTGCTTATCGTGTAGGTGCTATAAAAAAGACAAGTTTATTGCATTGAAAAGGTTTTTTGTAATCCTGAATATGTACTTTTATTCATATATCTATAATTAAAAAAACATTCATATTTATAATATATTTAAAACTGATGAACAAAACTCATTTCTGCTTAATGTAATTTATATTATGTAGAAAGGAAGAAAAATATATTTAAATTCATGCTGATTGTTTTTTTTTTATCAGATTGATCTCTTCTTGGAAAATTTAATCAATTATGACAAAGACCACGTCCACGAGAACTGTCAAAGGGCAGTAGAGCCATACTTGGTTGACCCAGAATTTGACCCTGACTTAGTTAAAGGGAAATCATTTGCTGCATCAGGACTGTGTTCATGGGTTATAAATATCATGAAGTACTATAAAGTATACTGTGCTGTTGAACCAAAACGTATGGCGCTAGAGGGCGCCAATGCAGAGTTGTCTGCTGCAAAACACAAACTGAAGGCTATCACGTCAAAAATAAATGACCTTGAAAGTGAACTTGGAACCTTGATGGGAGAATTTGAAGAGGCAACAGCTGAGAAGCTACGATGTCAACAGGAAGCTGATAGTACAACAAAAACAATCGAACTAGCCAATCGTTTGGTTAGTGGTTTGTCATCAGAAAATGTCAGATGGGCGGAGTCTATTGAAAACTTTAAAGAGCAAGAGAAAACATTGGTTGGTGATGTGTTGATGACTTCTGCATTCGTATCTTACTTGGGAGCTTTCACCAAACAATACCGACAGGATCTGATAGAGAAATACTGGACCCCATTCTTGAAAGGACTGGCCCATCCTATTCCAGTTCTAGAGGGGCTTGATCCATTGAGTTTATTGACTGACGATGCCCAGATTGCATCTTGGAATAATGAAGGTCTACCAAGTGACAGGATGTCCACAGAAAATGCCACGATTTTGACCAACTGTGAAAGATGGCCCCTTATGATTGATCCACAGCTTCAAGGGGTTAAATGGATTAAAACCAAATACGGATCAGATTTGAAGGTCATACTTCTTGGACAGAAAGGTTATTTGGATGCATTAGAAAGGGCCATATCATCTGGTGATGTTGTCTTGCTGGAAAATATTGGAGAATCTGTGGACCCAGTACTTGATCCACTTCTTGGACGTAATACGATAAAGAAAGGTCGTGCCATCATGATTGGAGATAAAGAGGTTGAATACAGCATTGATTTCCGTTTGATTCTACAAACCAAGTTAGCTAATCCACACTACCAACCTGAGATGCAGGCACAGACAACTCTTATTAATTTTACTGTGACTAGAGATGGCTTGGAAGATCAATTGTTAGCAGACGTGGTTATCAAAGAGAGGCCAGATTTGGAGAAATTAAAATCAGATCTAACCAGACAACAGAATCAGTTCAAGATCTCTCTTAAAGAACTTGAAGATAATCTGCTAGCTAGATTATCAGCTGCTGAAGGTATGTAACAAAATATGCTTAAATCAGACTGTCTAAATTCTCTTTTGAATTGTATTGCATTTTGTTATACCAAATATTATAAGTTATCTATGTTCATATCCGTAGATATGGATATTTTAACACCCTGAAGTACCCTAGTACACCATGAGGCGTAGCCGAAGGGTGTACAGGATACTGAAGGGTGTTAAAATATCCATATCTACGGATATGAACGTAGATAACGAATTTATCCCCGGTCTTAGTCCGAATCGGGCGAGTTTTATGGAAATTCAGGTACAAAGTGTAACATGAAAACAACGTTTTTTTCATTATCTAAAAAAGTTTTACTGAAATTTGGAAATTTTACATATTTTTTACGGGGTGTAGGGTACTACCTTTGGTAGAGCCCTACAGGTAGTCAATATAAGACGTTTTTAATACGGAGACAGAGAAACTGGATTGAGTCAAATTTGGCGCTCAATGTTGTGAGAGTTACGTCATAGATGGTGTGACTTCAACGTAGGTCATTTGCATAGCTAGGTCAGTAGTCCCATTCCTTGTAAATGTGGCAGTCAAGTGATGCATTTAATGGAATGAGTGTAAATTATCGGCATAATAGGACAAAATCGTTAATGAATTGAATTTTTAATTACAAACATCATGGATAATCTACAGAATTCAATCTTTCACAAGAAGCAATCATGGAACTAAGGAAAACTTGCGTGAAGTTCCCCGTGATAATGGTTAGCAACGTCCGGGGATATGGGTTAGCAACACCCAGGGGCTATGGGTTTTGTAACGACGTGCGTTAACCAATCAAAATCCTAGATATATAATAAGCCAGGGATAAAGTCTCTTATAGCTTATTATTAAGAATGGGTTTTGCTAATTGTTGAAGGCCCAACCCTATGCTGACCTGTAGATGTTTACATCATTGTATTTTGGTGTTATGTAAGCAGAATGCATAGATAAAAGGCAAGAATTATGGAAGGAATAAAAACATGATACCATGTGTTAAGAAATACAAGAATAATCCAGAGAAGAAGCTTTTTAGTCTTAAGTTATTTTTAATAAATTTGATACAAAATATTTCTATTGTGATTTTTTTTTTAGGTAATTTTCTTGGAGATTATGAATTAGTTGAAAACCTTGAGAAAACAAAGAGAACAGCAGCTGAGATAGAAGTTCAGGCTGAGCAATCAAAGAAAACAGAGATTGATATCAACACAGCCAGAGAATTATACAGGCCAGCAGCTACAAGAGCATCCCTCATGTACTTCATCCTTAATGATCTAAATACCATAAACCCAATGTATCAGTTCTCACTAAAGGTATGATAGCCAAGGAAGTGTCTGAGGTCCAAGATATATTTGATGTAACGTTGAAATCATTTTGAGGCCACATCTGTGTATCACATACTTGTCATGATTTAAATCCAAGGTCATGTTTGATTATCATTGATATTCTGATCAATGTATTTAATGATGTGAAAGTTATGTATGTTTTTACTTGCTTGGATCTCAGTTATGCTTTAAAAGTTAGAGAAAATACCTGGATAAATAATTTTGACCTTAGGGTCAAATATGGGAACTTAAGCTCAGATCTTGGAAATGTATTGAAATTATGTCTTGGTCATGTATTTGTTCCATCTTATTTGATCCTATTTAAAAATACATATTTATACTCAGTTTTATTTTTATATTATGAACCAGGGTCACACTGAATTTTTTTTGGTTGAATTTGACTAAAAGGCTTGGTAGTCCCACTCAGAGACTTCTTTTTCAAAATTTAAAATTTAGTATAAATTAAGATTAAGAGCAAGTAAAATGTTAATTTATTTAAGTATCCATTGGTAGATTACGCCAATTATAATGTTGCTGTAAATTATGTTTTTTTTAAATTTTAGGCCTTCAAAGTGGTGTTTGAGAATGCTATTGACAGGTCTGACAAGTCCGATGACATTAAGACCAGAGTGCTGAATCTGATTGACTGTATCACCTTCTGTGTATTTATATATACAGCTAGAGGACTGTTTGAAAGGGACAAGATCACCTTTACAGCTCAAATGACATTCCAGGTAAGTTTGGTTTTTATGCTCCACTAAGTTTTCCCGTCCGTCCATCTGTAGGTTCGTCGGTCCCGCTTCAGGTTAAAGATTTTGGTCAAGGTAGTTTTTGATGAAGTTGAAGTCCAATCAGTTTGAAACTTACTACACATGTTCCCTATGATATGGGCTTTCTAACTTTAATGCCAATTTTTACCACAATTTCACGGTCCACTGAACATAGAAAAAGATAATGCAAGTGGGCACCAGTGTACTATAAACAAATTCTTGTTGATTTATATTTAGTAATTAAATAAGCAATGGCACAAGAATAGTTATGATTAGTGTGAGGAGCTGTGTTTGATGAAAATTCCTCTTTTCAGATAAAACTATTTACATGTACAGTAATAACATTTTTTTGCCCTGATATTAAGATTTCTATCTTGATGAATAGAATTCCTGTTTTTCAATGTAAATGCATGTGTTACCATGTGTTTCACCCTTTAAAGCTAAGAACTGAAACTAAGCTTTGAACTTGCAGTGACAAGAATGTCAAGAATTATTTGTTTATGGATCTAAAAATGTTTGAGATTTAATTAATTGTTGATACAAAACAAGTCAAAATGTTATATTCTTTTTCAGCGAAACATGTACTTATACACTGAGTACAATATTATTTGTTCATGATAACATTTTTATTTTGCAGATATTGTTGATGTCTAAGGAAATTGATCCCATCGAGTTAGATTTCCTGTTGAGGTTCCCATCACTACCAAATATAATCAGTCCTGTGGACTTCATGAATAATCACAGCTGGGGAGGAATCAAGGTCAGTATTGATGTTAAATTTCACAAATAATAGATATATAATAGAAACATGACTAATTGAGACATATATGAAATAAAGGAAAACAGGTTCCATGCATAAAATTAGGCTGCAATCAGTATGTTATGGTTAAATTACTGTGTAAAAATTAAACATAGCATATATTTTCAAAATAAAAGTTCAGCTATGTTTTTATTGTTTAGGCTCTTGTGAATATGGAAGAATTCAGAAATTTAGATAGAGACATAGAAGGTTCTGCTAAGAGGTGGAAGAAGTTTGTGGAGAGTGAAGCTCCAGAGAAGGAGAAATTTCCACAGGAATGGAAGAACAAGAATTCATTACAGAAACTGTGTATGATGAGAGCCCTCAGACCTGACAGGATGACCTATGCTGTCAAGTAAGTTATCATTGTTGTACTTAGCATTTTATTTGTTTAAGAGTGGATGGTTTAAAGCAATCCCCTAGTTGTCTATATGACAATAGATTGGTTGTAACGTTAGGTGCTTACTACTGCACCTCTATAACAAGAAATGATGTAATATTTGGTCAAAATGTTGAGTTGAACAGTGTTAGTGATATTATCCGATCTTCCAGGCATTCACCATATGTTTTAAGATATTTAAAATTTTATGATACAGCAAGGAATTAATCAATGTCTTATAATTAATTGGGTAAAATTTGCATGAAATTAAAAAGAATCAGAAAAGTCGGAACATTTTGTTATTTCCATTTTAATTTCCCATGCTCTTTTATTCAGAGATTTTGTCCAGGAGAAACTAGGAACCAAGTATGTTGAGGGGAGGAGTGTAGAGTTTGCCAAATCGTATGAGGAGTCTGGACCAACCACACCTATGTTCTTCATCCTCTCTCCTGGGGTCAACCCTATAAAAGATGTAGAGGTCCATGGTAAAAAGATTGGATTCAGTGCTGACAATAAAAACTTCCACAATATATCCTTAGGTCAAGGTCAGGAAGTTGTTGCTGAGAGTGCCCTTGACCTTGCTGTAAAGGAAGGTCATTGGGTCATATTACAGGTTGGTACTAAAATTTACAATTGTTATGAATAAATGGAGGTGTTTGGTAGACTTCAAAGCAACAATGACCTATAGCTAACAACCAAAATTATCATTGACATTTAAAAGAAAACATAAATCTTAGTCAATAGACAGGTTTCTACAGGATATATGTCAAACTCTCACTTGTCAAGAGTCTGTAAAAGGGTAAATACATTTATAAGAAAATGATAAAAGGTCTGCCATCAAAGCCAAGTAAAAAAGAAGTTAAGAATCAATTATATGAAGAAAGTAAGGAAAAAGATGTATTAAAATCCAACCATGAAGATATTTATGCAATTTCTTATTTCCCCATAAAAGTTTCTATTTTTTTTTTTAAATTTTGATCAAATTGTTCAAAAATAAAGAATAGATATATTAAAAAATAATTGGTACAACTGGACAAAACTAAAATACTCAATTCAGAAAGAGAACCAAGAAGAGGAAAATTACTTTCATTTAGAAGAGTGACATATGAATAAACTGTGCCTTGACATGCCATTATATAGCAATACATATATTCATACATGTGATATGCTATGTTGAAAAAATTATTACACCAGGGTTTTCGATATCACAAACTAGTCAAAACATTTACTAGGTTTTATCATCGGTATAAGGACATCATTCGTAAATATAGCTCAACATGCAGACTTATACGTTCAGGTATTTCACATCCAATATTTTATGGAAATATTCTTTATAAAGCACTAAAATGTCAGTATTCACCTCAGAAGCTAACAAAACCTTTAAATAGACTTATTAAGAAGGGATATAGTTACGATACTGTTGTCAGGTCATTAAAGATTGCATATTTTTGCGTTAATATTGATTCACTTATAGGGTCTTTGCATCGGAACTAAACACATTTATTATTAATAAACCAGTTGTTGGCATGACACGGGTTATGTTCTTCTCATATTTGTTATGATGGTATGATACTAAACCCCTCAGGGGGAGTATTGTGCCTGATATTCATATGATGAAGACATAATTTTTCAATCAGTTTAATTGAGGTCCGGAGCTGGCATGTCAGTTAACTGCTAGTAGTCTGATGTTTTTTATGTATTATTGTCATTTTGTTTATTTTCTTTGGTTACGTCTTCTGACATCAGACTCGGACTTCTCTTGAAGTGAATTTTAATGTGCGTATTGTTATGCGTTTACTTTTCTGCATTGGCTAGAGGTATAGGGGGAGGGTTGAGATCTCACAAACATGTTTAACCCCGCCGCATTTTTGCGCCTGTCCCAACTCAGGAGCCTCTGGCCTTTGTTGGTCTTGTGTTATTTTGACTTTAGTTTCTTGTGTACGATTTGGAGTTTGGTATGGGGTTCATTATCACTGAACCAGTATATATTTGTTTGGGGGCCAGCTAAGGGACGCCTCCGGGTGCGAGAATTTCTCGTTGCATTGAAGACCTGTTGGTGACCTTCTGCTGTTGTCTGCTCTATGGTCGGGTTGTTGTCTCTTTGGCACATTCCCCATTTCCATTCTCAATTTTATTGAATTAGTAAAAGCAATTAGATAAATTCAAAGTGTGATTTTCATTCACAAATTATTACAAACACATTAATAAGATAAGCTTACAAACCATATTTATAGAATATTCATTTGGTTGAGAGATGGTTACCAACATTAGAGAAGAAGTTAGAGAGTTACACAGATGAATGCCATGCTAGCTACAGAGTATATATCAGTGCTGAGCCTGCACCTACAGTACTATCACATATTATACCACAGGGTATACTGGAGATATCCATCAAAATCACCAATGAACCTCCCACTGGAATGGTGGCCAATCTTCACCAGGCTTTGGATAACTTTGATCAGGTATTTTTAAATCAAAATCTGATTTAATGAATAATGTTGAAAAGTTGTTTGAAAATGTTTAAAGTTTTGATGCAAAATGCAAATGAGATCATTGAATTATGAAATAAATTTTATGTTTGGGAGTAATATACACATGATACAGTTGGCAACATTTCATTTGTTTGAGGAAATGAAGAATGAACTTATTTAAAGTTTGAACATTGTAAACACATATTGAACATTGTGATTTATTAAATGGACAACAAAGCAAAGTTATAGTTACATCCTTTTTGTAAGTACCTGTACATGATATAAGAAGACAATGTGTAAAAGATATGTCAGTACATGAACTTGCTAGGTTGCACAATTAAAAAAAATGTTGAAAAATGTGTCAAAGAGTCGCAATAAACAATAACAATTATACTGCAACTAAAGGGCATTTCAAAATTAATGCCTCTTCAGTGATAATTGAAGCAGAAACATTTGAAACATAAAACCTAATAGAAATGTTGGAATAGTTGATATGATGGAAAATGACAAGAAGTATTACCAAACCCTGACACCAATCATTAAACAAGTAAATAACTGGAATATCTATGCTATTGTAACCCTTTATGTTTGCTTTTGTTTTTATCAGGAGACCATGGAAATGTGTGCAAAAGAGAATGAATTCAAGAGCATTCTGTTCTCTTTATGTTACTTCCATGCTGTAGTTTCTGAGAGACGTAAGTTTGGTCCTCAGGGCTGGAACAGGAGTTATCCCTTCAACACAGGAGATTTAACTATAAGTGCTATGGTTTTGTACAACTATCTTGAGGCTAATACCAAAGTTCCTTGGGAAGACCTGAGGTATCTGTTTGGTGAGATCATGTATGGAGGGCATATAACAGATGACTGGGATAGGAGATTGGTCAAGACTTACTTGGAAGTTTATATGCATCCAGATATGGTAATGTTAAAATGCAACATATTTTAGAGTATCTTTTGAAGTAAAATTTAATTTAAACCATCTTATTCCTGCTGATACTTTATTTTACATAAAGCCTGTTCTATCCCTTTTCCAGGTAGTTTGATATTGCAATTTTCAGATTTACCTTAATAAGGAACGATCTCAGTTTTACATATATGTGACAATTTATTTGCCCATTCTTTTTTCCCTTGCTAAAATAAGTTGGTTTACAGTAGTTGTTATGAAAAAATTGGGTGGTTTATTATGTAATCATTGAGTATAAAACAAGTCTTCAGCAAAAAACTGATTTCGCTTCAAGATGTAAAACTCTAAATATTTAAAGTAAAAAGGAGGGTGGGGATGTGGTCACAAATGATGATAGTCACAATGTATATTTATTTGTGTGGTACACATGACTTAACTTTTATGTGACAAAATTGTCTGGTACATGTTATCACAAAATCTTTTTGTTACAATTAGTGATAGTTGTATTTAAATTCATATCTATGAGAAAAATAAAACTTCTATACAATAGTTTTGATTACAGTATAACCTTTGATTTAAAGAAAAACAAACAATTATTGGCATTGTTTTGATTTGTATAATTTCAAATGGTATCTATTTAATTTCTTCCACAGATGTATTTATTTTATTACCATTTTTATTTATGTCATATTTAAGTAAAATGCTATGGTTGAGTTAACTCAATGGAACCCTTCACATTTGTGTTGTTGTTCAGAATATTCATTAGGATTAATTTAGCTTTAGGTAATGACAGAAACTATAAATTAGAATAGAAGTGACTGATAGAAATACTATGAACCTATTCTGTCACCATTTCCTAAACTAGGTAGAGCCAACATTTTTTTCTTTGTTTATATAAATTATATTTTTTTATAATTTTTAGCTGGATGGAGAGCTCTATTTAGCCCCAGGCTTCCCCTTACCACCCAACTCCGACTACAAAGGATATCATAATTATGTTGATGAATGCCTCCCCACCGAGAGCCCCTATCTGTACGGTCTCCATCCTAATGCAGAGATAGAATTTCTGACAACAACATCAGAGAATCTGTTTAAAACTGTATTTGAGATGCAACCAAGAGATGTTGGGACTGCAGGGGCTACAGGTACAAGCAGGGAAGATAAGGTTTGTAGTACAAAAAAATGTATAATCTAAACAATAATAACATTGAGGAACATTTTTTATCTTACCTCCTATCCATTTCTAGGAATATGATTGGTTAAAAGCAATTGCTCTCACCCCACATGGAATTTACTGACCCCATATAAATTGTATTGCTCACTAGCACACTTTGTAACTAATACTGTAAATTCAATTATTTTCGTGGGTATCAATTTTCGTGGACTGCTGAAAACTTGCTTATTCGTGGATATTTAATTTCGTGGTTTTGCCAATCTCTGTATACAAAGCCTATTGAAAATATAATATTCGTTGAACATTTGGATTCGTGTTTTCCTTCTACCCACAAAACCCACGAAAATTGGTATCCAACGAATAATGATGAATCCACAGTATTGTTATTATACAAAGCCTTCAGCAATCAGTTAGTCAAATTTTCTAAACATCAAATATATTACAACTGGAATTTAAATAATAAATATCCATAAAACATTTACTCAATCTAATGTGCAATTTTGTTCTGAAATAATTTGTACTCTGAAAATTTGATGAAATTTTAGGAACTTAATAAAGACATTGATAAGGCTAAAAACAAATCAGTGTGTTAAGGGTTTACAATACCAAAGTTTAGTTTTTGTTCTGTTTAACCCAAGATGAAAAACATTGTGTCTTGATTGAATCCAGTACCAGTACTATTCTTATTGTTTAACATGAAGTTTGCCATTTGTATTAAATCTTTCAATGGACAAAGTGACAATTGGTTTTGATCAATTCTATCATGTATATATATGGATAGAATAATTTTGAAGTTACAACAACTAATATTTTGGTAAAAGGTTTATGTATGGTAAAGAAATCCTCATTATATTGCTAGGGCTAGAACTCAAAATGAGGTGAAATCAGTAGTCCAAAACACACATATTTTTATAAGGCTTTCTGTGAACTACATACATCAATTTTTCAAAGGAAACATCTTTGAAAAATTCAGTTTTTTTAAAGATGTGGTAAGCGTGTGTTACATGTTTATCAAATTGAAAGTAACAGTTGATCATAAAATATTTTTATGATTTAGATCAAAGGAACGCTGGATGACATAATAGAGAAATTACCTGACGAATTTAACATGTTAGATTTAATGGGTAGAGTACCAGTGGAGGAAAGAACACCATATGTTGTTGTAGCCTTCCAGGAGTGTGAACGTATGAACAATCTATCAGCAGAGATCAGAAGATCATTAAAAGAACTAGATTTAGGATTGAAGGTATATATGTGCATTAAACAATTTGGAGAAGATGGTGTAAGAAATTACGCAACATTCTTACAATGCATAAAAGGTGCTGATACCTGTAATTGGAACAAACACAAAAAGTTTTGTTGGTTTCACAAAAAAACTTACGACTAAGATTGATCATAAGTCATGAACAATTCAGTGTACTAGAATTTACCTTGCTCTGCTATATGACACTAGTTCAACTTGGTATATGACAGTAAAATCTGAGTTTTACATCAGCTAAGCATACTGGTGATACATTACAGATTGTTTTCAATATTTAAAGAACATAATTAAGTTCAAGTGTACTTCAAAAAGACTTTTAGATTGTCATTCCTATGTGGATTATTTGCCATCATAGTCCAAATTTTATACCAAGACATCTCTCCAGGCATAAGCAAAGTTTTTTTTTATATGTAGATGGAAACTCGGGACTTATAGAGTGGTATGATTGCCAACCACACAACCATTCACAAGAAATCAAACAAGTGGATGAAAGTAACTAAAGATAACAGTACAGCTTTTAATAATTTTGTAATTATTCTGAAGCTTGAAGAAAATATTTCTAATTTTAAATTGATTTTCAGGGTGAACTGACCATTTCTGCTGACATGGAAGATCTTAGTAATTCCCTGTTTTTGGACCAAGTGCCATTTAGTTGGCATGGTAAGGCTTATCCATCATTATATGGTCTTGCTGCATGGTATGCAGATCTATTACAGAGAATCAAAGAGCTGGAGACCTGGTCCTCTGACTTTATTCTTCCTGCTGCAGTTTGGCTTGGTGGACTTTTCAATCCGCAGTCATTCTTAACCGCCATCATGCAGCAGATGGCAAGGAAGAACGAATGGCCATTGGACCGTATGACTCTGCAGTGTGATGTCACCAAAAAGAGCCGTGAAGATATGGCGGGACCACCAAGAGAAGGGGCATATGTCCATGGACTTTTTATGGAAGGTGCTCGATGGGACATACAAACAGGCATGATAAATGAAGCCCGTCTGAAAGAGTTAGCTCCCCCTGTGCCAGTAATTTTCATTAGAGCAATACCAGTAGACAGGATGGAGACAAGAAATATTTATGAATGCCCAGTCTACAAAACTAAGACCAGAGGTCCAACATATGTCTGGACCTTCAACCTAAAGTCCAAAGAAAAGTCTAGTAAATGGATTCTTGGTGGAGTTGCTTTACTACTTCAAGTTTGAAATTGACTCTTTACCAGTATTCAAATATTAAATACTTTGAGGGTCTGGTCTTAGATTGCCTGTTTTGCATATTATTATTTTAGTTTGAAGTGGATTTTTTTTAACAGTAGTATTATTGTATTTATATGAATTTTATTTTTTCATCTTGTTATATATTCATGAAGCATCTTGAAATATTTTGAAGCAGTTTGGCTAAATTTTGAATGTTTTATATGTTTTAATAATTGTTTGAATAAAAAAATTAATGTTTGAAGATACAATTGATATCTTGAAATTTAAGATGGACACAGATCAGGGGTGATATCATCAAATTATAGAAAAAGAAATCTGATTTGATTTTGTCCTTAAGTGCAATAGTCCAATAGACTACAGCAACAATACAAAACGACATCTGTAAAAAACTTTTAGCTATTTCTTTACAAGTAGAACCAAATACAATGAAAGTCCCAACTATGTACTGGCTTCAGAAGCTACACAAAACACCTTACAAATATAGATTTATTTCATCTTCAAGCCATTGTTCCACCTATTCATCTTTACTAGTACACTTGGTACAATCAAAAACCTGATAATAAATTGTTCAAATAAGGCCTTTGAAAATAGTGGAATTAATTACTTTTGAAGTGTCAAAAACTCGAAAGTACTTGATAAATTGCATGCATATATTGGTGATTTTGAATCGTTTAAAAGTTTTGATTTTTCTATCCTATATACCACTTTGCCACTCATGTTCTTATTAAGAAAAAAATCACATCCCTAATTAATTGGGCATTTAAAAAGTCAGAATGTGAATACATATGTTCAAACTCTTTTAGGTCATTTTTTAGTAGCAACAAACAAAAGAACTATGTCAATTGGACACTCTTTGATACTATATCTGCGCTTGAATTTTTACTTGGTAACATTTTTGTTTGCTTTGGAGATTCCGTATATCGTCAAGTTATTGGAATTCCAATGGGGTCTAACTGTGCACCACTTATTGTGGAATTGTTTTTGTATTGTTATGAGCTACAATTTATGACTAAAATCAGCAAAGACCCAGACCCATGGAAACAACATTTGATACAAAAATTTAACAATACTTTCAGATATTTGGCTCTTAATAACGACGACTTCAGTATGTAAACTAAAGAAATTTATCCTGTTGAACTTACTTTAAATAAAGCTAATACTAACAATGACCACTGCCCTTTCCCCGATCTTGATATCTATATCATTAACGGGAAACTTAATACAAAAATTTATGCTAAGAGAGATGATTTTTCATTTCCTATCATTAATTATCCATTTTTAGATGGTGACGTTACCTTGTCGCCATCTATCTTATGGTGTTTATATATCTCAACTTGTACGATTTGCTCGTGTATGTAACAACATATTAGATTTTAGCAATAGAAATTTATGTATTACTGAAAAATTATTACACCAGGGTATTCTATATCACAGAATAGTCGAAACATTTACTAAATTTTATCAACGGTATAAGGAAATAATTTGTAAATATAACTCAATCCAATCTTTTATGGTAATATTCTTTACAAAGCACACAAATGTCAGTATTCACCTCAAAAGTTAACAAAACCTTTAAACAGACTTATCAAGAAGGGATATATAGTTACAATACTGTTGTCAGGTCATTAAAGATTGCATAATTTGCTTTAATATTGATGCACTTATAGTGTCTTTGCATCGGAATTAAACACATTTATTCTAAAACCAGTTGTTGGCATGACAAGGGTTATGTTCTTCTTATATATTTTATGATGGTATAATACTAAACCCCTAACAGGAGGGATTGTGCCTGATATTCATGTGATGAAGACATAATCTTTCAATCAGTTTAATTGAGGTCTGGAGCTGGCATGTCAGTAACTGCTAGTAGTCTGTTGTTATTTATGTATTGTTGTCATTTTGTTTATTTTCTTTTGTTTCATATTTTGACATCGGACTCAGACTTATCTTAAATTGAGTTTTACTATGCGTATTGTTGTGCATTTGTTTTTTCTACATTGGCTAGAGGTATAGGGGGAGGGTTGAGATATCAAAAAATATGTTTTACCCCACAGCAATTTTGGGCCTGTCCCAAGTCAGGAGCCTCTAGCCTTTGTTAGTCTTGTATATTTTTAATTTTAGTTTCTTGTGTATAATTCGGAGTTCAGTATGACGTCCATTATCTCTGAACAAGTATACATATTTGTTTAGGGGCCAGCTGAAGGACGCCTCTGGGTGAGGGAATTTCTCACTACATTGAAGACCCATTGGTGGCCTTCGGCTGTTGTCTGGTCTTTGGTTGGGTTGTTGTCTCTTTGACACATTTCCCATTTCCATTCTCAATTTTACACATTCAGACAACCACTGTGGGACACATAAAATATCTGTTGAAATATGACAGGAAATAGTATATGACAATGAAAAAACAGCTTTGAATTATCAGTATTATTTTTATACTGCTAGTACATCAAATTCCTGTTAACTGAATTATTATAGCATGAGTATCATAAGTGAGCTGTAGATCACAGTAACACTTGTTTTTTTAGCTCACCTGGCCCAAAGAGCCGAGTGAGCCGTTTCATGACTTGGCATCTGTTGTCCGTTGTCGTTAACTTTTACAAAAATCGTCTCCTCTGAACTACTGGGCCAGATTTAACCAAACTTGGCCACAATCATCATTTGGGTATCTAGTTTAAAAAATGTGTCCAATGACCCGGTATACCAACCAAGATGGCCACCATGGCTAAAAATAGTACACAGGGTAAAATGTTGTTCTTGGCTCATATCTCTGAACCAATGCATTTAGAGCAAATCTGACTGGTAAAATTGTACACAAGGGCAAGATCTTTCTGCCCTGAAATTTCCAGACCAATCAGGCAACCTGTTGGGTTGCTGTCCCTGAATTGGTAATGTTTAGAACATTTTGCAGCTTTTGGTCATTATCTTGAATATTATGATAGATAGAGATAAACTGAAAACATCAATAATGTTCAGCAAAGATCTACAAATTAAGAGAGGCATTGCCCTTTATAGTCAATTTTTAACAATTTTCAGAAATTTGGTAATTTTTTGTAAATTTTTACAAAATATTTTCCACTGTTACTACTGGGCCAAGTTCATTACAAATAGAGATAATTGTAAGCAGCAAAAATGTTCAGTAAAGTAAGATCTACAAACACATCACCAAAACACAATTTTGTCATGAACCCATCTGTGTCCTTTGTTTAAAAAAGAGGGACGAAAGATACCAGAGGGACAGTCGAACTCATAAATCGAAAATAAAATGACAACGCCATCGCCGAAAATGAAAAGGACAAACAGACAAAAAATAGCACACACGACACAACACAAAAAACTAAAGAATAAACAACACGAACCTAACCAAAAAATAGGGGTGATCTCAGGTGCTCTGGAAGGTTAAGCAGATCCTGCTCCACATGTGGCACCCGTCGTGTTGCTTATGAGATAACAAATCCGGTAAATAGTCTAATTCGGTAGGTCACATTTATGAAAGGGAAGGGGATTGTAGTAACGACGTAAGTAACATATCCGATATCATTTGTGAAACTGTTATTCCATAACGGTCAACCATCTCGTGATGGCGTCCGTAAAATTTACGAAGAGATGATTTCAACTTCACAATTTGGAACTCTTGATTTTATAGCTTCCTTGTGAGCAACAACCCTCTATCAAGAAAATCATGATAGGAAATGCAAACACGGGAATATCGTATCAATTGGGAGATACATACACCGTATGCAGGTGCTGCTGGAATGTTGCTACTTAGAAATTGAAAGTTCACAATTGGAAAGTTGAAATCATCTCTTTTGTCGTAAAGTTTTGTTTTCAATCGACCTTCGTTGTCAATTTCTAGATGTAAGTGAAGATATGAGGCCGACTTAACTGTATCTGCTATATATCCATTATCTCAATGGGATAGATGCGTTCGACATAGTCACCAAATTTTGATTTATTTAGTGAAAGAAAACCATCTATATAGCGGAAAGTAGAGTTAAGGGATATTGCTAACTTCTGAACTTTCTTCCTAAGAAGGTCCTGTATGAAGTCAGCTCATAATAATAAAGAAACAAGTCGGCAAAAAGAGGGGCACAATTCGATCCCATTGGAATACCGATAGTCTGTTGAAAAACACGTCCTTCGAACGTAACAAATATGTTGTCAATCAAGAAATCAAGCATCTTGATAATGTCAGTTTCAGAGAATTTTTTGTTTGAAATAGAGTGATCCGTTACAAAGTAGGATTTATTCCTTCCTAAGACAAGATCGATCTTCGTTGACCATTCTTTTTTATGAAACTAAACAATACCAACTCTTTCAATTTGTCTTTTAGTTTGGAATGTGGAATACTTGTATAAAGTGTAGAAAAGTCAAATGTTTTACAGTGACTTGACTGTTAGTTTTGCTCTCCACCAATTGCAATTCATTCAAAATTTTGACCAAATTGCAATTTGTTTTATAAAATCAAATTGTTCAACTGGTCAGAAATTTGAACCAACTGATGTAGAAAACCACAGCCAAGTCATGAAAGTGCAAGGTGATAAAATAAAACATACTTACAGTCCTATAAGACTTTAACTCCACTTTAATGATGTTGTGAGAAAATTAGTTTATCAGTTTGTATAGTTATATTATATTCATTTCCATGCTGAAGGGGAACTGTTTATTTTGAATTGCTATTAAATTGTCCAAACTAAGCTTTCACATAGTTTTTCTTTCTAAAAGTATTCTATATTTATAAGAATCAGACATTATGTGAATTAAAACATTTCATATTCAGTAAAATATGTGTAAAATTGCAATATATGTTTGTAGGAAGTTTCCATGGGGGAGATACTAACTTTTCTTTCAAAAAGTCTTTATTCAAAAGAATAATATTTTAGGTTATCTCCCCTGAAAACTTATCAATAGCATATTGTTATTTCACACATATTTTACTGAATATATGATGTTTTATTTAAAATGATATCTGATTCTTATAAATATAGAATACTTTTAGAAAGAAAAACTATATGAAAGCTTAGTTTGAACAATTTTATAGCAATTCAAAATAAACAGTTCCTCTTCAGCATGGAAATGACTATAATATAACTATACAAACTGATAAACTAATTTTGTCACAACATCATTAAAGTGGAGTTAAAGTCTTATAGGATTGTAAGTATATTTTCTTTTATCACCTTGCACTTTCACATTTTGACTGAACAATTTGTTCAATATTCTGACCAGTTGAACAATTTGGTTTAATAAAACAAATTGCAATTTGGTCAAAATTTTGAATGAGTTGCAATTGGCGGAGAGCAACACTAACAGTCAAGTCACTGTAATACTATCTACAAGATGAAAGAGAGTTAGATTGTATGTACTCTAAAAGATCTTTGGTATTTTTAAGTATCGACATCTGATTTACGCCACCTCTAGAATAAGCAGATTC
The DNA here is from genome assembly GCA_037788925.1 of Mytilus galloprovincialis. Taxonomy (NCBI): domain Eukaryota; kingdom Metazoa; phylum Mollusca; class Bivalvia; order Mytilida; family Mytilidae; genus Mytilus; species Mytilus galloprovincialis. The sequence goes on along the minus strand of CM075337.1, from coordinate 49,378,712 downwards.
ACAATAACTTTGAAACCCGAGAAAGAGGTTTCGTGGAGCACTTGGAAGACCCAGCAATATACCGTTGTTTGTAAGGACACTTATGCAGTTTAGGTATCCAATACAGTGATGGAAGATCCAGTTCATCATCTTTGGTTGAAATTCCAAAGGAACATAGAACAGACCTATGATTATCAAGGATTTCCTCTTTGGTAAGTGTCGTGAGGGTTTATGTTGGGTTTCCAAGTGAATTGTCAGTACCTAATTCGTTTATCAAGCAGTTAATGAGATGAGTTTTACACACAAAAACGATGTTGTTTAGGGCTTTATCTGCGGGGAAAACAACATATTTGTCATGAAGGTAGGATAAGTGTTTTGCCATATTAGGGTCTTTAAAGATTGACGTAGAATGGGCATTGATAGACCCATTTATTTTCTTAATTCTGATTTGTATCAACGACCTCACTGCCTTAATCCATTCAGAAAGAGTGTATACGTCTTCCTTCTCACGCTTAGCCCATTGCCTGGCATAATCCTCGACTGAATCCATCAAAATTTTAAAGTTGTATTTCCAATTGATTGATTTCGGCTCACGATATTTTGGACCTTTCGATAACACATTTCGTAGGGAAGTGTTAATATGCACATGTTTATAGACCAAGGTGAGCGATACAGGCTCTTTGGAGCCTCCAGTTTTTTTGTCTTTGTGGGTATAGTTAAATGGTATAATAGCAATATAGAATCTGTCAACTGAGAACAATCTATAGGATAAATTGTCCTATATAACGACCTTTGACGAAATACTGTTGTTAACATGAAGTTTAAAAAACCCATAAAGGACAGATTGAACATAAGATCTACAAACGAGTCCTTATCGTTGAAATTTTCTATCGACTGATGACGGAGTTTATTGCCCCTTAATCAAATTGTAACTCACTATTTTTTTTTTTACCTTGACCACATTTTCAAATTACATTGCTCAGTATTATTGTTTTGTTTTGGACTGTTTTTCTTAAACTATAAACAATAGGTTAATTATATATGTTGTATGGAAGGATTGTAAGCTGTACATGTCGGCCTGGCATGATTCAACTGTTTAGTTTTCTTGGTTAAGACTATTTCTTAGAAACTATAAGCAAAAGGTCAACTATATTTAATGTACTGAATGCTTGAAAGGTGTGCATGTATTTCTTGTTTGGTTTATATGACCTTGACCTCATTTTCTAGGATCATGTTAGTTGTAGTTCAGCTTTATACTAGTATTTAGGACTATCAACATAATTTCAATGATAAGTAAAGAAAGCGAGACATTTCAGCGTGTGCACTCTTGTTTTTTTTAAGTTAAAAATAATTTGGCAATTAAAATACGGTTTAACTTCGAGTATATAATTATGATTTTCATGCTCATTTTCTTTAAGTTAACTGTTGATGCAATGTTGAAAGAATCGATACTACAAGGGTTCTATTTCCCCCCAGATGTAGATTGCCTTTGCCGTATTTGCATATCATTCTGAATTTTCAGTTATCACATCTTCAACTTTGCAATACTCAATTTGAGTTTGCAACAGTTTGATTCGAGCGACTCCGATGAGTTTTATATAGAGGAAACGATGGACATTTCCCCAGGTATAAATTTCTTAATCGTATTTGGCACGTTTTTAAATTTTCTGTTATGATTAAAAAAAGAGATGTGGTATGATTACATATGAAACGAACTATCCACCAAGTTTGAAAGAAACTTAATACAAGCTATTATAGGCAACCACGGTCTTCAATAATGAGAAAACCGTAAAGTAAGCTTCAAAAAGCCCATACATGAAAATATGAAACAATTCAATTGAAAAAAAATATAGTCTAAGTTATAATACACCAAAAAACGAAAATGACAGACATGAAGCAACGACAATCACTGCACTATATGCTCCTGACGTAGGACAGGCACATTCATAATGTGGCGAATTTACACTTATTTTCTGGCATCAACATCCCCATCCCCTCCCGCCTGTAAACTTTGACTGGTTTAACTACAATAAAAATCAGTGGATAAATGTTTAATTCATGACTGTATATTATTACACACTACAGCTAGGCTGATTTGAGAATTAAATCTACAGCAATTTAAAAAAAAAGAAAATCCAAAAGTCTAGATCAAAATTTTGTATTTGATATGTTTGTCATTAATACCGATAAATTCTTCATATTGTTCAACAGGTTCTATATATGTAAAAAGTAAATTAGTCCTCAGGAATTAAACATTCAAATTCTTTTTTCATTTTTTGGTGGTAAACTAAATTACCAATGTCAATATTTTTTATTACATCTGAATAGTTTCTGTTTGCAGAGAACTAGCTTGTACTGATAGGCGGTAGACCGTAGACATCCGGTTTTACTGACAGAGTTGGGTTAACCATATTCAAACTAGCAATGCTATGGCGTTTAGTAAGCTTTTGTCTATTTGTCCTCCTGAAACATGTGAAAAATATTACATTCAATGCAAGTCATTTCCACTATCTTTTTAATATTTAAATTGCTTGCATTTATATTGCCTTATGATTTTCGACATTATGATTTTCATTATGACAATAACTTTATCATTCATGTAAATATTACTTTTTTTATACATTGGCGATTCTTTCTATTTCTGTGTCCCTTTTGAAGTTTAAAACAAAAATATCTGCTTTTTTTATATTTGATAATTCCCTTTTATTTTCAATTTAGCCAGCAGTTTGCACTTCAAATTCCTTTAGATTTCTTTTAATTAGACTATAACAAATCTTAAATGACGGCAAAGAGGAATTAACCTATTTTTGGTCGCAAGTATTTTTAACTTCTACACTGGTACATGTCTTATGCTGATAAACGGTTCGCTAATTTAAACATTTAATTAAGAATGTGTTGTCGGAATAATTACAAAGATAATGATGCAGGCGTTAATATGGCAAGTTAACACAAACCTGACATATTTTCTGTATTTAAACAATGCAATTGACGTCAGTAGAGTTGTAACAACTAGTAAAGTTACAGCTATTACTGGAATGATGATTGTTGTGAAGTCTGAAACAAAACAAAAAATCAATCGTAAAAATTATTCTAACAAAATGTATTGAACTATTTACTTATACACTGCATTCGTTTTTGGAATACCAAACTATTTGAATTTTGCAAATATTGAAAATCATCATTATGTTCTCTAGATATACTTGTTGAACATGGTCTTCATGGTTCTATTTCATAAAGGCAACATTAGTATACCGCTGTTCAAAAGTCATAAATCGATTGATAGAAAACAAAACCAGATTACAAACTAAAACCGAGGAAAACACCAATTCAAATATTCTTTGGGATTTTTTCCTTCTATCTTGAATAAGTTGTCGCTATATAGCCCTCCCTAGCCAACTTGCAAAAGTCTAATAGTAATTGTGACACGACTTATTTAAATTACATGTTATCATGTTCCAAAAGGGACTTCTTAAACTGTTACTTTTATGCACCAAACTAAACAGACTATTTGATTTTGCTCAAAATAAACATTGTAAAATTTACCAGAATTATCTTCCTCGTCTTTTTCTTTAACATCATGTGAATTCGACACATTTGACGAGCCATTTGCTGTTCCAGTAAACATAGTTGTGATAGAAGTTGTAGTAGAGGCAGAACTTGTAGTAGAGGCAGAACTTGTAGTAGAGGCAGAACTTGTAGTAGAAGCAGAACTTGTAGTAGAGGCAGAACTTGTAGTAGATGCACTCGCACTTGATGATGTAGATGAATTAATTGCGGTGCTGTTTTCTAAAATGATAGTTAAATGTAATCTTAAATAAACTTTAGAGAAATTGATAAAACCAAGAGTTCATATCAGAAAAAAATTATTGTAAGAAAACACTTTTAAATGTTTGTAACTTTTTAGAGGTGATCATATACATATAAATCACATCCGGAATGAAACAAAACTTTTATAAACTATTTGTTTTTTCGCTTAAATATCATTATATAAATATGATCTTACTATTTTATAAACAAAGTACAAACAGGGCATAACGATAGAGATATTGTGTATCAAATTATCTATTCGAATAGAATAGTTCACGAATAGAAGTTTATTGAATTAGGCTTCACCAAAGCATCTGATTTGATCATAAAGTCCAATATTTTTTATCCATAATCGATCATAATCATATCATTCGCGTTTACTTTTATAGGCTATGTCAATCCACAACAAAAACAATTGACAGACACATTGATAATCATGGTTTTGCTTGTGAACTCAAGTTGAATAACTGTACGGTTCTCTCTTTGCAATGTACTATTTTGATATAACTGACTTTGACTCTAGATTATATTTTTTGCGAAAGGTTGCCTTCTCAGCTTTAGGACATCTTAGTACTCGGTCAAGTAAGGACAACTTAAACGAGTAAAATTAAGCATACAATCGAAACAATATGAGGGATTTATTTTCTAAATATGGAGTAATATGAAAAAAAGTATATTCCGCTAAGCCTTATTTGCCACTTACCAGAACAATCAGTTACATTTCTGGAAGCTGTATACAATGTAGTATACCCATTTGGACAATCTTCACATTTTTGCTGCCCAGTCTCATTCTGGTAGGTTCTGACAGGACACAATATACAAAATCCGTCACTCCAGTATGTGCCAGTTGGACATGCAACTTAATTAAAGATTTACATATTTCTGTTCAGAACCGATAATTAGATAACTGCCTCATGAAAGTACCTTTTATTGTTGCCAATCCCGACGACTCATAAAGCGATAATTTTCGTTTTCTAAGAAATAATTTATGACTGTTGTTTACGGTTGTTTTATTTATTTAACTTGTTTGATATACTTCCCTGAGTTCCTTGTTAACAGAAAACCTACTGACCCAGTGCACAATTAATCATAAACTTGTATTATCGCTTATATGTTTATGATATTCAGATATTGGTTAATTATTTTATGGCACTTGGATTCTTATGATAAAGATATGTTTTCCTAAATTGCTACTGAACTTGATATAAAAATGTGTATGACATGTTATAAGCAGGTAGCATTTAGACATTACTATTTTTTGTCTTGTTCGAGAAAAATAAATACAATAGTTATTAACATTTAGCAACTACTAGACCGATGATATCACGGGTGGAAGTTTTGTCCCCGGAGGTATTGCCATTACAGTAGTCAGCACTGTTTACATGAAATATAACTATTATGTTATTTTTGAGTAAATCTATTGCCAAAAAGGTTATAAACCAATCCAAATTCTAAAGATTTACTTATCTTTTGTTTGAACATTAGATTTTTTATGCTCTTCTATGTCTTTGTATTGACTCGGTCTTATATTTTGTTTTTCAATTAAAGTGCCACTGACGTGTTTTCGCCAGACGAAATGCATGAATGACATTTAAGCATGATATCTGTTCATCTTTCAACATTTGAGTCTCACACAACTGCAGTATACGTTATTAAGTTAAATATATTTTAACGATTTGTTTTGTCACTTTCTAAGAATCCTGTATATACACGTAAGCGCTCTTACCACAAACTGCTTGATATTCTACTTTTCCTGGAGAACAGCTTACAGTAGACGTAAAGTTGATGTTCGAAAAATTTGTTGTATATATGTCACCATTGACATCTATAGTATAAAAGTCCGTGTTGTTGATCATTTGTTGTGCTGTTGTAACTTGGTTTGTGTATATATTGATTAGCTCAGCTAGCTCTTGTGAAACTGAAAATAGAAATTCAAATTGACGTTTATATCATTTAAGACTAATTAAGTTTCACATCAAATAAAAAACCTCTTCTTATTGTAGTAACAAAGTAAGAATTAAAAGTCGATTACAATTTAAGTCAAAGAACCCAAATTGCACTCTACAACGACAAAAGAAGTTTTTTTTATGATTTGACATTATATCCGAGGTATACATGTCTTTTGACGTAGGTAAATGTATTAAAATGTGCATAAAACGTTCACAATATGTATCAACAGATGAAGCATTCCCTGAAAGAAAATCTATGGAAACATCACCATGAGACGTTCTAAAATTGTCATCTGTTGAAAATGAACAAATCAAATATGTTACAAAGATCCATTTCTTAAAACATGAATAGTAAGTTTGGACTAATGCCAAATTGTTGTAAATAATTGAAGAAATTAAACAAAACATCTATTCTAAAACTAACTCCAGTAAAATCTATGAATTACTCGTAAGATATATTATCAAATTCTGTTTCCAATCCATCAATGTTGAATGAATACCTATTTTTGATGCATAAAAGGCTTCCATATCCAAATTATTACTTTCAGAAAGCGTCGAAGTGAAAGTAACAATAACTTCAAGTTCTGATGTAGATCTTCGTCTTCTGCCAAGGCCACCATCACAGCTATTTGTATCTACAGATACTTGACATGTTGCACTTTCAACGCACTGTAGACTTTGTACTCGAGATGTCATCTCATGCTTTATTTCATCTTCATTTGTGCATGCAGAGGAGTCATATTTGATTGCATACTTGGTTTGGAGATGTATTGGAAGACCAATTGCTGTTCAGAATGTAATAAGAAATGCATTATCATTGATTTCTGAGAGAGTTCAATAACTTACAAAATAAACTAAAATATTATTCACGCTCAAACGATGAACACAATTGAAATAATTACACAGTAAATCTTGGAATAAGGTTTGTTTAAATAGTTAAAAAAATGTAAAAAGTATCTGAATAGAGGGGTTTGTTTGCATTTGATAGAGTTTTGTAACCATATTATTTTACGTGAATTGTATTTAAAAAAAAATTGAAACATGTCGAGGCGATTATGTTATACTTGGTTCTTTAAAAGAAACCCGCTAGAAGCTTATCGGTAAAAAATATCACTGCGACATTGGCAAGAAACGGATAACTATGACAAAAACATTAGGTTTACTGTATTTATTTTATATCAAGCATCGTCTAAATAATCAAAATTTGGATATCGATTATGTCAATATAAAATGTTTTCCAAAAGTATTTCCTGGCTTTATGTTCAACGTATACCTTCCATGTACAACACATTTAATTTAAAAACAATTACATACTATTGAGTAAAATAGTTGAAAAATTGTTGAAGGCATTACGGTGACCTATAGCTGTTAATGTCTGTGCCATTTGGTCTCTTGTCGAGAGTTATCTCATTGGCACTCATACCACATCTTCTCTTTTATATTAAAGGGTTGTTCTACGGCAATTTAATTTTAAAATTCCCTTTTAATACTATATTTATTGATTTAAATCAATGTCATATTGCAAAAAGGTAGCAAAAATCACTCAATACTCACGAGCACAAGCTGGTGGCGTATCAGTCCACATGTAGTTGGTATTATTTCCACATTCATATACATCATTTGGTGGGTGGTCAGGTAAAAAAACATATCCATCTTTACATGTCACAGTGCATGATATATTTTCATTAATTATTGTACAATTAAAATCGTTCTTGAACTGTTGTATTTGATAGTATGGTTTACAAACTGCAAAAACGTAAAAAAAAATCATTGTAAACAAAAAAAAAATTGACAGAAGGCTAAAATCGGTATCAGTAATTGAATTACACGAAAAAGTCAAATGAGCGAAACGAGTGTTGAAATGACAAAAACATTAACGATAAGAAACTCGGTATAGATCCCAAGATGATATTTTGCATACGTCAAACACGCGTTCCGTCTACAAAAGACCCAACAGTTGCGCTAAATTAAAAAAATAATAATAAGAGGCAAAAAAAAGAACGAAGTTAAAGAGCATTGAGGACGAAACATTACGAAAGTTTCATCTATATTTTGTTAAGCAGCTTTTGTAAGTGTAATAATCAAGAAGAAAAGTGGAGGGTTGTGATCTTTAAGAATAAGGCTTGAAAATACTATCAAATACTGTCAAATACTATAGATTCATAATTTAAAGCTCAAATACTGTTGTTTGTGTAACTACAATTTTATTGTAAATAAAGGCAACAGTAGTTTACCGCTGTATAAAGCCTGTCATCAGGTTCTCACATCATCATGCCCGTTCTATGCTAATCAAAACACAGAATATTTATCAACATATTACCATGTTAAATATTAAAAAGTAATACCTGGACATGGGTCAGTATTACAATTTCCAACTTCAGTGTCACTTCCAATGCAAAATTGTCCCTCTGGTTCAGGAGCGGGACTGTCACAAAATCTAACACGTGATCTAGTACCACCTTCACAGGACTTTGAACACTCAGACCATCCTAAATAGGTACTCCATCCACCATTGACTAAATTATGTTAATGTTATTAAATAATGTCAATTTGTATAATTAGGAAACATTACTGCGTAGAATATATCAAAATCAAATTCAATAAAAAAAGTTTATTGTTTATTTCTAAATTAAAATTCAACTTCATAAATGAAAACAACACATTAATTTTATGCGTTCGAAATGCTTTTTTTTTTGCAACAGTCGAAGATCTTAAAAAAACTTTTACAATATTCATACTGCTTTACTTTTACCTAGAAATCAATTTTCTTTAAAGCTATTACCTATTTCTTTTTGACAGAAAGGACCTTTATATCCAAATGCACATAAACAAGTATAATTTGTTTGCTGGCTCTCACACGTAGCTCCATTAGTACAGTTATTTCCTAAACAGAAGTCTGGTGGTGTCTGACAGTTACTACCTCTGTATCCACTTAAACAGGTACAATTATAACCATTTTTCTTGTTGTAGCAAATGTTGCCGTCTCCACACGGATTTGAAGTGCACTCGTTTATTTCTGAAATGCGATAATGATCTTGATTAAAATTTGAAAGAATCGTTTGCAGTAAGATGTAACAAAAAGCTTGATAGACGTTTTAGATATCTGCAGTAATTTTTCCCAACAATATTTAGTTTAATTCACTTCACATGATCACTAATTTATACAATAGACTTGTCATATAATTCATTATGTCTATAGTGTTTAATTACATGGGTAACATATGCGTCGAAACTTATCTAAATCAGGACATTTTACTTCCCCCCCCCTCATAACAGTTATTTTAATTGTACTTTGTTAAGATTATTTGAAAAAATATAGATTAAAGAAGATGCGTTTTGTACTTCCTCGACAGCTAAATAACAAAATGACAGCAACATGACAATATACCATTGACGTGAACCATGTGTCTTTACAAAATGTTATACTGTAAATTGTAACAAGTCTTCAAAACTAGAGGCTCTAAAGAGCCTGTGTCGCTCACCTTGGTCTATGTGCATTTTAAACCAAGGACACAGGTGGATTCATAATCATTCATGACAAAATTGTGTTTTGGTGATGGTGATGTGTTTGTAGATCTTACTTTAATGAACATTCTTGCTGCCTACAATTACCTCTATCTATAATGAACTGGGCCCAGTAGTGACAGTGGAAAAAGTTAGTAAAAAATTACAAATTTTATTAAAATTGTTACAAATTTACTATAAAGGGCAATAACTCCTTAGGAGGTCAACTGACCATTATGGTCATGTTGACTTATTTGTAAATCTTACTTTGTTGAACATTATTGCTTCTTACAGTTTATCTCTATCTATAATGATATATAAAATAATAACCAAAAACAGCAAAATTTCCTTTAAATTACTAATTTAGGGGCAGCAACCTAACAACGGGTTGTCCGATTCATCTGAAAATTTCAGGGCAGTTAGATCTTGACCTGATAAACAATTGTACGTCAGATTTGCTCTAAATGCTTTGAGATAGAAGCCAAAAACTGCATTTTACCCCTATGTTCTATTTTTATCCATCTTGGTTGGTTGGCCGGGTCACCGGACCCATTTTTTAAACTAGATATTCCAATGGTGATTGTGGTCAATTTTAGGGTTATTTGGTCCAGTAGTTTCAGAGGAGAAGATTTTTGTAAAAGATTACACAGGTTTACAAGAAATGGTTAAAAATTGCCTATAAAAGCAATAACTCCTTAAGGGGTCAACTAACCATTTTGGTCATGTTGACTTATTTGTAAATCCTATTTTGATGAACATTATTGCTGTTTAAAGTTTATCTCTATCTATAATAATATTCAAGATAATAACCAAAAACGGCAAAATTTCCTTAAAATTACCAATGCAGGGACAGCAACCCAGCAACGGGATGTCCGATTCATCTGAAAATTTCAGGGTAGATAGACCTTGACCTGATAAACAATTCTACCCCAAGTCAGATTTGCATAAATGCTTTGGTTTTAGAGATATAAGCCAAAATCTACATTTTACCCCTATGTTCTATTTTAGCCATGGTGGTCATCTTGGTAAGTCGGCTTGGTCACCGGACACAATTTTTAAACAAGATACCCAAATGATGATTGTGGCCAAGTTTGGTTAAATTTGGCCCGGTGGTTTCAGAGGAGAAGATTTTTGTAAAAGTTAACGACGACGGAGGACGACGGACGCCGGACACAAAGTGATGAGAAAAGCTCAATTGGCCCTTTGAGCCAGGTGAGCTAAATAATAAGGAAATGTGGCCAATTTTATTTTCAGTACAACTTACTATCACTGAATGTTTCAATTTTTTTAATTTCGTTTAAAACATCATTTAGATAAACATGATAAATAATCCTACCAAAAATACTCATTAAAACTACCTGTCTGAAAAGTGTGTATGCCGGATGCACATTTTGTCTAAAAAAAAAACACCCATCAGTCAACCTCGAAATAAAAACGAAAGTAGGGCAAATAAAGTAAAAAGCTGATGAGCATGGATGAACCAATATCCAGATGATTCAAAGTTTTGTAAACAGTTAATTTATTATTATGATCTTGGCAATGCTAATTCATTTCAACAAAAAAAAAAGGCTTACAACTGGGCTGGCGATACCCTCGTCTCGTGGAAGATACCTTAACAAGAAGTGGCAGTTGAAATGTTTTTGCAATATTATTTGCAATATATGTTTTTATAATATTATTACCATCACATTGAGATTCCACTTGTTCAATGTCACTGTTTTCAATGGTCAGAAAATCTGCCATCGTGTATACTGCATCTGTTGTCACTGGTGTGCAAGTTCTAGTATAGATAGCTGATGTGATATGCGTGTGCAGTACTAACCCTGACAAGTAAATTTCTAAAAAAGAAACCAAAATTACGTCGACATTTGATACTCGTTAAAGTTCGGTTGAATTTTAAATAATTATAAAATCTAAGATTTACATTCAATGCGTATCACAATCTTATTTCTGTATATTTGGCTATTTTCATTTGTAAATTAGTGAGTTCGTTTTTTTTTTTATTAGAATTTTATGACTTTCAAAATTATTACTTGAAAGGGATTTAAACTTTGAACATTGTAAACGCACTCTGCAGTAAGGAGAATCGGAAGAATCCAAAGGGGTGGTCTAACTAACTAACAATGCCATTGAAAAAAGACCAAACACGACAAAGGTATACAAAACAACACATCGGAAATTAAAGATATAACACGAAACTCACAGTGGTTGATTCGGATTAAGCAGATCCTGTATTGTTGTTTATGTAAGTACAAACCCGGTGATAAATCTTTTTCATATTTAAGAAGAAGAGGGTTATGTTTACGAAAAAATGGCAAATATTCGTTAATATAATCGGTCAAACGAAATCTGAAGAAAAACAAATTTCAGTCATCACTGAATATATATGCTATGTAATATTGAACATTGCAAATTGTGTTGTCTTACTACTCTCTGAATTGTAATACACTTGAAAAGCTTATTGTTCCAAGTGTGTTCGAAGTGTACGTACTACACTATGGATACTTACTATGCGCTGAGGAAAATATTTCTAATTTATCTCCAATAGCCAAACTACCGTCAATACCACCAGAAAACACTTTGGTCAATACCATTTCGTCATTCACATGCACTTTCAGCTCAGTCTTTGACTGTGTCCAAGCAAAAATAATTTTGATCCAGGTCTTAGATTTGAATTCGTCAAGCGATTTTATGTCATTTTCTCTAAAACAAAGATATATTGAAATATGCATAATACAGTTCTGTTATCATAAACTTGATTCATAAAGAGTATTTTTAGAAACGTTCTAATACTTAAAGGAATTCATTAATCAGGTATTTGTTAAGTACTTCAAATTTAAAGTGTTGGGAAATAACATAGGCAATAGTACCTTCACAAACCATTGTCATATATTTTTTTTTAATTCTGAGGATATCCTGAGTTTCATTAGTCTATTTTCTCTAAACTTTTTAATGTTCATCACTTACCCAGAATGAGAAACAGTCAAAGTTTTTCCAACATCAAATGCGAATCCTTTTATTTTCATATTGATAAGTGAATCACAATTGTCAGGGCAAAATAACCAGAAGGTGAGGGCAAAATCATCCGAACTTGTTGTAACTGGACTAAAGCTGATTTGTGCATCTCCGGGAATCATGACATCAAAATCTGTAAGAGATGAATAACAAGAAAAAAAAGGACAATGGTGAGCTATGTTGTTTTATTGGATAAAGACTTCAACGCGCAATTTTATTTAAACGTTCCTTTTACACCTTTTATAACTTTGCTCCTTTATTCATCAGATTTTGAATTTGATACATATTACTTACACAAATTCAAACTTTGAATATTCGAACATTGTTTCGTGATGTTTATATTGAATTCGAGCATTTCATATTTGGACACACTGTAAAATAATGGTTATATTGGTTAAATACTTGAAATGAATAAGTCATAGTATAAACACAGTAGTGTAATCATTATGCTAACATGTATTAAAGATAAACTATGAAAATTGTCATCCTTTCAAACACGCATACGTTAATAAAAAAACAATGATACAGGTATGAACAAAACACTGAAAGCATCTTAAATAAAAATAATTTAAACTTCTTGCTTCACATTTAATATCTTTTAAAGTTCTCCCTACAGTTTTTTCTTCATTAAAGCATTTAATATCAATACCTTTACAATCTGTAACATTAGTGGCACCTAGAGTTGTTGTAAATTTTCCCTTGGTACACTTCAAACAAGTGGATGATCCTTTTAATGGTTGATATTCCCCAATCCCACAAACTGAACAGGGAACCACACGAGTATTCGAGTACGTTCCTGGTTGACAAATGTCTACAATTAAAAAAAAGATAAGAAAAGTTGATATATTCGGGATTTAAAGAGCATTCTATCCATTCTAAGAAAATTAATAATACCAAAATCATCATTCAATAGCAATCGGTGTCTTTTTGGTGGTGATTGAGGTCAAAATATTTCAATATTTCAAAAGTCATAAAAGTCATTTATACGCATGCATGTCGGCTCTTTTGTATTTTATCATAAAAAGAGCTTTAAATTTATGTATGTATTTTCAGTTACTATATTTGATTTCTATTGAACATTCATTTAGGAACAGTCTGTCGTGTATTATGTTCATTGGTACAGAATTATCAAATCTAGTGGAGAAATAAACATGATAAAAAAATAAACTTAACTTTAAAATACCAAGCGGTGAATAGAGTACATGTGACAATTCTCGGATTATTTGGAGATTACACCAAAAAGACATTGGCTTATCATTGATATTTATTTGATACACGCACCTCTGCAATCTGAAAGGCTGCTAGACCCAACCTCTTCAGTAGACATATCAGTAGGACATTGTTTACAAGATGCTTGATACTCTTCATCTTGATAGTAACCTATGGCACACTCGTTACACTCTTCGGCTGCCTTCAACAAATGGGTGCCCGGAGCACAACCAGCTGAATAAAAAAGCAAACCAAAGTCTCCTTAAATGTTTAAACAATAATTATCAATTACAAGTATAGTTGCAATGGATAGAAAAAGATATAGTAATATTTGATATGAGATTTAAATATCGGTCGTAATTGTTTTCCGTGGTATATGTTTTCCCTGGATTTGATAGTTATATGTTCCCTCGTCGTCATAAAACTCTAATATTGCAAGCTTGATCAGTATATAATAAACTGTGGTGTACTCATATATCCTGTATTTTTCTTCTTTTTCTATAATCAGAATTTATGTTTTAGTTTGTGTCTGCTTATAGACTGACAAAGTGACATTAACACTCAAACATAAATGTCGAAAATAAGCTGACAACGGCATAGCTGATCCCAAGCAACATAAATAAAAAAACTGGGGGTTATCTGGGGGTTATCTCACTTGCTCTAGAAGGGTAAGCAGATATCCTGCTCTGCATGCGGCACACGTCGTGTCGCTAATGTTATAACAAATCCGGTAATTAGTATAATTCGGTAGGTATCATTTGAAAAAAGGGTATGGAATTGTAGTTTAATCACAACTTAATGGTACCAAATGTTTTTAATAATTATAAAATCAAAACTAAAATTTCACTTACAACATGTTTCTGTGTAATAATCGGGAACAGAACCTTCTTCACATCCCATAGAGCTGAACGAAAACGCTACCGTTGCTGGTGAAAGTCCATTGTAAATAAAATCTCCGTTTGTCGACATTTCTTCGAGTATTTCACTAACAGCAACTATTTCATCATCATTTGCCCAGTAGTCACCTTCATCAACCCACGCCATTGTTAATGAAAATGTCAATGTAATTTCATTTGTTGATCGGATGAACAGTCGCTTTAAGTATCTGTCAACGCTATCGCGTCGTCTTCTTCCAGTTGTTGGGCCACATGTTACTGTTACATCGCTAATGTTGCAAAATGTCGGACAGATATTAGTCCAGTTTCTATTATAAGCAAGATCTTCCATAACATTTATAAAATGTTCTTTGATTCCTTGCTGAACGGTTGTATCACTGCAGTCTCCGGAATAAAAATATATCAGTTCTCCGGGCTTTACCATAATGTTGGGATTTCTTCTTTCTATTTATACAAATAGTCATGATAAAGCAGAGATTGACATTTTTATAATTGAGCTTAGATATATGACGCATGTTAATTATTAACTGGTGATTTTGAATAGAAAAAAAACAAACAAAAAGTCTTCTTAACCCAGAAATTCAATATCATGTTGAAATCTATGAAACTTAAAATTAATTAGAAAAACAGAAAAAACATGTAAAAGCAAACGATAAGCCGCCAAAAAAAACCCCAAACAAAACAAAATTAGGTCTTTCCACTTTTCGTGGAAAGACCTTTTGTTTTTCTTTTGATTAATTTTTTTTCTTCTGCCGTCTGAGATGCTGTTTTGTCTTACAACATATCGAATGGATTTTTTGGCCAATGATGTGGTACAGTAATGAAGATTTCAAAACTCACCCTGTATGACCGAACACTTATTCTTATAGGAGTTATCTCCCCGCGTCCCCTTTTTCTTGTGATCGCTATATCTCTAAAACCGTAAACGATTTTAGCAAACTGTTTTCACCAAATTGTTCGTCTACTCTCGAGAATGAATTGGTTTATTTTGACTTGAGTGATCAGAAGACATCTTATGGGAGTTATTTCCCTTTGAAAATTTAAGACAGGCGATTTGTTGGATAAATTCATACGTTTTAAGTCGTAGAGGCCTACAGTCTTTTGATATGAAGTCCTTGGTCCATTTGGAGGAAATTGAGGTCAAGTTCAAAGGTCAAGGTCATGTTTTAAATTTTGAATTTTGCTTGTTATCGTTATTCCACAGAAACTGTGACAGTAAATGATATGATGTATTTGCCAAATAACTGTTTACAATAAGGCGCAGCTTCAACCTATTTCAGTCAAAGTGTTTTGGTTAACCCTTATAGCAGTTTTCTCCCCTTATGTATTTCAAATCAGTATTTCTCCACAACCATACAAGTGATTGACCTCCGGTCTTCCATTTTGAGTTCACTGACCTATGACCTTGAAATTGAGATCAAGATTGAAGGTCAAGGTCATGTTTTAAATTTTGCTTGTTATCGTTATTCAAAAGAAACTGTTACAGTTAATGATATGATTTTATTACATTTTTTTTCATTTCAAATAAATCGGTATCAATTATATCTCTCATGCTACTGTCATACAAGTGAGAGGGTCAGCTAGCTATAACACCAGGTTGAATGGATCATTTTCTACATAAGACAATTCATGTACAAAGTCATGAATATGATACTTGTTACTTATTCGTTTGATTTGATTGAGCTTTATGATGCTGCATGTTTTCGATAAAGAAAAACAAAAATAGTTAGATTCGTTGATAACTAAATGAAATACATACTAAATAAATTCAACTGAATATGAATTACTTAGTTTAAAGCACTTTAAAGTTCTAACCTAATCTTTTTACAAGTTTTTTTTTAGATGGATAGATAGACAGAATTGAGTGAAGTGTATCTCAAGATATAATACTTATAGAATTAAGATTGAAATACCTGTGCAGTTTGGAGGCATTCCATTAATCCATTCTTGTTCATCATTACACACGAACTCTGAAGGCGGTTTCAGAGGGGTCTGGAATCTTTCATTACAAGCCATTATGCAAATTTGATTTCCTAAAACTGTCGAACAGGCAAGGGCACCATTGGACGGAGCAGGTAATTCTGGACACACTAATAAATACAAAACAGTTAATCTTTTAATACGAATTTTGAAAACATAATTTAAAAGCAAGTTTGTCCAGTTAAATCTTATAAAATATGATTGAAAGAAGATACATGTATCAATATAAATATAAATGAATATGAAAATAAAAAGACATAGAAATGTAGATAAAGAATAATAGACAAGTTAATGTTTGAAGCCCCCAGTTTATGTGAATATATTTAAAAGAATTGTTTTTTCTTTAAAGCACATATATCGTCTTACCCATGTAGTCATGCAGTCCCAAGGGTAAATAATAAAAATTCTAATGACTATTAATTGTGATATGAAATAAATAATTGTACATATGTACATGAAAATAGGTTAAACTTACTCAATTTCTCGCAGAATGATTCTGTATCATTAGCCCAAGCCCATATTCCATGTTTACCACTTTTATCTAACTCACAAGAGACACTTTCGCTGCCTTTAAGAATATAACTCAGGAAGCAATAAAACGAGCAGGATGATCCATATGTGTATCCTGTTGGACATCGCGAGATTAAAAATTTGTCAGATGGTATCAATGGGTCGCACGAAATAGCTGTAAAATACAGATTATAGTATCCAATTATTTTTGATAACTGACATAGCATATTGATATACATTCTTTTTAGATTTTATAAGTAACACCGTTCCGAGAAATATTCTAACCGTTAAAAACATCAAAAAATATTTATCAAGTTTCTTTATAAAAAGGCTCTAGAAGAATAGCATCAATCTGTCTAACATTGGACAAAGGCAGTGAGAACATTTACTTTTGTCAACAAACATTTATCTTTAGTTATTTTTCCTACGTTTTGACTGAAACAATGCATTATACCTCTTTTACGATATATAGAAAATAAAGTATAATTATCCATAACATACTTTCAATTATAATATTAAAACTGCAAAAAGCTGTAAGTCCATTCCCATCCGTTGCTTCATATTTAATCAAATGAAATCCTTCAGAAAAAGCCGAGCCAGGTGTCAATCCATCGACCTGTTTTAATACAGGTTTTGTTTTATCCCCACATGCTTGGCCTAGTTCAGAATTGTCGATTATGATTGGTTCATTCCAGGTCACATTAGTTGCTGCGTCACTTCCCCTATCAGCATAACGAATTATGGAGGTAGGACAGTTAACAAACTCAGGTGGTTCCGCATCTAATTCAGAAAAAAATCATATTATAATTATTAAAATCTAAACTAAGCTGCAGAGCGTAGTAAATGTCACTTTCGTGCTACTCATTTATTAATTTCCTTAATAATTGCTAAAAAAAGTTCGTAAAGTGTGAGTATACATAAGCACAGAAAAGGGAATTATATGGAGAAACTTTCTGCGAATGAGTTCAAATTTCATCCTGATCTTTTCAAAACTGTTCTGCGGAAGAGAGTCCTTATTTATATGAAATTCGGAACTGTTACCCATGTTAGAGTCCCAACAATTACAATACATATTACGACTGAGTCGTTTGCTATGCCATACAGTGGACCGTGATAGGATAACTTCGCGACAGAACCTGGTCATCCCGAATATTCCGACAGATTTCTAAATCTGGGGTCACACATTCACTTTTTTTACTGCCGTCCTTGACAGGACTATTCCCCATTAAAATTTGTCAAAAGATCCTGTGAATCGTGGATGGAAATTCAATCTTTAATTTAAATTTGTAAAACAAATAATTTAATTACGACAACAATCAGATTTTTTTCAGGTAGCGTCGATATTCAACCGTTTCCAAGCGAATTTATCCCGATAATCCCGTTCTCAATCCGCTTCTCATACAATTTGTATCTTTCGCCTGGCAAAATTCGACCAAGTCTGTCACGACTGCGTCCCGATTCTACCAAATGTAATCCAACAGAGACCCGACAATGACTAGACAGTGAACCAACGCTGACGGAAGTTATCCGTTCGAAAACAGTCGGCATACTCGGGATGATCAGGTACTTTCAGAACGTAATCCTATCACGGTCCGCTCTATCGCATTGCAAACGGCTTTGTCTGGTCTCAGTCGTATTGTATTCTGTAATTGTCGGGACTCTGACGTGGGTATCATCGACGAATTTCGTATTAAAAACGGGACTGTTCCGGAACGGTTTCGGCAAAACTGGTTCGCAATCGACAAGATCTAGATGCAATCTGGACTCCATCGGCAGAAAAACAGCAATGAAATTTTTCTCCATGTCATTCCCGTTCAACAGGACACCGTCCAGAATACACTGAACATTGTTAGGATTTTGATCCGATACAGCAGAATCTGTCACGACATGGGCACGATTGTAATCCGACTAGACAGTTTCCCCGAATATTACGGGACGCACCTAACTATCGGGGTGCTACGCCGAACTATTCGGACCCTTCTCGACCCGGAAACTATGACGAACTTAAACTATTGCGTTCAGACAATGATAGGGCATTCCAGAAAATTGAGGATAGTAAATCAACTTTTTCACTTTTCGTGTCGTATCGTTGTCTGATCTCAAACGGGAGCAATAATCGGCAATGTGTGAACCCTGCATTACAGATATCACTGTCTGGTCACTCTTTGTTCTCTATCGGATTGCATTTGGTAAAATCAGGACGCTGTCAAGACAGAATCGGTCGGTTTTTTTACCATGCAGAAGATACAAATAGGATTGGAATCACATTGGGAACGGGATTATCCGGACAAATTCGGTTGGAACCTATAGAATTACGACGCTTCATAAACAATATCTGATTGCTGTCGTGATAATAAATTTTTTTAAACTAATTTTAATTGAAGTATGAATTTCCATCCACAATTCACGGGATCTTGATCAGATTTTGGAGAAATTTAAATTGGTAATAGTCCTCCAAGGACGGCAGTAAAAATTGTGAGTGAGTGTTCCCAGTTTAATGCGGCGTACACACAGGCTCGATTATTTCTCCTGTTTGAGTTCAGACAGCGCTAAGACAAGAAAAGTAAAAAAAAGTCGGTCTTCTATACTCAATGATCTTGAATAAACTAGTATTGACTGAACGCGGTAGTATATGTTTGTGACAGATTCCTACGGACCGGAGAGGTCGGACAAACACCCCCAATAGTTAGGTTCGTCCCGTAACACTCTATAAAACTCATCCGATTTTGTCTAGTCGGATTACAATCGCGATTATGACGTGTCAGATTATGCTGTATCGGATCAAAATCGTAACAATGTTCTGTTGTTCTGGACGGTGTCCTGTGGAACGGGCATGAACTGGAGAGGTTTGTCGTCGCTGTTTGTTTACCGATTGAGTCCAAATTGAAACCCGAATGCGAATCATCTTTATCAAAATTGTTCGGGAACATTTCCGTTATTAATACGAAATTCGGAAATAATACGCTCGTCTGAGTCCAGACAATCACAGAACACGATACAACTGGGTCCAAAAAGCCGTTTGCAATGCGGTCTAGCAGACTGCGATAGGATTGCGTTCTGACAGTACCTGATCATCCACAATAATGGCGACAGTTTTCTAACTTATATCTTCCATCAGCGTCGGTTCACTGTCTGGTCACTGTCTGATGTTTGTCGGATCGCATTCGGTATATATTTTCGGTCGTTTTAAACCATGGGAAAGATGCAAATCGAATTAGAATTAGATTATGAACGGTATAATCCGGACAAGTTCGGATGGAAACGGCTGAATTTTGACGCTTCCTGAACAATAGCTGACTGTTGTCGAGATTAAATTTTACAAATTTTAATTTCGAATCACGATTTACAAGATCTTGATCAGATTCTCAACAAATTATTATGGAAATTTGAAAATGCCTGTACCAAGTCAGGAATATGACAGTTGTTGTCCATTCGTTTTATGTGTTTTGTCATTTGATTTTGTCATGTGATTAGGGAATTTTCGATTGAATTTTCCCCCGAGTTCAGTTTTTTTGTGATTTTACTTTTTTTTCTATCAAGGAATGTAGTAAAAATCGTGAATGTGTGACCACAGCTTAACAGAGTGAAGATTTTTGGCTCCCGTATGAGATCAGACAGCGCGAAGACACTACAATTTAAAAAGTTGGATTACTATCCTTATTGATCTGGAATGTCCTTACATTGTCTTAGGAAAGTAGAATACGTTCGTAACAGATACTTACGGATTGGAAATGGTCCGGAGAGGGCAGACAAGTATCTCCGACATATAGATCTGTCTGGTAACATTCGAGGAAACACAGACGATTTTGTCTAGTCGGCTAACATTCGTGACTATGTCGTGCGTTTTTTTTGGCCGATGAGTCTAGGCTTCATCCATATCTTGCAAATGCGAATGCGAGTCTTTTCCTAAACCGTTCATGAACAGTCCCGTTATCTAAACAAATTTTTATTACTTTTTCAATATTTAGCCACGATTCACATGATCTTTTAGACTTTTTCAATGGGGAATGGTCCTGTCACGGACGGCAGTACAAATCGTGTATGTGTGACCACAGTTTAAACCAGGAAATAATACTTTCAAAAATCAATAAGAAAATTTAAGACTAAATGATCTACTAAACACGAATGAGTTACATTTCAAAAATATTTTAACGGGATGAAATCAGGCTACTCGAAAGGATTTACTTTCTAGGACAACTTTAAAAATTAAAGATATGATAGCAAGTATTTTAACCTTCACAGGCAAGTATGGTATTTATTCCGTCCCAGCTTTCTCCATTGCATTTCAAGTATCGGCTCATCTCTGTCTCGTACCCACCATTACACTTCGGATAGCAGACAGAATCATATTCATATAAATCATTTGTACAGGTATAGTTGCCATTACAAGGTGGAACTGGAAGTGCGCATTTCTTTCCTAAAAAAAATTTATACAGTTCAGTTGATAACCGTAAACAGTGATAATATCATATCAAAATAATTTATTGCAGACTATTTATACAAAAAATACTGTACTTGTCGTTTGAATTGTTTAACATTTTGGGAGCTTTCATATCGGCTTTGCTCTTGTTGGAGGTCGTACGGTGATCGATAGGTGTTTAGTTCTGTTTCATTTGTTTCCTTGCTTGTGGTGAGTGGTCTCATTGATAATCATACCAACTCTTCTTATTTTTCATATTTGTATTTGTGTTGACTGAGTTTGTTTTTATTTTATAGCAACTACATGTAACGTTGTATAGTATATGTTTGAATCATATGCATATTTTACGAATACAGATAAAATCTAATACTATTTACTTTCACATTCAATCTTCCCGCTAGAGAAGGATGTGCCTTCACATGTTTTTGTTGATACGCTGTCAGATGTCAGTTGATATCCATCATTGCAGTGAATTTGACATATACTTCCATAAATCTTATCTCCAGGATCACATACAGCAAATCCATTTTTTACGTAAAGACTCTCACGACAGTAATTCACTAAAAATAACATTATGAGAATCATTACATGACAATAAATTAAATTAGAAATATGGCATTAGTTTAACAGTATATTAGTTCTGTTAAATCAGATAGGGAAAACCATTGGTACCAGAAAGTGTACTTAACACTCGTTGGAAATACGTAAAAAAGGGAAAAAATTGTGTGATTGAGAATGTCAATTCAAGTCGATCGGACCTCAATTGTAGAAACTAACGAATTTATAGAGGATATTCGAAGTTGAGAATGCAGAATGCAGAAACTGCATCAGGAATAAGAACCTATCTGTTCCATAACCGAACATCAGCACGCAAACTAGTGAAAATACTTCCAATCGGGAATTGACGACTATCCTTTACGTAACTTGATTTTATAATGAGTACTACAAAAGATATCTTGATACAATGTCAATGAATGGTTGTCTGTTGCGTAACACTTTGGTTCAATTTCTGCGATTTGATTGGTAGGGATCTGTGTTGAACTCATTTCCGGTACATTGATGTATATCAGTGGATGTCACTTTCTGGATGATGAATTCACATCCGTCAATGAACGAACACAACGTACAGCCAACACAAATACGACATAAAAACCACTCATTTCCTTCTCACAAATAATATTTATCATTATATATTTAGTTCCAATTTTTTAAATGTTTACAGTAATCAAGACAAGTAGATCTAGAAGTCACTCTTTCAATTAGGACATCAGAGAAGATGACAGATTATATCCGCGTAATTATACGCAATACATTCGTGGATAACAAACACATGAAACAAACGGCAATAAAACACCGCTTCGAAATCTCAAGGTCACAGCCGATGTAAAAATTGTAATAACACCAGTTTTCCATTCGAAACCTATAATTCTTGATATAATATTTAACATAAGACTAATTTCTTAATGAAGAATAAGATTTTAACATTTACATTTTACGATGTGACAGGATTTGTTGCTTACCCGTTACTCGAAACCCGAAACTACACACCGCCATATTTCCATTAACGTCAGTGGCAGTATATGATATGATATGGTAACCATGTTCAAATGAAGACCCAGATGGAGGCTCTCCACCATTTATGCTAAAAAATCAAAATGTTAGCATCTGGAATAAAGTGTTTCTTGAATATTAAAACTACGACGATTGGAACATTTCGGTTATCATCTGTGAAACGGATATTCAATACCGCTCATCAAACTCGTGATAGTGTCTGTAAAATTTATGAATGGTTGATTTCAACATCAGCACTTGGAACTCTTGGTTTGATAGCTTCCATTTTAGCAGCAACCCTCTAAAAATGCAAACCCTGGAATATCTTTTCATCTTGAAGATATATACGTCGTATGCTATATAGAATTTTTAACTTCTGTAACATATATTTTGAAAACTACATGTATATGTCTATAATTATGATTCAAGGGAAGCTGATATATCACCAATATATGGCTGGTTAACACATATAGTCGATCTTATTTAGATATTTAGAAAATCAAAACGCACATTTAGTGTCTTTATTCAAACATGTAAATCAAATATATAAATAAATAGAACATTTATTGACCCGTATACATCTGCTTAAACTTTTGAAAGTTCAATGAAAAGAAAAAATGCTAGAAGCTATATGATATCACGATTTGACGTTGTATCTACAGCTCCATTTCCATATAGGTAATGTGATGTATGTACCCGTTAACAAATGGTGATACTTTTTATTTGTTACTTTAAGACATGGTCCTTTTTAAAATTACAATTTACCTGACAGAGTCTCCTTCCGGATCAGTATATGAAGGATCATCCCACGTGACAGCAGCGCTCGTAGTCAATGGTTCGGCGAAAATACTATCTGATGGTTGAGGGGATCCACATGTTATAGACGGTGGTTTGTTTACTTAAATGGAATGAAATCACTTTTTTATATGTGCTTTATATGTTTTAAAACATTTCAATTCTCTACATTAAATTATTTTGATATGTATGATACGCTCATTGTTTTGATACATGATTGACGTCAATGGTAGTAACTTACTTGAAAACGTGGATGCAGTCTCAAATGACGATATATATGGTTTACAAATTTGATTATGTAATACTTGGTATTGCTTTCGGATTGATCTCAAAGACTCACATATATGTACTTTAGAATTTGATATAGTATGATTCAAATCAGACAACTATCCAGCAGAGACAAAGCAGTAGATGTACATGTAATTGTTAAACGGTGACGTAATCTAAAAATCATTTTAAAGGAAATAAAAAAAAAGGAAGAGAGACCGAGACAAGTTTCTTAAATTTCCTCCCTCTACTTTTACCAAATACTGACCTTTGAAGATTATATCGCATGAGGTTAACTTACAACAACACAAATTAATATATTTTAATCAAATTAAAAATAGATGGAAAATGAAATTAATGTGTTAAACATGCCTGTATATTTTTGTAGCACGTATGAAAGTGAGTTACAATACTAATAAGATTCTGTGGATTTCGGGTATTTCAAATGCGGTTACATTTTCTCAGACAAAATATGTTATATTTATATCGTTATAAAAATATATACGTTATTTCATGTAAATCTAGAAAACTCTAATACAGTACAAATGTTTGAAAAAATATTCAATAAATTGTAAAATAAAAAAACAAACAAATACCAAACTGAAAACGGGTATTGCTTGCCATTGAATATTTGTGTGAACACGTAAACCATAGCCTTATGCTGGAATATAACATGATAAATTAGCTCTTACTTATTTTTTCAGGTTCGGAATCTTTGCAGAAAAATATACAGGCTAAGAATCCGATTGCGCCACCAATCACACCACCAAGAGGACTGAATGCGGCTCCAACACCAGAGCCCGCTTTTGTCATTGCTGTCATTTGCTCCACCGTAGCCCTTTTAACTCTGCCTAAAAACACAAGAACGGAATACACAAATAAGAATAAAAGAAAAGAACAAATATAGGCAAGAATTAATGTATGTTTTTGTCATACAAGATGGTCTGTTTTGGATTGACAGAATAGAGTAAAATTACCAAAATATAGTTACCTCCCTTCTTTATCAAAAATAATTTTAAGAAGTGGTTAATCCTCCCTGTCAATAAACCCTCACTTTTTATTCCATCACAACGAGATTTTATGCTGAAATATCTGGTTTGCCTTTATGTTGTATGTTCCAGTACAGTATGATTTTGATTGTTTTAGGTAAAATAATAATATCTATCATTTTGTAACTTTTTTTTGTATCTTATATCGAGGATGATTCACCGCAGACGTTTGTCATCGAATCAGAAATTTATCTTCATAAATGTGTTAATCTGTCATTATATTTCAAACTGATATTTATATATATATATATGTTTACAAAAATATTACTCATACTGTATTTTATTATAACACGGCGCAGTGGATTGAGCTAAACTATTTGTTTATTAACCTTTACTCATTCATACTAATTTGGAACTAAGATTGTTCTAAATACCTTGCTGTTTCGTGTATGATATATACAAATAACCATGGTAACAGTACATAGTTTTTATGATTTCCTCACTACGTAGCAATTCACAAATTCCTTTATTTTGGATAACTCCATTCTCCACAGGTACATTGCAGACTAAATTACTCTCCTCAAAAGATTCAACTGAACATGTTTGGCTTTCAACATTTTGCATCTCCGATATCTAAAAAAAAACAATTTGTAAATATTTTATCAGCATTAGCAGCATTATTTCATTATAATATAATCATTTATTACTCATCTTATTTTTGTTCATTTGTAAACCTTAATGCTGGCATTGCGATAAAAAAAACTTTTGTCGAAATCGCCTTAAAAACTGACATTTTTCGTGGCAAAATATTTAAAAAATATAAAAAAGAAGATGTGGTATAATTGCCAATGAAACAACTATCCAAACAAATCAAATGACACAGAAATTAGCAACTATATGTCAACGAATAGCCTTCAACAAGGAGCAAAGCCCTTACCGCATACTCAGCTCTAGTGCCAATTTCAAACAATTTGCCGTTTTAAAGAAAATTTTGACAAATGCTTCAGTCTTTCAAAATTCAAAATGCAACTCTTCCTTTTAAATCCACTATCAATTTTCTTCAGATTAACATAGCACTTTCAGGAATTTTTGGTCTTCAATGCTTTTCAACCTCGTACTTTATTTGGCCTTTTTAACATTTTTTTATTCGAGCGTCACTGATGAGTCTTTTGTAGACGAAACGCGCGTCTGGCGTTAAAATACAATTTTAATCCTGGTATCTATGATGAGTTTATTTATTCAAGAACATAACATTTAGATTATTATTTGAAATACTAATAATGCAAAGTATGATACGTAATTGAGCGATATATTTGATATTGGTGAAATTTTCGACGCATTGAGAGGTGAAGATATACATCTGAATATCGAAAATATTATAACTTTTGGTTCATAAAAAAATGTGAAAAAGAATAATTTTTACAAAGAGTGAAACCATATATGATTGTTTGTACTTTAGATAAGATTTCTTGACATTCGTCCAAACTGGGAGCCCCTGAGTATATTGTAGTCATTTGTATGTTTCTTATGTGCATGCTTCGTTCATATTTATTTTTGAAAACTTTTTTTGTTTTTTTTTTTGTTTTTTTTTTGTGAAAATAGTTAGTTGACCTTATAGTTTATACTTTTTGTTAACTATGAATTTTAAATAACTTACCACGTTATTTAGCACATTATGACCAGCTGTCATGGAGATTAACACAAATATAGTTGTTTTATATTGAAGACCTTTCATTTTGTTTTGCTGAAAAAGTAAGAAAAATATTTATTTAAAAGCTGAAAACATTTAAAACAATTAGGAAAGTGAAATATAGTATGAAAATTGAAGGATACCTAATCTCGCACCGATGCTAGTTTTACCATTTATATGAGAAATTTTACAGTATTAAATTAAACACCGAAAGAATGAATGGGAAAAATAAGTATGATCACTTGTGGTCTTCTAACGACCGGGCGGAAACAATTTCGGATGAGACCTACTACCTTTGGTATTTTTTTTCACTTGTTTTTGTCCAAAAACATGCATGAAATATTGTCAATCTGACGTAAATCACACAACAATCTTTACACAATAAAATTCAAATTTGAGAATCAACCGCAATCTTTTTTATTTCTGTCAAAAGCAGTCCTTTTTTCTATTAAATAACTGTTACGGTTATACTACTTACAAAAGAATAAAAGTCAAAATCCTGCCAATATCTACTTCAAATCATTATGTATCTAGGCATTTACTCTTATCTCTATCCTCTTGCAAATAATCTTATATTAATCGAGAAAGGTAAGACCCAAAATCAAAATGGGAAACCCGTGTTCTGATAAAATACTGCAGATTAGAGATTGACAGAAATCTCCAGAAAAGCTGATGAAAAAAAATATTATCTGCATATATTTTATTTTACCGTGATTAAAACAATATTTTAATAAAAAAGGTTCTTAATCAAATTATTCTTTCTCACCCTTTACAGCATGTACCTTTAAAATTTAAAAATAACATACCGTTCATTGAACGTCTTGTCAAAACAGTAATAGCTGGTAAAATAATGTTTAGTGAATATCAGGAAGTTGTTAAGGTTCAGTGGCCAGCTTTTACAATAAACTGCATATAGGAAATGGTAATTAATATTTATTATAACATAATGGAATTTTTGAATAAAACAATTACACCTGTAATACAAAAAAAAAAAATAATAATCCTACTTAAAACAAACAAAAAAAAGAAGATCACATTTGATAAATGAATTTAGCCCGTTTGTTTCCTCTCTGGTTACAACATTGCATGCTCTCTTTCGAAAGTCGAATTTTGACTTATAGTTGCAACTTCTAGGTCAATTGGACTTTGTCGGAAGGATGTCTCATATTTTGGCAATCATAACAAACTTCCTTATTTTCATATTTAATTGATATACGCCTATTTTTGAATGACTATCAAATAAAGGAAGTTAATTTTACCAGCTGATTATCTTAATTTCCCCATATTTTGTTATTTATTTATATCTGAATATCATGACTTTTACAATAAGAATGATGTGGTAATAAAACATTGTAGTGCTGTAAAAGCAGATCAGTGATCAGTAAGATGATAAGGATGGGAGAGATGGAAATCCATCATTTCTGTTTTCATGCCATTTTTTTTTCTCTTTATTCTTTTTGGCTATTATGTTCTATTTTGATGTTATATCATGTCATTATTCTCTATTCTTCGTCTTTGTTTCGTGTTTATTTATTTTATTCTTTATATTTTTGGCCTATTATTGTCTATTCTGGATATCCCAAATTCCCAGCCTTCTATAAGGCAAGTTAGACCCTGAAATACCACACAATTTGTATCCTTCGAAACAAAAACCTAGACAAACAAAAAACCACGAACAGCACATGGTACAGACAGTCTGAATTTAAATGCAACGCATTTTATCCTTGCTACAAGTCAGGTTTCATGGAACTTATGTTATTTGTTCGTAGTGTATATTTCTGATGAGGTGGGTTTTGATGGTTGATTTAATATGATGTGTATCTTGTATCTGACATTATTCTTTTTGAGCACAAAACATATTTTAACATTCTTATGTGCAATAAGTGTGTCCGATTTAGAAAAATATATTGAAAGTCATTGTTATTTAGAGATGGCATCTTGTTATTGTTATTTTAATATCGCAATGCATTCACTAATAATTTATTCACTTTACGATGTACATTTTATTTAAAGAAACGGATTTGATCACATTTAATATCACAATTATGAAAGAATCTCAATGATGACTATTGTGTTTGTACTATTTTCCTGTAAAAGATGCACAACAATATTATAATGCATGGTATTCTATTTAGTTGTAAATTTTTCGTTTATATTGTTTTACAAAACCAGGTTCAATCCACCATTTTCTATATTTTAAAACGCCGGTACCAAGTCAGGAATATGACAGGTGTCCATTCGTTTAAAATGTGTTGGCATTTGATTTTGCCATTTGAATTGACTTTTAGATTCAATTTTCCTCGGAGTTCAGTATTTTTGTGATTTTACTTTTTTTGTATACATTTAAGGTTTTTGAAATGAACTTATCTAATTATATATTTATTTGACCTTTAAACAAACTTTAGGTAATTTGTTATGAATAATTCAAATTACCAGGTCTGTAACAAGGAAGTGTAAATACATGGAAAGATCTTTTGATACCAAGAACTTTATTGATGAACTGTCTTTTAATTTAGATTTTCAATACTTTTATTGTCTGCACGTCTATTATTTACGAACCGAACACTGGCACATTATAAAAGGCTTTTGAAAAACAAAAGTTAATTTTAACGATTCTCTGGTTTAACATTTTTAAAAATTGCAGTTAATTGTCTTTTTACTCTCCCTTGTGTCGAAAAAACCCAAAGACCTATAACAAGGCCGCATGCCTGCGTACATTTTGTATTGTTACATGTTGATCCTAAAGATAATTTGAAAAAGAATATTGAAAAAAATAAAACTGAAAGGTTCAAAACGAATAATCAAAGAGCACACTCATAATGCATGTACCAAAATTAAGACAACACAAAACACCACAAAATGTCTGTCATAGTTAGAGGTAAAATTTTGAATCATTGAACTATCACTGAACAAACAACAAGGAATTTATCTCTTCTTATTTTTATGAAATATTACTGATTTAATTTATAGTTATGAATATATCCCATCATCATTATAATTAGATTTATATGCCAACAATATAATGCTTTATATATAGACTTTAAACTGGAGAATTTATTTAAGACAAATTTAAGGTTTTTTTTCTATTCAGTAATATTTCAACAAGCAAAACCTGGGTGCACAACTTTTACCAAAAAAAAATAATCTGTGACAGAGCCCACTTACATGAAGCGTTACGTGGAGTTTAATCAAAATATCAAATTGACAATTTTGGATATTCATCGCTTCTAAGTGGCTATAATTATTTTTTTTTAATACCGAAATAAAAGTGGAAGGGCCTTTTAAAACATTGGAGAAACGCTTGTGAACCTTACGTTATCAAACACGAGTTGACGGTTGAAAAAAATACGTTTGTGTTTGAGAATTTCTCGTTTGTACAACAAAGGTAGAATTTTTGTGTAAAATATTGGTGGCCCTGAAATGGACCGTTTATTAGAGATATCATCGGCACTAAATGTATGTTTAAAGCCTTATTGTTCCGTCTCTCGATGGGCTTCATGTAACGTGAACGATGCCATTTTGTTTATTTACGCATGTGATGTCATTTTCTTGGTAGATACACTCTTGTACAAATCAAGTAACACAAAAGGTTATTTGCCGGAGAATAAAAGGGTTATTCACAGCTGGTGTATTTTTTTAGGGTTATACATGTTATATGTCCTTCCTTGCAATTAACTGAAAACGTATTGAATTATTCTATGTCACGTGATAACGTGTTACCCAATATAAATGTTGGATTAATAAATGTGGGGACGATATCATATAATATAACTCTGATAAAATTCACAACATCTTTGTAGTTTGACGTTTACTAGTTACTAAGAAAAAGATAAGGTGACGTCGCCGTTGTGACGTCGACCTTGGTTACAATGTTTCTTCCGAGACGTTGCCGGTCCCGCGGTCTTCTCGACATTCTCGGGGCCTCAAAAAAATTACTTTACGTAGAAAAGAAAATTGAAATACAATATATGAATAACATGAAATTAAGATTAAAGTCTTTCAAAATAAAAAAAAAATCACAGTTCTTTCACAGTTGAACTAACGTAGTTCATAAAACAAATTCGCATTACTGTCCATATTCATCGCTTAACACATTTTTAAATAAATATGCTTGATCACTTTATTTCAAAAGTCCATAATACAAGTTTAATGTTCTCTTTTATCGTTGTCGTGTTTCAATGGTAACTTTGCATAATCTTAGTTGTCGCGAAACTCAATTGAAGTTTTTATATAGTTCTCTTTGTCGTCGTGTACTTGTTGAAATTCTACTTCTCGAGCTTCAATTTTCCTAAACGCTTCTAAGTTGTGTTCCTCTGTTTGATGTGAAATAAGTACATTGGAAATACTTGACACTGTTGATAGCTGTGATATTTCTGAATTTAACGGTCCAGAAAGTAAGTACCCTAATTTCGATTTGACTGCGGTGGGTCCGTTTCCGCGTACAACTTTATCTTCAACTATTTTCCAATAAAAATCGACTCCAATTAATAACGAAATTTCAAAGGTATCCTGTTGCGTAACTGGATGTGCGAGCTTAAGATCTTGTAAATAGTTACTGTTCCTGTCAATGAAACGAATGTGGTTCTGTAACGGCGTAGCTATCATAGGAACGATTAATGCATGTATTGGGATTTTATGTCCAGTTTCAGTTTCAACATAAACTGTGGCTTTATCGAGTCGCCTAGCATTAGTGTTGGTTTCTCCAAATGATGAGAGTTGAATCTTTTCGGATCCTCCTCGCTGCAGGTTTAATTCTCGCGCAAGACTCTCCGTTACAAAAGACCTTTGAGCGCCTTCATCAAACAAAATATTCGTATCTGTGCAATTATGAACTGACCAAACGGGGGCCACGGCAGTTTTCAACAATACATTTGAGTGAAATTGTGCTGACGAGTGTAATATTGTTGAGTCTTCTTGTATCTCGGTATCCTTCACGAGATTTACTACAGTCGGTGTAGATGTCGTACTTTCGTTCGTACAACTGTGAGCGGAATCTTTCGTGTCAGTGAAACGGTTTTCACTTCTCTGGTCGGGGTTTGCGGTGTGTTCAACTTCATAACATAAACTAGTGTGGTGTCGTTTACCACAGTTACGACATGAGCTTTTCGATTTGCATTCTTTTATGTGATGTGTACCGAGGCAGTTGAAGCATAAATTGTTACGTTTAACAATAGCGATGCGTTCATCTAAATCGCGTACTTTCTGGCAGTTGACAGGCGAATGAATATCTTTGCAGAAAATGCACGGCTTTTCTGTTAAATGCTGATTATCATTTCTAGTACTTGCGTTGTGTTTTCTTTGTGAGTTAGCACCGGCAAAAAGGGTAGAATACGAAATATCACTTTCTGTCTGTGTAACTTGTCCGGCTTCCATGATTTGTATCTCTTTGTGTATACTTCTTCTAAGATCTCGTAATAGCCAACTTGTCGTACCATGCTCCCGCGCGAGATGCTTTCTGATTTCTCCGGGCAGTTTGTTTTCTCCATTTTGTCATAAAACATTCTCAGGCTTATGAGGTCATTCCCGGGTGGCGTAATATCAAGCAGTGCTTGTAGGTGTGCTTGTGTTATTTTATGAGTTTGTCCAAATCTCTCTATCAGAACATTTACGGCTTCGGCATAGTTAGCGTTAGTTAGAGAAAATCCGGCAATTGTCTGAGCGGCTTCGTTTTCAAATTGGGCCTTCAAATAATTAAACTTTTGAACATCTGTCAATGTTGGGTTGTAATGAACTGCCGATTCGTAAGAATCCCAAAAGCTCGGCCATTCTTATATATTGCCATTAAATGTAGGTAAAGTTAATTTTGGCAAACGGTGATTGCTGGATATAGCGGACGGGACAGTATAGCTTGACGTGGGAATTGATGTGGCAATTTGGCTTGTCTCTGTTAAAATTCGAGCGGCATCATTTGACTGTGGCAATGACGGGGCGGCATAACTTGTCTGTGCAATTTCGGGTGAACTAGTAGGGATGAACAGTGGACTGTCTACATTTAAAACTTGATGAGACGAATGTGATGGTTGATTGGAAATAGGTTGTGATGTTTTATCTATGAATATCTTAAAATGTCTCAGTTTAGTAACAAAATTTGTAGTCTACTCATCTGTGTCTACGATTTCCGTCTCTATATCCTCTGTTTCCGATGCGTTCTCAATTTGTTCATTCAGCGTGTCGAGTAACTTTTTCTTCTGTTGTAGATTTTCGTATGATGCTAACAGCTCCTCTCTGTCAAATTCAGAACTTTCTTTTGCGTCGGCAAATTTTCGTAAAAGTCTGGTAACGGCACTACGATTGCCCGTTCTTCTTGATTTAAGGTTTTGTAGTTCCATTAGTCACGGCACCATAAATGTGGGGACGATATCATATATACTCTGATAAAATACACAACAGCTTTGTAGTTTGACGTTTACTAGTTACTAAGAAAAAGATAAGGTGACGTCGCCGTTGTGACGTCGACCTTGGTTACAATGTTTCTTCCGACGGTTGCCGGTCCCGCGGTCTTCTCGACAAATATAAGGTATAATAATATCATTACTTCCCTGGAATTTCATAATTGGTTCCATGCAATCTTATTATTTGTTCATTGGAATTCGATCGTTGATTCCTTCGAATCTGAT
Organism: Mytilus galloprovincialis; assembly: GCA_037788925.1. NCBI lineage: Eukaryota > Metazoa > Mollusca > Bivalvia > Mytilida > Mytilidae > Mytilus > Mytilus galloprovincialis. The sequence continues at coordinate 49,345,534 of CM075337.1, read as the reverse complement.
TATTGATTTCTTTGAATTTTATCATCGTTTCTTCCTATAATTGCTTTCATTGGATCTTTTCACAGCTTAAATTGGTATTTTGATATCTTATCATTGTTCCCTCCTTGTATTGAATCCTTGAAACCTGATTTTTGCTTCCTTCAATCTAATCATTGATTTCTTGGAATCTGATCATTGATTACTTGGTATCTGATCATTTCTTCTTTGGTATCTTATTATTCATTCCTTGGAATGTTGTTATTGCTTCCTTGAAATCTTATCATTGCTTCTTTTCTTTGGAATCTAATCATTATTTTCCTGAAATGCTATTATTGATTACTTGGAATGTTATTATTGGTTCCTCGGAATGTTATAATTGGTTCGTTAGAATGTTATTATTGGTTCCTCAGGATGTTATTAATGGTTCCTCGGAATGTTATTATTGGCTCCTCGGAATGTTATTATTGGCTCCTCGGAATGATGTTATTATTGGTTCCTCGGAATGTTATTATTGGCTCCTCGGAATGTTATTATTTGCTCCTCGGAATGTTATTGTTCCTCGGAATGTTATTATTGGTTCCTCAGAATGTTAATATTGGTTTCTTTTAATGTTATTATTGGATCCTCGGAATGTTATTATTGTTCCTCAGAATGTTATTATTGGTTCCTTAGAATCATTATTGGTTCCTGGGAATACTATCACTACTTCCTTGGAATGTTATTATTGATTACTTGGAATGTTATTTTGGTTCCTTGGAATGTTATTTTGGATCCTTGGAATGCAATTAATTCTTCATTGGAATGTCATAATTGGTTTACAGGAATGTCATTATTGGTTCATTTAAGTATTATTATTGCTTCCTTGGAATGTTATCCTTGCTTCCTTGGAATGTTATCAATGCTTCCATTGAATGTTATCCTTGCTTCCTTGTAATTTTATAGTTGCTTCCTTGGAATATTATTATATTAATACTAATATTGCTACCTTAGTACATTGTAACTACTTCCGTGGTACATTATATCTGATCGTGGCTTCTTTGATACATTATGTTTTACCATTGCTTCCTTGGTATTTTATTTTTGCTTTCTCAGTATCTTATCGTTGTTTCCTTGACTTCGTATCATGGACTCCGAGGAATTTTACCATAGCTTTCTTAGTATCTCATCATTTTTGCCTTACTTCAATATAATTTCGTCCTTGGAATCTATCCATTGCTTCCGACGTATTTTATAATAGTTTTATTTATATCAAACACTGCTTGCCTGATATCTTATCATTGCTTCCGTTTCATCTTGGCATTTCCTCTTTGATATCTTATTATTTCTTCTTTGTAGCGTATCATTGCTTTCTTTGCATCTTCTCCTTACTTTTTGTATCTTATCTTATCTTTTTTATATCTATCATTGCTGCTTTAGTTTCCTACCATTGCTTCTTATGCATTTCACCAATACTTCATTTGTATCTAAATATATCTAAGGTTCCTTCTTATTGCCATCGTTATTTCTGATCATTGTTTCATTGGTATATTAGCACTGCTTAATTAGTTTTATAACATTGATTTTTGGTCTCTATAAATTGGTTCTTTAGTATATTATCATTGCATTTTTGATATCTTGTAGTCATTGCTTATTTGGTATCCAAACATAGCTTGATATCATGACAACCTTCGTTTGTCTAATATTATCGATTCATCTGTATCTTGTCATTGCTTTATTCGTCTGTCATCATTGCTTAATTGGTTTATAATTAATTATTATAAACATATCGGTACGGTGAAAGAGTTGAGATGAACATTGGTAATCTGTTTTTCGCTTTATTACCTATGTCGACCTTGTTAATTTCATTGACAATGGCACGTACACCCTTACTTTATAGAGATCATTTTTCGTAAATCATTCTGCTGCTGAGAATGGAAAATATCAGTCGGTAAGATCGAAGGAAAATTTCGTAAAATAGCGATACCATTGATTATTTAGTCTCTTTTTTTTGCTTTTGATATCTCATAATTGCTTCTTATATATCTTGTCATCTCTTCATTCAAAATATTGCTGCTTTCTTTGTTGTATAAAATGGCTTTCTTTGTTGTATAAAATGGCTTTCTTTGTATCTTTTCATGACTTTTTTGTTATCTTATCTTTGTTTTCTTTGTATCTTATTATTGCTTTCTTTGTATCTTATTATTGCATTCTTTGTATCTTATCATGGATTTTTTCAAATCTTCTTATTTTCTTTGTATCTTATCCCATCATTGCTTGGTGTATTTTATTACTCCTTCTGCTTTTATCTCCATCATTTCTTTGCATAACTATTCTTTTTATTGCCTTCTTATTTGTATATTTCAAACTTTATTTAACACATAATAATTGGCTCTCTTTACTTTAGTATCTAGACGTACCATATGAACTTTATGAACACAATTTTGATTTATTTCTTATTAGTATGCAAGTCTTGTTAGATGAAGAAAGAGATATTAATATTAGGAGTTCAAAATAGTCTTTTCTATGTACGTTTATGTAAATAACAATTTGAAGAAAACAAATACATCGAACATTAATTTTAACTTGGACAAACATTTTACAAATCTTGACATGTTAAAATATCTTCACTTGTTTATTAAAAATTCGGTTCTAGGATTGCCAAAGAAGTAGATTTGTTTGCCAAAAAATCACAAAAAATCAATTTAGTATCATAATGGTGAAATCAATGAATAATTTGAATTGAAAGTAAATATTTTGTATTAGAATAACGTCCAAAATTACATGCACTATAATAAAACGTATGTAAAACAAGTTCACTGTTGTATCAGTTCAACGTGGAGACCCATTGTATTTGTTGAATTTAAGATTGAAGAATAAATAAACGGCGCCTTTCATTAATACTGCAATATAATTATTATACATGGTTATTTTCATATGACCGAATCACACAAAAAAACCCATTAAATAACAAACAATAAAGTCACAATGTTATAGTACGACAGAATATATGAAAGGTCCATTCAAAGCTAAGATGACACTGCAATCATCATTAAACATTGATAAAACGGCAGATCATTTTGAAATATGTTTGAATTCGTTTTAATTGATTTTGGGAACAAAAAAACACCTGTTGTTTTGAAGTCTATTTTTTTTCTTACAAGTACAAAAATTTTATCATTGATGTTCCTCAACATTTACGCTCAACAATACTTCTTCAACTTGTTTAACAGACATTTAAAAATTCTAATTGAATTTCATTTGTTCCCGTCATGATCAATAAAGATATATATAACATTTAAAAATATGAAATTACATACATTGATTTAATCAAAGCACAAAAACAGTTTAAGTGCATAAAATTGCAATGAATTCCTTTGAAAACAAACCAAATATAATCAGTTGGTCTTATTCGTTGAACAATACTTAAAACAAATTTTTGGCAGAGTATTTGGAATGTTTCACTTTGTTATTATAAGATAAGTACTAGTAAATAAAGGAATGTGTTATCACATACATCAGTCTTACAACATATTGTCAATAACTTCTTCGGTATGAAATTTGGACAAAACATGGGAAAAAACTGCTAAAGAATATAATTAGAGGTGTACAATTATTTTTGTAGTTTGTTTTAACGCGGTCAATTAGTGTTTTCTAAAGACCCTTGTAATTCGACAGTGAAAGAAAATGGGCAACAAATCAATATGCTTGTACTTTATTACGAATTAGTCGAGAATTCACAGAATTAACAAAGGAAGTTTGTATTCTTAAATCCTAATATTGTAAAATCAATCTTCGGACTTGATAACTTTAAAATTTATATATACTAATTTCCAAATCTCTATCTATCTAAAATGTTGTCTTAGTGATTTCAAAGTTTCTTATCAGCCATTGCATTTATATTCGCAATTTTTAACTATGCATCTTTCATTTTCTTTTTTAAACCTGTTGCTGCAATACACCTTATCGCTAATCCCGACTGACCCGGCCGCTTGAACTTTTGATGCATACAACAATCACTTTTTCATTGTGACGTCAGATATTTTGTTTTGTGACGTCAAAAATTTACGGGAACCTGTGTGATATCTAGTAATGGCGGACAAATAGCAATAAGGTGTATAAAGTTCTTCCTGTGACAAAATAGACTGATACAAATGTCTTCAAATATAAAAATGCACATTCACGGATGCGGATGTTAAACCAAATTATCAAAGATATTAGACTTATAGGTCTGTACGCCGGACGATCGTTTCGTCTATAAAAGACTCAACAGCTAGAATAAAAAAAATGAAAAGGCAAAATCATGTTTGAATTGAAGAGCACTGAGGACCCAAAAAAGTAATTCTATAATTTTTCAAGAAAACTTCATTTCGTCAGTTGAGTAATGTTTCCGGATGGTAGATGGTGAAACTTTATGAGTCATGGATATATGGTTACAGTTAATGAGACAAATATTTCTATTGATTTAAAATAAGAAGTTTACAACTATAGATCCCCTTACTAGCTTCAACAATGATCAAAACTAAGTCTGCAGCTCTAGAAGGCACCGGAAGTAAAAATCAAAAACAATTCAAACGGGAAAACTAACGGCATAAGATAGAACCGAATGAACCCCCCCAAAAAAATTTGGTATTTGTATACATCAACAAACCACAACCACTGAATAACAGGCTTCTACCTTACGACAAACACATACATATAGCGGGATTAAGGTCATTTGTTTAAGGGTCAAAATAACTGATACTGTACCAGAATAGTACTAAACTTCAATTTAGGGTTGCATACATTTATATATCATTATTATATAGGAAGACGTTTTCTATTGCCAATGAAGTCAAAACATTTACTAGGACAAGGTCTCAGATACATATACCAAAACTGTGTGTAACCTATAACTACTTCCGTGGTACATTATATCTGATCGTGGCTTCTTTGATACATTATGTTTTACCATTGCTTTCTTAGTATTTTGTTTCCTTGACTTCGTGGAATTTTACCATAGCTTTCTTAGTATCTCGTCATTTCTGCCTTACTGCAATATAATTTCGTCCTTGGAATCCATCCTATGCTTCCGACGTATTTTATAATAGTTTTATTTATATCAAACACTGCTTGCCTGAAATCTTATCATTGCTTCCGTTTCATCTTGGCATTTCCTCTTTGATATCATATTAATTCTTCTTTGTAGCGTATCATTGCTTTCTTTGCATCTTCTCCTTACTTTTTGTATCTTATCTTTCCTAAAATAATGTTGAATATCAGGGAGTTGTTAAGGTTCAGTGGCCAGCTGTTACAATAAACTGCATATAGGAAATGGTAATGAATATTCATTATAATTTAATGGAATTTTCGAATAAAACAATTACACCTGTAATACAAAAAAAATAATAATTCTACTTAAAACAAAAAAATAGAAGATCACTTTTGATAAATGAATTTAGCCCGTTTGTTTCCTCTCTGGTCACAAAATTGCATGCTCTCTTTCGAAAGGCGAATTTTGACTTTTAGTTGCAACTTCTAGGTCAATTGGACTTTGGTGGAAGGATGTCTCATTTTGGCAATCATAACAAACTTCCTTATTTTCATATTTAATTGATATACGTCTATTTTTGAATGACTATCAAATAATGGAAGTTAATTTTACCAGCTGATTATCTATCTTAATTTCCCCATATTTTGTTATTTATTTTATGTATGTCTGAATATCATGATTTTTACAATAAGAATGATGTAGTAATAAAACATTGTAGTGCTGTAAAAGCAGGCCAGTGATCAGTAAGATGATATGGATGGGAGAGATGGAAATCCATCATTTCTGTTTTCATGCCATTTTTCTCTTCTCTTTATTCTTTTTGACTATTATGTTCTATTTTGATGTTATATCATGTCATTATTCTCTATTCTTCGTCTTTGTTTTGTGTTTATTTGTGTTTATTTTTTATATTTTTGGCCTATTATTGTCTATTCTGGATATCCCAAATTCCCAGCCTTCTATAAGGCAAGTTAGACCCTGAAATACCACACAATTTGTATCCTTCGAAACAAAAACCTAGACAAACAAAAACCACGAACAGCACATGGTACAGACAGTCTGAATTTAAATGCAACGCATTTTATTCTTGCAACAAGTCAGGTTTCATGGAACTTATGTTATTTGTTCGTAGTGTATATTTCTGATGAGGTGGGTTTTGGTGGTTGATTTAATATGATGTGTATCTTGTATCTGACATTATTCTTTTTGAGCACAAAACATATTTTAACATTCTTGTGTGCAATAAGTGTGTCCGATTTAGAAAAATATATTGAAAGTTATTGTTATTACATTGTTTTGTAAAATGAAAGTTTATTTGCTTTACTTCCAGTGGCAAATTTTATATGTAGCTCAGGACAAAAATAAAGGTAAATTAATACAAAGGGTAGGTCCTGATTTGATTTGATTTTTTCGTTTTTTAACGCAACTTTTAGGCACCGTTTTTGTACTATTTTGTTGCGGTTAGTTTTTATTGGTGGAAGAAGACGGAGTGTCCGGAGAAAACCACTGACCTTCGATAGGAAGTTGACAATCCTAGACAATTAAGATTTTAGTCGAGTGCACTCGCACGAGCGTGGTTCTAACTTACAACCTCGGTGTTGACTTGCTAGTGATTACAGTAGTAACTACTTATACACTGGGCCACCGAGTCCACTGGTAGTTCCTGTAATAGTGATCTAGCAGGATGAAGGGCAGTAAATTTGAATTGTCACTGGGAAATGTGAAATTGAATAACATATTATCAAAGAATTTTTGTGAATTCAGATTTGTTTTAGATCAATCCGTTTTTTTTTTTACATGTTATGGTTGGCGTTCTTCATGTGTCTTTAGTTTAACATGTAGTTTATTACTTTTGTCAGGATTCGCATGATATAGAGAATATCATATGGCTTTTTCAATATCGCATCCGTATCAACCCGAGACACCAATATAATCCCAAGAGCTCTGCTCGAGGGATTTTATTGGTTGAGGGTTGATACGGTGTGTGATATTGAAAAAGCAATATCATATACACTTTATTATATACATATACCTCAAGTAGATGTTTTTATTTGACATGACGTCATACAGATTATAGGTTTGACATGACGTCATACAGATTATAGGTTTGACATGACGTCATACAGATTATAGGTTTGACATGACGTCATACAAATTAGGAATTTGAAAACCTTTGCAACAGTGACTACAATCGATGATGTGACGTCATACAGTTTAAAGGTGTGATAAAGCTTTGGTAACCGTGTTGATATCGATATCATCACGGGTGGCTGATACAGCAAGCTCGCCAATGATTGTATTACACATACAATTTATCTGTATTTACTACTAAGTATATAGTAAATATGAATATCACATGCATACTCGAGATGGCATCTTGTTATTGTTATTTTAATATCGCAATGCATTCATTAATAATTTATTCACTTTACGATGTACATTTTATTTAAAAAAACGGATTTAAATTTAAATTTGATCACATTTAATATCACAATTATGTAAGAATCTCAATGATGACTATTGTGTTTGTACTTTTTTCCTTTAACAGATGCACAACAATATTATAATTCATGGTATTCTATTAAGTTTCAAATTTTTCGTTTAAATTGTTTCACAAAACCAGGTTCAATCCACTATTTTCTACATTTTAAAATGCCGGTGCCAAGTCAGGAATATGACAGTTGTCCATTAGTTTAAAATGTGTTCTCATTTGATTTTGCCATTTAAATTGACTTTACGATTCAATTTTCCTTGGAGTTCAGTATTTTTGTGATTTTACTTTTTTTGTATACAACTAAGGTTTTTGAAATGAACTTATCTAATTATATATTTCTTTGACCTCTAAACAAACTATAGGTTATTTGTTATAAATAATTCAAACTACCAGGTCTATAACAAGGAAGTGTAAATACATGGAAAGATCTTTTGATACCAAGAACTTTATTGATGAACTGTCTTTTAATTTAGATTTTCAATACTTTTATTGTCTTCACGTTTATTATATACGAACTGAACAATGGCACATTATCAAAGGCTTTTGAAAAACAAAAGTTAACTTTTACGATTCGACGGTTTGAAATTTTTAAAATTGCAGTTAATTGTCTTTTTACACTCCCTTTTGTCGAAAAAACCCAAAGACCTATAACAAGGCCGAATGCCTGCGTACATTTTGTATTGTAACATGTTGATCCTAAAGATAATTTGAAAAAGAATTCTGAAAAAAATAAAACTGAAAGGTTTAAAACGAATAATCAAAGAGCACACTCATAATGCATGTACAAGAATTAAGACAACACAAAACACCACAAAATGTCTGTCATAGTTAGAGGTAAAATTATGAATCATTGAACTATAACTGAACAAACAACAAGGAATTTATCTCTTCTTAATTTTATGAAATATTACTGATTTAATTTTCAAAGTAAGGGAAGTTATGAGTATTCCCCATTATCATTGTAACTAGATTTATGTGCCAACAATATAATGCTTTAAATATGGACTTTAAACTGGAGAATTTATTTAAGACAAATTTAAGTTTTTTTTTTATATTCAGTAATAATTCAACAAGCAAAACCTAGGTGCACAACTTTTACAAAAAAAAAAATATCTGTGACATAGCCCACTTACATGAAGCGTTACGTGGAGTTTAATTAAAATATCAAATTGACAATTTAGGATATTCACCGCTTCTAAGGGGCTTTAATTGGTTTTTTTTTAATGCCGAAATAAAAGTGGTAGGGCCTTTAAAAACATTGGAGAAACGCTTGTGAACCTAACATTATCAAACACGAGTTTACGTTTGAAAAAAATACATTTGTGTTTTAGAATTTCTCGTTTGTACAACAAAGGTAGAATTTTTGTGTAAAATGTTGGTGGCCCTGAAATAGACCGTTTATAAGAGATATCTTCGGCACTAAATGGATGTCTAAAGCCTTATTGTCCCGTCTCTCGATGGGCTTCATGTAACGTTTTGTTCATTTACGCATGTGACGTCATTTTCCTGGGAGATAAACTCTTGTACAAATCAAGTAACTCAAAAGGTTATTTGCCGGAGAATAAAAGGGTTATGCACAGCTGGTGTATTTTTTTAAGGGTTATATGTCCTTCCTTGCAATTAACTGAAAATGAATTGAATTATTCCATGTCACGTGATAAAAAGTTACCCAATAGAAATGTTGGATTAAATATAAAGGTATAATAATATCATTACTTCCCTGGAATTTCATATTTGGTTCCATGCAATCTTATTATTTGTTCATTGGAATTAGATCGTTGATTCCTTCGAATCTGATTATTGATTTCTTTGAATTTTTTCATCATTGCTTGAATCCTTGAAACCTGATTTTTGCTTTTCAATCTTATCATTGATTTCTTGGAATCTGATCATTGATTACTTGGTATCTGATCATTTCTTCTTTGGTATCTTATTATTCATTCCTTTGAATGTTGTTATTGCTTCCTTGAAATCTTATCATTGCTTCTTTTCTTTGGAATCTAATCATTATTTTCCTGAAATGCTATTATTGATGACTTGGAATGTTATTATTGGTTCGTTAGAATGTTATTGTTGGTTCCTCAGGATGTTATTAATGATTCCTCGGAATGTTATTATTGGCTCCTAGGAATGTTATTATTGGCTCCTCGGAATGTTATTATTGTTCCTCAGAATGTTATTATTGGTTCCTCGGAATGTTATTATTGGTTTCTTTTAATGTTATTAATGGATCCTCGGAATGTTATTATTGTTCCTCGGAATGTTATTATTTTTTTTTCTTTTAATGTTATTTATGGATCCTCGGAATGTTATTATTGTTCCTCAGAATGTTATTATTGGTTCCTTGAAATGCTATTATTGGTTCCTGGGAATACTATCACTGCTTCCTTGGAATGTTATTATTGATTACTTGGAATGTTATTTTGGATCCTTGGAATGCAATTAATTCTTCATTGGAATGTCATAATTGGTTTACAGGAATGTCATTATTGGTTCATTTAAATATTATTATTGCTTCCTTGGAATGTTATCCTTGCTTCCTTGGAATGTTATCAATGCTTCCATTGAATGTTATCCTTGCTTCCTTGTAATTTTATAGTTGATTCCTTGGAATATTATTATATCAATATTAATATTGCTACCTTAGTACATTGTAACTACTTCCGTGGTACATTATATCTGATCGTGGCTTCTTTGATACATTATGTTTTACCATTGCTTCCTTGGTATTTTATTTTTGCTTTCTCAGTATCTTATTGTTGTTTCCTTGACTTCATATCATGGCCTCCGAGGAATTTTACCATAGCTTTCTTAGTATCTCATCATTTTTGCCTTACTTCAATATAATTTCGTCCTTGGAATCTATCCATTGCTTCCGACGTATTTTATAATAGTTTTATTTATATCAAACACTGCTTGCCTGAAATCTTATCATTGCTTCCGTTTCATCTTGGCATTTCCTCTTTGATATCTTATTATTTCTTCTTTGTAGCGTATCATTGCTTTCTTTGCATCTTCTCCTTACTTTTTGTATCTTATCTTATCTTTTTTTTATCTATCATTGCTGCTTTAGTTTCTTACCATTGCTTCTTAGGCATTTCACCAATACTTCATCTGTATCTAAATATATCTAAGGTTCCTTCTTATTGCCATCGTTATTTCTGATCATTGTTTCATTGGTATATTCGCACTGCTTAATCAGTTTTATAACATTGATTTTTGGTCTCTATAAATTGGTTCTTTAGTATATTATCATTGCATTTTTGATATCTTGTAGTCATTGCTTATTTGGTATCCAAACATAGCTTGATATCATGACAACCTTCGTTTGTATAATATAATCGATTCATCTGTATCTTGTCATTGCTTTATTCGTTTGTCATCGTTGCTTAATTGGTTTATAATTAATTATTATAAACATATCGGTACGGTGAAAGAGTTGAGATGACCATTGGTAATCTGTTTTTCGCTTTACTACCTATGTCGACCTTGTTAATTTCATTGACATGGCACGTGTACCCTTACTTTATAGAGATAGTTTTCGTAAATCACTCTACTGCTGAGAATGGAAAATACCAGTCGGTAAGATCGAAGAAAATTTCGTAAAATAGCGATATCATTGATTATTTAGTCTCTTTTCTTGTTCTTTTTGATATCTCATAAGTGCTTCTTATATATCTTGTCATCTCTTCATTCAAAATATTGCTGCTTTCTTTGTTGTATAAAATGGCTTTCTTTGTATCTTATCATGACTTTTTTGTTATCTTATCTTTGTTTTCTTTGTATCTTATTATTGCTTTCTTTGTATCTTATTATTGCATTTTTTGTATCTTATCATGGATTTTTTAAAAATCTTCTTATTTTCTTTGTATCTTATCCCATCATTGCTTTGTGTATTTTTTTACTGCTTCTGCTTTTATCTCTATCATTTCTAAGACATGTCTTTGTATAACTATTCTTTTTATTGCCTTCTTATTTGTATATTTCAAACTTTATTTAACACATAATAATTGGCTCTCTTTACTTAAGTATCTAGACGTACCATATGAACTTTATGAACACAATTTTGATTTATTTCTTATTAGTATGCAAGTCTTGTTAGATGTAGAAAGAGATATTAATATTAGGAGTTCAAAATAGTCTTTTCTATGTACGTTTATGTAAATAACAATTTGAAGAAAACAAATACATCGAACCTTTGTTTGTCAAAAAATCACAAAAGATCAATTGAGAATGGTGAAATCAATGAATAATTTGAATTGAAAGTAAATATTTTGTATTAGAATAAAGAATAACGTCCAAAATTACATGCACTATAATAAAACGTATGTAAAACAAGTTCACTGTTGTATCAGTTCAATGTGGAGACCCATTATATTTGTTGAATTTAAGTTAGAAGAATGGTTATTTTCATATGACCGAATCACACAAAAAACCACACTAAATAACAAACAATAAAGTCACAATGTTATAGTACGACAGAATATATGAAAGGTCCATTCAAAGCTAAGATGACACTGCAATCATCATTAAACATTGATAAAACGGCAGATAATTTTGAAATATGTTTGAATTCGTTTTAATTGATTTTGGGAACAAAAAAACACCTGTTGTTTGGAAGTCTATTTTTTTTCTTACAAGTACAAACATTTTATCATTGATGTTCATCAACATTTACGCTCAACAATACTTCTTCAACTTGTTTAACAGACATTTAAAAATTCTAATTGAATTTCATTTGTTCCCGTCATGATCAATAAAGATATATATATCATTTAAAAATATGAAATTACATACATTGATTTAATCAAAGCACAAAAACAGTTTAAGTGCATAAAATTGCAATGAATTCCTTTGAAAACAAACCAAATATAATCAGTTGGTCTTATTCGTTGAACAATACTTAAAACAAATTTTTGGCAGAGTATTTGGAATGTTTCACTTTGTAATTATAAGATAAGTACTAGTAAATAAAGGAATGTGTTATCACATACACCAGTCTTACAACATATTGTCAATAACTTCTTCGGTCTGAAATTTGGACAAAACATGGGAAAAAACTACTAAAGAATATAATTAGAGGTGTACAATTATTTTTGTAGTTTGTTTTAACGCGGTCAATTAGTGTTTTCTAAAGACCCTTTTAATTCGACAGTGAAAGAAAATGGGCAACAAGTCAATATGCTTGTACTTTATTACGAATTAGTCGAGAACTCACAGAATTAACAAAGGAAGTTTGTATTCTTAAATCCTAATATTGTAAAATCAATCTTCGGACTTGATAACTTTAAAATATATATATACTAATTTCCAAATCTCTATCTATCTAAAATGTTGTCTTAGTGATTTCAAAGTTTCTTATCAGCCATTGCATTTATATTCGCAATTTATAACTATGCATCTTTCATTTTCTTTTTACAAGTTGTCTTACATTCTTTTTTAAACCTGTTGCTGCAATACACCTTATCGCTAATCCCGACTGACCCGGCCGCTTGAACTTTTGATGCATACAACAATCACTTTTTCATTGTCGCTTCAGATATTTTGTTTTGTGACGTCAAAAATTTACGGGAACCTGTGTGATATCTAGTAATGGCGGACAAATAGCGATAAGGTGTATTAAGTTCTTCCTGTGACAAAATAGACTGATACAAATCTCTTCAAATATGAAAATGCACATTCACGGATGCGGATGTTAAACCAAATTATCAAAGATATTAGACTTATAGGTCTGTACGCCGGACGATCGTTTCGTCTATAAAAGACACAACAGCTTGAATAAAAAAAATAAAAAGGCAAAATCATGTTTGAAATTGAAGAGCACTGAGGACCCAAAAAAAGTAATTCTATAATTTTTCAAGAAAACGTCATTTCGTCAGTAAAGTAAGGTTTCCGGATGGTAGCTGGTGAAACTTTATGAGTCATGGATATATGGTTACAGTTAATGAGACAAATATTTCTATTGATTTAAAATAAGAATTTTACAACTATAGATCCCCTTACTAGCTTCAACAATGATCAAAACTAAGTCTGCAGCTCTAGAAGGCACTGGAAGTAAAAATCAAAAACAATTCAAACGGGAAAACTAACGGCATAAGATAGAACCGAATGAACCCCCCCAAAAATTTGGTATTTGTATACATCAACAAACCACAACCAATGAATAACAGGCTTCTACCTTACGACAAACACATACATATAGCGGGATTAAGGCCATTTGTTTAAGGGTCAAAATAACTGATACTGTACCAGAATAGTACTAAACTTCAATTTAGGGTTGCATACATATATATATCATTATTATATAGGAAGACGTTTTCTATTGCTAATGAAGTCAAAACATTTACTAGGACAAAGTCTCAGATACATATACCAAAACTATTACAAAAATCGAATTACTTATAAATAACTTAAGGGGTGTATAAAACAATTATATACTCAAAAGATTATATAGACATGAAACTGTGTATTTTTTTTAATTATACTTCACCCAGAAATGTTAGAAATTACAAAAAGAAAAAAATTAAAAAAGGTATAACGAGGAAAAAAGAAGACATAATGTTTGATCAAAAATTTTGGTTTTAACTTTCAATTTATGAAGCGACACAGCAAATTAAAACTAGCCGGTGCAGTACTTAGTGATTGGAATTTTTACTTTTCAACACATTCAACTTATCAATTGGAATATTTGTTTCTTTATTGACAGTGTTTCCTCGGCATTTACATATCAGAACATAGTTATTTAAAAAACAAAATAAGTATAAGTCAACAGTCATGACATATGACTTATTTAAAGGGTAAATGAAATCATTACAGTAAAGGTAATTTGGCTTGTTATCAAAATAAATATTTATATATTCTCTTGCAAACGAGTTTGGAAATTCCCGAGCATGGACCCGGAAGTGTTTGTGCATTGTCAATGTGACCCAAATGCCTCGAAACGATTTCATATTTTAGAACTTGATACTGCATTATACTAAACATGCTAAAATAAACAAACAAAAAACGCGAAGGTTTTTATTGTAGAGTTTAATCCGAATTTCATTTAGTTCCAAAAACTTTAGTAAAAAAATCCAGTGGACAGATCATGAACGTTTTTTCTTTTTTTTTAATGATTACCGGTGTTTATACATGTAGTTACAATAAGGAATTCAACTATCCCTAAATAGATCTTCCACGTACTTTTTTACGACTTTTTTCATCTATATCTGTAACCAGTGCTATAATATGATAAGATTATGATACGGGCCTATTTCTTTTATTTCTTTCGTCCTTTCTTTATTTACATATCTATGCAACATTTTTTCTCTTTTCGTGTATTTCCTGGTTTATATGCATTCCTCAATTTTTTTTTATTTGATACCAGTATGCAATTGCCAGACCTATGTAAGTCAGATACTCATTGCTTTGATTTTGGAAACATCTAATAATTATCTGAGGAGTCTCAATAAAACGTTCCGGAACTTTTTGTTTTGAATTCTACAACGCATTTTAAATCACATTATGTCCACAAAAGGTTAAAAAATGTCTTTTCACATTGTAAATTTGCTAAGAATCTGTGTAATATCTCTTTAAAATTTGTAAAATGGAAAAAAGGCACAATTATTATTGAAATTAAAAGATCATTGAGCTTGAACAACTCAATAAAATTAAGAATGGTAATGGGGAATGTGTCAAAAAGACAACAACCCAAACATAGAGCAAACAACCCGACCATAGAGCAGACAACAGCCGAAGGTCACAAATGGGTCTTCAATGCAGCGATAAACTCCCGCACCCGGAGGCATCCTTCAGCTGGCTCCTAAACAAATATGTATACTAGTTCAGTGATAATGGACGTCATACTTAACTCCGAATTATACACAAGAAACTAAAATTAAACAACAAAGACTAAAAAAGGCCAGTGGCTCGTGACATGGGACAGATGCAAAAATGCGGCGGGGTTAAATGTGTTTTTTGAGATCTTAACCTTTCCCTATACCTCTAACCAATGTAGAAAATCAAACACACAACAATACGCATAGAAAACTCAGTTTAAGAGAAGTTCAAGTCCGATTTCAGAATAGGAAACAAAAGAAAACAAACAAAATGATAATAATACATAAATAACAACAGACTACTAGCAGTTACTGACATGACAGCTTCAGACATGAATTTAACTGATTGAAAGATTATGTCTTCATTATATGAATATCAGGCACAATTAATGTTTGTATGTATGTGCATGGAACAAAAAAAATGAGATATGTCTAAACTGAAGGACCCGGTTATGCTTTGTTTTGAACCTACGGTCTGATATTATTAAAAGAAATTCAATGTTTATTGATATTTTTGTAAAACAGAACATGTGGTGTTAAAATTCATTTCAGACAGGAACTTTTCGAAATAGGGTGTACCTATTTTGAATAGGTATACATATATCTTATTGCACTTATCTTATTTATAGAATGCACATTAAATCTTTTATATCATCATAATATTTATGTACTATAATTTATATCATGTAATGATATAAAAAAAAGAAAATGTGGAATGATTGTGTCTCGTTTATTTATTCATTTATTCACTGACTATATTACAAATTTAAATGATAAAGATAACATAACATATAACTCTTAACCTAAGATCCTACATTCAAATAAATAAACTAGGATTCTTTTTAAACCAGTCTATGAAACCGAGAACAGGGAACTCTTGAATTATTTACATTTGTGACTCGCCATGACATTTGCAGGCTTATGGAGGTAGAACGTCATTGTAAGACAAATTATAAACATGATAAATATCGTGATTCAATGAAATACGTATTTGAGAAGAAGAGATAAAAACTTTCCTTGGCTTCTTTTTTGCCCACGCCGAACTATACATCATATATAAGTTTTGAAGAAGTTTTACTATATCGTCTGAGGAAAAGAATATTTGAATCTACATTTTAAATTGATACAAAAAAAAAATCAAATTTCTGCTCTATAGATTTCTGTTCATAAATGAAGTCTGAAATATATACATAATAAATGCACCGTATCAAATGCGTATAAGAGAACACCTACTTATAAACTGTTACGCGTATACTTTGTATAGAGACATACATAATAAATCTAATTTAAAAAGGAATTCTTAAAGCTTACTAAGATTTATTTCCCCGAGGGTATCACAAGCCCAGTAGTCAGCACTTGTTGCGCTGACATGAATTGTCATTGATATTGTTATATTTATAAATTTACTGTTTACAAATTTTGGAATTTTTTGAAATACTAAGGCTTTTCTACCTCAGGCATAGATTACCTTAGCTGTATTTGGCAAAACTTTTAGGAATTTTTGTTCTCCATGCTCGTCAACTTCGTACTTTATTTGGCCTTTTTAACTTTTTTGGATTCGAGCGTCACTGATGAGTCTTTTGTAGACGAAACGCGCGTCTGGCGTATATACTAAATTTAATCCTGGTATCTATGGTGAGTTTATTTGACATATTTTAAACTTACTTCATTTCAACATGTTTGAATTACATGTTCTAAAATAGAGCTACAAACAAAAAAATGCTCTGCTGTAAAGATTTACTTTCATAAATGAAGTCTAAAATATATCCATAATAAATGCACCGTATCAAATACATATTTTAGAACACCTACTTATAAACTGTTACGCGTCGCATACTATGTTTAGAGACATGCATAATAAATCTAAACTAAAATAAAGGAATTCTTAAAGCTTACTTAGATTTATTTCCCCGAGGGTATCACAAGCCCATTAGTCAGCACTTTTTGTGCTGACATGAACTGTCATTGATATTGTTATATTTATAAATTTACTGTTTACAAATTTTTGAATTTTTTGAAATAGTAAGGCTTTTCTACCTCAGGCATAGATTACCTTAGCTGTATTTGGCAAAACTTTTAGGAATTTTTGTTCTCAATGCTCGTCAACTTCGTACTTTATTTGGCCTTTTTAACTTTTTTGGATTCGAGCGTCACTGATGAGTCTTTTGTAGACGAAACGCGCGTCTGGCGTATATACTAAATTTAATCCTGGTATCTTTGATGAGTTTATTTGGCATATTTTAAACTATAACTTCATTTCAACAAGTTTAAATTACATGTTCTAAAATAGAGCTAAGAATTGTTTGCATTGTAGTAAATTTAAGTCTTTGAAATTTTATTCAAATACGCTATTGAACATCACTAAGAGCTAATAAATACAATAATTTTGTGTTTTATAAATCAGTGCCTTCATGAATAAAAGTCGTCATAGAATAGTCTCATTTTCATTACGGTATTCGAAATGACTCGTTTCATTGCTATTACAACAAATATGTCAAAATAACATGACAGAGAGTTTTGTTTCGGAATATTCTAGATAAATATACAAAAAGCAAATTTTAGACAATTTCCTAAGTCTGGAAATGGCTAGTCACATATAGTTTTTCTCACAATGACGTTCTACCTCCATCAGCCTGGATATGTCGTGGCTGGTCACATTTATCCTGTTTATTTAATGATCTTGCTGATATTGTTAATTTTATTTAGTTATTTTGTGTCACATGCTTTTAATTTATAGATTTCAATTGAATTGTAGGGCACTAGTATCATACACTATCAGATTATAATGTCATATTTTTCACGATTTATACTTAAAAATACTTTTTTAAGGATAAAATCAGCAAATTGTTTTCCATAGCTTCGCTCAGCTCATGGATCCTCCCTTTATGTTGACTATCATAAACCTGCCCAACGTCACTAAAATGTGAAATATTTGTCAATGTAATTCATATAATCATAACACAATGTACAGATAAAAAATCCGTTTATTGATAAAATTATTAATAGAATAATCAGTTTTGCATTTTCTAAATGGCCTGAGACTATTTTAATATTTATTATAGTGCGATAGTAACAAATGGAGAGGTAAACACATTTTAACGCAGGATTATTGTGATTCTTTGCGCTGCATGAAAATTCATGCATAGCCCTTTGTCTTATTCTCTTGTTTTATATTGAACATCTAAGTGTTTAAGATGTTTTTCCCTGGAGATAGGAAAAATTAAACTCCATATATATAGTGGAATATTTATTGGGATAACTATCCTGTTGTTGAAGACGATCACATATTAAATGAATGTCCTGTAATTTGCATGGCCGTATGAATACGTCATCCAAGTTTGAACACTTAAATTCACATAACTCATATTTAAAACAATTATACGAGCTTTAACCTAAAATTGTGTTACAACCTTTATTGCTATGTTTTTATACAAAGTCAAATGAAATCCAATACTATCATTACTAACCATAACGGAATGTATTGATAGATTTTACGAATGTCATTCCATGATTTACAAGATAACCAGATAACGCATCTAATCCAATACTGTTGAATAATATTAAAAAAGTAAAATCACAGAAGTACCAAACTCTGGGAAAATTCAAAACGGAAAGTCCCAAGTCAAATGGCAAAATCAAAAACTCAAACGCATCATGCGAATGAATAAAAACTGTCATATTCCTGACTAGGTACAGGCATTTCCTTATGTAGAAAATGGGGGAATGAACCTGTTTTTATAGCTAGCTAAACCTGTCACTTGTTTGACAGTCGCAACAGTAGTAAAAATAGAAAAGATTACTACAAGTGTTATATGAATGCAATTGTATTTCATATTGCGCCATAGAACAAAACAAAATAACGCAGTAACGTTTTTATGAACCAGGAACAACGAGCGAGTTTCAACATGCACCCTGCACAGGATTTGTCACGTTCCAGTTTTTTCCATGCAACCTGCTTTGTGACAATAGGAAGCCCCTTTTAGTTTAAAATGAGCATACTGACGACTGCTCTAGGAATATGAAAATAACCGACGACTGCTAGGATACATGAAATATAAACAAGACGGATGACTCAAACAGGGATATACAATAACATTGAGAATGGAAATGGGAATTGAGAATGGACAATGTTCATTAACCAAAGAGCGATCAAACATTGTCGTCTAGCTTTGTTCATTCGTCATATTTTTCTGGCTAATATTATCCGTAGACTTCTTTACTTTGTTTTGCCTACATTATACCTTTATATTTTCATATTGAATATAATTGCCTTATACAAAAATAATGTAGTTTCACCAGACGATGTATAATTTTAGAAGTTTAGAATTCTAATTATTGATATGTAATCTTTAGATGCCTGTGTATTGGACAGCAATATACATGCATTGAAAGGTGTTGTGATGTATAAATAATTGGTACATAGAGATGAATTAATGTGTTTATTTGACGATAAAAGATATGATGACCAGACTAAACATGAAAAGGTCTTTAACACTGAACAGACACATTTTCCGGGATACATTCTTCTTGAAATTTTTCACAAAAATAGCTAAAATCTGATTGGCTGAGTTTTTCTATGTAAAACTCCTGCATTTCTCTACGGTTATTTGAACAATTAGAATATGTTGGACCAATATTATATCCTGTGGTTGACTGTAAATTTGTTACCATCACTGAAATAAAACATTAAAAAAAATTAAATGTTTATTATCTCCAGCATTTGATAAAATGACATCTTTTGAATAAAATCAGATAAAACGAATTAAGGTAGATTAGTTCAGAATGTATTTTATCATTTGAAATGTTTTCTCGACCAAACATTTCATATACAATTTACTACAACTACATGCTAATATTGGAACCTTTTTCTCAAACTGACACTTGTTGGATAAAGAAATAGGAATTGATACGACTACCAATGACCAAATGTCTTGAGCGTCACTGATGAGTCTTATGTAGACGAAACGCGCGTCTGGCGTACTAAATGATAATCCTGGTACTTTGATAACTTTTACCAGAGATCAAATGACATAGAAGAGAACAAGAATATGTTACTGTACAACCTTCATTAATATGTAAAACACAAAACGCATAGCTAAATATAAAATAACGCAACATTACAAGTTTTGAACAATTCAAACGAGAAAACAAACTAAGGGATTTATGTACAATAATACGACTTACGATTACAATAGTATTTTGTCATGTGATCAAAGACTTTTCGTTTTGAAGTTTCCTTTGAGTTCGGTAGTTTTATTACTTTCCTTTTAACATGTATTTGTCAATATATGAATATTAAAAACACGCATTCCGGAAACGATGCATATTCCTTCTAGCGTGTAAGTTGATTTTCGAGTATATTTTCGAACAGCGATATACTACGTTGCCTTTATTTATGGATTATTCATCCAATTCACAGGTATTAATCTTTAGTTGTATTACTCAATTGTGTTTATAACGGAAATTAACAAGAATTTACACAAGAAATATTTTCCACTTGACACATCAAACAAACGATTAATGGAAAAAGCATTTACCAAATAAGAGGTAAATATTTTTTAATATCAAATTTATAAATTAAATATATGATAGATTATAAATCGTTACATTATAATATTTTACCTGAACAATCGGGAATCGTATTTGTAGGAGTCCACGACCCAGAAGCTCCACAAACATAAAAATCATCTATTATAATACCACGGGGCACTGTGTAAGACTCTTTACAGAAAAATGTACAAAACTGACCGTAATCAGTCTTCCAGTTGTTACAAATTAAAGCCCCGTTTGCTGGAACACTCATAGGATCACAAGGTTTTGCTGTTTTGAATAAAGGAATACACAATGATCTTAAATGGTGAAAAGAAAATTGTATGCAATATCTTCATATGCATGGAAGAAACAAATATGCGATCGTTCATTAAATGAAGAAATTATGGTTCAAGGCATTTGAATGTATATTTAAAAATAAAACATGATAGTTCTGCAGATATTTGAAAAGATAAGGATTGCAAAACGGATGGCGGAACCACATGAAAGTATTTAGTTTGTAACCTAAATCGTTTGTAGAGTGACTCTTTTTGTTCTTGACTAACAACGTCTTCAAATATAATTTAATTTAGCACTGAATACAAAGCTGTAAAAATAAGTAAAAAAAATGAGTAAAACCTTTCTATGGGAAAACTTACGCCTTAACCTGACACCGAACAAGCAGTCTGTACTTAAACCGTTCGATGGTTTTACTGCTGAATAACTAACATTAAAATCTCCCCACGGAAATGTAAACTCATTGTTAAGGTAGTTAGCTGTAACATCAATCCGAAAATCATGAGGATCTGTAAAAGTGGGTATCTGCCATTCAACCAGATCAGTGAGTTTTGATGTAGTTATGTATTTGTCGCTAGAACAATTTGTCATCACCGGTGGCTGTATATCTGGAAACAGTTTTAATAAAACATGTAGAGATCTCAATCAAATTATTAGTTTCCGAACAAATTATTAGAGTTTTATCACTAAACAAAAGGTATTTATTCAGAACCTAGGTTAAAATATTGAAATAGTGAGATAACATGAATACATAACTACAAGGAAAACTAAAAAAACTAAATGTCTTTTATCAAAAGGCAAACTTAAAAGCTCACGTACATCAAGCGAATAGAAAACAAATGTCACAATATATAATAAAAAAATAATAGCTAAAAAGACACATATTAATAAATCTTTTTATTAGATATTTTACTGTTGTTGTCTCTTTGACACTTTCCAAATTTTCATTCTCAAATCTAATTTCTGTGTATATTTAGCTAACATTTTTATTGTGTATTATACTTTTACTACATATTGGAAAGATGGTGCTCATGTGCACGTAAGACGATTTCAGTCCCACCGCATCTGTTTAAAGTTAGTCTATCTGTTACATTCTTTCTATGTTGTGATGTTATGCTATTGTTTCAGAAAAAGGGAGAAGGTTTGGTACCATTAAACTGTTTAATCCCGCTGCAAATGTTTGCACCTGTCCTAAGTCAGGAATCTGGTGTACAGTTTGTACGTTTGTTTATGTAATTTATACGTGATTCTCGTTTCTCGTTTTTTTATATAGATTAGACCGTTGGTTTTCCCGTTTGAATGGTTTTACACTAGTAATTTTGGGGCCCTTTATAGCTTGTTGTTCGGTGTGAGCCAAGGCTCCATGATGAAGGCCGTACACTGACCTATAATGGTTTACTTTTTTTTTTTAAATTGTTATTTGGATGGAGAGTTGTCTCATTGGCACTCATACCACATCTTCATATATCTATTTGTTTGTTGTTGTTTGTATTTCTTAGTGCTGGAGAAGTTAAATGTCAATGGCTGGTGTACTCTGTTGTTCGTTACTTATATCATTTGATCCAATTAATACATCACATTGACAAGCTATTTTTAAACAGGGAAAAGAAGTTAAAACAGTTTAAAAATATTCATACCAACGTCACAGTTTTTACCAGACCAACCATTAGAACATGTACATTGATAATCATCCGGTATGTTTGTACAAATTCCTCCATTCTTACATGGACCACTTGAACAGGAGTTATAATCTGAAATGAAAAGCATAATTACAAAATGTGCATTTTTTATTACTTGAATGGTCATTACATTACATTAAATATAGGTATATCGTTCAGTGTTTAGATATGAGATGATTTGGTATGAGTGACAAAGAACATTTTTGAACAATTTAGAAATTTTCGGTTCAGTAATTGTTACACACACATATATATATATATTTTGTCATGCATCCGATTTCACCTAGATAGATGCACACGCCCGATGAAGCTAATTTGTTTAGCGAAATATTGCGTGAATAATATATAAAATATAACAACTAATTTTATAACACTCATTAGTGTGTTAAAGTTACATTCTTAGACACTTATATAATTTAATTTAGTAACTGCATCAGTTTATTTACAAACTGATCCACACCTAGATAGATTGAATGTTGATTGTTGCTATTTTTAGACACTATATATATATATATATATATATATATATATATATATATATATATATATATATATATATATATATATATATATATATGTATGTATATTAAGGATTTATGTGACCTTCTGCTTTTTTTTTTAATTTTGTACCTTAAGGTTTACTATTTCATTCTAAATCATATTTCAATAAGTTGGTATTTTGAGCAATATTAAATAATGATTATCATACAATTTCTCTAATTCTTACTCGATTTACCCCTTTCCCGATCGGTTGATTATTTGTATTTTTCTAATTCTTCGTCAATTTATCCCTTCTGTACCCATTGTATAAAATATGATTAACGTGTGATTCGTTTGATCTCAGCTCCTCATTGGTTAACATCCTATTATGACATCGAATTTTCTTGCTATCATCTGAATTCCTTTTGTGACGGCATGAAAAGAGGCGACCATGCCTAATGACGTCACATAGAAAACCCCAATCGTTTTGCAGATCATTCGAAAAGAAGGAAAAAGTTTGCCTGTATATTGTTTGAAATCATTAGAGAAACAGATTCCACCACTAAATATCGTGTAATACGATATTTATCGAGTTATATTTTAAATTTATAAAACGCTGGGCGAGCCTCGCGTTTTAAATTTGAAAATTTAACTGCCTCGAATGGATAAATATCGTATTAAACTCGATGCAGTGGTAGAAACTATATCTAATCAACGTGTTGTTTGTTTGATCTCAGTTATACATGTACATTGGTCAAATTCGATTATGACGTCAAATTTTCTTGCTTTCCTCTGAAATTCCACTGTGACGTAACAAAAAAGGCAACCATGCCTGATGACGTAACATAGAAAGAGCATATCGTCTAAAAATCATTAGAGAAACGGATTCCACCACCAAATCTCGTGAAAAACAATATTTATCCCCTATCGACAGTTAAACTATATATAATTATAACGGTAGGCGAGCCTCGCGTTTTAAATTTGACAATTTAACTGTCTTGAGTAGAAAAAAAATCATATCACTCTCAATAAGAGTTGTGGAATATATAAATATTGACGAATAAAATGTAAATTTGAAAAAAAATGACCAATTCGATTTTATATCAAACATGCTACGACATTCGTTATCAGAACACAATTTTCTTTTACTAGATGCTTGTTATTCTGTAAAATTCATTTAAAACGTATTGAAAGTATCACATCAGCTTGTGTTGAAGGAACATGCATATCCTTCATTAGATCCCTGGTTGAAAACCCTGGTAAGTTTAATAATTATATATATATAAATAACAGAAGACATATTTTATGTAATAACTGATATCTTATAAACCTTGTACCTTTGATAACTTATTGCAACATTTCAAAAAATATTGCTTTTATCGTCTAATTGTTTTAGTTGGTGACGGGTAATGAAGCTGTTCGAATGACGATTGACCATATAACAGACCCAAACAAAAGAAAGAAAATCCTAGTAAGTTGGCTTAAATATGACTTTATTTACGTTGATGGGTTATTGTATCATTTTATATAAAATACCATATCATGCAATTGCTATCTTTAGGAACAATTAATCTGCAGCGCCTTAATTTGTTAACATTTCCTTTCTTTACACTGCACATGACGTTTTTCATATTTCGTATCAATTTGTTGCTACAATAAATGACTTACATGGAATTATAACTAGTTTATAACAAAGCTAAAACGATGACTTGATGTTTTAGTTGATAAAATTAAATTTACTCACATGCACATCTTGGTTTTGTTCCACTCCATATTGCGTTCAGTTCACATTTTCTACTAGAAGATCCGTCCACCAACAGATATCCAGTCTGACAGGTGTAAGTTACAGTACTACCATACGTGAAGGTACCTTTGTTTAATATACCATTTGTTAGAGATCCAGGATTTCCGCAGTTTACCTCTACAACGATGTACAATAAGTACGTTTAATTTTCTTTAAACAAAAAATTAAGGAGATGAGGTATGAATGCAAATGAGACAACTATCCAAATAAAGTTGAAGTAAGCAAGTATAGGCAATCTTCAACAATGAGAAAAAAACATACAGTATAGTAATTAGTTAGGATATTTTCTTACTTTCAAATTTCACTTAATATGGTGAAAATATTGTATCACCTGATTAATTTATGTATGTCAATCGATTGAGTGAGACAGGGACTATCTAAATGGTTGATTTCATATTTGTTGTTAGACGGCAACCAGTAGTGTAATGCTTTTTAAGGATACATTTACACGGATTAATTCAGTTCCCTTTATACAAATGTTTGACAATGACATTTAGTTTTAACAATTTACCTTTGAACCGGATTTTGATCAATCTGATAATTATTCTAATCATGTGTAGTTTTATTTCTAAGAAAACCATGTTCATTATACTGGAGACTATTTCAATGTGGATGTTTTTTTTTTTAGACAACTATCATATTGATATAGCTCTGCTTTAAAATTATAATGTGCCGCCATGTTTGATGCTGCTATATCTGCATATGCATGCAACCATGATTTTTATTTTTCAACATTTGGTAGATAATTGCATATATTTAACTTGTATAGAATTTAATCAAACTTACGAAGTCCACAACATGCTCCATAGAATCCTGTTACACAACTACATGAAATGCTATTTGATGTTCCTCCATTATGACAAAATGCATTACAATTTGAGTAGTCCCATCCCATATCGTTGGTAGCGCATGTGTTGAATTCGAAGACACATCCGGGCATGCTGGTATACAGCCATACTCTTCTTGATCGTTTACGTTCACCGTTGCATTCGCTGTCACATTCTCCCCATGCTTCCCACTCCTCCCATCTACATCCACATTGATCCCACTGTGAGGAGATTCCACATTCTGTAGAACCAAGTAACGAAAGGAACAAAAGCAAAAGCCATGGAATGGATCTCTAAAGGAAAATAATAATCACACCTAGAAAAATCTTAGTATCAATATCCTCTGTTTTAGTCGCATTCTTTAAAAACAAACAAAAAGGCAACAGTAGTCTACCGCTGTTCGAAACTCATAGAGAGAAAAAAATCAAATCTGGGTTACAAACTAAAACTGAGGGAA
The DNA here is from genome assembly GCA_037788925.1 of Mytilus galloprovincialis. Classification (NCBI taxonomy): domain Eukaryota; kingdom Metazoa; phylum Mollusca; class Bivalvia; order Mytilida; family Mytilidae; genus Mytilus; species Mytilus galloprovincialis. Next base: position 49,319,163 of record CM075337.1, on the reverse strand, counting down.
ACGCATCAAATATAAGAGGAGAACAACGAAACAACCGGAACACAACATTAAAATGTAACACACAAAGAAACGAACTATAATACAACAATGGCAATTTTCCTGACTTACCACAAAATGCCATGTGATCAATGGGACTTAAATCAAATATATCATAATCGATTATTTTCTTTATTTTGAGAATCCAAAATGTTAAATATGAATCAAAAGAAAAATCATAATTTGATGTTTTTTCTGTTTGAAAACCTGCAACTATCCTAACATTTATACATGGTTTCTCTTTCTGATTCATAACACATCTTGATTTTCATATAATTAAAATGCATTTTTCTATATTTCTTACAACACTCCAATGTCTTAAAATATTTATAAGTAAAATAGTTACTTACCATTATCCGATCCAGAATACACATATAACAAACCAACGGTGTATTTCAATATTTTAAATACTAGTACAGTACACTCCTACTTGCATATATTCTATATTAAATAATTTCGATACGCATGCGTAACATAACTTCCTTATTTGAGAAATCTATCAATATATTCAGTCCGTCTTGTGGTGTTTAATGGTAAGGTTATTTTAAAAATATTATCTGTTTAGAACGTTATTATTATAGTATCGATAATTTGAAAGTAATACATTGCTATTAAAAAACATGTATAAACTAAAGTAGTATATATTAAAGTATTTACGCAGTTCCTTGTTCTTTTCAATGGATAGCAGCAAAAAGTGACAATACAACTTTCGCAATAATGGAAATACTATTGCTTGACGTTTGTATTTCAACCTTTTTTAATGTAAATTCAGAATCATAATATTTTATATATTATCATTGCCTATATCTGATAAGTGCTTTTAATGCTTCCACAAAATTTTCAAGTTCTCTGTGGTTTATCCGAAGTACCTATCGGAAGTCACTGGTATAAATTTTCTACTGAAAAGAGGGTTTATCACAAAGTTCGTCACTTTCTATGTAATTTTCAAAAAAAAATATATAGGAAGGAAGAAGATTAAACCTCCGAAACCCTCCGCTGGATCTGCCAAATAGTTTATATATATTTATTTTAATTTCAGGACAATTCACAATAACTATATTATACGATTCATTGTACAACAGTATGATGACGTCCGATCTTGTAGTTGCTGTAATTTCCCTATTTATCGTAAATGTCTTAGGAGAAAACGAGAATCAGGTAAGTAATTTCCGAAATTGATTTTATAACTCAAAGGGTATATGAATGTTTCACAATCTGAAACAATGTCATTTGGATAACAATACAATTTAAACGACATAATTTGAATACGACCTTTTGTATTTTATTGAAATATTTTTAACTTCTAAATACTTTTTTTCTAATGTATTACTACACACATATAGTTGACAAATATTTTATTATTTCATGTACATACAATATAATTGAATAAAATGTGTACTTTGGATAATGAAAAAAAAAAACAAGATCAATTGGTCCTGTTTTGAAATATTTCGTTGAAATGAATTGTAATGTTTCCTATTGTATTGTACATAAGCTTCAACTCCACCAAAAAGTTATGCCCTTACTCAATCTAATTGTGATGGAATAAATAAAACAAAATTACAAACAACAACATTTCTATACTATTTAATGAAATCAGGTTTAATCACGAACAAACATACAGACGAATTGAGTGTATTAAAGACAGCTACACATTTGTTACATCTGCAAAACTAATGATTGAAAAGTAAACATTACTAGTACCTGAAATAATAGCCTGCAGCACCACTACATATTTTTCATGATATCTAAAAATACCTACATACAATATCTATAATTTTTTTCCATCTTACACAAATTAAAAATATATCGTATATGCCTTGACAGAACATTTTCATGTGTATATTTGATAATATTGTCTCTTGCTCTGCCGTGAAAGAAAGTTTTCACGTGTATTTTTATAGTTTCCTGTATTTTCCTTGACAAAACATTTTCATATATATATATTAATATTTATATTAATATTTATACATATTATAGTGTTCCGTAATTGCTTTGAAGGAACATGTTGATGTGTATTTTTATAGTGTCCAGTATTTAACTTGACATTTTTTTATATCCATGCTTAAATTTCCTGTATGTGCCGTGACTGAACATTTTTAGTTTCCGTTAACTGTCTTTACCGAAAATTTACATGGGTATGTTTTGATAGTGTCTGTTAGCCTTTACATGAAATTTTCATGTGTATGTTGATATAAGGTTCATTAATCGCAATTACATAAAAACATGTTATGTTTACATTGAATGCTTTATAATAGTGTCTTTGTCTGCCTTGAAAGAACATTGACATGTATTTTTATAGTGTCTAGTATATTTTTATAGCATCTCGTATCTGTCTTGATGGAACAGTGACCCGTATACTAGTATTCTTTTTTTCATGTTTATAGTGTGTAGTATCTGCCTTGACAGAACCTTGCCATTTGTATGTTTAAAGCGTCTCGTATCTGCCTTGTCAGAACATTTTTGTGGGTATGTTTATAAAGTCTCGTGTTTAATTGACAGAACAAATTTACATGTTTATGTTTACAGTGTACTGTATCTGCATTGGCAAAAAATTTTCATGTTCGACACACTTATCCTGATGTAAAAGATTTCATTCCTCATGGAACCACATTGACAGTTAAATGTAAATCTACGAGAAAATTTTCCTGGGCGTTTTGTCAGAGTGGTCAATGGACAGTAGAAGATAATGGCTGTAAGCATACATTATATATTTACGACTACAGACCGATATACAAAAATTAATGGCTGGTAATTCTCGTCAAAACTATGTTTTAATTAAATTCTTTTTTTCAAAAACAAATTACACGCTGTGATTTAATTTTTTTTTAACATACTGATGTTTCGAAATTACACACTGAGATTTTCTATATAATCAAACAAAAAATAAAATGACACACACAGATCAAATAAATTGAAAAACATAGTGAGAATTGTTAATCATTTTAATGATACACTGAGATTCCAAAATATTCACTTAGTTTAATATGCATATTACTTATGAATATTTACATAGATTGATATTTTGGTCTCCGGAACTCTCGTCATCTTAAATTAATGAAATGCTGATTTCACATTACTTTTGTCTTCGATGGAGAAAGCAGAATTCTATTCATAGAAAGAAGAATTACCATGAGCTACCATCACGTTTTGCAAACGGATGACTTAATCTTAAAAGTGAGAACTTTGAATACCTTTAAAAATGTACATGTCAAGTACCATTAATTCCTGAAATGGTAGCTGATAAAGATGAATTAAAAATGTATTTTCTGACCTAAAATTTATGAATAGCCAATATGATATGCATTCAGCTTTTATTAATCTATGAATCATTATTTATTCATCATTAGGTTTTTCAAAGATTACCAAAGAGATAGCAAAACCATTAAAAAGAAAAAAACGATTTTTTTTCCGAATTTTTGTCGCAATTGTTGCCAATGTTGTTTGTGGTATATTCAGTTGCAGTAGACCAAAATCAAGTAAGATAATTTTTCTTTATTAGGTTCTTGTAGCTTCAAAAAGATTTTGAAAAGTTAACTGAAATCGATTTAATATTGATATACAGAACTGTAAAATGTAGAATGTAGTAAACATCAAAATACGTTTGTGGAGTTGAAATTCGATGATGAAATTTCTGAATTTTAAAGATGCCTGTGGTTATTGACCAATTAATATCTGAGTATGATAGTTTCACACCGTTTTTAGAATTTAAAGATAAATTAAGAAATATGATGATACTTGCGCAATATTCATGATTCCCACATGGAGAATAAATAACATAGAAAGTAGGAACTAAAGTTCACAAGACGGATTTACACAACGAGAAAAACCCATACCGCATAAAAGGCCAAACAAGGTGACGAAATTATAAATGTAAATCAGTTCAAACGAATTATCAAACGGTCTGATTTATATATTTTACATGATAATTAACGATATACCAATTATGATATACAGAAACATACGATAACCACTTAACTACAGGCTCCCGACTTAAGATATACACATACATAATGTGGGAGGGTTAAACATGTTAGCTGGAGCCAAATCCTCCCCTAACTGTGATAATGGTGACAGTACGACATAAGAACAAACTTTAGAATATTTTCTGTTATTTTACAGGAGATACAACTATACCGCAGATAAGTGGTTGCCCATCTGATAGAACTGTAACAGCAATTCCATTTCAGCACCATGCCTTTGCTGATTGGACCCCTCCTACAGCATGGGATAATAGAGACGGACAAATCAGGTACTTAAACAAACTAGACGAACTCAGAACTGTTTACCTTGGAATGTTTAATAAAATAATGCAGTGCCCTCATACGGTCAGTACCTCCAGTGTAAATGGCGTGATCGTAGCAAGCGGTATATAACAAATGGATTATTTGGGTGAGAACAGTTAAGGAAATGAACATCATGTTTTCTTTGCAATCATGATTACTTGTCAAAATATTACTTTTATAAACATTTGATCATATATACTTTTGCACTGGTCATTTCATCTCACATTAATTTGATATTTGATAAATTCTCATTTGATGTTTTAAAATGAAATTTTTATTTATTTAATTGTACAACAATATCCTCCTACCCACGAAATGTAGGTGTCAATCTAAATTACAATGTGTAAGCAAACAACCAAAATTTGCAAGCAAGCCGTTTTAAACTTTTGTTCAGCTTGGAATATCATGATATATCTAACAACAATTTTTCAGTGAACTTTTTTTAGTTGTAAAAAGATGTAATTTTTTAGTTCAATCATGAATACGAACGATGCAATTTTCAAAGAATGAAAATTAAATGCATTTGTGTTTTTTGTTGTTTTTCAAACCTAACCTAATAGACGTCCCACAGATAAGTTAACTAATTAAACAATGAAAATATGAAAAAAGACAAAACTGCATTTTCTGTAATTCACAGCGTCCATATAAATGGTCCCTACTTTCCTGGTGGTCCATTCTTCGAACGAGATGGTAGACCAACGACAGTTGATTATTATGCCCGAGATCAAGCAGGAAATATGGCAACATGCAACTTTAACATTTATGTAAAAGGTGAACAATAGTATATGTTATAGACTAAAACGGCCAAAATAAATTGAGCATAAAAACTCATTCAAAGTTTGAATCCACCAAAATAAAAAAAGAAGAAGAAAAAAAAACGACAGAGAAGAAAAGAAAGATAATGTATTTCATAGTATTGAATTCATATATAGTTATCTTACCTCATATACGTTTATAGAAATATAATTGGTTAAACGCAACCGTGTTGAGACAGTGTATACATTATATGGGATTAGTAGCTGTGGTTTATTTCAAGTATACAGTTAGAAGTGGTGTTATGTCCTTAGTATGAATAACACAGTTTTAAGAGGCATAATCTAAAAGGTTTCAACAGACAAAGGAATTGATGATGAAACATTGAAATAAATTCAAGAACACATGTAAAGCTAAAAACGTTTTATTGTTTGCTTTTGTTTATGTACATGTGATCTTCATATGTTTGAAGACCCATTGGTTGACTTCGGCTGTGGTCTGCTCTGTGGTCGGGTTGTTGTCTCTTTGACACATTCCTCATTTCCATTCTCAATTTCATTTTAGTATTTAACAATTGACTTTTCTCAAACTTTTTTCAGAAAGAGTAAATCAAAAAGCCAAACTTTATTTCTTAAAATACCAACGTATTAGAGTTGTGTTGAGAAATGATATATTATACTTTAAAAAATAAAAATCTCGGCATTCCTATAGGAGCAAACTGTACTACTTTATTGTAGGAGAAAGGCAGGACAGATAGAGGAATTGTTTATTGACTATTTAATGATTTCTCTCATTGATGTAAAAATGGAGTAGATATCATATTTCAAATAAGATTTTGCACATAGCTTATACGCAAGAAATTAATAACGTGTTGTTTTCAATATTTTACATCACTGGGTCGATACCTCTGCTGGTGGACTATCAGTCCCCGAGGGTATCATCAGCTCAGTAGTCAGTATTTCGGTACTGACATGATTAAACAAATTTTACTAATATTGTCCGTTAATAAATTTATAAATTATTAAGAAACTAAGGTTTCAACTCCCTCAGGCAAAGTTGGCTTTAGATGAATTTGGCTATTTATTTTAGGTATTTTTGACATAAAGCTCTTCAACGGTTTCGGTACTTATACATCTTCGGATTTCAAATGTTTGGCTTTGAGCGTTCCTGATGAAGGTAAATCCAGAAAAGCGCTTCGGACGCAAGAAATTAATAACGTGTTGTTTTCAATATTTTACATCACTGGGTCGATACCTCTGCTGGTGGACTATCAGTCCCCGAGGGTATCATCAGCTCAGTAGTCAGTATTTCGGTACTGACATGATTAAACAAATTTTACTAATATTGTCCGTTAATAAATTTATAAATTATTAAGAAACTAAGGTTTCAACTCCCTCAGGCAAAGTTGGCTTTAGATGAATTTGGCTATTTATTTTAGGTATTTTTGACATAAAGCTCTTCAACGGTTTCGGTACTTATACATCTTCGGATTTCAAATGTTTGGCTTTGAGCGTTCCTGATGAAGGTAAATCCAGAAAAGCGCTTCGGACGCAAGAAATTAATAACGTGTTGTTTTCAATATTTTACATCACTGGGTCGATACCTCTGCTGGTGGACTATCAGTCCCCGAGGGTATCATCAGCTCAGTAGTCAGTATTTCGGTACTGACATGATTAAACAAATTTTACTAATATTGTCCGTTAATAAATTTATAAATTATTAAGAAACTAAGGTTTCAACTCCCTCAGGCAAAGTTGGCTTTAGATGAATTTGGCTATTTATTTTAGGTATTTTTGACATAAAGCTCTTCAACGGTTTCGGTACTTATACATCTTCGGATTTCAAATGTTTGGCTTTGAGCGTTCCTGATGAAGGTAAATCCAGAAAAGCGCTTCGGACGCAAGAAATTAATAACGTGTTGTTTTCAATATTTTACATCACTGGGTCGATACCTCTGCTGGTGGACTATCAGTCCCCGAGGGTATCGTCAGCTCAGTAGTCAGTATTTCGGTACTGACATGATTAAACAAATTTTACTAATATTGTCCGTTAATAAATTTATAAATTATTAAGAAACTAAGGTTTCAACTCCCTCAGGCAAAGTTGGCTTTAGATGAATTTGGCTATTTATTTTAGGTATTTTTGACATAAAGCTCTTCAACGGTTTCGGTACTTATACATCTTCGGATTTCAAATGTTTGGCTTTGAGCGTTCCTGATGAAGGTAAATCCAGAAAAGCGCTTCGGACGCAAGAAATTAATAACGTGTTGTTTTCAATATTTTACATCACTGGGTCGATACCTCTGCTGGTGGACTATCAGTCCCCGAGGGTATCATCAGCTCAGTAGTCAGTATTTCGGTACTGACATGATTAAACAAATTTTACTAATATTGTCCGTTAATAAATTTATAAATTATTAAGAAACTAAGGTTTCAACTCCCTCAGGCAAAGTTGGCTTTAGATGAATTTGGCTATTTATTTTAGGTATTTTTGACATAAAGCTCTTCAACGGTTTCGGTACTTATACATCTTCGGATTTCAAATGTTTGGCTTTGAGCGTTCCTGATGAAAGTAAATCCAGAAAAGCGCTTCGGACGCAAGAAATTAATAACGTGTTGTTTTCAATATATTATAGTTAATGAATATTTGAAATTTTGAAATACTATACAAAACACATATATCAAAATGTTTCTAAATGTAGTTAATATAATATGAGAAGATGTGCTAATGAGACAACTCTCCATCCAAGTCAAAATTTATAAAAGTAAACCATTAAAGGTCAAAGTACGGTCTTGAACACGGATCCTTTGCTATCCTAATACAACAAGCTATAAAGGGCCCGAAACATTACTAGTGTAAAACCATTCAAACGGGAAAACCAACGGTCTAATGTATATAAAATAAATGAAATGATTATACATTTTTCATGAGTTCAGTGTTGTTCAATTCCAGTAATACGATGTCCAGTGCGTTCGGGTAGTATACCAGATGGATATAGAGTCTGTCATCCGAGCTATGATATGGTATTAGGAGCACTCTGTTGGTATGGCTGTTACCAAGGACACACACTAAAAGGAGCACCAGCAACAATAGAATGTTTAGAAACAGGCGAATGGTCAAGTCAAAAGGAACCATATTGTGAAAGTAAGTAACATTTGGGATGACGTATACAGAAATCATTAACTCTGAAATGGGAGAATATGTAGAATTAAGTTATTGGTCATTGATAAAATAAGCGGAGCTAATAATTAAAATATAAGTTTCTTTCATGCGTCATGGGTTGCTTTCGTACAAAATGATAGCATATGACGAAATTAAAATATTAGTACTTCAGCTTATATCAGATCAACATTTGTTTTATTGAACACTTACATGTACTGTAAATATATGCATATGTATTATAATACATAACTGTTCTTCTATTTTTACAGAAAAACAGTGTACACCGATTGTACAACGTGGCCAGCTTAGTTTTTCGTGCACAGCAGATTTTTACTTCAGATCTATTTGTACATATGGATGCGATGCAGGATTTGATATTCCTACAAATCAACGGAGAACTAAAGTTTGTTTAGCATCCGGGACTTGGAACGGATACGATCCGGATTGTGTTGGTAAATGCTTTAACTTTTATTACAATTCACTAAGATTGATGAAAAGATTTGGAATGCATACGATCCGGATTGTGTTGGTAATATTTTGAACAAAATAACACTTTTAAACCTAGTATAATAATCTCATTGATGATACCAGTTTCTATATTTGTTCGGAGAGGTGCAAAGTAAACATTTAAATTAAAAAAAAACCGTCCATTTTATTTTGCGTCAGACACACGGTTGTCTTCAAAAGAATCATTAGTGACGCTCGAATGATATTTTTTTTAAAATAAAGTACAAAATTGTACCATTACATAAGTATAATGTTGTGAATAGATTGTTTTTTCAAGCAAGCAAAAATTATATTATGAATTTAAATTTACAAATGCAATAAATAGTAGGGAGAAACCTAACAAAATCTTTATTATCTGTCTTTTCTGAAGCTCGTTCGAAAATGTAGTTTTATTGTATATATTTCTCAAAACAATAACAAATAACTACTAAAAACAAACGTTTATAATTTATATATCTTTCTATATGCAGTCATTTAATATTTGTCATAAATCAAATATCTGTATATTTCAGCATAAACTCATTAAATTTATTTGTTCAATAAAAACCAGTTTTCATTATTTTAATTGTAATATGATTCATTTTGTTTATTAGATGTTGAACCGCCTTCAATAGCACAATGTCCAAATACCTTAATGTTTTATCCTGGAGATAATAAAGACACTGCCTTTATTTCCTGGGATAAACCAGTAGTCATAGACAACAAAGACAAGGGATTGGAACCAACACAAGTAACAGGTCCTCCGTCAGCCTCCGAACAAGGAGTTAATACGTATAATGTCAAATACACAGTTAAAGATTCAGCAGGCAACGAAGGAATGGAGTGTTCATTTGACATTGTGATCAAACGTAAGAAATTATCATATTGTACATTTTCATCACTTTTAATATTTAATGTGTGTGTGTCTTTTTTTTGCATCTGTTGATCTGTGATTCTGACAATACTGTATCAAATTTGAAAAAAAAGATTGTCTTTCGAATATCATTTAATTAAAGCACAACTGAATAATATTACATTTCCATAAGGAGATTAATACCATTTTATCGGTTTGATTACTGAAGAATCTCCGACGAATTATTTTATAACAACGGTCACCTTGCTTTTTTCGTCTCGATGTGTTTGTATCTTTAGATATGTGCAAATTCCAGAACGCACAAAATTTGGTATATTTGAATTTGAGTTAATTAAATATTAAAGTCGCGATCGTAATGACGATGCAGATACTGTTTATCTCATGTATAATCTATAACACAAAAGATATGGCACCTACCAATTGAGAAACATTTAAATTCCAAATCAAAATGAAAGTTGATTACCGGAGATTTATACTCCAACGCTAATGACGTGAAGTTGAGTGCTGGGAATGTTAATAAGAGCCTCTATATTGGCAGCGCTCAATTTTCTATCTAGGTTTACATTTTGTCAGAGTGTGAATTATATCTCTAGCGCTAAACCTTACGTCACCATTCCAGTGTTTTCTTTAAAAAATTACAAAGCCATTAACTTAAATCAACTATGCCAACAGTTATATGTAGTATGGATGGATCCAACCTTAACAAGGTTTATTCAATTTTATCTTTGTTTTATCATATTTCTGTAACATGGTCTTATATCATTCCATCAACTTTTACCATGTTTGCTGCATATTAACAAAAAATACATTTATTGTATGATGTTTCTTTACAGAACTGAGATGTCCTAAGCTATACCCACTGCCTTATATGAAGTTAAACTGTACAGGAACGAGGCGCGGTTCCGAATGTGCTTTTTCATGCCAGGATAACTCAGTATTAGTCGGCAAAAGAAACACCTTCTGCACAAGAACTGGAGAAGATCCTTATGCAAAATGGGCGATGGATTTCCAGCCTTTCTGTGAATGTAAGATTTCATATTTTGTTTCTTTCGTTTAACAAAAAAAAAAACCACATACTTTTTGTAAGCAGCTGAATTCATAATAAATATTGTAAATGATATATTTGCAACAAAAGCCTAAAATGTTTTAAAACAAGACAACAATGTTCTTTTTTCGTTTGATTAAAAACCTCAGGAAAAGTATGATCTGAAGAAGAAAAAAAAATCTTTAAATTTGTGTACCTATTCTGGTGTTTCTTTAACTTCCTTTGCTGGAAACAAGCTTTGAAAATTTCAGTATCAAATGGTTGTCAAGATCTAGTACCCCCTGAAAATGGAGCTATGGCATGTGACGTGTGGGTTGGTGGACGCTATTGTCACCCCTTGTGTTCTCAGGGATATTCTGTACTTGCTTCATTACCAAATTTCTTGATTTGCCAAGATAATGGAATTTGGACAAACCACGACAAACTGAAAGACTGTTTTGGTAAGTACGGCATTATAGAATTCGAAAGTGAAACATAGTACACAAAATGTAGAGAAACGGATTAAAATCATATAAAAACAAGTAATTTTTGAAACGGAAATGGTGATAAGGAGCATTTCTAAACGGCATATATTCTTACTACACTGTAACTGAAATACAGACAGATGTAACACTTTTACGTTATAACGTATTAGTCAAAAATCCATGTACATTTTGTTTTCATTTTCGTAGATACATCAAACTCCAGACGTAGATATGTTACCATGGAAGCTGAGTTTTATTTCACGGGTAACTGCAACGATCCAGTTATTCAGGCTGAGATAAAGGAAAAATATATGACTGCCATAACAAATTCAAATTCCTTTCTTGTAAAGAAAATGTGCATGACTCCTGAGTGCAATATTGGAAACGTGAAGGTATTTCATATAAGAATAAAACAAACACATTTTAAGGTAATTGGACGGAAACAGTTTTCCAATATGGTATAAATTACAACTCAAATGTTTTTGTAATATGTCTGAGGGACATTTCGGTCATGTAATTACAATATTTGTTCGTATATTTTCAAATGCAAGCTAGGCTCAAAGTTTTATCTTACAACCTTAGCTTTACTGGAGAAAAGACCAGTAACATAAACATTTTTTTCAAATATGCTCTCAGCGTCAAATATTTGCGTTTATTGTAATGTTTTGCGTTTGACATCACACACTATGTTATTGATGCGAGTTTGAGTAACTTTTTGCATACAGGTAATTTGTCCAACAACATCAAAGAAAAGATCAACTGATAACATGAAAATAAATACAGACATATCTTTCGAGTCTGGAAATGGTACACTTACATCACAACAATATGAAACAGAAGTGTATACTTATACGGAGTTTCTGAGTTCTCTAGAGACAGAACTAAAATCAGACAACTTTACACTCGTCATCAATGACCAGCATGCTTATCTCCTTGAAATGACATCACACGACTTACAACTAGATTGTCCTGATAATTCTGTTCCTGTATTCAGCACTATAGTTGCATGTGGTGAGTGGACCTAAAACTAGCGGGGTTCATGATTAATAATTTGTCTGTAATGGTATGATACACACATCTCACATGAATCAAAAACTATATATTTTAGTTTTTTTTATGATAAACCTGTTAGAAATAAAGGTTTTAATTTATCTTGCAAATTTGTTTTTTATTAATAATTCTACGTCTATTCCGTAAATTTTTTTCAATATTTATCTTTGTACATCTCTGTCATTCCAAAAATTGGCTTTGATCGATTCTTTTCAATAATGATTCGGCGATTTGGACAAACTTATTCTATAATGTGTTGTTTGTAATAATAGTATATGTTTTGAAATCGGTAATTGTGTTGTTTTATCAAATTAGATATTAGTCTAATTTTAACATTCAAATCTATAATATATACATAGATCATAACCGTGTTTACTTATATGCTCTTTAATATAGTAGTTATGAACACTACCTGATTTTTAAATATTTCATGGTTACCATTTTTAGTGCAATGTCCCCCTGGCACATTTTATGACGGCAGTTCAAAAACCTGTAGTACATGTTCTAGAGGTTCTTACCAACCACATTCTGCTCAGGATGACTGTACTCCATGTCCGTATACTCAGACAACAGCCAGAATTGGTGCTAAAGATGCATCGGAATGTGAAGGTACTCATACATGTAGTGACAGAAGAATGATTAACAATTCATTTGCAAACAGGGATACTTTAAATTCACATGATTATTATCTATGAATTTTTCTGTAAAGTTAAAATTAGTTAATGTTGCAATGTTGAAAGAGAGATCACAAAATCGAAAATCAAGGAATTTTTTTTTCAGTTTTTCTTGAATACTAAATGTAGTGTATGATTTAAATCATAAAGCAAATTTTAAAAATAAAGACCCTCAAGTTTATTTGCATAGTAAAAATCAATTACTAGAAATAGTTATTTGCTGTTATATAAAGGAAACTTTGCTATATTGTGCTGTATTGTAGATGCTTGTGAACCTGGTACCTGGTCTTTGACTGGTGTTCCACCATGTGTAGAATGTGATGTTGGTTATTACGAGAGCAACTATGGTTCTACAGTCTGTAAACAATGTCCCGGAAACCGTATTACATTGATGGAGAAAAGTGACAATGTATCTTTTTGTGTCGGTAAGATATAATTGTTTCTCGCATTATTTTTATTATTCATTTTTTTTATCAAAGCAGAATCAGAATCTCTTTGATACAAAGATCAACAAGAATAGGTCGCCTTAAGTTTAACACACTTTTCGATATAAAATATTGAATCAATACGGATTATGACTGTAGCTTCATTTATTGCAAAACAATAAATGAGATTTATTCATCCTAATAAATACTAAGTCGATTATTATACAATTTAAGAAGTAAATTTTCTTAAACTTAAGATGATGATACATGCAATTTCAGATTTACCTTTCGAGGTATATGCAGCAAAATTTAAACTATTTAACCCTGGTTTGGATAAGAAGATGAGGTAACAAAACCATTGTATACAAATGTTAAATTTATGGAAACTAATAATGTATATAGATGTTGAAGCAATTGATTTTTTATATACATTATTTTGGTCCTCTTAATTTCAGCTTTCCAATTGTGAACTTTCCATTTTTAAGTAGCAAAATTCCAGCAGCAACTGCATACGGGGTATATATCTCCAAATTGATACGATATTCCCGTGCTTGCATTTCCTATCATGATTTTCTTGATAGAGTGTTGCTGCTCACAAGGAAGCTATTAAACCAAGAGTTCCAAATGGTGAGGTTGAAATCATCCCTTCGTAAATTTTACGGACGCCATCACGAGTTGGTTGACCGTTATGGAATAACCGTTTCACAAATGATATCGGAGATGTTCCTTACAACGTAACTACAGTCCCCTTCCCTTTCATGAATGAAACCTACCGAATTGGACTATTTACCGGATTCGTTATCACATAAGCAACACGACGGGTGCCACATGTGGAGCAGGATCTGCTTACCCTTCCGGAGCACCTGAGATCACTCCTAGTTTTTGGTGGGGTTCGTGTTGCTAATTCTTTAGTTTTCTATGTTGTGTCATATGAACTATTGTTTGTCTGTTTTTTTTTTTCATTTTTAGTCATGGCATTGTCAGTTTATTTTCCATTTATGAGTTTGAATGTCCCTTTGGTTAATTTCGTGCCTCTTTTTTAATGATGTTTGTTTTCTTCAGATTATGATGTTGTTTTCCCAAACAGCACAGAACCTGCTTACACAGAGCTGCAAGTTACTGGTATTTCACTTCGAACACCATTTGTGGTGACTTTTCATATACATTGTCATACTATATGTCGGGGAACGTTTTTTAGTATGCTTTCCTCTGCATCTGACCACATCGAAATGACTTCTAATTTATTAACTATCAACACGTAAGTCTTCTAAATCTATTATGTCGAAGGTATGCCTTAAGTTAGTGTGTTGTAGTAAATAAAATGTAGATGTATCGAATAAAGAAACGTAGACAAAAGAAAATTAAAAAACTACAGCAATATAATAAATCCAAAATTAACAAAAAACGAAACACAAACAATCAAACAAAAACAAAACCAACAACAACAACAACAAATACAACAGATACAAAACAAAACCTAACCAAATATTTTTTTAGCACAAAACTAAAGCTAGCAGGTAGCGGTATCCTGTGCAAAACATAGGTTATATTTTGGCTACAGAAATTTTACTATATTTCGTAGTAACATGCAACCCATGTTTTATTGCCAATTAAACAAAGGCGGAAATGCGTTAAAATCAGTTAATAACGTGAATCATGTGCACTGCACATCGCTGAATGATATATTTCAAACGCAAAAGTTTTAATGGTTGTTTGTTTTTCTCTATTGTAACAGAAACACGTATGGTGCTTTTGAGAATCTCGACTTTTCAAAGAAATGGTTTCACATTGCATTACATATTGGTAAAAATGAGAGTTCTACATTTGTGGATGGAGAAATGCATAAAAAATATGCAAACAACATAGATTTTTCTACAGATGTTGACTTAAATATTACTTTAGGAGGTAGGTCTAATATTTTCGATAAATGTTAGTCTAGCTATTGCTTTAAATTTTGTGTCAAACAATTACACCGAATGTCAGCAAATATTCTGACTTTAGATTAGTTCAATCATTCTATAATTGTTTTAGTCAAGAAACTTTGAATCGGACATAATTATAAAGAATACTAAATAAGGCAAAGTCTGTTTTAGCATTACTGGTTTATGTATAAAAATATGATATCAAGAAACATTTTATAATAAAATTGAGAATGGAAATGGGGAATGTGCCAAAGAGACAACAACCCGACCATAGAAAAAACAACAGCAGAAGGTCACCAACAGGTCTTCAATCTAGCGAGAAATTCCCGCACCCGGAGGCGTCCTTCAGCTGGCCGAATATTAGCATTTTATTTATCTTAACTTCCAGTCATAGCTAATTATTTGCCAATGAAGTGAGTAAATAGACAGACAGGTTGATAAGAATTTAAGACAAATAATGAACAGTTAACATATATAATACAACCTTAAAATATCATGAAGGCCAAACTACAGTCTCTTTGAATCTTCTATCACCAGTTAGATATTTAAATGCTTTGCCATATCATTTTTCTTTGCATGATTGATATTTTTGAAGGACAAAGTTAGTATCAATTCCATTGCTATACGACTATTATGAGTTGTGAATAAGTAAAAAACATTGTCATTTCGGGGCTTTTTACATGTATAGCTGAATATGCGGTATGGGCTTTGTTCATTATTGAAGGCCGTACGGTCACCTATAGTTGTTAATTTCTGTGTCATTTTGGTCACTTGTAGAGAGTTGTCTCATTGGTAATCATAGTTATCAAATGTACCAGGATTATAATTTAGTACGCCAGACGCGCGTTTCGTCTACATAAGACTCATCAGTGACGGTCATATCAAAATATTTATAAAGCCAAACATGTACAAAGTTGAAGAGCATTGAGGATCCAAAATTACAAAAATTTGTACCAAATTTGGCTAAGGTAATCTATGCCTTGGATAAGAAATTCCTTAGTTTTTCGAAAAATTCAAAGTTTTGTTAACAGGAAATTCATAAAAATGACCACATTTTTTTTTTATTTTATATCATCATAGATACCAAGATAGAAATTGTTTAATGTGCCAGACGTTCAAATAATTTAGAGCTTGAAATGTATATGATTCAACTGAAAACTAGTAGTTGATATGTTTCTTCTTCAGGAGATGACTTTACTGGGGCTATTTCACAGTTTAGCATAGTTTCCCAGCAAGGGTATATGAAGTATGACCATTGGTATTCGAAATGTGAAAGTGAAGGTGTGCCTTCTGGGTTCGTCAATTGGAATGAGTTTGCTTATAGCAGTCTTATAAATGGCTATATCAACATCCCCTCCAAATGTGATGGCAAGTATATATTTGTTTAGTATTTTAGTTATTGCAACAATTTGAAAGATACTTTAGAATAATCGAAAATGATTTGAGCACTGCCATATTTTAAGAATGAGTTATTGAAGTGGAACCAAGTTTAGTCAAGGCACAAAGGATATATAACACAAATTCATACAGAGTTAATATAGATTTAAGTTGTTTTTCCCTCTGATTTTGAAATTTCTATAAACTCATATGTAAACTAGCGAAAAATATATACATATCATGCATATGATAATAATGATTCTCTTGATTCAAACTTTTTTAATTTTTAATAATCTACTGATAAAGGAATTTAAGTATTCTAGCCAAAGGTCTGTAGCTCCTTCCGGGTTTTCCAGTCCTCCCCCAACAAAAATCCCTGTCATAACTATGAAATACTAGTAGTGATGAAAAGGGTATTTGTTCTTGCTGTAGGAGGAGTATTTTTTCCTTCCTAAACCTCTTTTTGAATTTAGTTAAGTCATTAATTTCGTTTCTGTTTAACAGACTATGATGAGTGTCAGATGAATCCTTGTGTGAATGGAAGCTGCACCGACAAACTCGGAGGATATACTTGTTCTTGTGATATTGGGTTTAAGGGCAGTAACTGTGACATAAATATTGATGACTGTGTTGCACATGCCTGTCAAAATAATGCAACATGTATAGATGAGGTCAATGCTTACTCGTGTTCATGTGACTATGAGTATACAGGAGAGCTATGTGAAATTGCAATGGGTATGTACTTTTCGGAACCATCAGTTTCAATTAATCTTATCCATAATTCTTTAGAGCGGGATAATGAAATGGTAGCATAGTTTTTTTTCACCAGTTCGCTCACCATTTTGTCTTCAACATCATACAAATAGAAACGTATCAATCTATATCATTTGCTTTCATTTATGATCTGTAATGTAACATTGTATAGCGTAATACTATGTAATGACATGTGGATATGCATAATTGCTTCAATAGTAGGAATGTATCGTTTTAATCAGCGACATTCATTATTTTGCCTTTATTCTTTCTTATTATTTTAGTTGACGGTAGTTGGTCTGACTGGGATAACTGGACAGAATGTTCTGTAAGTTGTGGTAACGGAACAATCCAACGTCGACGGGCATGCGCAGATCCACTCCCAGATAATGGGGGAAAACTTTGTGAAGGATCAGATACAGAAATTGAAATATGCAGCTTAGAACCTTGCCGAGGTACTGTCTGGTCTTTTAACTGATTAATGCTGAGCATAAATTATCAAGTTATTTATATTTTGAAATGTCAGTAACTCGTAAACTTTAATTGGATTTTATGCTTAACTTGCATATTTATATTGTTAATAGCTACAAAAGGTACCAGGATTATAATTTAGTACGTCAGTTAAACTGTTATATATGTTTTGAAGTAGACTATTCACAAAAAAAGCCCCAAAATGAGATGGTTTGCAACTTTGCCAGATAAAGAAAGTAGAGAAAGAGGTGGGATTCCCATCTTATTTGAATAATCTAAGCTATATATGAAATATATCAATTTTTTTTATTTGAATGTAGCATTTAATTTGTTTGATGGGACACTCAATACACAAAGACAAACATACATTAACGGCGTCCCAATACTGTTTTTGTGAACAAAAATTCCATTACAATCGTCCGAAGTAGTACCAGAAGTGTAATGTCCTAATCTGTATTTATCAAATGAAGACAACAGTAGTTTAATGCTTTTTAAAATTGATAAATCGATTAAGAGGAAACGAATCCGGGTAACAAACCATAACCGAGGGAGGAACATCAAATATAAGAGGAACACAACAGAACAACAGAAACACTTAAGTGCAACAACAAAAACCGCCAATGTAACATACATAGGAACAAACCATTTGATAACAACTGCCGTATTCCTGACTTGGTACAGAACATTTTAACAAAATTAACCAAACAAAAAAATGAAAGGTTTGATGAACCCGGTTTTATAAAAAACCAAACCTCGCGCTTAATAGTCATTTTGTTTTAAATGCCGCTGCAGTGACAACAGTACATGACAGAAATAGAGTACAAATAAATGTAAGAACACTCCAGACAACATAAATAAAAAAAATACACTTCGACATGTTTCGACATGTTTACCACAGAATAACAACGAACACCTAAAATGAATTTACGGGATTGAGTTGTAAAGGTGTTATTTGATGTATTTTATAACAATTTCAAGAATATTGATATAAAAATTAGAATACTTACAATCTATTGTTACTTTTGGATGACAATGGTGATGTCCTATTTATTAATTAACATTTCAAAGGACTTATCAAAGGCAAAGTTTCTTAATTTTCTTAATGTTTTTATAGAATGCACAGAGCTGAGTGAACCGAGTAACTCCACCTTGTCATGTGTTAACAACAGCAACACAATAACATGTGTGCTGAAGTGCAACGAAGGATTTGACTATGACCATGATGTGAAGGACAAATATGTTTGCGGAAATGAAACATATTACTACTGGGACTTTCAGACGGATAATAACCCGTATGGTCGACTACCTTATTGTACAGGTAATCCTTGAAGAAAATAATAAGTCATATATGTCAAGACATAACAGCATTGCATGTATATTTTTGGTCGAACAAACGAATATGTAAACATGATACTTTCACCGACATTTTCATAAACATGACACATACATACAGACCTTAGCTAGTATTCATCATCGGCTAAAACATGTTAAATGTCCATAAAAATTGAATTGTAGTGATATTTAAAGTATGGTGCTCTATGATTTCTGGTCTTCTCATCCAACCGTGATACCGTTCAGTATGAGGTTAAAGTTTTTGACGTATATGGTTTATAACATGTTGTTGTCCTATCAACTTTGCACTTTGTACAAATAAAATATTGTGGGAACTTTAGAAGAAAAAAATATGCCAAATAATGAGATAGAATAATAAACGTATTTGTTAACTTAAATTACTTTTTATATTTTATTTCAGCGGTTGTTCCAACTTTCAAGATGCACGTTGACCATACAGCGTATTATGACTTGGACGGCTGTGATGCGCTATCCACTACTGATATCGAAAACAAGATAACTGCTAGAATTGAGTCTGCTACAAAGCAACTTACATGTGTGACGTCAAACATATGTACAATGTCAAACAATGAAGTTATAAATTGCGATGTTTCAAGGAGGAAAAGAGACACTAGCACTTTTGTTGGTTTTACTGTGAAATTAACATGTGATACCACTACACGTTAGTCAGTTTTTCTCAGTAGCTTAACAAACATTACAAATCATAAAAAAAAATTATCTACAGAAAAAGTTTCATCTTCAAGACATCAATAATTTTCATTGAATATAAAAACAAAATTAAGTACGTAGGACAAATTCTGATTATTGATAGATTCAAATTTCAACTTCAGATGGAACAGATACCTGCTTTTTTGGATTAGAAGACGCTGTAACAGAATTTGAACAATTGGAAAATGGAAATGAGTTAGATCTACCACACAATAGTATTATATATAAAATTGTACAGAATAGTTCTGTATCAGACAGCAGTTTAAATTGTCCATCCGAAACAATTCCTGTTATTGCTTATTGCGGTAAGAATTTTCCATAGCAATTTTCCAAAAAAAAAGAAAGAAACACAATCACATTTTGATCAATTATTTTTGCATTATGTGTATGCATAAGTTTTAAAAGTATAGATATATTAACAGACACATGTAATATACATTTGTACTTCAGTCTTCAGTATATTCTCATTGGTAATCATACCTTATATCTTTTTTATTGCTCAACAAAAAAGACCAATGAATTGATAATTCTTCTAATCTTTTCTGCGCTTACCATTAAAACAGAAATTATTTAACTATAAGAATAATAAAGGTATTACCTATTGCTGGTTTTGTCCAGAAAAAAACAATCATGTACAATGTTGGAAACTTGTACATTCTTGATAGCTTAGTCAGCACAAAAAAAAACTTCATAGTATATCAAATAATATGTTTGAAAGAAGGTAGGTGCATACTTACACAGTACAATGTTGCCAGTGTCTACATACCTTATGTTTTACTGAGCTGTTACTCTTGTATTTCCTTCATTTTTATATTAAAATTCATTTTTGGAAAGCTGCTATATTTAGATTTTTCTCCAGTTTGTATTGTATTGCTTTTCATTTTAGTTCCTTGTAGCATCGGTCATTACTATTCCAACGAAGAATGTCTGTCATGTGCTAAAGGAACATATCAAGATCAAACAGGCCAAACGTTCTGTTTTTCATGTCCTAAGGGAATGACAACAGAAGGAACGGATTCTGTTTCTATTGATGACTGTAATGGTATGTTTAATAGACAAAATATGAATGAATGAAAATTTAGTATTTATTTTTCTCAGGGGTTTAGAAATATTTTACAACTTTCGATTATATTTTTATGCCCCACCTACGATAGTAGAGGGGCATTATGTTTTCTGGTCTGTGGCTCCGTTCGTTCGTCCGTCCGTCCGTCCGTCTGTCTGTTCGTTCGTTCGTCCCGCTTCAGGTTAAAGTTTTTGGTCGAGGTAGTTTTTGATGAAGTTGAAGTCCAATCAACTTGAAACTTAGTATATATGTTCCTTATTATATGATCTTTCTAATTTTAATGTCAAATTAGAGTTCTGACCCCAATTTCACAGTCCACTGAACATAGAAAATGATAGTGCGAGTGGGGCATCCGTGTACTGGGGACACATTCTTGTTTTTCATATTTATATATCTGTCTTTTAAAAGTTTCTCTTCATCTGCTTAGGAAATACTTCAAGTAGTTTTGCAACTAAAGTGAATACAGTTTATCTGTTTGTTGATAGAAAATAAAGGTTACCGTAAAAATAATGCTATTGAACCGATGTAATGGCCTGACCATTAAGTATAACCGACGATTGGGCTCAAGGAGAAAAGACTATCAGGTGCTGATACTTTAATTATGAACCAATCTGACATATGGTAAAAAGCTGAAAAACAAATAAAATACAATTTTACAATGTGTTCAATTAATGTTATTAAAACGAAATGTCAAAGGTAATAGATAGCACAGTCCGTTGAATCCGAGAAAATGTTTCAAGAGCAGTTAAATTTCCAGTGTTTCACGGAGAGAATGTTCAAATATGTATAGAGTAATTTGAAGGCTTCAAAAACAATGTTGTAAAGTTAACTCACTCTGTGGTTAGCCACGAATTGTGTCCTAGATGACGTTTGTCCTTTGAAAAGTTCTCCAGAACTTGTATGACCTTGCAATGTTCGGTTTGAGATCCGTGTGAGCAGGGGAAAGGTAGCGATGATACGATGTTTTAATGTTCTTATGAGGTTAAAGATGAATAATCCTCCTAGACTGGAACACATAAATAGATTAAGAATATAATCAAACGAACTGTATAAATTACGGAACGGTGTAACAGAATACTCCCCGTCTGATGTCTATCTGATATCACTATTCCATAAGTATTCCACATGTAAATGTCACTATATAAATCCAAAATATATACAAATAATTACACAGAGTTGTTCTCTACGAGAAGAATCATGTCCACGATAGGGCGTGTGTAGGTTGTGGCTTTCTCATTAACGATTACTCGCACTTCTGCTTTTCGGACATGTTCGTCTGAACTTTTAAATGAGTTCACTATGATTCCAACGGGCCATTGGGTACGGCAAATGTTTTTGTCCTTTAGAAGAATGACGTCTCCTTCGATGAGATCACGGCGATATTCGGTCCATTTTCGTCGTTGTTGTAGTAACGGCAGGTACTCTTTCCTCCATCGGGACCAGAAAACACTGGCAAGAGCCTGTACTCGTCTCCATTCGGCAAGACATAGATCTCGTTTATCGAATTCTCCGAGATGATCTGAGGTGAATACGTAGTCGGTTTTCTGTGTCAATAACATAGCCGGAGTTAATATTAACGGATTTTCTGGATCTGTTGATACCGGTACCAGAGGTCTAGAGTTCACTATTGCTGAAACTTCTGCCATTAGTGTGTTGAGCACGTCATGCGTTAGGCTTCTTCCGGCTGTATTTAGAAGCATAGAATCAAGAATTCTCCTGGTGATACCAATCATTCTTTCCCAGGCTCCACCCATGTGGGACGAATGCGGTGGATTGAAGATCCAAGTTGTACCAGAATTGTACAGAAAGTTCTTGAAGGGTCCATCTTCGACGTTGATTGAGTCAATCTTTAGATCGTCGATTGCGCCAATAAAGTTTGTTCCACGGTCAGATCGGAAAATCTTAACTTGACCTCTTATAGCGGCGAATCTTCTAACGGCGTTTATGAAGGCTGAAGAGCTCATTTCCTCGATTAGTTCGATGTGAACAGCTCTAGTCACTAAGCATGTGAAAAGAATTGCCCAACGTTTTGAGTTTGCGTATCCACCACGTGTTTTACGTGAAACAATTGTCCAGGGTCCAAATGTGTCTATTCCAACGTTGGTAAATGGAGGTGACGGTTCAAGACGGTCCTCTGGCAAATCAGACATAATTTGACACTCAGTTTTTCCTCTAAGTTTGCGGCAAGTCACACATTTGTGAATGAGAGAAGAAATCAAGCGTTTAGCTCCGACGATCCAGAATCCTGCGGAACGAATCGCTCCATCTGTGAAGTGGCGACCTTGATGTTTTATCTTGTCATGGTAGTGTCGGACTAATAATGTCGCTATATGATGGCGTCCAGGGACGATCAATGGTTTCTTTTCACGGAGGTTTAAGTCAGATTTGGCAATACGGCCTCCTACTCGTAATAGTCCTCGTTCGTCCAAAAACGGATTAAGGTTAGCTATCGGGCTCCGCTTATGAATTTGTTCCTGACGTTTAATGCAATCTATTTCATCTCCGTAAACTTCAAATTGAGCAGATATTAAAATGAAATTTTCGGCATTCGAAAATCCTTCAAGAGAATTCACTGGTGCTGCTTGTTTTGACCCGTGTAAACGGGAGAAACGTTCTAAAAAGGCTATCGCTCGCACAAGTGATGTCCAGTTTGAGAATCTGTTGAATCTTTCAGTTCCGATACCTTTATGTTCAAGTGTGGCAAATGTTTTTGCAACATTAACAGTTGCACGTATTTCTCCATCTTCGTCTGGGTCTATTAGCTGATATATGTTCTCAGAATTCTTTTGTTCTGAGAAAAGAAGTTGTCTTGGTCCTAATAACCATTCGCTGCTATGAATTTCGTGAGCAGGTACAGACCTTGTTCCCGAGTCTGCGGGATTACGGTTAGTTGGTACATAATTCCATTGACTTGGAGAGCTAAATTTCCTTATTTTCTCTACTCTATTGGCGACATAGATAAAGAACCTTCTTGTCTCGTTACTGATGTAGCCTAGGACTACTTTACTGTCTGTGTAGAATTTTACGGTGTCTATATGTAAATCTAAATTATCCATGATGGTCTGTGTTATCTCGACTGCTAATACTGCAGCAGATAGTTCAAGGCGTGGAATAGTATGACCACTTGTTGGTGCAACTTTAGCTTTCCCAAGAATGAAACCTATGTTTGGTTCACCACTACTGTCGGTCGTGCGTAGATATGCAACAGCTGCTATGGCTTTTTCTGATGCATCAGAGAAGACGTGCAACTCCTTTGTGGCTGTTTTGCTGAGATACGGTACGTAGGTACGTGGAATGCGTAATGTTTCGATAGCAATTAGAGTATCTTTCCAAGATTTCCACTCCGCTGCTGTTTCATCAGAGAGAGGTTGGTCCCAATCGACGGTTTCTGATACTATTTTCCTTAATAGTAGTTTCCCTTTTATAATCACAGGAGCCAAAAATCCAAGAGGATCGTAGAGACTGTTTATCGTCGATAAAATTCCTCTCCGAGTTATTGGTTTGTTTTCAGATGATAATTGAAATAAGAAATTGTCAGTGTTTACATCCCAACTGAGTCCAAGGCTACGTTGTAAGGGTTTACTGTCGCATTCTAAGTCTAGATCTTTAAGATTTGAAGCCAAATCACTGGCATGAAATGCAGACATAACTTCCGCACAATTAGAGGCAAACTTGTGAAGGCGTAAGTTTCCATATTTTGCTAATGCTTGCTGTGTGTCCTTCATGAGCTTAACAGCTTCCTCTTTGGTAGGACATGACGTAAGACCGTCGTCAACGTAGAAGTCTCTTGTAACAAAGCTAGTCACGTGACTGCCGAACTCTTGTTCTGATGCCTGAGCTGCTTTTCTGAGTCCAAGCGTAGCAACGGCAGGTGACGGACTATTTCCAAAAACATGAACTCTCATGCGGAACTCGACAAGGTTCTCTTGTAGGTCGTTGTTTTTATGCCATAAAAATCTCAGATAATTTCGGTGGTCTTTTCTCACTACAAAGCAGTGAAACATGTGTTGAACGTCTGCAGTTACTGCAACCATTTCTTTCCGGAAACGCAGCAGTACTCCCAAGAGATCATTGGTCAAGTCTGGACCTGTTAGCAGGACGCTGTTGAGTGAAACTCCATTACATTTGGCGGAAGAATCAAACACACCCCAATCTGATCGGGTTTCTTCGGGTGATAAACACCAAACAATGGTAAATACCAGCACTCTTCATGTTCGCCCAACGGTGGTGCGAGCTCTGCATGATTATTATCTAAGATTTTACTCATAAACGTAAGAAAATGTTCCCGCTTTACTGGGTTTCTATTCAGACTGGCGTCTAACATGTTAGCACGATGAAGAGCCTGTGGTTTGTTGCTTGGCAATGGCTGTCTTGGCACTCGGAACGGTAACGGTGCTACCCAACTTCCTTCCGAGTCTCTGACAAATTCGTTGTCCATCTGTTTCATGAACATTTTGTCTTCATATGACATTCCAGGCTTATCATCGTCCATTGTTTTTTCAAAGAATGGCGATTGTAAATCTTTCTTAACGGGGTCTGTGTAGTTTTCCCGAATGTCAAATTTGCTTGTACATGGTTGAAACGTTGAAGGTTGTCCTGTAGGTAAAATGTTAGTTATTTTGACATTTAACTCAAGAGGCACATGCTGCTTGTTAATGCAAGTTTCTCCTATCACTACCCAACCCAGTTTCAATTGTTGTGCATATGGAGTTCTGGGTGGTCCTATGCGCTGGTCAAGGACATGGTGTGCCTCTATAAGGTCTCTGCCAATTAAGAGGAGAATTTGGCAATTTTCCTCTATTGGTGGAATGCTAGCCCTAAGTTCTCTTAAATGAGGGTGATGCATTGTAACTTCAGGAGTAGGTATTTCGTCCCTATTATTGGGAACATGATCACATTCAATCAGTACAGGAAGATCAAACTTGTCATTACCATTGATTGATTCCATGACGAAACCTCTTCCTCTTTTCCCGGAAGTGACTACTTTGCCGGAGCATGTTGATAGAGTATAGTTCTCCGGTTTATCTTTTACGTCGAAAAGATTGAAGAATTCAGGTGATGCTAGTGACCGGTTGCTTTGGTCATCAATGATGGCGTACATGCGAATAACTTTGTACTGGTTATCTTTGTGATAAACGTTCACAGGAAGTATTTTAGCACACGATTTCCCGCTATATGTATCTTTGCAGATCTCAGTACAGATAGAGTTAACTGAGGTTGACTTAGTTTCAGCCGATTCTGTAGGCTCCCCGCCGTAGGCTTGCTTAGGTATGCTTGACTGAGAACTTGCAGGTTGCTGTGGTCTAGTGATGTGTAGTGCGGTAGTGTGTTGTTTACTTCCACATTCTTTACAACTTATGCGTGCATTGCATTCCCGGCTTCTGTGTTTGGTAGAATCACAACACTTGTAACAGACATTGTTTTCTTTCAAAAGACCTTTGCGTTCCTCTATTGACTTGGCTCGGAACGCTCGACATTCATTTAAGGAATGCCTTGTATTGTGCAGAATACAAAGACCTTGTTTGCTGGCGTCTCCAGATTGCTGCTCAACCGCTGTTTTATGAGTACCAACTTTAGTCTTGGGGTAAGACGTGAACCTTGGCGCAGCACCTTTTGTATTTGGTGTGACTTTTGACCCAAAGATTAATCCAGGATCGTTTTTAATTCTACTGATTTCACTGATGAAAGCAGATAACTCTGTAAAGGGAGGAAAGGCAACGCCGTGGTTAGATTTGTATCTAGACGCCCTTGTAATCCACTTTTCCTGAAGTCCATATGGTAGTTTTTCAATGACAGGGTTTATTCCGGTCGGTGAATCAAAATAAGCTAGCAGACATCCCAGCTTGGGATTTTCCTTGTGGTATTCTATTTCTGATAGAATGTCAGATAGTTCATAAAGACGTGCGTTGTCCTTATTCGTCAATGTTGGGAATTTGTCAAGTTTACTCCTGAGAGAGGCTTCCAACATTTCTGGAGCACCATACCGCTCGTCAAGCCTTTTCCATAATCTTTGTATACCTATTGTAGGATTATTGGCGTTCGACGCTCTTATGCTTATGGCATGTTTAGCAGACTCTGGACCGAGCCACTTGATCAATAAATCAATCTGTTCCGAGTCAGATACTTGTAACTCGTCCGTCACGTTTTTAAAGCTTGCTTTCCATGTATGGAAGGATTCTGCCCGATCGTTAAAGCTTGTTAATCGGGAGAAAAGCAGGTCCTTGCGCAAGAGAAATCTAGTAATCTCCGATGTTGAGTTGATTTGTTGCTGGTGTGCAACAGGGATCTCTTCTATTACGCCTTGTTTTTGGTGTGAAACAGGGATCTCTTCTATGACGTCTTGTTTTGTGCGTAAGACAGGGATCGCTTCTTTAACACCCTGTTTTTGGTGTTCAGCAGGGATCTCATCTGAAAGGCCTAGTTTTTGTATGCCGGTTACTAATCCCAGATCTGGGATAGAGGTAACTTCCGGTGACTTAGTATCGGAAGGCAAGACAGCAGATGTCTGTGACAGTAAGTTCAGTGCCACGGATGGCACGAACGCTGGTGCTTCGTGACTCAGCTCGATCTTAACAGGAATTTGTTTTTTTTTTTGAGGTCCTGTTACTTCCTTTACAACAGTTGATACAGGAAGTTTATTGACGAAATCTTGCACACGCTGGAGCGGGTCTTCCTTTTCATCAGGAAGATCGCTAAATGCTTGGCTGCCGTCGTATTCTAGGACACGAGCCTCGGCTTCTGCGGCTGCAGCTTCTCTTTGAGCTTCTAGAATGTTCATAGCAGCTTTAATTTCGGCCTTTTCCCGTGTTGCACGTGCAGCCTCCTGTTCCATTAAAGTTTTCCTGCGTATGGCCTCACGTTTCATTTCAGCTCTCTGGTGTGCAGCCTCAGCATTTCTACTTGTGGCTTCTTGATCTGCTCTGATGGCTTCTTGTTCTGCCTCGGCCTTTATTTCATTTTGCTTGAAAAGAGTCTGTTCTTCTATCATTGCCTCCTGCTTTAGGAGCAATGCCTGTTTTTCAGCAAAGGCTATCTGAGTTCTGGCAGCCTCTGCTTTAGCACGCTTCTTCCGTGCAAGACTTGAAATGTCAGAGACGTGGGAGCTCCCACTGTGTGAGGATTTCTTGCCTCTAGATGTCTTTGTTTTTGTAGATTTAGCCTTCGTAAGAGCGAGGCGATGCTCGTGTAGTTTTTCCATAACTAGCTCCACTTTGGACAGACGTAAATCCAAAGAGAGTTTACATGCATCAATTTCTTTTTGACTCTCCAATGTTCGGGTCCTTTTCAGAAAGTCTAGGTATTCATCTGTGAGCCTACGATAATTATTACAGGCTTTAACAAGTTTGTCCTGGACTGTTAGGAGTTGCTGGAGATCGTTAGGAGGCGTTGTTACTTCCAATAACTGGGATTCAATGTCTGCCCAGAGAGCCTCTAGTTCCTGACAGAACTTGTCACGTTTTTCAGTGAAAGCTCCTTGTCCTTTTTCCGTGAGGTCACGTACTCGCCTAGCCTCGGGAGTATCATCTGACTGTGATGTATTAGACGGATTTTCTAATAGTTCAAGGACATCTCCTTCTTGGGGCTGAATCTCTTCTTGTTGTTCCACATGACTGGGATCCATATTGACTCAACTTTGTTAGGTTGCTGTCGAGTTCACACAAGAGTTTACACTGTCAGTGTAAAGGTATGTACGTATGTACGTTGCTACGTTGTCGTTCCTTGTCTGGATATGTAAAGACAGGTTGTCGTCAATTTACTTGTACGTCAAGGGATGACGCGTACATGCAGGGCTCAACAGGTAGGTAGTTATATAGCTGTATAACTAACGTGGAGTGGCGTTATCTGTGAGACACAACAGGCAAGTTGTAGACTTTTTACTGTAATGGCCTGACCATTAAGTATAACCGACGATTGGGCTCAAGGAGAAAAGACTATCAGGTGCTGATACTTTAATTATGAACCAATCTGACATATGGTAAAAAGCTGAAAAACAAATAAAATACAATTTTACAATGTGTTCAATTAATGTTATTAAAACGAAATGTCAAAGGTAATAGATAGCACAGTCCGTTGAATCCGAGAAAATGTTTCAAGAGCAGTTAAATTTCCAGTGTTTCACGGAGAGAATGTTCAAATATGTATAGAGTAATTTGAAGGCTTCAAAAACAATGTTGTAAAGTTAACTCACTCTGTGGTTAGCCACGAATTGTGTCCTAGATGACGTTTGTCCTTTGAAAAGTTCTCCAGAACTTGTATGACCTTGCAATGTTCGGTTTGAGATCCGTGTGAGCAGGGGAAAGGTAGCGATGATACGATGTTTTAATGTTCTTATGAGGTTAAAGATGAATAATCCTCCTAGACTGGAACACATAAATAGATTAAGAATATAATCAAACGAACTGTATAAATTACGGAACGGTGTAACAGAATAACCGATAAGAAACATTGAGAGTGGAAACATAAGTATAAAAGTGTTTATGTGTCGTGGAATGAGAGTTATTTATAGCATTTTATACTTACTGTTTTCTATGATATGCCAATATTTGAAATAATATTTTATCATATTCTTTTTACATTAAAAATATAAAACCTTATTATTTTATACTTTAGTACCGACACCAATAGCTAGTGAGGAAAATAAGTGTAAGTATTTTCAATTATATGGCTTTATTTTGGGCACAATTGTTTAAATTGAAAAAGTCCAAACAAACAAAAGTTCTTGTGGGAGTTTTTATGCAAAGGATGTAAGTATCAATCAGCGCGTGTAAATTATTTTCAGTGGGCTTGTTGGTTTGAATTTTAAAGATTAACAGTCGACATTAAGATTAAACAGTTATCAAGCGTTTACTTTTCTACATTGGCTACAGGTATAGGGGAGGGTTGAGATCTCATAAACATATTTTACCCCGCCGCAATTTTGCGCCTGTCCCAAGTCAGGAGCCTCTGATCTTTGTTAGTCTTGTATGATTTTTAATTTTAGTTTCTTGTGTATATTATGAGTTTAGTATGACTTCCATTATCACTGTCCTGGTATACATATTTTTTAAGGGGCCAGCTGAAAGACGCCTACGGATGCGGGAGTTTCTCGCTACATTGAAGACCCATTGGTGGCCTTCAGCTGTTGTCTGCTCTATGGTCGGGTTGTTGTCGCTTTGACACATTCCCCATTTCCTTTCTCGATTTTATTTGGAAGAAAACGAAGTTCCTTTTACTAGAAATATCCAGTTTAAAATCTAGGATGTGTATTCGCTTGCTGAAAGAAAAACCAATTATATTGATAAGGGCATCTAATGTCTATATTATGTTTTACAGTTCACATCTATTGGTTAGTCCCTTTAAATTAAACAAAACTACAATTTTAAAAATGAGATTTTCTTTCTACAAATGTTTATCACCTTAGAGTAAGTGTATACATTGAATTGATGTTTTTGATTTTTTTAAATTAAGTTCAATTAACCAAGTTTTTTTTTTTATTAAATTAACACCATAAAAAATATCAGATCTTGGAACAAATATAAGAACGATATACAATGTAGCAATGTTTTAAAGTAAAACTATATATAATTTAAAGAATATTTTGTTATTTTATTTCAGTGCCCATCATTTTGGCAGTGTGTATCAGTATCTCAATCTTAGTCATTATGGTGATTGTCATTGTGGTAATTTGTAGACAAAATGGGTATGCTGCATAAATTAGTGTTTTTGTACAGACTGAGTGTTCCTAGGAAAAGATTAAAAATTAAGCTTCTATTCTCTATTCTAAGTTAAGACATATGTCGTTGATAGCCAATCTCAATTGCATTTATAGAGACTTAAGTCTATCTTTCGGAACTATTGTTGAGACACAATATTTATTAAGATTGCAACATTTTCAAAAACAGTTCAGATTATTCAAATACTATTATTCGTTTACTTATTCATATAAAACATAATTATCATTTGTCATGCAGTCCAATTTTCAGCACTTAAAGCTTTTTCCAATCATATATTGATCAATTTAACATTTCTAGTTTTCCAAACAATTGACCTAAATAAAGGGTATTGTTGTGCACAAGGAATAAAATTGAGAATGGAAAGGGGAAAGTGTCGAAGAGACATCAACCCGACCAAAGAGCAGAAAACAGCCAAAATAGCACTAATGCGTCTTCAACACAGCAGGAAAAATCAAGCGCAAGTAGGCGGTCTTCAGCTGGCTCGTAAACAAAACAATGTACTAGTTCAGTGAAAAAGAACGTCACAATACACTCCGAAACATGTATATGAATTAAAATTAAAAAACCCATAAAAAATAATAAAGGCAAGATACTCAGGACTTGGGACAGGTGCAAAAATGCGACAGGAATAAAATGTTATGTTAGTTCTCAAACCACCATCTTATACATATAAGAAATGTAGAATCAACAAACATACAGCAATACGTAAAAGTAAATTTCAGTTACAACAAAGTCCGAGTCTGATATCAGAATGGATAACAAAAGAAATTACGCAAAATAACAATAAAACATAAATTCACAAATGACAACTTTCCGTGCCTGACATTCCAGCTTCAGGTCTCAATAAAACAGATGAAGATTATTTCTTTGCAATATGATGATCAAGTATAATCCGTCCCGTGAGGGATTCAATATCGTCCCATCATAAAATATACGCAAAAAACATAAACCGTATCATGCCAACAACTGGTGTTAGAATAAATGTGTTCTTTTCCGATGCAAATCGGTTTACACCAGTTTTTACCAGTTAAAAGAAAAATTCAACTTGATCAAAGTTTAAACATATACCACCCATCTGATAATTTAACTTTCATCAGCTGAGCATACTAGTCAAACAATTCGTCCTTTTTAAATCTAAATGCTGTATATAAGTTAAAAGTAGGAAATCTCACACGCCAACAGTTCAGGTGAA
Source organism: Mytilus galloprovincialis (assembly GCA_037788925.1). Lineage (NCBI taxonomy): Eukaryota > Metazoa > Mollusca > Bivalvia > Mytilida > Mytilidae > Mytilus > Mytilus galloprovincialis. Next base: position 49,287,355 of record CM075337.1, on the reverse strand, counting down.
AGCAACGTTATTTAGAGCTTTAGAAGGATACATTAGAACGAAATATCGACCACAGAATTGCTTGTCTACTAACGTTTCAAGTATGATACATTTTCTATTTCTAGAATTTTCAAAAAGAGATTTGAACAGAATAAAAACAAAAAACTGAAAGGTAGCTGTGATAAAGTTGGAAAGCCACGAATTAATCCAAACGCAATGTAAGTATTAATTCCAATATGAACATGAACTCATCATTGATACGAGGCTTAAAATTGTGTACATCAGAAACGCGTTGTGTTTCCAAAAGACGCATCTGTGACGGTCGAAAAAAAAGAAGTTTTAAGGACAAAATAAATCACGAAATTAAATAGCTTCAAGTAAACTAAAGGGTTCCGCGAAATACAGATAGTGTTCTATATGCTTTGGATATGACGAAATATTCAAAGTTTAGTTAACAGTAAATAATTTTATAACTAAAATCATATCAACTCAGAAGTGTTAATTACCGGGCTGGTGTAGCATTTGGGGAGGAAACCTCCTCCTGCAGTACTATTGACCCTGTGGTTAGAAAGTCCAAACATTAATTTATTTTGATTAATATTAATGAAAATAAGATATATCCTTTTTTCATAGACGAGCATTACTTTGTATATGATTTGACGTATTGCATTATTCAAAGTAGTATTCCGTTTTAAAGTGTTTTTTTATTTTTCATTTTAGAAAAAGTATTCAAAGTAGCACCTTTAGTAACGATGGATTTGAATTCGACACAATTACATTAGGAATCAGTTCTCCTCCTCCCGTTAGCTATTCTTTTTCTCAAGCAAATCCGAAGCACGGCGAAGCAAAACAGATTTCAAATCTTTCAGAGGATGATGATAGGCGGCCAAATTCACCGAGAGAATGTTGGACACCAGAATCTGTGAATGGCATTGAAGTTGATTGTTGATAATAAAAAGATATTACATCGACTTATATCATATGACAGTAATTCGTCTAAACTTTTCATATAAGAATAGTTCTTATTTTTGTGGCTGGGAATCATTCAACATTTATGTTACATGTTTTTTCATTCAAATAGTAAATAAAATGTTCAATCTGGACTATAATTGTCACTTTTATGATGTCTGTTTCTAAAAACCTTCCAACAATTTTTTTGTAAAAAAACCCATGCACTCGAGAAATTTGTTTTAAAACAGAGTTACATACACATACCTTATACTGAACGGAGCTGTTTTCATTGAACAATATGAAGATGCATAAATTGCCAAATTACAAGATGACAAATGGATGACAACCATAGATCATAAATGGAAGACAGAGGGTTATAATCATGACAAATTACAAAATCCTTATTCACTTGATATGGTATCTGACGTGTACATCTTCAACACACGTGTTTTTATGACGGATGGTTTGTTCTGTGATCTAAAAACAAGACACATGTATCTTCGTTGGTCAGTATATTAATGAAACAGCATTGATATAAGATACTATACCATGGAAACAATAAATGATAGAAGTTGTGGAAAAAGAGACAAAACAATGGCAAAATTAAATAAACTAAAACACAAAAAAAGTATCCGCATTTCTTCACGTAAAGAAACAAAACACTGAGCAACATTAATCTCTCTATATACTTGGAGTGATTTCATTGGCACCACAATGGTTACCAGCTCATACCCCGCTAATCCAGTCGTGACACTCTAGGTAAAAATACGTTTAGAAGTCATATTAGGTGAGTATGCATCATATAGAAGTAAATTGGTTATTAGTTGTTGCACCCCCCCCCCCCCCCCCCCAAAAAAAAAGTATCAGGTCTAACGGGCTTTATCATTTATTTTTTTCAAAGGCTGTAAGATTCTCCTCCAGTGATACTCAATTAAAAATGGTTTGAAAGCCAAATTAGATACAAAGTTAACCAGCGTTACAAACGGAAATGAAAGGCAGTTCAAAACACGGATAATGCTATTTGTCCTGGCGTAAATCAAACTTAGTCTTTCGAATAAATCAACATTCCATGAATAGTAAATTTTTGGCATATTATTTCAAAAATATATCTACTACTCGGCTGATGATACTCTCAGTAGCGAAACTATCACTAGAAATATAGCGTTGGCTTATTTATTTTTTTTTATCAAAACGCATTGAAGATATATTTGTATGATTGTGTCGCGTTTCATCTACACAAAATTAATGAGTGGTGCGCTAATAAAAAAAATCAAAGTACTGAAGTACTGAACATCAGAGGACCTCAAGTTATGTTGAATTATTGATAAATGACAGGTGTTTATATTTTACCTGCCAGACAGAAATGTTCACCTTACAATATAGTACAAACAATATAATTTGCTATCATATCTGAGATACTGACTTGAACTAGGAAACTTAACTTTGTGAATTATCAACGGTTATGTGGTCAAATGAGAACTGTTAGATTGGCATTATGACCATATAGTTGCACACATACAAAAGTCGTTAGCGTATAACTTATAATAGAGAATCAACATAGCAAACAATTCTTCGAGTAGCTATATAGTCACTCACTGAACTATGAAAAAGAGGTTCAAGACAATCATATTAAAACAGATAAATTGTAATATTGGGGCTAAAGATACCAGATGAACAGCAAACTCATAAATCGAAAATCAACTTACAATTCCATGACTAAAACTTAAAAAAGACATCCAGACAACTAAAAGTACACTAGAAACAACATAGAAAACTAGACTGAGCAACACGAACCCCACCAAAACTTGGAGGTGATCTCAGGTGCTCCGGATGGGTAAGCAGATCCTGCTCTACAAATGGCATTTATTAACAATGTATGTACATGTAGTATCCAGGTCTTCTATTTTCTGAAACATTTAGCTTTTGGATCAATTGCTAATTAAATGGATGTTAACAAAGCAAGATTACTATCCCTTATTCTAGATTTTTGTTGCAGTCAACACAAACATGTACATTGTAGGTTCTGTTTTCTAATTATTAAATGGTTCATTGTTAATATTACAATGTATTATATGAAGATAGCCTTTCGCTAATAATGGTATTTTTGTTAATTGAATTTCACAACATCTGGATAGTTTTTCAACTGTTAAGTCTTTTTTTACTCTGGATTTAATACTTTGGATACCACTGGTTTTAGCAATGAGAAAATTTTGCACCATACATATAGAACACAACTACCATATGAATGTGTCGGTCCTTAGTAAGCAGCCTGTAAAACAGGGCTTGTAATTTTTTGGTGTATATCTTGATTTTCTGTTTGCACATTGATGTGGCCATTAGTTTTCTTGTTTATATTGTTTAACATTTGTCATTTCATGGCTATTTCTAACTGATTTATGTATAGTTTTTTTCTGATTGTAAAAATACTGTATGGTAAGCTTTATTTCTTTTTCATCATTTTGTCTAGAGCTGGTGTCTGATTACCAATCATACCTCCCTTTTCGTTTATTTTTTATGAATAATGACAACAGTTTGGGTTTGATTTTCATTTATGTATGTACATGTGACAATATAAAACAGTATACATATAATCTCATTCCATCATTAATATTGGTCGTTGTTGGTATATATTTATTTATCTTTAAAGTTTAACAATGTACTGTGAAAGTGCTATCTTCTAACATATACTTACTAGTATTATGGTGGAAGCAGGACAAATCGCCCCACTAACAAAACGCCCAACAACAAATCGCCCCACTTTTTCACCAACTCGCCCCATTTAAAAAAAAATCGGCCCAATCTGGTTTACCAACTCGCCCCACTTTTTAAAAAATCGCCTCACTTGTGACAAGGGTTAAATCCTGTTAACTTTCCCCCTGTCAACTCGCCCCACTTATCTAGAATCTACTTCAATATATAATTTTCAGATCTACCAACTAGCCCCACTTAAATGAAAACAAATCTACACAGAATACAAAAAAAAAAAAAAACCGGAATTTATTAAATCAATATTTTTTTAAATCAAATGATGTTTAACATTCTTAAAATATAATTGCAAATACATTTTGTATCTTGTAAGCTTAGTTATTTGTATAACAATTGAAAAGAAACCTGTTAATTGTATCATAATCATACAGTTTAAGGATTTCAATTAACATTAATTTGATTTTATAGCACTTCACTAAGGTTCACATAGGTATTGAAGTGGGTCATGGACATAATACAACGGGATTGCATCTTTTTTCATAAGTGGGGCAAGTTGGCACTAATAAATTCATCGTGGTTTATCTATTTGTCATGAGTGGGGCGAGTTGGCAGACCATATTTCAGCAAAATTTTAACCCTTTTCATAAGTTGGGCATGTTGTCCAACCTATTTGCAATGTGATTTTACACTTTTTAATAAGTGGGGCGAGTTGGTAAACAAGATTGTGCAATTTTTTAGAAAGTGGGGCGAGTTTGTGAAAAAGTGGGGCGATTAGGTGTGGGGCGATTTGCCAGTGGGGCGATTTGTCATGGATTCAACGATTCCATAATGAATCCATGACAAATGTGAAACCACTGATTCAAAGGACAAGGTTCACTTATTGCCCAAAATGGCCTAAAATATAAACTTTACCCTATAAACTCCAAAAAACTTCACAATTTGGTTCGTACATGGGTCTATTTCAAAAGTCTTAACGCTCAATAAATCAGTTCTTTTCATAAAAGTACATTTTGTGTTCCAAATTTGTCAAAATGTGCTGATTTTGGGCAATTTTCAGACCTGAAAGCTTTAAGCCTTTAGGAATAAAGGTTTGGCCGCCACCTACCATCCAAAATGTTTTGTAACCAAAATAATCCAAATCTGATATATATAATTCACAAGTAATAGCTTTTCTAAAAAGCTTGCCGTATTTTAGCTGATTATATTGAGATCAGTGGTTTGTGAGTAGTTTATTTTTATTGGAATATTGCACTTCAAGCAATATGAAAACATAGCGCTTTTTTTCTACTAATTTGTCATTTTTGTTGTATTATTGGTGGACCCGTGTTATAATGGAAGGAGACTTACATTTTAGTAAAATTGAGAATGGAAATGGGGAATGATATTATAATAAAATGTATTCTGTGTCTATAATCAACTTGATAAAAATAGCATATAACCTACACATACTTTTGAGGATTACTACTTGACAAAATGGACAACAACAGAAGGCAGTGGCGGATCTAGAGGGGGGCGTAAAGTGTGTACGCCCCATCCCCCCCCCCTTTTGCTCGTTTTTTTTTTTTTAAATGATTAATCATACGCGACTATGTGAACTTTGCCATTTCCTGTGTACTCTATTATTTAATTTTTATCCGACAATTCTTTACTTTTATAAATTGTGACTTGGATAGACAGTTGTCTTTGGTACTTACATGTATATGAGATCCAGTAATATCTATCTACAAGATTGAGAACACATTTTTTTGTAATAAATTTAAAACATATTTAATTCTGTAATATCTGATAATATGTATCAGTTATTTGTGATTTTTCATTTGATGTGTACTCTCTGGTAATGTCAGTATCAGCATGATCAGTTGATTGGTTGTGATAAGAAAAATGGGGCAGTTTGCAATTGTCATGTGCAGGTACACCACATGTGGATCTTCTTTCCCCTCTCATTTATAAAATTGTGCATGATATTTATCACAGAAACGCACCAGTATTTTGGTGAATGAAACACTTGTCATATTAAATTATAGTCAGAGGTGGAGTTAGAGGGTTTTTCGGGGGGCCTGGGCCACCCCTTTTTTAGGAAAAATTTTGTTGTTTTTATAGGGAATCACTGAAGCATGACTGGAGTTGGCCCTTTCTTAGGCAGTCAGTGGGCTCCCGCTTATGAAAATTTCTGGATCCACCACTGAAAGTTTGAGTAAAGTTAGATAAGGATTTATGACAAATTATGTTGAAATTTGCACAGATAATGAATGAAAAATCTAGTAAATTAAAAAATAGGCACTATTATTAAAAGCTTTCCTTGCTTATTCACAAGGACATATCATATCCTCCATGCTATTCCGATCTGAGTTTTTATTCATACATGTACATACATGTAGTCTGGTGCTGTTCCAAGTAGTCTTCTTTTTTCTGTTTCTTGAGAAGTATTTGTTTTACCTGTTCAGTCACTGTAAAGTGTTACAATTCATTTTTAAACGCAACACATAAATAGTGACCAAAAAGGTATGGCTATCACATGAGAGAAGCTAGAAAAAAGTCAAATGTATACATTTTAAACATTTTTGTGGGACCATGAAAATGTGGTATATAGATAGATATGCATAGATAGACCATAGAACAAATAAGCAAACAATTCAAAGGAGATGTACATGTAAGATGAATTATGAAAAAAAGAGCCATGGCCAGGGGCCCCAAACTTGACAGCATTTGGTGTTGAACAGGTAAAATGTTTGCAGTGACAATAAATATAGCCTTTGTTAGAGGTGACCCAGGTCGCCTTTCTCTAAATCAGCTATATTAAACATATTTCTGGGCCGGGTTGAAAAATAAATAAAAAATACTTTAAAACCAGGTGCTCCGCAGGGCGCAGCTTTATACGACCGCAGAGGTCGATCCCTGAACAGTTGGGGCAGGTATGGACAAAACATTTAAGCGTGATACAGCTCTGAATTTGGATTGTGATCAAATTTTTGACATTATATGGGTTTTTTACACAAAACAAATGTCAAGATTTTACAAATCAATTAAAGATTTCTTCTTCAAACTTATTTAAATCTAAAATTAAATAGTTGACACAGCATAGGTTTCTGACACAGAATGAATGTGGTCTAATGAACTTAAAATTTTTTTTGCCTTTGAGCAATTCACTATGCTGTTAATATTAATCCTGTCAAAAAAATGTTTGAAGAAATTTTCTTTTTATTTATGAAATCTAAAATGAGAACAAGTATGGACACAACTTTTAAGCTAAAAATATTTAAGATAAGATAAGGAAAAAAAACTTCATCAGCAACATTTTATATTGGCAAATTTCCAATGAAGTTATTTACATAAAGTTATTGGCAAATAAAAATAGAAAATGACATCATAGTCATTTCTGGCAAATGTCCAACATACATTATCTAAAAACATTTTAGATAAGATAAGGAAAAAAAAGCTTCATCAGCAACATTTTATATTGGCAAATTTCCAATGAAGTTATTTACATAAAGTTATTGGCAAATAAAAATAGAAAATGACATCATAGTCATGTCTGGCAAATTTCCAATATATATTATCAACTACTATTCTATACAAAGAAAGATAACTCCAATTGAAAATTAATTGCTATTGCACAATATTGTGCAATTAGATATTTCTTGCTATTGTGCAATACTGTGCAATTGAAAATTTCTTGCTATTGCACAATACTTGATATGGAATCCTGATTTGGACCAACTTGAAAACTGGGCCCATAATCAAAAATCAAAGTACATGTTTAGATAAAGCATATCAAATAAGCCCAAGAATTTAATTTTTGTTAAAATCAAACTTAGTTTAATTTTGGACCCTTTGGACCTTAATGTAGACCAATTTGAAAACTGGACCAAAAATTAAGAATCTACATACACAGTTAGATTTGGCATATCAAAGAACCCATTTATTCAATTTTTGATGAAATCAAACAAAGTTTAATTTTGGACCCCCATTTGGACCAACTTGAAAACTAGGCCAATAATTAAAAATCTAAGTACATTTTTAAATTCAGCATATCAAAGAACCCCAAGGATTCAATTTTTGTTAAAATCAAACTAAGTTTAATTTTGGACCCTTTGGACCTTAATGTAGACCAATTTGAAAACGGGACCAAAAATTAAGAATCTACATACATAGTTAGATTCGGCATATCAAAGAACCCCAATTATTCAATTTTTGATGAAATCACACTAAGTTCAATTTTGGACCCTTTGGGCCCCTTATTCCTAAACTGTTGGGACCAAAACTCCCAAAATCAAACCCAACCTTCCTTTTATGGTCATAAACCTTGTGTTAAATTTCATAGATTTCTATTTACTTATACTAAAGTTATGGTGCAAAAACCAAAAATAATGCTTATTTGGGTCCCTTTTTGGCCCCTAATTCATAAACTGTTGTGACCTCAACTCCAAAAATCAATCCCAACCTTCCTTTTGTGGTCATAAACCTTGTGTTTAAATTTCATTGATTTCTATTTACTTATACTAAAGTTATTGTGCGAAAACCAAGAATAATGCTTATTTGAGCCCTTTTTTGGCCCTTAATTCCTAAACTGTTGGAACCAAAACTCCCAAAATCAATCCCAACCGTCCTTTTGTGGTCATAAACCTTGTGTCAAAATTTCATAGATTTCTATTCACTTAAACTAAAGTTATAGTGCGAAAACCAAGAAAAAAGCTTATTTGGGCCCTTTTTGGCCCCTAATTCCTAAAATGTTGGGACCAAAACTCCCAAAATCAATCCCAACCTTCCTTTTATGGTCATAAACCTTGTGTTAAAATTTCATTGATTTCTATTCACTTTTACTAAAGTTAGAGTGCGAAAACTAAAAGTATTCGGACGACGACGACGACGACGACGCAGGACGACGACGCCAATGTGATAGCAATATACGACCAAAAAATTAAAATTTTTGCGGTCGTATAAAAAGCTAATAGAAATACACCAAATTTGGGAGACATCTATTTAAATGTTTGAAATAATAAGAAAGTTGACAATAACTAAGCTTTTTCAGATAATATACAGACTATTGCAGTCAGCCTATAATAGACTCTTTGCCTCCTGAAATGTTTGCTTATACACTGTGCTTTCCTATAATGATTTAAAATCAGTGTGATAGTTTTCATGAAGAACACTGAGCGTACAGGTATTATGACAAGATAAATGTTGTGTTACATGTACATGTATCTACCCAAATAAGTAAAATATAAAAATTCTTGACTTCTAAAACCAGTGATTGATCTCCTGATTTATATCTCATCACTCTATGCAGATGCTGTGTGAAAAAAAAATTGACTTACCAGTATGCTTCTATCCATTGAGTTGATTTATTAGGTCTTTCCACTTTTCTGTGGAAAGACCTATTGTTTTTCTTCTGATTATTTTTTTTTCTTCCGCCAAATTTTGTTCTTGCGATAAACATTTGTTTCGCAATATGTCGCTTAGATATTTGGTATATGATATCGAACAGTTTATGCGCTTTTGAAATTTACCCTGCATAACTGAATACTTTTCTTTGTAGGAGTTATCTCCCCAAACACTGTTTTCCTTGTGTCCACAACTCCTTTGCAACCGTAAAAGATTACGACAAATTTATTTTATAAAATTGCTCGTTATATCCTTCGCATGATTTGTCCAATTTCGACCGAAGCAATATGAACGCTCCATATGAGAGTTATTTCCCTTTTTCTATTTGAAATTTTGAAATGTATTTTAAACTGGAACACTATAAGTGATAGAGACCTAGGATCTTTTGATTTGAGGTCCTTGGTCCAAAAAAATGAAAATTAGGTCAAGGTCAAAGGTCAAGGTCATATTCTAATTTTTGAATTTGTCTTATTTTCACTCATTTTCATTAACCTTATAAGATATCGACAAATTATTTTGTATCAATTGTAAGTTGCGACATGTGGTAACTAAATAATTTTAGTTGAAAGGGTGCGTAAACACTGAATGGGAGTTTTAGCCCCTATCATATCTTAAATTATGTTTAAAGTGATAGAACTTATTAACCATACATATTAGAGACTAGGGTCTTTTGATTTGAAATCCTCAGTTTGTGACCTTGAAATTGAGGTCAAGGTCATAGGTTAATTTGACGTTCTAGATTTTGACCTTTGCTTTAAATTCATATCTATACATCATAAAGCCATATGAACTGACATTTTAGACTGATTTTTTATATTTTAATATCAAAATAGATATTAACTGGTGGAAAGACCTTCAATTGTTCTCTGAACAATTGGTTTTTAATTATTAATTATTTTGCTTTGGATACACCTTATTGCTACAATATGTATATGTCTGCCATTACAAACTGTACATGCATGTACATCACATATATTCCATGTAAAATTTTGATGTTTTAATTAATACAAAATATATGATGCCACAATGGAAAAGTAATTGTTGTATGACGTTAATGGTTAAAATGGGACAGATTCTCAGGTCAGTTGGGACAATAAGGGGGGCTGGGGGAGGGGGCGACTTCTTCAGTCATGCTTCAGTGATTTCCTACATAATCAACCAAATAGTAATGTTCATCACGAAAAAATATACTAAGTGTAAGACCTGATGATGTGAATAAATTGAGATCAGACATATCAAATGAAGTTTTCAGTGCTTTTGATATATCAATGGGCAATCTGATGAGTTAAGCCTTTTTTGACTGATTTTTATAGTTTGTTCTTATGTTGTACTGTTATACATGTACCACTGTCCAAGGTAAGGGGGAGGATCGGAATCCCGCTAACATGTTTTACCCCGCCACATTATTTATGTATGTTTCTGTCCCAAGTCAGGAGCCTGTAATTCAGTGGTTGTCGTTTGTTTATGTGTTACATATTTGTTTTTCCTTCATTTTTGTATATAGATAAGGCCTTGGATTTCTGGTTTGAATTGTTATACATGTCATATCAGGGCCTTTTATAGCTGACTGTGTTGTATAGGCTTTGATAATTGTTGAAGGCTGTACGGTGACCTATAGTTGTTAATGTCTGTGTCATTTTGGTCTCTTGTAGACAGTTGTCTCATTGGCAATCATACCACATCTTCTTTTTTATAATGACTGCTGATCACCACTGTGTCCATACTGGGACTATTATGGTCCAACAACCAGTGGCGGATCCAGAAATTTTCATAAGTGCAGGCCCACAAAATTTCCCAGAAAAGGATGGCAAGCCCCCTGGCCCCTTCTAAATCAGCCTCCTGACAACTCCAAAGAATAAATCCATCATTTACGAGTACATCAAAGATCATCAAACTGTCTACCCCACATGCAAACATCTTTTTGGGAGTTCACTGTGTTGCAAGTTTTTTGGGTTCGAAGGATCGTATAAAATGATTGCCTTGGGGTCATTGTAAAAAGCTAAATTATATAATTTGAAAACAGCTGACACTATAGTATCCTATAGTGCACTGAAACCCTTGCCAATAACAATACCGTGATGCTTGGTGTAGGCTTCTTTGCACATAAGAAACCATATTGCTCACCTTGTAATTTTTGTATTCTTCTAATCAGTATCGTCGGGTTTGTTTATTTACACCAGAAATCAATGAAGCGATGAAAGTGCTGGAAACGAAATTACATCTTCGGTAAATTCCGTGATTTTAATATTTTCTAATCAATATGTCCAAGCAATGAAAAATAAATGGTTATTATTTTTATACATAGAGCATACGTTTTGTGTATTAACTATTTAAAATCTAAGCTTTATACGAAGAAATCTAACACAAAAGTATCTCAATCATTTAACCGTTTTAATACGCAGTTTAAAGTGTAAATTATACACATTACTATTTTACTTTTAGAGAATAGCAATAATACATAAATGTACAGTTTCTTACCAAAATAGCAACATAATTTCAAGATTAAATCATCACATTGTCACATGATTATATAATCTGTACCAAATTGACAGTTTGTGGTGAGTTATCATCATAACTAATCACTATAGCAAATGAACACTTTATCATAATATGTACCTATAACCTAGTATCATGATTTCAATCCGACACCACTTACGGACGCGTTGAACATATAATGCATGCCACTCATTAATAGCCAATCAGACGTTAAAATGACCTTCATTTCCCCCATAATCATTCCGGAAACAGCCACGAAGCAGCCATTAGATAGTATTTATAACCAATGAAATAACAGAAATACCGTTAACAGATTTACCCGAAGCTGACGTTTAGCCTCTGACTAATCAGACCGTATCACCATGGTGATACGGTAATCAATATAAAAACCTTTTGGGTCTTGGATGGCAGCCAAGGTTAATTATGCCAAAAACAATTAAAGTTTTACCATAGTTATTTAATTATCTGTGGTATTATTTTCACAATTATTCAATGGTTTTGTTGTGTATGATTTTCGAAAAGAAAAATAAAGATGGCAAGACCTGAACAAGGCCGCCTGATTTTTTTAAGTGACATATGAACAACAGAGTCAGTGTGGGGCCACTAAGCTAAACTGCTCACTTTACACCAGCCAATATAAATGAATGCCTAGGATGGGAATCGAACCCACATACACCAACTCTGTTGTCCCTATCTTTTTAAATGAACAAAAAATTGTCAAGAACAAATTTAAAAAAATGTATAAATGTGTTAAAAATTTAATTATCAAATTATACATGAAAATATAGGTTTATTTTCGGTGATTCATATGTCTACTTCAGATTGTAGTCCCATAGGCTCCACTGTACAGCTACATGAATAAACAGCGTAAAAGGGTTTAAATTTGCTGAGGCAGATTTTTTGGGGGAGGATGGAGCTGAAGGCACGCTCTTTTCAAGGAGCTTCATGAATGGTTAATGCGTAGTCCTTTTTTATATAGTTTTACCCAAAATGTTGACTTGCTAGACTCCTCCCTCTTTTAAATCCTGGATTCTCATCCAATTTGATATAAATCTAAACTCTTAACAAGGTTGCTTAAAATGATAACAACTATGTTTGAGAATTAAAAATAGATAGGTTTGTTTAAATTATCTAGAATATACATGTACATGTGATTTTAATCGTGGACATTTAAAATCCCTGTTAATGTGTGACTTGGGTTTCTGGTACAAATTAAAACATGGAATTATTCATCCAAACTCATAGAAAGATTCTTGAGATTTAAATTTCCACAGAATAATAAATTAACAATATTCAAAGAGCAGATTGCTCTGAGGGATACGATTGTCTTTTATTATCCACACCCGTATGAAAAATCACAAAATCACGGATCCAGGGGGGGGGGGGGGGGGGTGGAGTGGTCCGGGGTTGGCAGCCCCCTTTTTTGCCGATCAATGCATTTGAATGGGGACATATAGTTGGAACCCCCCTTTTTTAAATGGCTGGATCCGCCCCTGTTGAAGGTTACAAGAGACCAATTATTCGTAATGCATTTTCCATAGGGTATCACTGGTGTTCCAAGATTCTGGGGCTGTAAAATGTAAACAAATAACTGCGCTCTTGTAACCCTATAAGTGATCTACTTGTTACTTTAATACGAAGAAAATAAATTTAACTCCAAAAATTGTTGAGATCTAATATAAAAAAAAAATTGTTGCAATAAAGAATACACAAGAAGTAAACTTATCTTTAAATACCTTGCATCGTATCTCCAACTCAATCTGCTGGTATTTTCAAAATGGCGACAGGGAACGTTTTTAAAACAGAGAAATATTTTCATATTGTGCCATATTAAATATTCCTGGTTTTGCTACGATAATATGATAGACAAATATCCTACAAACGGTTTTAAACAAGCTACCTAAAATCAAATAATTGAAATATATAAATTACCTTTCTGTGTATAAATTCCTGTATTGATCGCCTCTCCGGCTCTCGTGTTTCTTCAAGCTCGCTCGATCATGATGAATGCGCATTGGTGGTATTCATCCGCAACAACAATTTTTCGGTACGTCATTGATATTAAAGATTGTTTGACTAATAATCTAATATTTCGAACGACAAAACATTTCCATATTATTAATTTAAATTTAATAAAAATAAATTGTCTAAGTATCCATTGAAAACATGAATTAAAAAGAAGCGACAAGGAATTTTATTTTGCACTATATAATGTGCACGGATCTATAATTTTTATAGCTTGGTTATCATTCCAAAACTAATCTGAATATTATTCATATATTCAAATTAGGCGGAAAATTAAGCGATGGCAATACACTCGAGGCCCTGACGGTCCTCTGATGTAAAAATTGAGACCAAATTAAATAATTGATTCTTTTGCGACTACTTGCCGAAATGTATTTCAGGACATGGACCTGTTTTCAAATAAATAGTTGATGTACATGTATCAATGATTTTGGTTTTACGTGCATTTGTCAACGTATATTTGTTCCGCCTAACAAAAGTTCCAATGGAAACTTTGTTATAAACATTGTCATAATATATATTCCTGTTGGAACAAATATTCTATACCACTTATTCTGTTAGGAAGATATACTGTATTATTTATTGTAACCTGCAAAATTTTGCTTAACATTTTTTTTAAATACTTCTTTTTTGTGTAGCATCAGACACTTGGTACTGTAACGTGTCAATGTATTGTAAGCGCTGTTTTACAAATTTGGACTACATGCATATAACATATTTTTTTCATGTTATTGAAAAACAGCAAATTGCAAATGATAGGTTGAAAGCTCGTTTACACATATACTATTGCAGATTACATATATGAAAGAACATTATTCTTAAAGCAGATTGCACATATGAATAGGCATTACTCTTAAAAATATAAATTACTGCTTACGTATGTATACCTTGACATATGGGCCCGTATACATAAAGCTATGTAAGTTTACGCACAGTAATTAGAAAAAGGTTCCGATTTGATTAAGTATTCCTTAGCTTAGTGGAGAATTAAGTAAGTTAATGCATACGACTTAATAATTTTACATAACTAAAAGAATTCTTAGTGAAATCTAAGATTAAGGAACACTTAAGTGAAGATGTTTTATCCATACGGGCCATGATATCTAAAATGACATCATGGACGTCAAGTTGGTTACTTATTCCCTATTCCCTATTCGTTACCTATTCCCTATTCCCTATTCGTTACCTATTCGTTACCTATTCCCTATTCGTTACCTTTTCGTTACCTATTCCCTATTCCCTATTCGTAACTTATTCGCTATTCCCTATTCGTTACCTATTCGTTACTTATTCCCTATTCCCTATCGTTACCTATTCGTTACTTATTCCCTATTCCTTATTCGTTACTTATTCGATTTTTAATATCCTTCCCCCTTTTTAATTGTTTATACTCTTATATCTGGTAATAGTTATAAATTTGTTGAGGTAAAATGATCTTTTGATGACCTATTTATATGTGTTTGTGCTCAACCGATCCTTTTACTTTATGTTCGATACTCATTTGTTCCTCATTTGATTTTTATACGTTCTACCTTTTAACTGCTTTATGTCCGTATGTTTGAAGATGGATCTTTGTTCGAAGCGATGAAATCACCGTGTTAGCGCTTGTATAAAAAGGAAGATATGGTATGATTGCCAATGAGACAACACCCCGCAATAGACCAAAATGACACAGAAATTATCAACTATAGGTCACTGTACGGCCTTCAACAATGAGCATAGCCCAAACCGTGTAGTCACCTATAATATAATGTGGTGGGGTTAAATATGTTAGCAGGGTGTACATCGTTTCGGAGCATGCTATTACCTTGTTTAATTCGTTCCATCACTCGCTTATAATTCGCTTATAATACGTATATCATACGTTGCACCTTTTAAAACATGATTTTCAATTGTTTTGTTGTCTCTGTACGGCCTTCAACAATGAGCATAGCCCAAACCGTGTAGTCACCTATAAAAGGTCCAGACATGACAATCTCAAACAATTCAAACAACAAAACTAACGGCCGTATTTCATATACAAAAAAATAAACGGAAAACAAATATGTAACACAAAAACAAACGATAACTTCTTAATTTCAGGCTCTTGTCTAGGGACAGGCACATACTAACATAATGTGGTGGGGTTAAATATGTTAGCAGGGTGTACATCGTTTCGGAGCATGCTATTACCTTGTTTAATTCGTTCCATCACTCGCTTATAATTCGCTTATAATACGTATATCATACGTTGCACCTTTTAAAACATGATTTTCAATTGTTTTGTTGTCTCTGGTGGTAGATTTGGGTTCTTAGAGGTGATATAACTCTATAAGCGCATATGTACCCGTTCCAGCACTCGGATAATACCCTGTTAAATATTCGTTACTTATTCGCTTTTAATACGTTTGTTGTACGTTGCACCTTTTAGAAAAGGATTTTCAATTGTGTTCATATCTCTGTTGGTAATAATGTGTTCTTATAGATGAAATACCCCTATTATCGCGTATGTACCCGTTCCAGCGCTCGGATAATACCCTGTTACTTATTCGTTCCTTATTCGCTTTTAATGCGCGGGGTATACGTTGCACCTTGAAATAAATCGTTTTTTAATTGTGTTCATGTCTCTGGTGGTAACAATGTGTTCTTAGAGATGAAATGACCCTATTAGAGCGCATGTACCCGTTCCAGCGCTCGGTTAATACCCTGTTACCTATTCGTTACCTATTCGTTACCTATCTATTCACTTATAATACGTTTGTTGTACGTTGCACCTTTTAGAAAAGGATTATCAATTGTGTCCATGTCTCTGGTGGTAACAATGTGTTCTTAGAGATGAAATGACCCTATTAGCGTGCATGTACCCGTTCCAGCGCTCGGTTAATACCCTGTTACCTATTCGTTACCTTTTCGTTACCTATTCACTTATAATACGTTTGTTGTACGTTTCACCTTTAAGAAAAGGATTTTCAATTGTGTCCATGTCTCTGGTGGTAACAATGTGTTCTTAGAGATGAAATGACCCTATTAGCGCGCATGTACCCGTTCCAGCGCTCGGTTAATACCCTGTTACCTATTCGTTACCTTTTCGTTACCTATTCACTTATAATACGTTTGTTGTACGTTTCACCTTTAAGAAAAGGATTTTCAATTGTGTCCATGTCTCTGGTGGTAACAATGTGTTCTTAGAGATGAAATGACCCTATTAGCGCGCATGTACCCGTTCCAGCGCTCGGTTAATACCCTGTTACCTATTCGTTACCTATTCGTTACTTATATATTCGCTTTTAATACGTTTGTTGTACGTTGCACCGTTTAGAAAAGGATTTTCAATTAATTTCATATCTCTGGTGGTAATAATGTGTTCTTATAGATGAAATACCCCTATTAACGCGTATGTACTCGTTCCAGCGCTCGGATAAACCCTGTTACTTATTCTTTCCTTATTCGCTTTTAATGCGCGGGGTATACGTTGCACCTTGAAATAAATCGTTTTTAATTATGTTCATGTCTCTGGTGGTAACAATGTGTTCTTAGAGATGAAATGACCCTATTAACGCGCATGTACCCGTTCCAGCGCTCGGTTAATACCCTGTTACCTATTTGTCACCTATTCGTTACAAATTCACTTATAATACGTTTGTTGTACGTTGCACCTTTTAGAAAAGGATTTTCAATTGTGTCCATGTCTTTAGTGGTAACAATGTGTTCTTAGAGATGAAATGACCCTATTAGCGCGCATGTACCCGTGCCAGCGCTCGGTTAATACCCTGTTACCTATTCGTTACCTATTCGTTACTTATTCGCTTTTAATACGTTTGTTGTACGTTGCACCTTTTAGAAAAGGATTTTCACTTAAGTTCATATCTCTGGTGGTTATAATGTGTTCTTATAGATGAAATACCCCTATTAGCGCGTATGTACCCGTTCCAGCGCTTGGATAATACCCGGTTACTTATTCGTTCCTTATTCGCTTTTAATGCGCAGGGTATACGTTGCACCTTGAAATAAATCGTTTTTTAATTGTGTTCATGTCTCTGGTGGTAACAATGTGTTCTTAGAGATGAAATGACCCTATTAGCGCGTAGGTACCCGTTCCAGCGCTCGATTAATACCCTGTTACCTATTCGTTACCTTTTCCTTACCTATTCACTTATAATACGTTTGTTGTACGTTGCACCTTTTAGAAAAGGATTTTCAATTGTGTCCATGTCTCTGGTGGTAACAATGTGTTCTTAGAGATGAAATGACCCTATTAGCGCGTAGGTACCCGTTCCAGCGCTCGGTTAATACCCTGTTACTCATTCGTTCCTTATTCCTTTTTATACGCGTGGTATACGTTGCACCTTGGACTAAATCGATTATCTATTGCTTTCATGTCTCTGGCGGTAATTATGTGTTCTCTGAAGTGAAAAAAACCCTAATAGCGCATATGTACTCGTTTCAGCGCAACACTGATACCCTGTTACTTATTCGTTTCTTATTCGCTTATAAAACGTGTGTTATGCGTTGCACTTTAAAAAAAAGAAATATGTTAGTGTCTCTGGTGGTAACTGTCGGTTCTTAGAGGTGAAATAACCCTAATCGAACATATGTACCCGTTTCAGCGCTCGACTGATACCCTGTTACTTATTCGTTCCTTTTTCGCTTCAAATACGCGTGCTATGCGTTGCACCTTGAAATAAGAATAAGTAACAAGGTATTAGCCGAGCGCTGGAACGGGTACATACGCGCTAATAGGGTTATTTTATCTCTAAGAATACATTGCTACCACCAGAGACATGCACACAATTAAAAAACGATTTATTTTAAGGTGCAACATATACCCCGCGCATTAAAAGCGAATAAGGAACGAATAAATTACCGGGTATTATCCGAGCGCTGGAACGGGTACATACGCGCTAATAGGGGTATTTCATCTATAAGAACACATTGTTACCACCAGAGACATGGACACAATTAAAAATCCTTTTCTAAAAGGTGCAACGTATAACAAACGTATTATAGGCGAATAAGTAACAGGGTATTAACAGAGCGCTGGAACGGGTACCTACGCGCTAATAGGGTCATTTCATCTCTAAGAACACATTGTTTCCACCAGAGACATGGACACAATTGAAAATCCTTTTCTAAAAGGTGCAACGTACAACAAACGTATTATAAGTGAATAAGTAACGAATAGGTAACAGGGTATTAACCGAGCGCTGGAACGGGCACATGCACGCTAATAGGGTCATTTCATCTCTAAGAACACATTGTTACATTGTACCACCAGAGACATGGACACAATAGAAAATCCTTTTCTAAAAGGTGCAACGCACAACAAACGTATGATAAGTGAATAGGTAACGAATAGGTAACGAATAGGTAACAAGGTATTAACCGAGCGCTGGAACGGGTACCTATGCGCTAATAGGGTCATTTCATCTCCAAGAACACATTGTTGCCACCAGAGACATGAACACAATTAAAAAACGATTTATTTCAAGGTGCAACGTATACCCTGCGCATTAAAAGCGAATAAGGAACGAATAAGTAACCGGGTATTATCCGAGCGCTGGAACGGGTACATACGCGCTTATAGGGGTATTTCATCTATAAGAACACATTATAACCACCAGAGATATGAACTTAAGTGAAAATCCTTTTCTAAAAGGTGCAACGTACAACAAACGTATTAAAAGCGAATAAGTAACGAATAGGTAACGAATAGGTAACAGGGTATTAACCGAGCGCTGGAACGGGTGCATACGCGCTAATAGGGGTATTTCATCTATAAGAACACATTGTTACCATCAGAGTCATGGACACAATTGAAAATCCTTTTCTTAAAGATGCAACGTATAACAAACGTATTATAGGCGAATAAGTAACGAATAAGTAACAGGGTATTAACCGAGCGCTGGAACGGGTACCTACGCGCTAACAGGGTCATTTCATCTCTAAGAACACATTGTTACCACCAGAGACATGGACACAATTGAAAATCCTTTTCTAAAAGGTGCAACGTACAACAAACGTATTTTAAGTGAATGGGTAACAAATAGGTAACAGGGTAGAAACCGAGCGCTGGAACGGGCACATGCACGCTAATAGGGTCATTTCATCTCTAAGAACACATTGTTACCATCAGAGACATGGACACAATTGAAAATCCTTTTCTAAAAGGTGCAACGTACAACAAACGTATTAAAAGCGAATAAGTAACGAATAGGTAACGAACAGGATACAGGATATTAACCGAGCGCTGGAACGGGTACATGCGCACTTAAAGGGTCATTTCATCTCTAAGAACACATTGTTACCACTAGAGACATGGGCACAATTGAAAATCCTTTTCTAAAAGGTGCAACGTACAACAAACGTATTTTAAGTGAATAGGTAACGAATAGGTAACGAATAGGTAACAGGGTATTAACCGAGCACTGGAACGGGTACATGCACGCTAATAGGGTCATTTCATCTCTAAAAACATGTTGTTACCACCAGAGACATGGGCACAATTGAAAATCCTTTTCTAAAAGGTGCAACGTACCATAAACGTATTATAAGTGAATAGGTAACGAATAGGTAACGAATAGGTAACAGGGTATTAACCGAGCGCTGGAACGGGTACATGCGCGCTAATAAGGTCATTTCATCTCTAAGAACACATTGTTACATTGTACCACCAGAGACATGGACACAATTGAAAATCCTTTTCTAAAAGGTGCAACGTACAACAAACGTATGATAGGTGAATAGGTAACGAATAGGTAACGAATAGGTAACAAGGTATTAACCGAGCGCTGGAACGGGTACCTATGCGCTATTAGGGTCATTTCATCTCCAAGAACACATTGTTGCCACTAGAGACATGAACACAACTAAAAAACGATTTATTTCAAGGTGCAACGTATACCCTGCGCATTAAAAGCGAACAAGGAACGAATAAGTAACCGGGTATTATCCGAGCGCTGTAACGAGTACATACGCGCTAATAGGGGTATTTCATCTATAAGAACACATTATAACCACCAGAGATATGAACTTAAGTGAAAATCCTTTTCTAAAAGGTGCAACGTACAACAAACGTATTAAAAGCGAATAAGTAACGAATAGGTAACGAATAGGTAACAGGGTATTAACCGAGCGCTGGAACGGGTACATGCGCCCTAATAGGGTCATTTCATCTCTAAGAACACATTGTTACCACTAAAGACATGGACACAATTGAAAATCCTTTTCTAAAAGGTGCAACGTACAACAAACGTATTATAAGTGAATTTGTATCGAATAGGTGACAAATAGGTAACAGGGTATAAACCGAGCGCTGGAACGGGTACATGCGCGTTAATAGGGTCATTTCATCTCTAAGAACACATTGTTACCAAAAGAGACATGAACACAATTAAAAAACGATTTATTTCAAGGTGAAACGTATACCCCGTGCATTAAAAGCGAATAAGGAACGAAAAAGTAACAGGGTATTATCCGAGCGCTGGAACGAGTACATACGCGCTAATAGGGGTATTTCATCTATAAGAACACATTGTTACCACCAGAGATATGAACTTAATTGAAAATCCTTTTCTAAACGGTGCAACGTACAACAAACGTATTAAAAGCGAATAAGTAACGAATAGGTAACGAATAGGTAACAGGGTATTAACCGAGCGCTGGAACGGGTACATGCGCGCTAATAGGGTCATTTCATCTCTAA
Source organism: Mytilus galloprovincialis (assembly GCA_037788925.1). NCBI lineage: Eukaryota > Metazoa > Mollusca > Bivalvia > Mytilida > Mytilidae > Mytilus > Mytilus galloprovincialis. The sequence continues at coordinate 49,266,135 of CM075337.1, read as the reverse complement.
GAACACATTGTTACCACTAGAGACATGGACACAATTGAAAATCCTTTTCTAAAAGGTGCAACGTACAACAAACGTATTCTAAGTGAATAGGTAACGAATAGGTAACGAATAGGTAACAGGGTATTAACCGAGCGCTGGAACGGGTACATGCACGCTAATAGGGTCATTTCATCTCTAAGAACACATTGTTACCACCAGAGACATGGACACAAGTGAAAATCCTTTTCTAAAAGGTGCAACGTACAACAAACGTATTATAAGTGAATAGCTAGGTAACGAATAGGTAACGAATAGGTAACAAAGTATTAACCGAGCGGTGGAACGGGTACATGCGCTCTAATAGGGTCATTTCATCTCTAAGAACACATTGTTACCACCAGAGACATGAACACAATTAAAAAACGATTTATTTCAAGGTGCAACGTATACCCCGCGCATTAAAAGCGAATAAGGAACGAATAAGTAACAGGGTATTATCCGAGCGCTGGAACGGACACATACGCGATAATAGGGGTATTTCATCTATAAGAACACATAATTACCAACAGAGATATGAACACAATTGAAAATCCTTTTCTAAAAGGTGCAACGTACAACAAACGTATTAAAAGCGAATAAGTAACGAATATTTAACAGGGTATTATCCGAGTGCTGGAACGGGTACATATGCGCTTATAGAGTTATATCACCTCTAAGAACCCAAATCGACCACCAGAGACAACAAAACAATTGAAAATCATGTTTTAAAAGGTGCAACGTATGATACACGTATTATAAGCGAATTATAAGCGAGTGATGGAACGAATTAAACAAGGTAATAGCATGCGCCGAAACGATGTACACCCTGCTAACATGTTTAACCCCACCACATTATGTTAGTATGTGCCTGTCCGTAGACAAGAGCCTGAAATTAAGTAGTTATCGTTTGTTTTTGTGTTACATATTTGTTTTCCGTTTATTTTTTTGTATATGAAATACGGCCGTTAGTTTTGTTGTTTGAATTGTTTGAGATTGTCATGTCTGGACCTTTTATAGGTGACTACACGGTTTGGGCTATGCTCATTGTTGAAGGCCGTACAGTGACCTATAGTTGATAATTTCTGTGTCATTTTGGTCTATTGCGGGGTGTTGTCTCATTGGCAATCATACCACATCTTCCTTTTTATACAAGCGCTAACACGGTGATTTCATCGCTTCGAACAAAGATCCATCTTCAAACATACGGACATAAAGCAGTTAAAAGGTAGAACGTATAAAATCAAATAAGGAACAAATGAGTATCGAACATAAAGTAAAAGGATCGGCTGAGCACAAACACATATACATAGGTCATAAAAAGATCATTTTACCTCAACAAATTTAGAACTATTACCAGATATAAGAGTATAAACAATTAAAAAGGGGGAAGGATATTAAAAATCGAATAAGTAACGAACAAGGAATAGGGAATAAGTAACGAATAGGTAACGACAGGGAATAGGGAATAAGTAACGAATAGGTAACGATAGGGAATAGGGAATAAGTAACGAATAGGTAACGAATAGGGAATAGGGAATAGGTAACGAAGAGGGAATAGGGAATAGGTAACGAAAAGGTAACGAATAGGGAATAGGTAACGAATAGGTAACGAATAGGGAATAGGGAACAGGTAACGAATAGGTAACGAATAGGGAATAGGCAATAGGCAGCGAATAGGTATCGAATAGGGAATAGGGAATAGGTAACGAATAGGTAACGAATAGGGAATAGGGAATAGGTAACGAATATGGAATAGGGAATAAGTAACCAACTTGACGTCCATACACAAAATGTGATTTTACCTTGTCATATACCCCTCAAACATGTCAAATCTAAATAAATGCTTACTTTTGTTAACTTTGCGTTTTAGACTTAGAATTTGAAATATTTAATTGGGACAGATAACTTGTATACAGATATGTAGTATGATTGTCAGTGAGGCAAATACCAACCAAAGGACAAGGATGTGAAACAACAACAGGTCATTTCATTCAACAATATGCACAGCCATTACAGTGCTGCAAGATATGAATGCCCAGAATGACTATATGTGAAACAATTCAAGTGTGAAAACGGTCTGATTGTTGCATAAAACAATAAGCAAAACAATTATCATCTACAACCTTCATAACCATTGGATAATATTCTCTAGCCTGTGAAAGACAAATAAAGAATTTGGCGGTATAGAATAAAAGATTGTTTGATCGTGACTACTTGTAATTGTTAGACAATGGATTGTCTTTAATATGCTTTATAACTTATAACTTTATGTTGTTTCGATTCAAAGCTCTAAAGAGCTTATTATGTTGTAGTGTTATATGTATATAAGAGAGGGAAGAAAGATACCAGAGGAACAGTGAAACTCATAAATCGAAAATAAACTGACAATATAAAAAAGAAGATGTGGTATCAGTGGCAGATCCAGGGGGGGGGGGGGGGGTTTCCGGGGGTTGGAACCCCCTTTTTTAACGATCAATGCATTTGAATGGGAGTATATAGTTGGAACCCCCCTTTTTAAAATGGCTGGATCCGCCCCTGGGTATGATTGCCAATGAGACAACTATCCACAAAAGACCAAAATGACACACTTTAACAACTATAGGTCACCGTACGGCCTTCAACAATGAGCAAAACCCATACCGCATAGTCAGCTATAAAAGGCCCCGATAAGACAATGTAAAACAATTCAAACGTGAAAACTAACGGCCTTATTTATGTAAAAAAATGAACGAAAAACAAATATGTAACCAAACGACAACCACTGAATTACAGGCTCCTGACTTAGGACAGGCACATACATAAATAATGTGGCAGGGTTAAACATGTTAGCGGGATTCCAACCCTCCCCCTAACCTGGGATAGTGGTATAACAGTACAACATAAGAACGAACTATAAAAATCTGTTGAAAAAGGCTTAACTCATCAGATGGACAAAAATACAAGTGGACGTGGCCGGGTTAAAAATGAAAGAAGAAAGAAAGACAAACAATAGAGCACCTGACAAAAAATAGAAAACTAAAGAATAAGCAGCACGAACCTCACCAAAAACTAGGGGTGATATCAGGTGCTCCGGAAGGGTAAGCAGATCCTGCTCAACATGTGGCATCCGTCGTGTTGCTGATGTTATTACAAATCCGATAAATAGTCTAATTCGGTAGGGCACATTCATGAAAGGGTAGAGGATTGTAGTTACGACGTAATGAACATATCCGATATCATTTGTGGAACGGTTATTCCATAACGGCCAACCAACTCGTGATGGCGTCCGTAACACTTACGAAGGTATGATTTCAACTTCACAATTTGGAACTCTTGGTTTAATAGCTTCCTTGTGAGCAGCAACCCTCTATCAAGAAAATCACGATAGGGAATGCAAGCACGAGAATATCGTATCAATTGGGAAATAAATATTCCGTATGCAGGTGCTGATGGAATGTTGCTACTTAGAAATGGAAAGTTCACAATTGGAAAGCTGAACTCATCTCTTTTGTCGTAAAGTGTTATTTTCAACCGACCCTCACTGTCAATTTCTGGATTTAAATCAAGACATGAGACCGACTTAAACTGTATCTGCTATATATCCTTTATCTCTAGTTCGATGAGATAGATACGTTCAACATAGTCACCAAATCTTGAATTATTTAGTGAAAGAACATCATCTTTATATCCTACTTTAAATAAAAGTTCATTCTTATAACTTTGTTCTGCATAACTGTATCAGCTTTTATTAACGCTGTCCGTTGGAATTTCCAAAAAATATCCTGTAATATTTCAATAAATGGTTTTCTTATTTACCCTGACATAATGCATACCTTTATTTAATTAAATTATAAAGTATACTTTTTTAACAGTTGTAAGTATATATTTTTTAATTTTTTATTTTATTTAACGTAGCTTCTTGTAGTAATGATGAATTTAAATGTGACAGAATCACGTTAGGAAGAAGATCTCCGCCTCCCGTTAGCTATTCGTTCTCCCCAACAATTACGAAACACGATGAAGCAAAGCAGATTTCGGATCTATCAAAGACTGTTGAGCGACAAAGGAGTAGGTTCAGTGAGACGCCTTTTTGACCCCAAAACATAGCAGTTTACAAAATTGTGAAAATGTAATCTTTTAGCTATTTATTGGAAAGTAGAATGCTTCTGCTACACAAATATGGGCTGTTTTGCATTTATATATCGCAGATCAAATTTATTCGTTTATAGTGTATTAATGTACGTTTTTTGATTGAGTTAAGCCTGCCAATTTATATTTTATCGTGTCTTTTTCTATGTGGTGATGTTATTCTATTGTTTCAGAAAAAGAGAGGAGATTTGGATCCATTAAAACGTTTAATCCCGCTGAAAAAGTTTGCACCTGTCCTACGTCAGGAATCTGATGTACAGTAGTGGTCGTTTGTTTATACGTGTTTCTCGTTTCTCTTTTTTTTTAAAATTTTATATAGATTAGACCGTTGGTTTTCCCGTTTGAATGGTTTTACACTAGTAATTGTTGGGCCCTTTATAGCTTGTTGTTCGGTGTGAGCCAAGGCTCCGTGTTGAAGGCCGTGCATTGACCTATAATGGTTTACTTTTTTAAAATTGTTATTTGGATGGAGAGTTGTCTCATTGGCACTCACACCACATCTTCCTATATCTGTCTTCTGAAATCTTCACAATTTTAGCAATTTTGTTAAATTTTAGACGGTTTCTGTCTTAAATGAAAGCGGCCACATTCGTGTTCATTCATAATATTGAAATGTAAGTTGTATTTGATGATAATACATTACATATATAAAGGTTTAGGATAAACACGGATGCGGCCACTTTCAATTTTGACAAACACCATCTGAAAAGTGACTTTATATTGCATATTTGATAGATTTTTCATATTTAAGTTTGAATCGGACCGTTTTTAATGACTTAATCAGTTAAAATCTTTCACATTAACTAATTGAATCAATTGAATTACATTCTTTTAAGTGTTTAAAAAGTGTCCAAATTATTTCGTTAGATGAACCTGAAATTTGAGGCCAAAATCGGCCCTTACCGGACCTACTCCTTTTACTGAGAAGACACCAAAAACAATGAATGACATTGAGGTTGTTTGTTGACAATTAAACGATATTACAGCAGTGAATATTATATACTAGTAACTTAAATTCTTCTAAACGTTTGATTTAAAAATAGTTCTTGTTGTGGCTCAAAGTCAGTCGACATTTATGTTATATATTTGTGCATTCAAATAGTGAATGAAACTATACGTCATCTCACTATTATAATAGCTTTTTAAATTCTTATAAAAGAGGAGCAAAAATACCAGAGGGACAGTCAAACTCATAAATCGAAAATAAACAGACAACGCCATGGCTAAAAATAAAAAAGACAAACAAACAGAAACAGTACACAAGACACAACATAGAAAACTAAAGACTGAGCAACACGAACACTTATTCAAATGGTTGTAAAATTTATTTCAGTGAAGTGTTTTTTTGTATGCAGGTATAAAGTTATGACTTCCCATAAGAACTTAATGCGTTGAGTTACACATGGCCTCACTGACTGGTAACTTCCGGAGATCTCATTGCTTTGTTTTTCCATGTTTAATTAATTAATGGCTATTATCTATTTTGAATTTATTGACCCATAAAATTAATTTTTGACTCTTCACATTGAATAATCCGCGAAGCGGATTATGTAAAATGTGAAGAGTCAAAAAATAATTTTATGGGTCAATAAATTCAAAATAAATCATTGCCATTCATTATAAATAAATTTCTATCAAAAATAAGGCTCACAGAACTTTTTATACTATTTATATTAACAATAACAACGTACTCACATGTTGGCGTATGAATACACAACGTCAGAGTGGGCGTGTCGCCATACAAATTGACAACATTGAAAATAAAACTAATACTTTTAACCAATCAGAAGACAATAAATACACCAAATTTATTTATTTGCTCATGTTTTTGTTTACCCTTAAATTCTGATTACATATCTCAATGATATTGATAGATACATGTAATTTGTTTGCCTAATTTTTTTTAAACACAAGTCCAACGTTTTCCATGTGTTCATGTATCCAATAGCTTTTTTGTTTTTTTTAAATTTTTTATTGAAATCTGTACATTTGTTAGTAATGAAAAACATTGAATACTGGTACCTTATCACGGCCTCGTTTATGTTAGCAGTAGAACATGAAAATTTATATCTGTTAGTATTTGTTAGTTCATTTTACAAAACATTATATCAGCTGTAATTACTCAACAGATACTTAAAGTTTTATAGTTTTTTGTGAATTTAAAGAAAAAAATATTATAAAATTTAAAATTTAAATACACAAAGAAGAAAAAGAAAATAAATATAATGTTTTGATGAATATATTTTTATTTTGATTAAGAAGTCAACAATACAACATGTTATTCACATATGAATTATACTATATATGAAAATATTAATTTTCGCGAACCATTTAGGTCACGGAAATTCCAAAATATGGCATCAGTAAGGAGAGTCGTACAAACAATGTAAATACACAGAACCCCATCCAAACTTGCTTTAGCTAATAGTATTCATCTTTTTCTATTTTATATGTACAAACAACATTCCATTTTTCTATAATTTCGATTAAAAAATTCCAAAATCTGAGTTAAAATAGGTCGAATGCCCCAAATAAACGTTGTCTGATTGGTTGAAGTACTGTGGCGTCGATGATAAGCATAGAAAGCCTCGATGTAAAGCACACGCTTCACAGGAATAAGGAGAGTTTTACAAATAATGTGAATACACAGATCCTCCATCCTATTTATGTTTTGCTGAAAATGTTGCAGTGTTCATCATTTCTGTTTTGATTCTGCTAACAACATTCCATTTTTTCTATAATTCCGATTTAAAGATGTGGAAACCCGTAATAAAAATAGATGGCCTCAATGATTTAAAAGCAACGCAAAAAATTCCGTTAATACGACCCTGAGTTCAACCGGGGTTAATATATAAACCAATTCACAAATAGATATCCTTGCGCTCAAATGTAATTCTTAGTGAAGTATACGGGTAAATTCTTTTACGGAAATTTATACACACTTTATCATTAATATATTACCAGGCTTTTGCATATTCACGTTTTTTTTTATGCTCATCTTTAGTCAAATTCAATTCTATACATTTTTTTTTTACGTAAAGCAATAGGAGTAAGAATATTATTTCGCGCCAATTTAACCAGCATCACCACCACCATCAAAATTATTTACCGTTATCTTTGTGAAATTTCTGTTATATAGTTTATTAATTAGAGATATTTTGGTATGTATTACTTATTAATGTTAAGGTTCTACTGATGTGCTTCTCTAGACCTTTTTGACGGTCAGTTTTATCCCATTTATCTCAATATTATCCCCGATGACAAAAATGTCAACCCGACCTATTCGTGTCAAAAGTGAAAATCGATCTATTTGATGAACTAATTTCTTCATAAACTGTACATGCATTATTTCTGTATTATTTGATAACAAATCACATTCACGTTGCATGTTTGCATACTAATGGGTTATGTATTAGTGGATTGTAAGGGCGATGCAACATGTGAGGTCTGCGCGATCACGTGACATTATTATTTGTAAACAAACATGCTCCCCGTGTAACACGTGTCTGAAGTATCCTTTCAAAGTGTTATGAATCTTTCAATCACTATTTTATGATATATTTTTCTGTTTTTAGGTTTGCATATCAGTAGTCAAAGTGAATTAGACATAGTTCTGAGTATTGTGGGTTTTTTTTTTTTTTTTAAATTAGAAGGTAAGTCTACATAACTTCATAAGTCATTATTTAACTCTGAGACTACTATAACACATTATAGTAGTCTCAGTTTAACTGAAGTCTAAAAAGATGACTCAACTTTCCCTCTTATTCTCCCTCTATTTTTGAAACCTGCATACCAAATGAAAGGGCATTTGCTCCCCTTCCCTGTCATTTCCCTTTAAATTTGCTCAAAAGTCATAGTCCATTTACAGTAACGGCTGATTTGTGATTTTACCATCTTAACTGCAATTTTCATATTGAACACATTTGACCATTCAGTATGAGTTCCCATGTATTTTTGTCTTATATGAAGGAGGTTTTAGGTCATGTTTTCCTAAACACCTTATTGCTATTTGTCTGTCTGGATTGTTAAAACCACAAATTCAAATATCGATGAATATGCAAGTTTTCAACAATCCAGGAGAATTGACATCCACGAAAGATATAGGAATCCGAAGTAAGATTTAGGTTTTGATAAATTTTGGAAATGACATTAGGAAGTTATAAAACTTTATTCTTTGAATATGTTTCAAGCATATTACATGCATGCTCGGCACCGCTTTTTATCAGGAATTTTATAATTTATGTCTTAAAATTCGGGTTTTTTCCATTATAATAGGTGGATTTTCAAGTTAATGAGAAAAATGCTTTGTTCACTAATTCAGCAATGCTTTAACTGTTGTGAATGTGAGCTCCCTTTGGCTATTATTAGAATCTAGATTTACATCATTCATTTTCAATGTAAGAGTTCTCCTTTCATTCAAAAGGTAGATTTCCATGTTTGCTGGTCACTTGACTAGAACATTCAGTGATATTGTTTGTCTCAATTTACGCCTGAATTTCAGATTTTTCCTAATTACCAATCACTGAAATAAATGTCATTTAATTCGTATTAAGGTAGCACAATACAAAGATTTTATAACTCCAACATCCAAGTTTTAAAATGCTGTAACTTTCTTAATAATGCTTGAAAATTTATAAAAGTGGTAGTTTTGGATAGCTAACAGATTATTCTTTCAAATTAATGAAATGGTTAGTGTTATGCAACAATTATGTAACTAATTATAATGTTAACTGTATCTAAAATATTTTTCACCAAATTTCCACTTTCAAATGAAATTAGCTTCTGCATAGTTATCCCTAGAGGGTTGATTTTATTATATGTTGTTCCTAAGGCCATTATCTACAAAAGCGTGTCTCAGATTTTAGATAGAATGTATAGAACAAATTTTACACCTAATTAAACATTATCTTCTTTTATGTGGTTAGGATGTTTACACTAATTAGAGATTTATGAGAGAACGGAATACCATAGAGACAATCTGAGACACACTTTTGAAGCCCATGATGTGTTGATTAAGATTTCGTTAAAATTTTCTGTATAGTTAAAGAGATGATAGAGCTAAATTCGTTCAAAGTGAACTTACCCTGATTTTGCCACTAATTACATAATAATTGATTACATAATGATTGCTTAATAAAAATATTGCATTCATTTAAAAGATTAATCTTTTATCTATCTATGTATACCTCTTTTATTATTTTCTATGCATTCATAAGAAAGTTACAGCATTTCAAAGGTTAGTGATTGGAAGTAAAACATCTTTGTATTGCGCTATCTTAAATACATGTAGCCCCAAGTCAAAGTGAACTGCAGTTATTTGGCAGTTTATTAGCATTCACAGTTCCCACTTGACAGCAGTTCTTTGGCAGTTTATTAGCATTCACAGTTACCAAATATAAGGCAATAATTAATTTGCATAAAGGCATTCCAATAGCATTCCATAGCTGTTTCTTATCAGTTTATTTAGCCTTCACAGTTCTTTGGCAGTTATTTTTGACGAAAAATTTATATGAGATCTGAATATTCAAGAAAACTGCTATAATAACAGCTATCAAATGATGAATATTCATGAGAACTGCTATAATAACAGCTGTCAATAATGAATATTCATGCAAACTGCTAAGTTTTACATCCTTATATGATTTTATTAACTGCTAATAACAACTGTGGAATGCTATCAGATCTGCCAAAAATTGCAATACAAAGGTGACACATGAATAATCAATATACAGTGTACAAGATATTAAAGCAAAAATTATCAAAATTCTAATAATATATTGTATTATAAGTCTTTATGAAATTTAAAAAAGTTGTAAGTACTAACTTATATTTGTAATTAGAGCAGTAACTATACAATCTAATAACAGATCGATTTATTGATTAAGGGAATGTAAAAAAAAAACTGAGTAGCACCTTCTTCAGTTGGTCTTAATAGACCTCTTATTAATTATGTGGCTCTAATGATATAGGAACAATTAAAAATGCACTTTAAATATAAAGGCTTTTAAAAAAGCAACTTATTTCAGAGCTATTTAACTACTAGGAGGCCAATTACTACCGGCATTACGACCGACTAAATGTTTTTCAGATTAAAAGTTAATATTTTTATCATTATTATATATTACCGAACATTCCAAATGTACTTTTTTTATTATATTTAATGCAGACAAAAAGACAACAGTTATATCCTAGCTCTTTCTCTTTTGGATTTAAACAAATAAATTCTTGATACTTGTAATATATTATGTTTCTTTTTTCCTGAACAAACTTAGGTAAAATTATATATTAAATTAATTTCATTAAATGGATTGTTTGGACAATGTTAACCAATCAGCTATTTGTGGCCTAGGTTTACCGAATATTCCCTCCCCCTTTTTTCAACTCTTGAATATGATTGGATTTGACAATATTATTTAACAAAATAATAGATTAAAATAATCATATCTATCTTTTCAAATAACATCTTGAACTGTAAGTATATATATGTATTCAATTACAATCCTGTCAACATATCAGATATTCTATTTAAATAATCAACTGTCCCCCCTTTTTGTGCTTTCTGTATGATTTCTGTTTCCCCTACAAAGTTATGTCAAAATATACACATTAACTGAAACTTCAACTTACTGTACTACTGGTGTTTCAAAGGTATTCAATTCAGGCAAAATTAAGCTAACATTTGACAAAAACACAGTTTTTCACTAGCAAGTATTTCCACACAACATGGAGCCAAAAAGCACATTTGAAAATGATCAAATTATCTTCAAATAAATGTTTACTATCAAGCTGAAAACATAGCCAGATCCAAGCATTTTTATAACAAAGATTAAAAGGTCAACTGCTATCGAACTGCTGTCATAACTGTTGTCCCGACTGCTAAGAGGAATGCTAAGACATTGTAAGATGAATGCTAAGACGAATGCTAAGACGAATGCTAAGATGAATGCTAAGACGAATGCTAAGCTGAAATGGTGAATTGTGGCAGTTTTTCAAACTGTTATTAGATTGAATGCTTAGAACAGCTAAAGGACTGCTAAAAATATGAAGAACTGGTAAACAACAGCTAATAAACAGCTATTAATAGCAGTTCAGTTTGACTTGGGGCATTGTATGTAACTATCATATTCATGTTTTTATTTGACATTATGAAAGTACTATTGAGATCCAGGATTCTGACTTGAATAAACAGTGTTTGTAACACACATGGTTTTATCCGTTTCTTTCCCTTCCCTTAAAAGTATCTTTCAGTTTGAAACTACCTGACAATCATACTGAGTTCACACCTAATTTGAATTGGATTGCATTGACATTAACTAATTTGAATTAGTTTAATTCACATTTGAAACGGTTTACATTAACAAACACATAGTTCAAATGCGAATCGAATGCAAGTGAATTGTTTGTCTATCTATGGTCAACATGTTGGGGTATGACTATACCACTTTTACCAATTTTAAGAAAAATTGTTGAATTTTATTTATGGAAGCTTACTTTTCATTTATATAAATTTAAGATTAATATTTCTGAGGTTATGGATTGTCTCTACTTATAAAGGGGGAGGATTCCCAGATATTTAATATATTTAATTAAATTGTATTCAGGCGCGTAGCTCCCTATATGCCAACACGCAACTGCGTGCATATCAATTCAGCATGCAAAAAAAATATCAAAATAAAAATTTATAGCATTCGGCATGCAAAACAAAATGTCAAAATAAAAATTTATAGCATTCGGCATGCAAAAAAAAATGTCAAAATAAAAATTTATAGCATTCGGTACGCAAAAATAAAAATTTAAAGGAAACACAAATATGTTGTTTATAATAAACAAATCATTTAAAAATTGTATGTTTTTCGAATATCATAAATACAGTTGTGAAAATGAATAATCAGTCCCTTGCTTTAATGAAAATGAAAAATCTTGCTTCACTAGTGCAGAAAATGAATAATTTGTCCTCTTAGATCACAAAAATAAATAACCAATCAAAAACAAATCCTCCTGCCCCCTCCCCCAGATTTTTGGATAAAGGACCACAATAGGTAAAAGTCCAATTTAATATTAAATGTTTTAAGTTCTTAGACTACATTCATTCTGTGTCAGAAACCTATTCTGTTTTGACTATTTGATCACAATCCAAATTCAGAGCTGTATCAGGCTTTAATGTTGTGTCCATACTTGCCCCAACTGTTCGGCCTCTGCTGTAGTATCAAGCTGCGCCCTGTGGAGCATCTGGTTTATTTGAAGGGTAGATGTTCCCGACCTGTTTATTAGTGGAATTGTGAATCAGGCCATTACTCTTCTCAATTGTATTAATGCATACTTTTCATGTTCGGACAGTTTCCCTCATTTTTGAAGGCTGTATGGTTTCCTATAATTGCTTTGTCATTTGAACATTTGTGGGTAGTTGTCTTATTGGCAATCTTATTACATATTTTAATTTTTATACGTATCCATCCTTCAGAAAAGTTGTTCCAAATGTAATGAATCCCCTCCAGGCTTGCCTTTATCTTCATTGGAACAATTTTTGGGATACGATTGCTTTCAAGCAATCTGTAGACTTATACTGGTGGCTCAGAGCATTGCCCTCACGTCAATCGTTTTATTCTAAACATTAAGGAACATCTCAGATTCTTATGATTGTCTTGCTTTAAAAGGTAAAAACAAACAAAGGGATTGAACTTTAACAACTTTCCTATAATGTTCTTTTCATAATCTTCATGTTTGATAATTCCCTTGACTTATATGCGTGTTTTTAACAACACGGAAAATCAGAATTAAGCAGTATTTATATTTAGTGTTTTTATAAATTTAGAAACACGTTAGAGGGAATTCCCAGTTTTGATAAAATGCGAGAGTTCTCTGAATTCCGATAAATCTATTTCTGTCATATAAGAACTGAAGTGGAGTTTTTCTTATATTTTACCTTTATGAAGGTACCTTTTGAGATTGTACTTCCATAAAGAAATAGAGAACTATCTAGGTCGTTTAATAAACATTTAATATACGTTCTTGCTCCAGGTTTTTTTTTGGAAATTATGCGCATGGGTATAATTTTTTTTTTACTTCGAGGGGTTTTCGATTGAATGGTTGCTCTGGATTCCCCACTCAATTAATTAATTTTTAACTCATGGGATCTTTTCTATGTATGTCTGCTATTGAAGGTTATTATTGTTGTATAATTTAAAATCATATGCATCATTTAAATTAAAATAAATATAGTCCACATCGTAGAACACCCCTTCAGGCGAAATGGAGTCTTCCATATTATTGTTTCGAGTTGTCTCCCTTCCGGAAGTAACTTCCGTGAATTCTGAATCAAAACAATACGTCGAGTATTAGCTCAATCTGTCAATAAAGTGTATTATATTAAAAACGATCGCAATTTAAACCGATAAATGTGTACGGAAAGGAGTCATGATCACTTACCGAAAGGAAATTAAATATTTAAAGAGTTAGGAATTGGGTTCCTCCTAGAATTAACGTAGGAAAATAGGTGATAAGATACGAAGTGAAATACCTTCTCTCACTCTGAGTCTCAGTGACTGCTGTGGAAAGTAAACTTGGAATTGATAGTACAAAAATAAAACACAAGGCCTAATTGCATTGTTCATACACTTTTATCCGGGATTGGCTATTTTGTAACTATTTTACATGTGCATTTGAATTAGTTTTGAAAATAATATTATCCAGCTACATGTATACATGTACATGTGTCAACAAAACAACGGCAATCGTATCCCTTAGAGCAATCTGCTCTTTGATTTTTTTGGGGGGAGGGTTCCAAACCAGTTGTTTATAAGTTGCAAATCAGGCCATTACTTTTCTTAATTTAATTGTTGCTTACTTAACATGTCTAGACTGTTTTTTTCTCACTTTTTAAGGCTGTATGGTTGCCTATAATTACTTTGTTATTTTAACCTCTGGAAAGCTGTCTCATTGGAAATTATACCACATATATACAGATTTTTATATGGATGTAGACCTGAAAAAGATTTTCAAAGTTGAATATGCTGCAAACTTCAAACAACCTACTACTTATTTACCATGCATTTCTATCATGAAACTTTTGATCAGAACTATATATAAGTGATTTCACCATTTCTTCATATGTGTACCACTATCAATCAACAGAACAAATGCAAATTATTTTTTTAATATTTGCATATGGTTTCCTTTAATTTCTCACATCTATTTTATTTGAATTTAGGGAAATAAGTATTATGTATATAAACAAATCTCATGTCGATATATAACATGTACAACAATCAAACATCAACCCACACCAAACTGGCTGTAGTTGAAAAACATCAAAAGGGAAAATACAGTGAAATTTGGAGAATTTATATTATCACATGTACATGCATTTGAAATATATTAAAAATATTTTTTTCAAATTTTTTAGTTTTAGGTTCCACCTAGCTACCATATTAGAAAACTGGTATTTAAACGCTAGTCTATTAGAGGGATATTTCCAGTGGCGAATCCAGAAATTTTCATAAGTGGGGGCCCACTGACTGCCTAAGAGAGCGCCCACTCTGATCATGCTCCAGTGGTTCTCTAAATAATCAACCATTTTTTTTCCAGACAAGGGGGGGGGGGGCCTCTTAATTCGCCTTTGATTTCATTGGTTGTAATTTTTATTTTATCATGAATCAGATTTAAACACGACTTGGGGAATGAAGGTAAAGACCGAATGTCAGTTTTAGTCTTATATATGTACTTTAATTTTAGTCTTACATGTATTTATGTGTACATATATCACTGATTCAGTGCCGATGGTGAATAGCTATATATAGACACTGACAAGTCTTAGATAACATTTTATAGTTTTGAATGTTTCTTCATCAGTTGACTAAAATTAGGTGGAAGTATGTTTTTATTTCCAACAGAGGGGTACTCATGCTCAACCTATATCAGTTTGTGCATGAAGCGATTGATAGTTGCCAGACACTGAATGATTATACCACAAATTTGTGAAAGTTTTAAGTTATGCATATATACTTTAAATACGATAAAAAAAAATCATGTCTTTTTCAGGACTTCTGATCCAACCATGTAGAATGGCATGTTATTGAGATATGGTTCTGGTTGATGGATGTTCATGAAGTACCTGTAGTACAAAGTATATCACTGGATTGAGCTCTCTGTCAAAGTGTATTATTAAAGTGCTTTGCTTTGAGCTCGGTTCATTGTTATGCAATTCATTCTTTGTGAAATAAAGATTTTACAGACAACTCTCATGTACAAGGATGTCTCCAAGTATTATCATTTCTATGTACAATGTAAATAACAGGGAGATAAAAGCATTTTTTTTGTTTGAACCAAACATTAGTTGTCCATTGACCAAATTTGTTTTGCTTTCACCAGCTTTGAAGGAGATATTATCAAAGAATTGATAGAAAACAGCACAGAAGCTTACTTTCTAGCTCATCAGGCCCAAGCATCATGTTAGGCATTGTCATTCCTAAAAACCAATAAATGTCTTCTAATCTGAGGATCAATTCAACATTTTAAAGTGTTTTACTAATGATACTGACAAGCCACCACAAAGATATACTGAGTGCCAATGAAAACGCAACACTTTTGTTTTTCAAAAAAGTCTGATAATTTTTATTTATTTTATATTAGAACTTTGTAAAGTTGGTTGAAAATGACTTTAAAGACAATTGTCGACAACTTTACGGTTGGGTGATTTTTGGAACAAATGCGAAGTAAGGGTTATTTTGAACGGACATAAACCGAGTTCACCGCTTTTCAACATACGCACCATTTTCACGATTTTGTCATTTAAAGCTTGGCTAATGTCATAAATTTTCCTGCCCTTATTGTAAGGAAACTGCAATAAACATCTGAGTAAATGCCAGGACTTTCTGACAACCAGCGACATGCAGTTTCGGGCATGATCCAATGAAGCCTTTCACAGCATACAATAACCCAAATCATCCACAAATTCAACAAAAATGGATCAGTTAATGATAAGCCACATCCCGGGGTTCAAAAAGCAAGAAACGCTCAGCAAAACCGATACATTTGGTCTTTTAACATATCCGATATCGACTCTGATGGATGTCCAAAGGTCACTTGAGTTCAATGGTGGTCACGGTAGATCCTATGGAGCAATTTCAGTAAAGCACCATTTGCGCAGAAATTCAACGGTTAAAGAGGACCACAGCCGACATCTAAACGGCCGTCTGGTGTAAACATCGAATTCTGTAGACCAAAAATCATTCATTATGTACCAAAAATCATTCATTATGTACCAAAAATCGTCAGTGGTGGTTACATAGACGTTTGGCACCTGCCTTGGCCAAAAGTCGTGCGTTTCGCCAGATTTAGGTCCGATAGAGCAAATTTTGCATCAGATTTGACATGGTTTAGACGATGAAAACCACCACCAATATCATAAAGTCAGCTTGAGTTTGCTTTACAGGACAAGTGGAATAACATTCCTCCAGATCACATTAAACGTCCAGGATGATCAATTCCACGGCGCTGTCGAGATTGCGCTGCACAACGGGGTTGTAACATTTTTAGTTAGGACTGTGATTTGATGATTCGACATTGGATGTTTCGTTTATCTATTGCGCCCGAAAGATGACAATGAAATATTTTTGTTTGATATCGATCTATTGTTAGAATTGTTAATTTTCAAGAACAATTCATTTTGAAAGATTATGATTTCTAATATAAATTTTATTTTTGAAAAACCAAGTGTTGCGTTTTCATTGGCACTCAGTATATATAAATAGAACCATACAAATAGTTAGCAAATACATATTAAAAAAGATGTGATATGATTGCCAATGAGACAATTCTCCACAACAGACCAAAATGACATAGAAATTAACAATTACAGGTCGCCGCACAACCTTCAACAATGAGCAAAGCTAATGCAGCATAGTCTGCTATAAAAGGTCTCGAAATGACAATGTGAAACAATTCAAAGGAAAAAAATAACAGGCTTATTTATGTACAAAAAATAAAGAAAAAACGAATATGTAACACATAAACAAACGACAACCACTGAATTACAGGCTCCTTATATCATGTTCTCAGATATCATCTCCCAATTTAAAAAAATCACGAAAAATTGAACCTATTATGTGTTGCTCTCCTAGCTATAAAATGTATCCAAAATCAAAGATGTGGAACATATTCTATCATAATCATTTGGTAACTAATGCAATTAGTGTCTCTTCCATGCCTGTCTTGAACATAAAAACTAAACTAAATATAAAATAAACAATACTCCTAATGCTCCGGTTGGTTGTCATTGTGCAACACAGTTAATAACACATATAGGAAAATCATAGAACTACATTTATCATAAAACACTGTCAAACATCCAAACATACTATCCACACTCATCTGTGTCCACACTTGTTACTGTATAAAATAAAACAAATTATATCAAATTTTTAAAATCAAATATAAAAACGGAACATGAGTTGATTGCTGTCATTAGAGAAGAAAAACACATATAAAATGTATAAGAAATTGAGTGGGTTAGGGTATGTGATCCAGTGTCAAATATTACAGGCATATCAGAGCAAGAGCATCTTATTGCTGAATGAAAATTGATAGATAAAAAGCAAATACGTGCTGTATTATTACATGTATAAATTTACCTACAAAATAACATTAATTTCACAAAATAATAATGAAAAAAGACAACAGAAAATATAGGTAAGAATACTTTGTTTTGTACTTCCATGTTTATAAAGTTCTAACCAAGCAAAAATTAAAACGTTTTACTTACTTTGGTCATATATCAGATAAATGTATTCTATCACAAAGTGATATAACTTTAAATAAGTTTCTTAACTTTCTCAACTCTTTTAATCCAAATAAAGTAAATATTTTATTTAATGTAGGTATGAAGTTCTTCAATTTGGAGATTTGAAAAAATCGTTAAAAGCGGTATTCATCAGATGAAGATGTATTAAAAATACTATGTATGTCTTGAAGACATGTACAGCATAGTTCAGAAAATTCACATACCAATAGGTCATGGTGGTAGGGACAAAATGGTATTAAAAGTACGCAAATGTTTCATTCAAAGCTTTAGAACTTTACAAGAAACTTTGAGAGGAATGCCAACTAAAAAAGCTTAGAGCTGCTACAGTAAAGGTATTGTTGTTAAGTTTATGATAAGCAAAGAGTTCAATTTTCCTAGTACAGGTTGATTTGATACAGACATGCATTGAAAAGCAGGGCAATTATGTAACAGTAGATGTCACCCAAACTTGCCATGCAAAAATAAGTAAATTAACAGTGGTCAAAATATTCGTTAACATGCCTTTAAGTCATTATCATTATACACTAGTTCTAGCTCATAGTGTTTAATAAACAAATATATTTCAAAATCATTAGTGACCATTAGTCTATTATTATCTTAATAAGAAAAACACATTTCTAATAGCAAGTTATACTTAATTGAAATCAGGGATTTAACAAAATCCCTAGCTCTATTTTCAGTGATTTTCTAAAATCCCTAAAATTTCAGGGATTTTACAAAACCACTGAAACAGTTAGTGATTTTACAAAATCACTGATTAGTCCAGTGATTTCACAAAATCACTGATTTTACAAATTCCCTGTAACATATATATTTCGTCTATAAAATTCTGGACATTTTCACAATTCCATAGTACATGTTCTATAGTTTCTATTTCTTCCTTACAAAAATTACATAGTTGACTATTAATGATATTAATTTTAAACAAAAAATTGTTTGTAGCTAATAATATCCAATGATTTACTCTAAACTGTAACCATTGTAATTTTGTTTTATTAGTAACTGCAAAAGGGAGTTTGAAAATTTCTCTCCAATCTAATTCATCAAGTTTCAAAGTTTCATTCCACTTTTATGTCCATAAAGAACCTCTTTAGGTATAAACATCCAATATATATCTTTAGTTCCTTTTTTTCTTTTTAAAATGGTTTGAACTATTGAGGGAATAAAAGGTTCTGCGAGCTTATTATATCCCCTTGAATACAGCTTCTTTGTCTGAATTAATACTATATGATACTATCAAACATCATTATATTGCCAGAAATATAAAATTTGTCTTTAATATCCACATGTATCTAATATGTTGATGTTATACCATTTTTCTTGATGGTTTGATGATTTAAGTAGATTGGAGCTGTTTGAATTTGAAGTTTTCTTCTGTCACTGATAACAAAGTTTAACAGACTAATTGGGCCGGAAAACATATTTGAAAGTAAGAAATTGTCTACTATGTTTATTTTTTTTTTAATGAATATCTAATTCATAAACATGTAATTTTTTCACCTACATAATAAAAAATCTAAAAATAAAATTATGGACATGATTAACATACTATTAGTGAATATGTTGTTTTAGTTTATAACCATAATTAAAACACATTTTTGTTTCACTTCTCAGATCTAAATACCAAATTTGCCCTCTGGAGTCAAACTTCTAAAATGTATGCTTTATTAAATTTGCAAAGTTTATGTACACATCTGCGCAATTTCTTTGGGCTCTAGCTTGTACTTGCTGGTGGAATGCCACAGTCATCTGGTTTTACCCAAAGTGTTGGTCTGACCATATTCAAACTAGCTATGCTCGGTTGTCTAGGAGGTTTTTGTCTATTAAACCTTCTGAAAATAATTAGAAAACATATAATGTATTCAAATAACCTTAAACATGTTAAACATGTGACTTGATGATAGAAAAGGTAGAAAAAATTATAAGTAAACATAACTGATTTTGAAGAAAGGAAATTATGATCGGTATTTGATTTTCACTTTTCAACTTGTTAACTTGGTTTATGATAAAAAAAATTATGTCCCTTTCAGATTTCTTCCTGATTTTTGACTGTTTATTTTAAACATTTACTATGGCATCAATCCATTGTTAACTTCATTTGTTTTATTTTGACGATTGTTGAGTTGACATACATACATATGATGAAGATATAATATTTCATTCAGTTTAACTGAGGTCTGAAGCTGGCATGTCAGTAACTGCTAGAAGTCATTTGTTAGTTAATGTATTATTGTCATTTTTCTGTTAACTATTCTGACATCAGGCTCGGACCTCTTTTATTCAAAGTTTTAGTGTGCGAGTTGACTGTTCTCTTTTGTTGTTTGTCTGAGTGTTTTTTGGTATAGACTTTTCAGACCTGTTTTTTTTATCATCGTTAAGTGATCTTCCAACTTACATGTCATGTAATTTGCGCTTTATATTTTGTTAAAAAGTCTTTATATAGGTGATTACAATGTAACTTATACTGTAATATTTAATATGTTAAGTACTCAATAGCGAAAATGTTCTCTTGGTAATCTATAATGCACGTTACAAACTTTGCGAATAAACACATACCTAACATAATTTCTGTATTTCATCAAGACAACCGATGTCACTATAATTGTAACAATTAACAACGATGCAACAATCACTGGAACTAATATTGTAGTTAAACCTGAAAAAGAAAAAAAAAAAACTTTCATCGTAAAAACAAACACACACATCTAAACTCGCTGCATATTAATGCACCTATTCTTAATCAGAAACCTGTTGTGCAGTGGTTGTCGTTTGTTGGTGCGGTACATGAGTGTTTCTCGTTTCTTTTTTTTTTCTTAATATAGAGTAGACCTTTGTTTTCCTGTTTAAATTGTTTTACACTTGTAATTTTGGTGCTCTTTATAGCTTCCCGTTCGGTTGGATAGAAAGACGCTCAATGGCACTCATACCATATTTATATTAACATAATAATGATGGGACATAATCTTTCAATCAGTTTAATTGAGGTCTGGAGCTGGCATATCAGTAACTGTTAATAAACCTTTGTTGAATTATATATCATTGTCACATTGCTTAGGTTCGTCTTTTATAACATTAACGGTACCACATTTTATGCACCAGATGCGCATTTTGACAATTAATGTCTCCTCATTGATGCTCGAGGCCAAACTATTTGAAAATCCAAAGATTATTAAAAATATGAAAAGCTATAAACCAAAAAGGACAAAACGTTTAGCCAAAGCTGGGCAAGGAATCCGAGCTTTGCAAGAGGGAGATACATTACTTACTTGAAGTCGCACTAGTCATTGCACTTGAACTCGATGGTGCACTAGTAGATGTTGAACTTGAAACTGTACTTAATAAGGTAGAAGAAGAAGTTTCAGTGATGTTTTCTAAAATGACATGAAATTAACCTTTGTATGTTATAGAAAATAATGACAATAGACAAACAAGAACACTAAATTACCAGGAGTATATTTCAAACGGGAGTTCTATTCATATTAGATACAATTGGATATTTTATTTCATTATTAAATTACACACTATGCAATCGGAAGTACAATATACCAATCAAAATACCACGGAATTGTTTTTATCTCTTTTTTATTTTCATAACTTTCAAACTCTCCTGTTTGAAGCACATATTTCAAAACCTTAAAAAATCTCGTTTTAATATAGAAAAGTAGTTTATTACCTTTTTAAAACTCATAAGTCAATTAAGAAGATACAAACAAAACGTTATGACAGAGAGTTTTTTGTTGGCTTCATTGTGAATTGTCTTTATTAGCATCGAACAGTTTACCATTAGACGTGTATTAAACTAGGCTTCACCAACTAATCTTTTAAGATATATTTTCTATGTATTCATCTTAAAAGATTTTGCAGTTAACATTTATTAATTTTCTATATTGGTTTTTCTTTTCTTGTTTTATAAAACTATTAACTGTAATAACACACCATAAAGTTTTACCGTCTATGTTGACAATAATTTTCCCACTTTTTTCTACATTTTTAATGTAGCATAATATTTATAATATTTTATGATAATAAGAATATTTGCCACTTACCAGAACAATCAGTCAAATTTCTGGATGCTCTGTACAATGTAGTATACCCATTTGGACAAGCTTCACATCTCTGCTGTCCTGATTCATTCTGGTATGTACTTACAGGACACAGAACACACATCTCTTCACTCCAATATGTACCAGTAGGACACGCCACTAAAATAAGTTTGGTTATAATAAAACACTCATGCAACCACGTATCCCATATTGCATGATAGGACCCGACACTACTTTAGTGTTTCGCAGTTAAGCTTCGGATGGTCGATTTAAGATGCATATTTATTCATTTATATATTGATATATTTACATTCTAATTCTTCATCAATAGATCTAGTTATTATGACAGATCATCAGGGTTCCAACTGACAATTTCATGTTTAAGTCTTTAACTTTAATCTTATAAGCATATCTCCTACACTCT
Organism: Mytilus galloprovincialis; assembly: GCA_037788925.1. Taxonomy (NCBI): domain Eukaryota; kingdom Metazoa; phylum Mollusca; class Bivalvia; order Mytilida; family Mytilidae; genus Mytilus; species Mytilus galloprovincialis. The sequence continues at coordinate 49,243,724 of CM075337.1, read as the reverse complement.
TGTGTTTGCTATACTCATCAATTGGTGTTGTATTGAATTTTTGTTGTTCACAATCTTCGTCAAACTATAATAAATGTCATTGTGTCATAATACTTTTCTTTAGTTTACGTATATATGGATAACATTTAGTCATTAAAACTAATGGAATATTCTGTTTTGCTTTTGATTTGTTTTATTGTAATAATTCAGTACGGTCCATTGATAAAGCGTCAGTAATACTGTTATCTATTTCCACGTTATCATAATCCCTATCTAGTAATTTCACTTTAAATTAGTTAGATTGTGTTATGATAAAAACACCCATGTAAACAGCATCCTATATTGCATGATAGGACACAATATGTTATAATAAAAAAAAAAACATGCAACCACACATCCTATATGGCATGACCCGACATTAATAGTGTTTCGGCAGTTAAGATTGGGATGGTCATTTAACAATAACAAAACCATATGCAGTACACATTTGTCCTACACCAGATGATGCGCATAACCGACTGTTTATGTCTCTTTAATGAGGCCTGATGCAAAATTATTTGAAAATCCAAAACTGAATACACACGGGGAGGAGACGGTAAAACAAACTAAACGCTCACTTGGTTTCAACAATTGTCATTCACTACCGAAATATAGACTTAGATACATTATTTTCTATAAGAGTATAATTTTTGTTGGATCTTGATTTGCTAATCATTTGTGCTTTTTACAGAATCTATCTCGTCTAAAGATTTTGATACAGTTCCAATACAGTGTGTCGTATTGTTTTCGAGATGATTGGCAAAATTTGAATGTAAAATAAAAATCATTTATTGTCAGTAACTCCTAAAATCATTCAAAAGGTATTTATATATTAATTATATATCAATCAATTGGAAACCCAAATTAAAAATACTGATGGATCTAGTTGACGATTATGCCAGACCATGAGTACCTACGTCTTTTTCATTTGTTTAACCCATTATAATTTAGTACGCCAGACGCGAGTTTCGTTTACATAAGACCCATCAGTGACGCTCAGATTAAAATAGTTATTAAACCAAACAATTACAAAGTTTTGAGGACCCAAAATTCCCCAAAGTTGTGCCAAATATCGAACTGTGCCCACTTCTTGCCACTTCTTGCCAACTTGTTGTTTTATTCATATAAGGCTAAATTTTAACTTTACTTTTTGCTATATTGATGCTCTCTAACTAAATGATTCAACATTGATGACTATGATGAACGCATCTTTCCCATCGAGCTGAAGATAAAGGATACTACGGACACTGTAAGGTCTGCCTCATATCTTGATTAACATCTAGATATTGACAACGAGGGTCGGTTGACAACAAACATTTAGGACAAAAAGCTTCCCAATTATGATCTTTTTATTGCTATATTGCAATATTCCAGCAGATAAACTTTCCCAGTTTTAACATATTAGACAAAAACATAATGTAAAAGTCAAGAACCGTCAATTAACGCATTGAATCTACAAAAAAATACAACACGTTATCAATTTGATGCATTCGAGATGCTTTTCTGGATTTACCTACAACAGGAACGCGCATTGTCGATAATTTCAATGCTCTTCAACTTTGTACCTGTTTTGCTTTATAAATATTTTGATAAAAGCGTCAATGATGAGTCTTATGTAGACGAAACGCGCGTCTGGCGTACTAAATTATAATCCTGGTACCTTTTATAACTACTGAAAGTCAAGGATGTATAAGATCAAAAACATATGAAGAGCTATATAATCACAACAGTTTTTGAAAAATAGCGAAAACCATCTGGTTTAATTTATAAACGGCCAATTTTAAAAAGGTTCGTAATAAATCATGTCATAAACGAAGTACTGACTGCTAAAAGAGGGACGAAAGATACCAAAGGGACAGTCAAACTCATAAATCTAAAACAAACTGACAACGCTATGGCTAAAAATGAAAAAGACAAACAGAAAAACAATAGTACACATGACACAACATAGAAAACTAAAGAATAAACAACACGAACCCCACCAAAAACTAGGGGGGATCTCAGGTGCTCCGGAAGGGTAAGCAGATCCTGCTCCACATGTGGCACCCGTCGTGTTGCTTATGTGATTACAAATCCGGTAAATAGTCTAATTCGGTAGGTCACATTAATGAAAGGGAAGGGGATTGTAGTTACGACGTAAGGAACATATCCGATATCATTTGTGAAACGGTTATTCCATAATGGTCAACCAACTCGTGATGGCGTCCGTAAAATTTACGAAGGCATGATTTCAACTTCACCATTTGGAACTCTTGGTTTAATAGCTTCCTTGTGAGCAGTAACCCTCTATCGAGAAAATCATGATAGGAAGTGCAAGCACGGGAATATCGTATCAATTGGGAGATATATACCCCGTATGCAGGTGCTGCTGGAATGTTGCTACTTAGAAATGGAAAGTTCACAATTGGAAAGCTGAAATCATCTCTTTTGTCGTAAAGTTTTGTTTTCAACCAACCCTCAACCCTTCTAAGTGGTGATATTCACTTTCAACCCTTCTAAGTGGTGATATCCACTAGAGGTATCTACCTAGTGCTGTTTCAGGAGTCATCTGAAAAGTAGGGTGACAATTAACGATAGGAGCAAACTGACATTATTAGAAGTATCGCCCCTGTCAATTGTTGTGCTCTGTTATGGTTGTCAAGTTATAAATAAGTTGATGCTATCAGCATCATCTGGCATAATCATCATTTAGATTGTATGATTTTCGGTGAGTTGTAACAATTACAATATGTAGCTAAAATCTTAATCGCATTTCCGTAAATTTGTTAAATTCTTTAGACAAATTCATACATAAATATAAAATCCTGTTAGATAGACCTAAATTCGAAAAAAGTTTCTATCAAAATTTAGCTTATAGCTCATAAGCACATTGCATGGTTTGTTTTATTCCAAATTCTTAAGCTATCAACTAGATATTTGCCTACCTTTACATATACATTACAGGTTAATAAATACACAATGTTGCGTCGCTTTCAAAGAAAAAAACATTGTTGACATCTTACCACAAACTGCTTCATATTCTACTTTCCCTGGAGAACAGCTGACATTAGACGAAAAGTCGATATTTGAAATATTTGTTGTATATACTGCACCATTGACACTGATAGTATAAAAGTCTGTCGTTTCGTTGATCATTTGTTCTGCCGTTTTAACTTGGTCTATATATATGTTAATAAGTTGGGCTAATTCCTCTGAAACTGAAAGTACAAATGAAAGATTGCACGTGTCCTTATAGCCTGCATTTTAGAAACGAAACACAAAATCCTGACACGCAGTTATCTTATTGTAGTTAACAAAGATCTTAATGGTTTTTTTTTTAAGTCGATAACAATTAATGCATATAAACATGTAAAAAAATTAAACATATATAAATGAATTAAACTTCCTTTCATATAAATAAGATTGTGCCCATTGCAAATTACTGATTTCATAAAGTCTGTGAATCTAACATACACTTTGCTGTAAAATGTTGCAAGAAAACAGCTGATGTTTTTTTTTTTATTAATACCTATTTTAGATGCATAAAAATCCTCCAAATCCAAAGCATTACTTTCAGAAAGTGTGGATGTAAATGTCACAATAACTTCGAGGTCTGATGTAGATCTACGTCTTCTGTCAAGTCCGCCACCACAGTCATTTATGTCAACAGATACCTGACATGTTGCCTTTTCAACGCATTGTAGACTTTGAACTCGTGATTCTATTTCAGTTTTTATTTCATTTTCATTTGAACAACCAGAGCTGTCATAATTAAATGCATACTTTGTTTGAAGTTTTATTGGAGGCCTAATTGCTGTATAAAATGAAGTCAATGTTGAAAAATTAATTATTGCAGTGAGAATCGATAACTTTTACAAAAATTAAAATCCACATAAAGAAGCAATAATACATAAAAGACGTTTAAAACCCAGAATGATTGCCCCCATGTGAGTGTTTTTATGTAAATATTATTTAGTACAATCAAATGTATAACTAAGATTCTGGGTTACGGTAATTTATCCGAATCCGTGAATGCTCGGCGCAGATGTAAAGTTTTAAGTCCACTTTCCTTTTTATATCAAATACTTTTTAAAATCTAAAAACGATAGAGATCAATGGTGGCAATTTAATCGTTTATTCCAGCAAAATGTTTTGTTCATTTGTTCAAATTGGTTTTTTTCAGAATTCACTGAAAACACATTTGATGTTTTTTAAAACAACAAATTATTGATCAAAACAACATGAAAGGGTTGTGGTTATTTAAGAATTGGAAATTTGATTTGAAAATGCTCATAAAATTACACAATAGAATTCATATGAAACTAGTTACTAGGTATTATAAATTATTGAGCCATTGCATGAATAAAAATACTAAAATAAGTCATCTGTATTTTACATTTATTACGAACTTATAAGGTATAATCGACAAAGATTATTTCATTCTGATCAAAACCTTTGGCTGCTAACGAGTTATAGCACAAAGATTGGCCGATCCTCTTCCTAGTGATTGTACTAGATGAAAAATCAACACAGAATCATGAAGATTGTACCAAAACGAGAGATGATAGCGCGATATTAATTTGTATTTTTTTTATTGGCCATACGTTCCCATCTGTTGATTATTTGTCATTAAACAGCTGTAACGTGCACTGGTTTATTATGGTTTATTATTGTTTTTGAAACAGTAAATCTTATCTGCCTTCAAAGTTTTTACTTTGTTTTTATTATTACTGCATTCGGAAACCTGTCAGGGAATTAGAGTACGGAAAGACAATTATTAAATAGTACTACATTTTTGAACATCTGGAAAATACAAAGGTTTTTCATTAAAAAGTAAGTCCTTGTATTCGTTTGAAACAATTGAAGTTTTAAACAAAATTGCCTTATTGCTAAAATTGAAGTACGACATTTATGCGATGTACACATAATAATAATATCTTATATATTATATAAAGAATACTTACGAGCACAAGCTGGTGGTGTACCAGGCCACACATAATTGGTAGTATTTCCACATTCATATATATCATTTGGTAGGTGCTCAGGTAGAAAAACTTATCCATTTTTACACGTTACAGTGCATGATACATGGTTATTAATTGTTGTACAATTAAACTCGTTCTTGAACTGTTTTATTTCCTAATACGGTTTGCAAACTGAAATTAAATATTTAAGACATCAACATCGCTATTCTAATACAATTTATATTGTGATGTTCACACAATAATTGTTTACAAAAACATTTCCGTTCCTATATTTTATTCCTTGCCTTCGTGACAAAGTTCCTTTTGCTCCTAGTGTACATTTCTCAATCGGTTTGATTATCAAATGCGTTATCATCTGTACACTGGTTTGTATTACCTGTACATGAGATTTGTTCACAAGAGTAAACTACATGCAGGGTTAATTTAAGTGTTCTTTAAATATTACTTTTCAGTTAATCTCTAACGCAGTTAGAGGCAATTCATCTTTTTGTGTAGGATGCGGGCATATTCGTTTGAAACGGTTTTTTAAAACTAAATTCCTTTTTATTAAAAGGTTTCGGAGATGAAGTAAAAAAACATTTTTTTCCATTAGAATATATAAAGGAGTAAAATTTCGCAAATAATAAACATCTTGTTCCTGTATATATATGTTTTTCTTTGGTTTTGCTTAAATCGAAATAATTGTTTGTTTAAACCTCAAATCCCCTTCCACATGCAAATAACTCAACGAATAATCTTTTCACTCTCCTAATGGTCATTTACGTTTATATATAAAGATATATATATTGACCTAGAGTTTCACTTAAAAGACCTAAATGTTGCAAATCTGGTACAGTTTATGTTATGACTGCTTCTAGCTGATCCTGTACTGGTGACCTGTTAGTTCCCGAAGGTATCACTTGCCCATCAAAAATCACCTTTTTGTATTTAATTTGTTGTTCTAAAATTTTGAAAAACCCTTTCAAATTAAGGACTGTATTATGAGCTCTGGTAAATGGAATCTTTTTAAACCTTTTTTTTAAGATTTTCTACGTTTGTTGAAGGTATAAGACTGGTATAAATCCTGTTATGGCATCAAGCATCACTACAGAGATTTGAGTTATCGAAATGTGCACATGGTTTAGTAAAAAAAGTACGTACCGTTGATTATATTTAAAGACTTAGTAATGAATTGATTTTATAAGATAATTAATGACAAGCAAAACTGATTTATCATATATAATACCATATTGAATGTTGAATAAGTAATACCTGGACATGAATCCTCATTGCAATTTCCAACACCAGTGTCACTACCGACGCAAAATTGTCCATCAGGTTCAGGATGAGGACTGTCACAAAATCTAATACGTGACCTATTACCACCATCGCAGGACTTCGAACACTCAGACCATCCAGACCAGGAACTCCATCCACCATTGACTAGATATTTTAAAAGATATTGACATTTATGCTCATAAACGCTGACTGATATAAACACATCAACATGAGGGTTAGAATGCGTTTCTTTACAACTTATTAAGATAACTCTTTATATGGAATATAAATAACAAGTTTTTGTTCTTTTCAAATTACAGTGCAATTTAAAATTACTATTTAGAATTGTCCGTTTAACGCAGCTTTATATTACGATAATAAAAAGGAAGTAAAATTAAGAATGTAAATAAGTTATATGTCAAGGAGACCCAGCTTAAAAGCAAGAAACAGACGAAGTACCTATTTCTTTTTCACAAAAAGAACTTTTATATCCAGACGCACAATGACAGGTATAATTTGTTAGTTGGCTTTCACACGTGGCTCCATTGGTGCAATTATTTCCGATACAGAAGTCTGGTGGTGTCTGACAGTTACTACCTCTGTATCCATTTAAACAGGTACAATTATAACCATTTTTCTTGTTGTAACATATGTTGCCGTCTCCACATGGATTTGAAGTGCACTCATTTTTTTCTGAAATGTGATACTTATCTAATTGAAATTTGAAGAATTATTTTAACAGACAGAACGACACATTTATATGATAGTTTAAAATTGTTTTCCCAATATTTTTTGTACATCTATATTGAATGCATTTCAAGCTATCACTGTGTACAACTGGACTGTTATTCATCATAAAGTCTATTGTTCCTATACGTAATACACATCGAAACACACAAGTACCAAACGATTGAACTGGTTTTGCTTATAGCAGACATGTAGAATCATTTACCCGGAGTTCCTTCATACACTTGTCTAAAAACAGAGGAAAAAAGAAAGAAGCAAAATCATTTAATTTCTCATTCATGATGATGTTCTTTCCATAAACTATCCCAAATTTACAGATTAAGTGTCATTAATATATCCTCCAGAACAAGAACTCACAGAAACAACAGAAACGGCTTCCGTCGCCTCAATTTCAGACTTATACCTCGAATTTGACAAAGGCGGTCATTTCAGTACAAAAATCAGACAAACTAGACGATTATAATTTTGAAATTATCAACTTCCCTTTCCTAAGTACCAATACTACAACTTAATTGCATATGGGATTGTATATTTCTCAAGTCATTCGGTATTCAAGAACTTGTCGCTGCTACTCAGACTTTGTAAAATCTCACCCGTGTCTGAGCAGAAAGTTGATTAACCAGGGTTTTGTCAAAGAATGCCTCGTAATTTTTCTTAATAAGTCCAGCGGAAGATACTATGACCTTGTTGATAAATATTCCGTGTCAACTTCACAAATAATACGTGATGGTCTTTCTGTATAGTTTCTAGGTCCTGACGTTGTTTATCCTCCTAATTACATTTTATATTGTTCTTTTATTTGTCTTTTTTGTGAATTATTTACGTTAACTGTGGGATCCATTTTTGGTAACATCCGTCAGACGTGAATCGGAACATGTACTTGTACAACCCGTTATTGTGTTGTTGTACTGTGGTCTTTTTTTGTATTCTTGTTTTTCATTTGTCCGTGTATGCTTTGTCTAAATAAAATTTAGTTTTTGCTGGTATATTTGTTTGTTAATATAGTGATTGTGATTAACACACAATGATTTTACCCATATATTTTTACTTTTTTACCTATTACTGTGGATTCATTAATATTCGTTGGATACAAATTGTGGATTTTGTTAGTCCTGATACACTGCTAATTAAAACTATGCCCTAGCCGCGAAATTAAATATCAACGAAAATGCATGTTTTACCCAATCCACGAATATTGGTACCCACGAGAATAAATGAGTCCACAGTACGTCTGCTTGTTCTGCTGGCACATTGTTGTCACAATAATGGAATTTTACGCGTCTGTCATACAAATAAGAGGTTAACCTTACTTTAAAAGCAGGTTTAATCGAGCATTTTCTACATATCAAAATGCCTGTACCAAGTCAGGAATATGACAGTTGTTTTCCATTTGTATGATGTGCTTGCCAATTGTTAAGGGACCTTCCAATTAAATTTTCCTCTGAGTTCGGTATTTTGTAGTTTTATTTTTTGCACGAAGAAAACTTTGAAATAATTTTAAAAGAATTTTTTCAAGTTGTTAATATCTAAATTTTGCAAAATCTTTTAAACAATGTGAAATTCTCATTGCCAGTTCATATCTAATAAAAATGGAAGAGGTTGTTGCTCATCCAGTTTTAACCCCCAAAAAAATGATTTTTTATCGTTCAAATAAACAGAGCAGAGAAGGGTATTTCAGTGTTTTTCCAGTACTCTTACCATCACATTGAGATTCCTGCAATTCAATACCACTGTTTTCTATGGCTAGGAACTCTGACATGGTGTACACTGAGTTTGTTGTTACCGGTGTACAAGTCCTAGTGTGGACATCTGATGTGTTATGTGTAGCCAGTAATAATCCTGACACGTAAATTTCTGAAAAAGACGAAACCAAAACAGACTGAAAGTTGAATTAAAAGGAACCAAAACCGACTGAAAGTTGAATTAAAAGTATGATTATATCTTAAAATTAAAAAAAAAAATAATTAGTTTATACTACAGCGTCAAAGTATTTAACTGGTTGGACTCTGCATTATTTATCAGAATTAATTTATATTTTGATCATTTACACACTTATAACTGAAATGGATTGAAAATTTTAAAAGAATAATCATGCTATGTAATTAAGCATTATCGCATAGGATAGTTGACAATTTTAATACAGATGATTCTACAGTTGAATGTGGTTTTAAAAGATTTGTTTTTTAAAACTTATTAGCGTCTATCGTACTTTCCATTTTTTATTTTTTTTCATTCATTTTTTTTTGCGTTTGGTTGATCTTTTATCTATATTCATATGTCGAAAAGCACATCTGACGCAGGTAAATATGTACCGTTAATATTATTACAAACATTTAATTGTGTATATTGTGGTGAAAGCATACAGTTGAGACCAGGTTTAACCCTTAAACTTCGTTTTTTAATTCTTCTATCTAACTGTTTTGATTCAAGCGTTTCTGATTAGTTGTTTGCAGACAAAATGCGCGTCTGGCGTGCGACAATCATAAGGTTAATATCTTATGTAAGTTTTTATTCTGTTTTTTTTTTGTGCACGTGATTTAAAACAGTGGAAGTTACCTTGGATTTGACTGTTAATAATATTTAAAATTTGAAATGATTTTTTGATGTTTTAAAGCTTTTTTTAGCGTATGCTTTGGACTATCTGGACTATTTCGTGGCGACAAATTTTGTTTTGTGGTGGAAGCCGGAGTGCTCTGAGAAAATTAAAACAACCGACCTTTGAAAGGAAAACTAACAATTCTAGTCAATTGAGATTTGAGCCAAATGCCCTCGTATGTATGGGATTCGAACTCACAACCTCAGTGTTGACTCTAATATTTAAGATAACAAGGGTTAAATTGTAGCAAATAATAAAAGTACTGTGATATGATTTTATTCTGTTATTACTCCATGCATATGTAAATGATTAATTTTTGCTCAAAATGTTTTGTTTTTATATGTTTATATCATGTTCAAGCAGTGAAGAAATACTATTTTTAATATTTAGTAATTATAGTGACAAATACAATATATCTTTTGAGAGCCAATTGTACAGATAAAAAGGCAGTTCTTACAGATAAATTGCTTGGGATGCAGATACAACTCATCCAAGATATATGGTTTTACATTTTGTACGCCAGACATTTGTTTCGTCTACATGAGAATCATAGGACGCGCAGATGGAAAAAATTTAAAGGCGAACACACGTATAAAGTAGAAGAGCATTGAAACCCCAGAATACCGAAATGATTTGCCAAATACAAAAAGAAATATAAATTTAGATTACACAGTGATTTAATCATTTCCTCGTGGAGGGACTGTATATCCAAATTTACCTTACAGTATATAATTTTATATAAAGATACATTTTGTATGTATGAGGTTTCGGCTTGCTATATAAAGCATGGCACGTGAATATACTTACAACAATTGATAAAACTAATATAAAAAATAATTAAAATAAAATAGGGAATCACATGAATGCCGAAAGTAGCGAGACCGGGTTTGTCACAAGGAAAACCTTTTCCTGTTATACATGTATCACTCGCTTTTCGAAACCACATGTAGTCAACATGTCATATCGAGAAGAGGACACAATCAGTAAAACAGTAAGTAAGGCTACTTTTCTTGTTTGTATCTCAGATTTACGACTGTCATAACTTGTTCCAGGTGAGTAACTTAGATCGGTCTTTAACTGTTCTACGGTAGACAATTTTCTGTTAAAAACTTCTCTAAAGGTGAACCTGTACTTCACTTAACAAAGGCTTTAGTAAGAATTATCATTATTGTTTACCAAAGTGTTTATTCATCGCAGGCGTTTTGTTATATGAATACATTTTGTATGTATGAGTTTTGGCTTGCTATATAAAGCGTGGCACGTGCTTATACTTACAACAATTGATAAAAATAATATTAAAAATAAATAAAATAAAATAGGAAATCACATATGAATTCCGAATGCAACGAGACCGGGTTTGTCACCAGGGAAACCATTTCCTGTCATATGAATATTTTGTTGAAAAACAAAATCAGAAGTAAAACGACATTTACGATACGATACGATATTCCCTTGCTTGCATTTCCTATCGTGATTTTCTTGATAGATGGTTTCTGCTCACAAGGAAGCTATTAAACCAATAGTTCCAATTGGTGAAGTTGAAATCATCCCTTCATAAATTTTACGGACGCCATCACGAGTTGGTTGACCGTTATGGAATAACCGTTTCACAAATGATATCGGATATGTTCCTTACGTCGTAACTACAATCCCCTTCCCTTTCATGAATGTGACCTACCGAAGAAGATTATTTACCGGATTTGTTTTCACATAAGCAAAACGACGGAGCACCTGAGATCACCCCCAGTTTTTGGTGGGGTTTGCGTTGCTTATTCTTTAGTTTTCTATGTTGTGTCATTTGTACTATTGTTTGTCTGTTTGTCGTTTTCATTTTTAGCCATGGCGTTGTCAGTTTATTTTCGATTTATGAGTTCGACTGTCCCTCCGGTATCTTTCGTTCCTCTTTTAATGCCTGAAATCAACATTTTCGGGAGGGTATTTCTCATCTGTGATGTCCAAAGAAAAAACATTCACAAATATTGTTCATTAAATGGGCCTTCTTTTACTTTAGGGGTCCCAACATTACTATTTCAATAAAGGAGGGTCACACTATATATAGTGCACTCGGAGTATTGAATGTTTATACAGTATTGACTCGTATATAGGTTGTACTACTTTAAGGATCCCATCAAAATTACCTTTATATATTGTAGGTTATGATACCCCTAAAGTAACAGAAGCATTATTGCACTCTTACATTTAGGGTCCCATCAAAATTACCTATATATATACCGTAGGTTTTGGGACCCCTAAAACAAAATAATGAAATGTTGCACTCTTTTCTTTAGGGGTCCCATCAAAGTTACCTGTAAATATATACCATAGGTTGAGAGTCCCGAATCAAATGGCAAAATCAAAATCCAAAACACATCAAACAAATGGATAACAACTGTAGTATTCCTGACAGGTATTTCCTTATGTAGAAAATTGTGGATTGAACCTGGTTTTATAGTATTAAACCTGTCACATGTATGACAATTGCATCAAATTCCATTATATCATAACGTGTGTCATAATCTCAAATCAAAATTAAAACAAACAAATATTTAAAAGAAAAGAACAAAAAGGTACAAGTTTAATAACCGCATTCATCGCTTACTAATTTTTGTATTTTATTTATGTATGTTAAATCCACCCATAAAGGATTGAAACATAAACCAAATAAAAGGATGTGAGGATGTAATTTGACACACTTACAACAGGTAAAGAAGTCAATATTTTATATTATTACAAAAAAGCACTTTTATGGAGCAGGATTCTTAAGGTAAAATCCAAAAATGCCATGACCTCTTAAGTAAAACAAGGCCATTAAATGTACCCGGTCATAAACCAAAATCTACAGAACACAGACATTAAAACTCGAACATCTATGTATACTTTCTTAACCCATTTTATAAAGCATATCAACAAAAAATGGTGCATCATATATAAAGTCTTTTTTTGCAAATTTCAATTCTAGAACACTTTCCAATTGAAAACAAGCCATTTCAAACTTTAGCAATTAAGGTTCCTAAGATTAACAAACTTTGCGTCAACAAGTTATTTTGTTTGATAAAAAGTCAAGCATCTTCTTAACGACTTTATATTATTATATATTTATGTAGCGATATGTTTGAAAAACTTCATATTGTATTCGATATCTGTATTGTTGCTATGGTTACTGTCAATGTGATGCATGTAGAAAACAATCCGTACTCTACATGCGTTCGAACAGTTAAATGACACTACAGGAACTTACTATGCAATGATGAACTCATTTCTAATTTTGTCCCAATAGTTAAACCACCGTCGATACCACCAGAGAACGCTTTGGTCAATTCAATTTTTTCATTTACATGAACATTCAGCTCACTGTTTGACTGTTTCCAAACAAAAATGACTTTGATCCAAGATCTTGATTTAAATTCGTCCACCGATTTCATGGCATTATCGCTTAAATAAAACAAATTGTCAAAATATACATAAAGCAGTTCTGTCGACAAGTACCATAAAATTAACAAGATATTTTTTTGAATAAATTGGAGTCACTAATAATTCATCAATTCACTTATGAATCATGAAAAAACAAGCTCGAATAAATGAAATCACATAAACTCAAACGGAACAAAGTCGGCTGTCTCAATTGAGTACGCGTCTCAAGTCATGCGAATTCACACTCAGGCAAAATGTTCAACAAGGAAATAGGACACACTTTTTGTAATGAACAAGTCAGATGACTTTTATGGTATAAAAAAAAATTATCGTGAAAAATATTCTTCTTAGTTTAATCACCAACAAATTCGTGATTTCTGACTTGGCGTAATATGAATTTTGAAATGCTTTGCTTATCAATTGAGATTTGGATCACAGATGCTGTAAAAGAGACGATGTTACTATTTAAACTCATTTAAATGTAACAGTTCTAAATAATTCAGTTATTGTTCAGTACTTTCAATTTTGGAAAATAAACAATCGCAAAAGAATCTGGTTACGTGGCGCTGACATAACATTTTTTTTATGTATCCATCATTCGATGATGTTTTTAAATCTTTTGAGATTTGGTATGATTTCCAATGAGATAAGTTTTCACTAAAGCCGTGAGAAAATTTATGTAAACAACTGTAGGTTCCCTATTGAACGACAAAAGTATGTGACGTATAAATTTTCTGACGTCAGACACGCGAAGCAATGAATGTGTTTTCAATTTGATAGATGTTTTTGTGTCCTTTTAAATAGTTTCTTTTAAAATTGTTACACGATGATGACTTCTGTGCCCATATTTTGACTATTTTATTTATTATGTCTGTTTAGTTCACGCATCATTGTAAATATAACGGAATTGGATGAGACTGTCGTACAAAGTGAGAGGTTTAGCGCTATAAAACCAGGTTTAACCACTATTTTCTACATTTGAAAATATTGTACCAAGTCAGGAATATGACAGTTGTTGTCCATTCGTTTTTGATGTGTTTTGTCATTTGATTTTGCCATGTGATTAGGGACTTTCCGATTTGAATTTCCTCTGAGTTCAGTATTTTTATGATTTTACTTTTTTCTTCAACATAGGGCAAACTCCATACCGTATATTATTCAATATATTGTTTATCACATACCCAGAATGAGACACAGTCAAAGTTTTTCCAACATCAAATGTGAATCCTTTTATTTTCATTGTGATAAATGAATTACTGTTTTCAGGGCAAAATATCCAGAAGCTGAGTACAAAATCTTCGGAGCTTGTAGTAACAGGACTAAAGGTGATCGGCGTATTTTCGGGAATCATGACATCAAAATCTTGAAGAGACAATAGATTTTTGATAACTAATTATTATTACTATCATCATATCTAAGCATAGTTAACCACAAATTGTGGACAATGATGTATATTGTTTTTTACGGAAAGTTTTTTCTTACTTTCAAATTATCTTGTATAAGGTACGTAGAGCCAATTCCATCTTTTGAGTTAACATGTTTTATCTCAGAATATTTAATTTTGATAAATGTAAAACATTCTATGTATGTATAAATACACAGGAATTATACATATATATTTTAGAATCTATATTTTTATTTCACTAATTGTACAAATGATCCTACTACACATGTATACAATGATAGACAGATGTAAAAAACGGATGCAGCTAAAAAAAAACGTTGATTTTTATTTTTACTTCATTGTTATATTTGAAAGTGTATTATTAACATAAATAAAATATATTCAAGATATGCATCATTTTTTACAGCATTAGGTTGATTAAAACAATCCTTTACCTAATCTGATTTTATTAGTAACATTACCTATACAATCTGAAGCATCAGAAGCACCCATTGTAGATGTAAATTTTCCCTCTGCACATTCCAAACAAGCGGAAGATCCTTCTAATGGTTGATATTTCCCAATCCCACAAACTGAACATGGAACTACACCAGTACTTGAGTAAGTTCCCGGTTGACATATTTCTAAAATAAAACAAAATCATATGCTGCTTTACTGTGAAAGGAATGTAAAATGAACTAGTATGCTTTATAGAGAATATCATATGGCTTTTTCAATATCGCATCCGTATCAACCCGAGACACCAATATAATCCCAAGAGCTTTGCTCGAGGGATAATATTGGTTGAGGGTTGATATGGTGTGTGATATTGAAAAAGCCATATCATATACACTTTATTATATACATATACCTCAAGTAGATGTTTTTATGTAACATGACGTCATACAGATAAGGTGGTTTGAAATGACGTCATACAGATTATGGGTTTGACATGACGTCATACAGATTAGGGATTTGATAAAGCCTTTGCAACAGTGACTGCAATCGATGACGTGACGTCATACAGATTAAAGGTGTGATAAAGCTTTTGCAACCGTGCTGATATCGATATCATCACGGGTGGCTGATACAGCATGCTTGCCATTAATTGTATTACACATACAATTTATCTGTATTTACTACTAAGTATATAATAAAAAATAATTATTGCTGTATTCGTTGTACACTTCTTGAAATAAAATTTAATTGATATGGTCATATTTATATAAATGTTTACAAAACTCTGAACTATTCGAAATAAAAAGAATGTTTTACCCCATGAATAGATTACATTTGCTGTATATGACTAAACCTGTTGACATTCGTACGTCACTGATCAATCTTTTGTAGAGACGCAGGTCTGGTGTACAGAATCATACAAAGTTTTTTTTCTACATTATTTCTTCAGGTAACTTAACTAAGAAAAAAGATTATGTTTTACAAAAATAACAGTAATGATATTAATGAACTCCTGTACATGAACTGCAATGCAGAAATGCTTAAAAGATCGATATTAATTGTAATGCTTCTCATCAATGTTTTAAATTTCTTTTATATCTTCACTATTTATCTCTATATTATACTAGAATTACAATTCTACTCCTATTTATTTTCCTCCAATTAAACATATCATTTAAGACACGTTATATCCAACACGGTGGGTAAAAAAAAGCTAAAAATTCGAATTTAGATATAATACTCAAGATTGCATATGTTTAATTTTTGTCGTTAAACGAAGCATTACAATATTTTTCAGTTACACAAATTTTTTGTTCATACACTTACCCTTACAATCAGAAAGACTGCTCGACCCCACGTCTTCAGTTGACATACCAGTAGGACATTTTTTACAAGATGCTTGATATTCTTCATCTTGATAGTAACCCTTGACACAATCTTTACATTCTTCAACTGCCGTTATTAAAAAAGTACCTGGAGCACACCCAGCTGAAATAACAAATCAATATTATTATTCTTTGGATATGAATGTAACAATAGTAGAATAATGATAACTTCAATTAAGAAGCATTCTGAAGGTATTTCATTTAAAAACAACACACTACATTATTGTAAGAACAATTAGCGAGTTCATATTCATATGAAAAAAAACATTCAAAATCTGTTGACAAAAGAAGGTCGTTACCTTATTATTGCTTATTGTCCTACTCAAACTGTTTCGACGTATTTATACATGCCTAGATTTCAAATGTGTTTGTTTTGGTTTAAGCATTCCTGATGAATGTAAATTCAAGAAAACTGATTCAGGTAAAATCAATAAAGTGTTAATGTATTCATAGTATATTATTCCTATCAAAATCATTATTATTCTATATAACTTTTTTTTTATGAAGAATCCTCAAAAATGACATTATACTTACTTTTATAAAATTTTGACTTGGATGGAGACTTTTTTCATTGACACTCATACCTCATCTTCTTATATCTATTATACTTACAGAAAAAAAGTGAAAATCGTATACGCTGGTTTACATTCATGCGAAATAAATTTAGTTAAACGTTGTTTTATTTTTTAAATTTGGTACTTTTGGGTTTAGTTTACTATACAATCAAAGTATTATTTCCTTACAGCACGTGTCTGTGTAGTAATCTGGAACGGAACCTTCTTCACATCCTATAGAGCTGAAAGAAAACGCAAGGATCGATGGCGAAAGTCCATTGTAAATAAAATCACCGTTTGTAGACATTTCTTTGACTATTTCACTAACAGCAACTATTTCATCATCATTTGCCCAGTAGTCTTCTCCTTCAATCAACTTCATTGTTAAAGAAAATGTCAATGTAATTTCATGAGTTGATCGCGTGAAGAGTTGCTTAAGATATAATGCATCACTATCCCGTCGTCTTCGTCCAGTTGTTGGTCCACATGTAACAGTTACGTCCTTAATATTGCAAGATGTTGGACAGATATTTGACCAGTTTCTGTTGTTGTAAGCCAAGTCTTCCATAACCGTTATAAAATGTTCTTTTATTCCTTGTTGAACAGTTGTATCACTGCAGTCTCCGGAAAAATAGTATATAAGTTCTCCAGGCATTACAGACACGTTCGGATTTCTTCTTTCTATCAAAATAAAGTTGAGGTGATTGCTTTATATATTTTAGTTTCATTCAGTGATAGATTTATTTTGATTAAATCTAACTCGAAACATTAATTTTTAACTACATGTTACTATCATTTTAACCAACTAGCTCAAGGACAAAGTCGGCATTTATCAAAACTGGTTTCAAAATAATAGATAAAATCTCCTCAACTTTGGCGAGATAATTCATTCTTTTTGTCAATAGCATATTCATATTTGATATTTTCGAAACTTCGACTATCTTATTGTAATGCATTTTATATCGATAAATAGAAATTAAAGTATGCATAGGCAAACATACTTTCGATAATGACAGTAAAACTACAAAAAGCTGCCAGCCCTTTCCCATCCGTTGCTTCATATTTAATAAGATGAAATCCTTTAGAAAAATTTGATCTAGGTGGCAATCCTTCGATCTGTTTTAATAATGGGGGTCTTTGATCCCCACACACTGCCCCTAGTTCAGCATTGTCGATTATGATTGGTTCATCCCAGGTTACATTCGTTGCAATGTAACTTCCTCTATCAGCATAACGGATGATAGAGGAAGGACAGTTGACAAACTCAGGTGGTTCTGCATCTAAATTAAAAAAAAATACAATAATTATTTTAGAATTGAATGCTTCTTTTTGAAAATAATTGGGTGTACATGCGGTGCCTGAGGTACAATTTGTTTCCGCGCTTCATTCTAAAATGTGTGCACGGTCAACGGTTTTACAACTCTATTGAATTACTAAAATAAGCATTCACTACTTATAATTAAATTTTATTGCTATGATCATAAAAAATCGGTTTTGTCAATTATTTCATTAAATAACCTGTGCACTTTTTCCAAATTGCTGACATTTAAAGCTGACAAAAAAACTCATCAAAAATTAGGATAATACTCTTATATTAATATGTTTATACCAACACGATTTATCATTTGATACAAAATGGTAGTTATATAAATACGGATATTTCTTAGAATTGAGGGTCATCCTTTAAAAGTTACGGTCATCATTTACAAATTACGGTCATCTTAAAACCAATTACGGTCACCCTTGCTATGAATCGCTGTTTCTGTTACGGTCATCTCGATTGTGATTTACGGTCATCTTCACGATTTTTTCAAATCGAAATTCCTGTTTCATGCACATTTCTCTGTAGTAATTAGTGATTTCCGTGTGAATCTTTTATAAATGTTTATCGTTTCAATGTATGATTTGTAAAGAAAATGATATAGAAACACTTTAACAGACAATACAGAAACTGACCTTATTTTTCATCCGACATCTTGGGATGACCGGGAATGCAGTTACGGTCATCAGCTTTACCCTAGGGAAGAATGAAATTTAAAAAACAATGTTAGAAAATGTCACTCCGTGTTTATGTAATGTGGTAAATCAAACTGATATAAAAAAAATAAGATTAATAGGTTTATGCAAAAAAAAGACTTAATTGTTTTATAATGAACCAGAAAGAATTTTTAGCAAAGGTCGAAATCTAGAACGTCAAATTGACCTTTGACCTTGATCTCAATTTTGAGGTCATAGGTCAGTGATCTCAAATCAAAAGACCCCAGGTCAATCACTTTTATGGTTGTGGAGAAATACTGATTTCAATACAAAAGGGGAGAAAACTCATATAAGGGTTAACCAAAACTCTTCGACTTAAATAGGTTGAAGTTGCGCCTTTTTGTAAATTGTGCAAACACATCATATCATTTACTGTCACAGTTTCTTTGGAATAACGATATCAGGCAAAATTCAAAATTTATAACATGACCTTGACCTTTGACCTTGACCTCAATTTACTTCAAATGGACCAAGGACTGTATATCAAAAGACTGTAGGCCTCTACGACTTATTACGTATTATATCTTAAATTTTCAAAGGGAAATAACTTCCATAAGATGTCTTCCGATCACTCCAGTTAAAATTAACCAAATCATTCTTAAGAGTAGACGAACAATTTGGTGAAAACAGTTTGCTAAAATCTTTTACGGTTTTAGAGATATAGCGATAACAAGAAAAAGGGATGCGGGGAGATAACTCCTATAAGAATAAGTGTTCATTAACCCAGGGTGAGTTTTGAAACCCCCATTACTGTACAACATCATTGGCCAAACATCCATTTGATATGTTGTAAAACAAAAAAGCATCTCAGACGGCAGAAGAAAAAAAATAATCAGAAGAAAAACAAAAGGTCATTCCACGAAAAGTGGAAAGACCTAATAAACAGAAGAAATACAGTAAGGTTTTTCCCTTTTGAAAAAGGAAAGACCTTAATCATTTGTAATGTGAAAAAAGTCAATTTTATCTTTGAGCAAGTGATATTTTCATTATGGAATGATGTCGATCGTTTAGTTTTATTATTATCACTTCTTTGGTTTTGAAAAACCATATTATTTTCAAAAATGGATAGGTTAAAATTATTGTAATATAAATGTTTTCCAATGAACAGTGTGAAGGTTGTAGAAAGTCTGTATTAATGACTTATGAAAAAGTTCAATGTTTAAAAAACTCCTAATAAACGTGGATCTAGTTATATTTAACCCCATCATATGTTGCCGTGCCTGTTCTATGTCGGGAATGACGTGAGTGATTGTCTTTAATCTACTGTGAAAGTACTTTAATTCGTGGGTATCAATTTTCGTGGTTTTAGCAACAATAACATGTTCGTGGGTTTTTTAATTCGTGTTTAAATTTAGTTTTCTAAAAAAAAAAATTATAAAAATTGAAGCCATTAGGCGCCACGCTTAGACCCCAATGAGACCCACTATCATTTTCCATGTGTACGAGAACTATGAGGATATAAAATGAACACTTGATCATACTAGCATATCAATACCGGAAATCTGACTTTCATCGATCAAAAAAATTTTTTTATGAGAATTAAAAGATCAAAAGTTGTAGAGTTTAGGTTATAAAAGATTAATGGGAATAATACTGCATGCAGTTGTAGTTCATATTGCGTTTGCTTTGTGACTACTTAGTTCTATTATAGTATTCTCAAATTTTGCGATATTATCAACATTCAAACCTATATGGGGATCTTTCCGTGTCTTGATTTGGACAATAGCTGTTTTATTTCGTTGGACACTTAAATTTGTGGATAAAGTTATCCACGAAAACCACGAAAATTGGTACCCCACGAATAAAAGTACTTTCATAGTATCTGAAATTATGTCCTTGGTGGGATTTTGTGATGATCACCATTATTTATTCAAATTTTCTCTAAAGGATTCATAGACCTACTTTACAAATAAAGACGATATACAATTGGATTGGAGATCTCGAGATGCCATTTGGTTCTTGTTTCATTGATCAGAAATCTTCCTTTCGTCATATATAACCCGAAGTATTTGGGCAACTATAATTTAAATTTAAACTATATATCTTAAGTATTAACGTGACAATTTGTTAGTTTGTATGACTTATGTGTTACATGTATGTGCTTGATACATTTCAATGTTAAAATGTGTGTCGCGTTGGAGTCAAAATTGATGATAACCAGTTGAACTGTAGGGAAAAACATCCTGTTCAATAAATACTGCTTGATATGATTTGTAAGTAGTACGTATACACAGCTTAAGTTAAAATATTGTTATTCCGTCTTTAGTTTCTTATAGCCGGAAAAACTCCCGGTTATGAATTTGTCTTAGTATTCGCGGCACAATCTTCAGCTTATTTCCCGAAAAATAAAATATAACTAACTTCAATAGCAATGAAATGGAGAATGACCCCGAAATTCCCAACTGTAGAAAAAGAACATCCGCTTCTAGATATCTGTTAGGACTTTCTGTCCAAAAGCAGCCATAAGTTCACCAAAATACCGGGCTGATAACTAAGTAGGCCAAAAGCGCGTTTTGTTTAAATAAAAAACTTCAGATGCGTTCTAATCGAATTAGTTGGAAGATCAAATCAATAACTAGGTTAAAGATTACAAACCACAAATTCCTAGCAGTTGTTGCAAACACATCAAGCATTGTTTATTTATATTTGTCACCAACAGTTACAGGTCTAATTACAACGGCAGAGACCATGAACGTATCATCCTTATGTGTAGAATTCTATAGAATTCAATAGTAAACAAAACAAAAAAAGTCAAAATATAAAATGCATAGGACATCGACAGAATGAGAAATATTACAGTAAAGAAATAAATAACAAAATATCCGTTTTATAGACTACAGGACAACAAACTACCCGCTTTCATATACTTAGTAAAGTACTCGTAATTAAAACAGCAAAAAAGGTTAAAACGTGTCTAACCAAAACTTCATTCTACGCCGTTTAAAACGCCGTATGCGGGGTGTTATGTTTGACAAGGAATGACGGTTTTGCAACAGAGAAAAAGCGAGCAAGGAAAGTAAAAATATCAAAATTTCTTTTTGGGTAATATTTAACAGCAAGTTATGTATTGGACGGAAGGAACCGCTTGACAAAGGGTATTTCAACAAAGACTTTAAAGGTGAAAAATGGGACTTTAATTTACGGCCAAAATGGACAGGGTCTGGTTTAGTCGGAGTCAACAGTCGGAACCGAGACTATCCTGTAATCTCTTAAATGAAACTCTAGATTGCATAACTCAGCAATGAATAATGATTTTTCGGAAATAGTTTTGGCAATTTAAATTATTTTTTCTACATAAAAGTGACATTAAAGGGGCACTAGCTGCCAAATTCATGTTCACCGATTTGACTCAAATTCTCATATTTTATTTATAACAATGAAAAACATTTTTTCAAACTATCAAAAATATATATATAAACAATTTACAGGACATGGTCTCAATAAGATTTTGCTTCGCTTCGTGTGGAATTTAGCCAAGACGCCATCTAATTAACTATCGAGTTGACCCTCTATGACCATATATAAGCGATGTAAACATACACACAGATATAAATAGATTAAGCAATTCGTGCAATTGGATTTTTATAGGTCTGTTAAATTTTGTATTATAGATTAAAAATTTATGTTTATCGTCGTTTTTACCTTTATAAGAATGACTTTGGGTGGATCGAATCAGTTAATCAAATTATTTACCTTTTTTTCACTTTCAATGTTGACTTTCTTTTTCTGTAAATACCCGTACACGGACAATGCATGCGTTATTCTATGACTTTCTACGGGGTTAAATATGGATTTAATGAGGTCGAATTATTCACTTGCAAGTATATAATTCATTATCAATGTTTTTTTTAGCTTAATTTGACAAAATTGAACCATTTTAGGTGATAAAAAAAAAAAAAAATTATTATTTCACTTTTTCACTTGTATTAATGATTGAACAAAAAAAAAATCATACTTTTGATTTTTAATATATCTCGAAGCTAGTGCCCCTTTAATAGAACTGTTTCTTTTTCTTCTTCATTTTATGACAGTATCAAACATTTCAGTCTTTTACTATAAGGTTAGACGTCTATTGTTAAGATAAAAATCATCAAATTTTTAAAACTAAGGAAATGCTGTAGGATATTTGCACATTTTAACACAAGGTATGGTCACTGTTACAAACTCATATGGCAATACTGAGATTGAACATGATATACAAAAACTACTGCCTATTTAATATACAAAATGTAAAAACAGCCAACGCATAATATAGGTATCCTATCTAAAGTAAAATACCTCACAGAGTCTCCTTTTGGTTCAGTAGAAGGGTCATCCCACGTCACTTTAGAAGTCAGACTTAATGGTTCGGCGATAATATTATTAGATGGTTGAGGTGATCCACATGTAATTGATGGCGGTTTGTGTGCTAAAATGCAATGTAATGTAATTTTTGAAACTTTTTTAAATTTCTATTTTAAAATGTATGATGTAAATCATTTATCTTGTAATAAGAGTTGACACTATAGATATCAATTATTTCAAACATTAAGTAAGAAAAGAAAATTCCCTATTTGTCACTAGGAATGCTGTTTTAAAGGTGCGAGTCAAAAAACATATATCGCTGGAATATTATTACTTTATATCTGCTCCACGCTTTTACAAAGTCATACACTCCTGGCTTTCAAATGTTTTGATTATAACGTTCCTGATAGAAAATGCTTCAGACGAACGGAAATTATAAGGTTCTTTTTTCATTAAGACATGTCGTAAAACCGCAGGGGGTCAATATGAAAAATAAGACAGGTGAGATATTTCTCAAAATGAATAAAATATTAAAAAAAAAGTCTTAAGTATCAGCTTTAAAATTAGATATTGCGACGAACAAGGAAAGTGAGCCTCAGAGGGTTGTATAAAGTGGCAAGTTTTCCTTGTAGTTCTGACAATGCAATTGTAAAAATTCGTCATTAAATTCGTCATTTTCGAAAAACAAAATCATTTGCAATTTTGGTTTTTCAGTAAAATGTTTTTTGTAACGGTTCACTTAAAAAATGACAACATTTTGAATCTTGAAAATTATTTCAACATCCCAATCAGGTCCAATTACAAATTTACATACTATTGATCACTCATATTTTTTTTTTACCAACAAAAACATAGCAATGCTATTGGTTATTTATTAAAAAAAATGCTTCTATTCCTATCTAACTCCTTGTTGCGTATTAAAACATTTACCACTGTAACACTCATTTTATCGATATGATAATACATCATTGGACATTTTTCTCAAAATCACGAATTTCATTCTAACATAAATTCATCATCAATTTCTAGGAGCCTTAATAATCAGACAAGACCATGGCCAAAAGGGAAAACGACGAAAACAATACACAAAAAAACCTCAAACACAGGGGATGGAATTGGATAAGGTATGAACTAGTAGCCCTCGGCTGGTTGCTCAGCAAACGTTCAGGATGAAATAGTCAAAGAAGGATTGATAGTACACATAACTACCACTAATGGTATCAAATCCAACCAATTACCCTTTAGTATATAAGGTCAAAAATCAGTTGAAAAAAGCTTATTTGTAAAAATTTGTATTTTTATCCATCTAAGAGTTAAGCTTTTTTCAACTGATTTGTATAGTTATCTTATGTTGTACTATTACTCTACTGTCCCAGGTTAGGGGAGGGTTGGGATCCCGCTACAATGTTTAACCCCGCCACATTGTGTATGCATGTACCAGTCCTAAGTCCAGAGCCTGTAATTCAGTATTTTTTTTTATGTAATACATGGGAGATGTCTCATTGGCAATCACACCACATCTTCTTTTGTTATACTTACTCATCAGATGGATACAAACAGAAATACTATATGTTCACCAAAATGTATTGTTATATATGAAGTCGGTTTTTACGAAGCTACACATATATCAGATGTGCCATTTAAGACATGAAATTATTAGTACAATCCAAAGTTTGGGAAAATTTCAGAATCAATTGTATTAATTTCCTTTAGATTTAACACATAAAAACTAAACTTGAAAATAGACATGGAAAACATTGGCCTGTATTGTACTTAATAAAACTGAAAGGGCTCATACTTATGTATATAACTTGAGGCCTAGAACTGCTACAAAACAATTTACAGGCTATGTATCCTATTGCACCACCAACCAAACTAGTTACAGGGGATACCACTCTTTCGACCACGGACTTGACATTTTGCAATATTCTTCCAACACGTACGCGCACGCGGAAGCGTCCAAAGCCTCTCTTCACTCTTTCTAAAAAAATACAAAATATATAATACACAAACAAAAAGTGATGAAAAAAAGAAAATACTTGTAACGATTAACAGATGCATTTTTCATTATCTAATTCATTAGTTTGCATTGTCTGTTTAAATATCAATCCTTTTAAATTCATTACGATGTTGATGTTGAAACATAAACGTAACTATTGTATTATACATTTATTGGTTTCTGGTCGATTGCTCTATCCATGTGATAAGAATTTGCGTAGATAATATTGGGAAATCTATGTACAGTCATAATATATTATTTACATTTTGTAGTCTTTTCTTTTTTATTGTTATAAAAAATTAATAAAGACGGTTCAAATAGATACAACTTTTCTTCAAGTCTGTGTATATTTTAAATTATTGTAGCCTGAACTAATGGTCGTAGACATAGCATTATACTACGTAAATAACAATCATAATTTTTTCTCACCTTTTGTGTTGACTAAGGATGTCAACTTGATGAAGAATTACTATTCGAGCTTTCGTCGATTTTTGATTACACGCTTGGAAAATATTTACAAATTATGAACTTAATAATGAGTGTTTTACGGTTTGCTGATCGTTTTGTCATGGAGGTATCTCAAATTACTCTATTTATTATTATATTGAACAAAATAATAATGCCGGAAAAACACTACATTTATAAATAATCATAGTAAGTAAGTCCATAGTACATAAGCAAAATCGAGACAAGTACATAAAGTTGATATTGGAAGCATTCAATAAACGTATAATATAAATAAAAATAATGTTAAAAAAGAAGAGAAAATCTCATCCTGATGTAGCATGGATAGGGTAGATATTTTTATTACGTAAAAGTTTACTTGTAAAGTCATTCTTTTAGTGGGAGTTTATTTTTTTATATATAAAATATTGTTTTTTCCAATAAACAAATTTTCTTTAAGATAATTTCTTAAGGCTAAAATATTCACTTGTCCACATTGCAATTTTGTTTTCTATATGTAATATTCAGTTAATAGTATTATGAGGTTTCTTATGTAGTTTTTTTGTTCTTTCTAATATCCCAAAGAAAACAATATCTAAACTAAGTGGTAGTTCAATTTGGACATTTGCATATATCCATTTATTAAGTTCTTCCCAAACATCAAATACTTTTGGACCAGAATATGTGTTCTATAGTTTCTATTGATATGAGTCCGTACAGAAAGTGCAATTATT
The DNA here is from genome assembly GCA_037788925.1 of Mytilus galloprovincialis. Lineage (NCBI taxonomy): Eukaryota > Metazoa > Mollusca > Bivalvia > Mytilida > Mytilidae > Mytilus > Mytilus galloprovincialis. The sequence continues at coordinate 49,217,451 of CM075337.1, read as the reverse complement.
GTGAGACTTTAATTTTGCAGAGTAATTTATCAGTTCCGTTAGTTCTGTGATTAATCCTATATTGGAGTCACTGTAATTTTGACTTTTTAGTAATGTAAAATTGTAATCTGTATATTTTATCCAAACAATATTATGTCTATTTAGGATTTAGGAACAGTTTTCCTGTGATGTGATATTTGTAATTTTTTCGTTTAAAACATTGTACATGTCTTTTGATCCTTTTGTAGATTTCATAAATATATATAGTAATTGGTATATTTGGCCTATAAGGCTTTACAAGCTGATTACATTTGATATTCAGACTTTTCATATTACAATTAACATCAAATAATGTACATGTTTATTATATATTTTATTATAGGAAACCGTCATTTTAAAACGATTAATATTTTTCACATAGGATACATGTAAGCAAGTCATGGTTTTATACCGAGAGTTCTTGTGCATCATTGCATTTGTACATAAGCAAGCTATTTTCTATGGAACCTATATACCATATAAATCAATATAAAATTAAGAGTGTACCAATTCGCCATCTCATAATCTAATGCACTGTGGGTAAAATTTACACCAAATTATGTTGATTGGTTTATGAACAACATAATGTAACTTAATTTGCTAAAAGTCCTGTGTTAGTACATCAAAATGTCAAGAATAATCATTTTAACAATAGGTGTTTAGCTTTTGAAACGGTGAATTGTCAAGTTTGATAATAAACTGCTAAACATGCTAAAGGCAAACTTAATTTTGGTTTAAATACAAAACAAAAGCAAGAAATTTGCAAATCAAAATAAGCTTATAACAAAAAACTCAAAACGAACACAAAAAATTAAAGATAAAAAAAAAACAAAGACAAAAACACAACATAAATAGCAAAAGATAAGCACACAACAATAAAAAAAAAAGAATAAAAGAATGCAAAAACATAAAACAAGCGCACAGTATACTCAACACAGTATGTTTCTCATTTTAACTTACTGTTCTTTTTTTCTTTTAAACCTGCAATATATATTATAGGTATATAGCTTAAGAAACATGCATATATACATATTTATATATAATGTCTAAAAATAGCAACAATCAACATTCAATTTATTTAAGCGTGGATCAGTTTGTGAAAATAAACTGATACAGTTACTGAATATATATATATATATATATATATATATATATATATATATATATATATATATATATATATATATATAGAGTCTATAAGAATCTACTTTTTTTATATATATATTTGTAGATCTAACTAGCTGGTGGGGAAAAACATGAAACATTTAAATAAATAACAAGCTTGCATGACAAGAGAGAAAGTATATACATTGTATATGCTCGTTATTAAAGTACATCTCACAGATAGTCAATATATTTAAAAAAATAATAAGTTAAGGATAGCATGGAGGCAAAAGAAAAAAAACAAATCTCATTTATAAGGTAAGCAACAGAGATCCTCCCTCCTTAGAAACCAATTATCTTTTGAGTTAGGATGTGTTTGTAGTAGAATACTGGTCCCGACAACCTTGATTCTTGTTTGCAAATGTTCCTCATTTTGTAAGCCATCTTTGCAAGTGCATGCCTCGATTCTTTCATGACTGGGAGTAAATCATCAACAATGCTCATTCGTTTGTCTGACAAATTATAACCTTTAGATAGGGCGTTTTTTGTCTCCATAGTGAATAAAGTGGACTATTATAGGAGCAGACCTTTTAATTTGGTCAAATGTTTGCTCAGACGGAATATGATGATGGCAATCGGGAAGCTATCAGCTTTTTCTTTATATATTTTTAGGTCTTGAATGAAACATGTATTAAGGACTGCATGTATATCTTCATTATCACTTTCTGGTACTTCACAAGGGCGTTGTATTTTCTCTCATGTTTTTCTAGTAAAACCTCTTGTTCGTGCAGAATAGAATATTTTTTTCTAGACTTGTTCTGAATAAATCCTACTTATTATTTGCTACCCTGTTTATTTCTAGCTCAAGAAGGTCCTCCCGTAACTTTTTAACCTCAGGTTTTGTGTTTAAAACATCAGTTTTTACCTCATCTACCTCAGATTTTATTTCTGTTACTATGCGTGTGAAGCGGTCCTCTATATTGTCTAGCTTGTTTGATAATGTACCTACTTTTCCATCTTTACCAATAGACATGTTCCCCATAAGCCGATACCGAAACCGTAACCGATAACGTTACCGAAACCAAAAATAGCAGTGAGGTAAAAGGTATATGTTTATTATGTTAATTAGCTCAAACCTTTTACTCCATTATATTGATTGAAATTTTAATACACTAGATGGAGTATAACTTCAATTCATCAATTGACATGAATCTATCAACTAAGTAAATTAAATTCAATCATTATGTTATACACTAATGAAAGTGATATACAGTTTAAGATGCTGATAAAATTTATATATTGTGTACATTAATTATGAAGGAGCTTCTGTCAAAGGGGGTGCAATATCGTTCAGACTATGTTTATAAAGAAAACCTTTTAATTAATAAATTGTCATTTTATAATAACATGTTCTACATAAACTCTTCTTGTACGAATCTTTTCATTGACACATTTGGTTTGATCGTGGATTATTGTATTTTGATTGCGTAGCTGCCTTACAGTTTATGATGTTGCTAAAAGATGTTCAGATGGATGCATTGTATTGCCCAGTTTGTAACAATCACAAGGAGACGGTAATATCTGTGGTGGACCGGTCGCAACCATATTAAAATGAATGGGGCTCGAAAGTCTTTTCTATTACCAATAATTTGGAAACTATTCAAAATGACAACATCAGTCTCTGCATTTCCATTTGTCTTTTTTTTTTATTAAAAAAAGCTGTGGTTGTAACGAAATTAATGAAAGACCTTTTCTAATTTATTTTTTCAATATGTTTGTTCTCGTTGGTGGTGCTAACAGCATCAAATTAAACATTCTTTTTCTCTGAAACCAAAATGAAACCTATATAATATAGTTTCTTTGGTATCAATATTATTTTGAAAATCGAATATGTTATAAAAAATAAATATAAGCATTAATGCGCATCACATTTTATATATTTTCGATATAGCTTTAATAACATTTCATGGAATATATCCGATACTCGTTCCGGAATCAAATAATCCTTGTTTGGATGTGAATAATCAAGCAGACCTTTAACAAAGTTATATATCGGGCGCTCTAGGTAGAATTTATATTTCAACACGAAATTTATAAAATCACACCAGTAGTCTGTACGATATTGCACCTATTGTAGAACTATGTACTGTTTGTTTTCTCTCAATCGAATTATGACTTTTGAAGAGCGATATACTACCGTTGCTTTTACCTTTCCTTTCAACGCAACTTGTTTCATGAATAATGTACATCAAAAATAAATTTGTACCCCTATCTTTTATTGACATTATTTGCATTAGTGTATTTGATACTCGTTGAATTTAACTTTACTTTTTTAAATATTCATTTTAATTGTTGAAATAAAGTTATATATCATCCAGTGTATTCTGAGCTCAAGTAACATAATGGATTAAAAGGGTTGAGCTAATCAAACATTATAAACATTTAACATTTACCTCAGTACTTATGTTAGGTGTCGGTATCGGTTTTGGTTTCGGTATCGGTTTCGGTATCGGTTTTGATATTGGCTTATGTTGAAAATGTCTATTAATTAACTGCTTCAGTTCAGAAATAGACTCTATGGTAGCCCTAGTCGTAAAAGGAAGAGTTTTGAGTTTTTTATGCGATGAGAGATAGGAGTCTAGTACCTTGTTACTTGTAAATGTTCAAAAATCCCCTCACAGTAACACCTCATGCACAAACTTTGAATTAAATCATGTTCTTTACATTACTTGTGCATAAACGGTATAAAATTTTGTTGTAATTTACATGTGATCTGGGGGAAACAATATTTATTTCTACTCGTCAATTTTTTTCATGGGTATAACTTTTATACATAACTTGTTTTAAACAATATTTTGTTGGCCAAACATTATTGCTTTGTTTTCTGACATGATGTGATTGTGTTATTGTAATTTGGATCATACGTATATGTTTATATAAAGGGGAAATTATTCACACTATAAACAGCAAAATGTTTGTCAGTCAACTATCAACTTCCTTCAATAAGTATTCAATAATTATCTTGGGTATTGAAAAGAACACTGAAGTGAAATTTTTTCTCAAGGTGTTAAACCTTTCAAAATTTGTTTTTCTTGATGCTCTTCAATTTTGTACTTTATTTGGCATTTTTACCTTTTTTATTCAAGCGTCACCGATAAATATTTTTTTAGACGAAATCTGTATGTGGTATATGAAGTCATAAACGTGGTATCTTTGATTATTTTTGTTTTATTTCCCTTTAATGATAGCAGATTAGTTAAAACTACACATTCAAATAAAAGTTTGACTAAAGCTACCTAAACAAAGCAATACATTATTGAACAACAAAATATTGTTTTAAACGACTTCTTTGTAAAATGTCATTAAGTTTGCATATCGAAGTGCATGAAGTGAGAACTTTTTAAACACGTGTATATATTTTATAGAAAGTAAATATTTTGTTCCAATTTCATGACAGAAACATTAAATAACTGTACTTGGATGGTGAGCATTATTTTTATTTCACTCCACTCAGCTTACACTAACAAACCTTTCACAGATACAATTAGCTAAACTGTTTTTCCATTTGATTAGTTTGTAGCGGTGAAACATACTGTAATTTGGTAAAACATGTTTAGCAATTGGAATAATAGTAAAATTCCAAAGCCTTCTCAATGAGCACAATAACACCTTTGAACATAAATAATTGCAAAGTCAAAACAACATTTAGTTAGTTATAATAAAAATAACAATTAAATGATCTTATTCTTATAAAGACATATCCTATCAAATATCTGGTCAGACTGGAGCATTACGGAAGATACATAAATTGTCGAAATGCGCATCTGGTGCAGAAAAAAATGTACCGTTTATGTAACTATTTCACTGGTACACTTCTATTATCCATTCTAATTGAAAGATTGAAAAAATAGTCTCAGCATGAGCCTTAGGAACATTATAACGAATTGGTTGACCGAAAAGATGTGATGGTGTCTAAATTCACTAACGGCATGTTTTCGTAGTTTTGGATTAAAAACAAAAATACAGCAGACGTTGGAATTCAACCTCTATGCGTAGTCTGCGTTACCCGTTATGGAGTTCAGATACCTCTTTTTTAACCGTAAATCGGCCATTTTATTAATTCATCAAGGGAAACTCAATACGATCAAATCAATGTACTCTTAATTCGGAGGTTAATTGCCCAATTCATGATCACAATCGTAAAATATAATAATTGAAACCATTAAGTCAGTTATTCTGTAAAAAAAGAACATATTTACACGATTAATAGACATGACAAACCAAACTGAACCGAATACAAAACAGCATAAAAATGTGAAAGTAAGAAGCATCATCCAAATCGTTTAAAACCTTGTAATAGGTTTCTTTTTCTTTCTCTTTATGTTTTGAAAATATTTATTTAAATTTATTCAGCTTTTTAATCAATCTGTATAAAATAGTTTTTTTCTTCTTCATATAACAGGATTTTAAGGAGTTAAAAATTATTTATTAATTTAAAATAATATTATGGTTAATCATATTTTTTTTTTAAAGTACTAACTTACATTATATGTCGTTTCACGTCTTACTAGAAAAAGAAACTGGTCACGGGAAAATAACACTGCTATAACATCCGACAATAATCAGTTGAAAAGGAGAATCCAGGACATTGTCCATGATGTGTAGATAAGCTGTGAAATTGCCATTTTGTTAACCGATGTTTTGTGTTAAGAGTCTTTTCTGTACTGGTACCTTTTGCGCATTGTACACTGTTAATTTTGTTTACCATTTTTATTTCGATGATAGAAAAAAATACGGATGTTTGTACTGACAAAAGAACTTGTAACCCACGGTATATTTCCAAAATCAAACAAATCTTCAATAGTTGTTACTTTAATATGTTTCGGAATAGGATGTTAAAATAAATAATTCAGTCTCTTGTTTTGGGCGTTTGTGTTCATTGAAAACCAAATGTTGACATCAAGTTTTCTTCTTTTGGCTCAGACTGGTATGAATAACCTACGTTTTTTTTTTTAATTTAATATTAATTTTTGAAATTTTTGATCAATTTAAATACCTTGATGTTGCTTGGATGATGTATACAGGTAGCCATTGAAACAGTAGATAGTTTTTATGGTTTCAGCACTACGAAACTGACAGGTACCATGGTTATGAATGACACCATTATCTACAGGCACATCGCAATCTAAGCTACTTCGCTCAAAAGATTCAACTGAACATGTATCACTTGCCACATTTTGCATCTCCCAAATCTAAAGTAACAAGTATAGTTTATGAGATTTAGTGACTTATTTATTATTTACTTTCTTGACCATTTTGCAAGTTCTAATGTTGAAATAACACAGTTTTTACTGTTGATAAAGTATATTGAGTCAAACAATTCAACCTTTAAATAATATAAAAAAGAATCCTTCAAATAACTTCGCAAATCATTTTATGACAGATATTTTACTTCCGGAGTTCTTGTTGGTCAGTCTTTTGTTTCCTATTTAGTGTTTTGTTCTAATGTTCGTCTGTTGGTCTTTTGCGTTTTTTGCCATGACGTGGTTAGTCTATTTTCGATTTATGAGTTTAAATTTCCTATTGGTATCTTTCGCATCCCCCATTTTTTTTTTTACAGATAATGCAATTAAATGACCTCATTAGACTGTAAAATTACTAAAAAATGCAGACTACCAGTCTGTTTCCAATATTCCTAGACTGTAGTTGGTTGTCTTATCTGTTAAGCAACCGTTGAAATATGTTTCGGAACAGATATCTCTTTGCTGTGTTTATCTTATTAAAAATATGGTATTTCATAAAATATGTGTAACTAAAAGCAGACCTCATTCTTTATGTCTACTGCGAGTGATTCATAGAGGAAATGATTTATCGCACATTGCTATTCAGAAATAGTGCACTTCTACTTCAGTAAGCATTTTTTTAAGAGTTGTTTTGTTACTGGAATTCGGTTCGTCTGGTACCTTACTTATTGGTTTTTCTAAATTTTGTCTGTTGTTTTGGTCTAGGAATGCATGCTTCTGTTTTAGAGGAGTATAGAATCACTTACCACATTGTTCAATACAGTATTACCATCTGCCATCGACATATACACAGAGAGTGTTAATGTATAGAAAAGACTATTCATATTGCTCAGCTGAAATAAAAATAATAAACACACCACAAACTAAAAAGATGCAAAAAATATTCAAGTTCTACAGGTACAGCACAAGAAATCACATTTCTGATATAAGGTTTACCGAATTTTGCAGCATTTACCAATACAAAATGAATAATCCAAGACGGAAAAAATACCAAGCTACCTTAAAATGATTTTTTTAAATAATAAGTGAAAAAAAAACAACAATTAAAATCAAATATTTAAAAATGAATGGAAATCTATATTCTATAGGGAAAAAATCGTATCTCTCTGTAAGATACAATTTCATTGGTACCAAGTTGGCTAAAACGTACTAAACTAAGATTATCGCAAGATCATTGTATATAATAACTATTGATGCAAAATCAGTGTAGGGTGATTTGTGTTAACCCGACCAACTGATGTTTTACAACACTTAAATGCAGCAGGCAAGAAAATTAGCGACAAATCAATATATTTATGCTCTTAATGAAGAAAGATTTGAGATTTCGTAATGACAAAGAAGAGACGTCCTCGGTCAACAATCCCTTCCGTGTCAAAACATGCACAGCTAAAATCACAAAATTTAATCCTGGTATCCATGATGAGTTTATATATTGTTTTTCTTGATTTTGAAGTCAAAATAAGGACTAAAACAGGAGCATTTTAACACGATGTTTTAAAATTATTATTCATAATTCAAAACAAATGTGAGATGTGGTATGAATGCTAATGAGATGTCTATCCACCAGAGTTAAAATTAAGTGAATATAAGCAATTTACGTGTACCTATTCTTAACGACCATTGGATTTCAAGTATTCGGCTGTTGATATTCAACGTAAATTTATTTCCATAAAAACGTTTAACGCGCATAAAATATATAACGGGCTGTTTTATAGTTCACCGTACAGCCTTAAACAATGAGAAAAACCGAGATCGTAAAGTTGGCTATAAAAGGCACCGCTCTGAAAAAAATGAAACAATCCAAATGTGAAAACTAAAGATCTAAACAATAATAAAAATGGATTTGACAGCACGAACTAACGACAACCACTAAACCTATTTTTATTATTACAGTTCTTACATTGACAAAATGAATATTTTGAATATTAAAATGCTGATTTACAGATGCGGAGATAATACAATAGCCCATTATATAATAATGCAACATTTTGAAAAACAAAAGAAAATAAAACTATAATCAATATTTGAAACAACAAAAGACCTAACAACAACACGAACTTTACTAAAAACTAGATTTTAACAAAGGTTCTATGGTAGGTTGGATCGATATTGTTTCATTAGTAGAATGCATGTGCATCCCCAAGTCAAAAGAAAACATCATCAAAATTATGAAATTTAAATTGCCTTGGTGGTATAGAGATAATATTTCAACAGCTATTTCTAATGATTTTTGTTGGTATGATAATAAATAATACACTGTGTTTTCAAGTGAATAAACTCAACATAGATACCAGACTTCAATTTTATATGCAAGACCCGAAATATGTCCACAAAATACTAATCAACGAAGTTCGAGTAAAAAAATTTAACAAGGCCAAGTAAAGTACAAAGTTGAGGAACACTGAAGACCCTTGCAATTTATATAACTTTAAAGAAAACACAACTTCGTGGGATAATTTAGGTTATAGCATAACACTGGAAGAACCTTGTTTCATTTTAGATTTAGATTATTTTAGATGGCTACAGCTAATGCGAAAAGAATTTTAGGGTCAAAATAACAGATTTGATGAAACCAAAATGAAAAGATCAGAAGATGGTTGCTTTGTGATATATATAGAACCGTAAACGTTTGTTTGTTGGGAAGGGAACTAAAATCAGATTTATGGTAACATATGAACAACGAGGGTGACAGGTTGAGGTTTTCTATGAGGTCAATAAATTTTCAATATGAAGGTAAAATATTATTACCTAAATCATTAAAATTAAAATAACAGAGATAAACTTGTAAAGATAGGGACAAATATAATACAATTAGAGCTTGACATATGACGCAGTGTGACACTGTTATATTATTGAAGACCATACTATAAGCCTTTTGATGACTATTTTAGATTTGTTCAGTGGTTGAAGATGCGCATGGAATTTCAAGTTCTGAAATCCAGAACTAATACCAAGTTACCTAGTTCTCGTATAAAGGATAATTGTAATTTAGTTGACGAAATTAAATGTCAAATTACATTGTCTGTCCACACATGCCTGTGAAACATAACACATGAATGGTATAATTTAAAATCGTTGAATATCATCGAAGATACAAACAGAAAAGATTCGAAAATAATTAGGTATTTTGATATTGATTGCTGTCATTTGATAAATGTTAATCATAAAAATTTAATTAACAGTGTTTCTTTTCTCAATTTTACCATTTTTTCTCTACTTTTGTTGAGCCATGGAGGTAATATGATTCACGTTATTTAATTACAAACTATATTGCCTTCCACAAACGCCCGTGAAAAATATCACATGAGTTGTATAGTTTTAAATCGTTGAACATCATCGAAGATACAACAAATAAAAAAAGTCGGGAATAAGTTTTTTGGAATTTATTGCTGTCGTTTGATAAATATTTGATAAACATTTTTTATTTTAATTATGTTGAAACATGTAAGTAAAGATTCAAATTATACAGAACGCCACGACTCCATATCACTGACTATGAATATTTTTTCAAGTTTTAGCAACAAAATTTGAAAATACATTTTATTTTTAATGCTAAAAAGAATTCATACTTTAAATTCAATATAGAAATGAACTTGCATGTCTTATATATGCATGTACATGTATAATTGATGTGCAAAGAAATTCCTAAATAATGGCGTTTTTCCCTGACGTTACATCTCCTTAAGCCTGCAAATGTCATTAACATGATCCGTAGTCTGAGTGCATTTTATATGTTTAACACTATTGATGACATTTAAATGAAACTTTTTCAATGGCTATCAAATTGGTCCCTCGATGGAGAATTTCTACCTCTGGTGAGTCAAATGATTGTTATGTGATTTAACGAGAAGAACAATTGCGAAACACTATAATACTACAATTATCCAATATCGTATCGAATAAAAACATTTGCAAAAATATACTGAATCATCAAGATAAGGTAAATTAACGTATTAAATCATTTCTACCATTTATAACAAAATACATGTACCAAGTCATGAATCCATTCGTTTGACTAAGAATGTGAGTTCAAACACCGCAGTTGCACTCGACTCCAATCTGAATTGACAAGGGTTGTCAGTTTTCCTATCGCAGGTCGGTGGTTTTCTCCAGGATTTTTGGCTTCTTCCACCAATAAAAACGGGCCGCCACGAAATATCCCAAACGCAGTGTTTAAAAGTGGCGTTAGAAACACACCAAAAAAAAAAAAACCAAAATCAAATCAACCATTCGTTTAATGAGTTTTAGCTTTTGATTTTGCCATTTGATTAGGGACTTTCCGTTTTATAATTTTCCTTGGAGTTCAGTATTTTTGTAATTTTACCTTCTTCTGTGATCGAAGCTCGTTCTAAAACAAAAGGGAATGCGCAGGAACTCTTGGAAAGGCTTAAAATGGTATATGTTAAGGTTGTTTACGAGATTTTAACATCAGGATTCTATTGTCGCTTAAATTTATGACATACAGTGGAGATCACTTCTAACCTCTCATTACAACTGTCAGAATATCTGTCATAGAACTGTTCTAACCTGTCCTAGAACAGTTCTACCAAGAACAGTTCTACCCTAGAACTGTTCTAAGTAGAACTGTCAGAATCAGTTCTAGGTAGAACTGATTAAATCAGTTCTAGGTAGAACTGTAAGGATCAGTTCTAGGGTAGAACTGTCTAAATCAGTTCTAGGTAGAACTGTCCAAATCAGTTCTAACCGTAGAACTGTCAGCAGAACTGACTAAATCAGTCAGGACTGTAGAACAGTTCTAAATGACGTCACTGCAGGAAGGGCACTTTAGAATTTAGAAGAAATAAATCACTTCCAATTACTTTCCTATTACTATATAATAGTAGATTTTCTATATTTTTTACTGATCAAACGTTACATGTACAAATATCGAAGTGAATAGAAGGTTATCCAACTCATCGGAGAAATATTTTTATAAGATTGCATAGGAAACATCATTGTTTACGTTTCTTCATTCCCCGTTTTTAACAGTCTCTTCATAAATATAACTCTGCATTTAATTCATGGAATTTTAATCGTAATTTACCTTGTTTGCCTTGGATATACATTCATTTAAGATTCTGTTTTGACAAATGTTCGAACGAAAATTGTACAGTGGATGAATTATGGGATATTAATGAAAAAAGTGTTGTACTAGTATTATAACGTAAAAAACTATATACATTTGCACCATCTCGTCAATTTAGCCAGACGTATCCATAACGATTATAAATGATATCTGGGAGTCTGGAACTCAGCAAAATATACTCATCTGAACATGAATGAAACATTTGCCCCTGGACGTTCGGCTACAAACAAAATCATGCATTTTTCTTTGCCTTCTTCAAATTATATTAACAGTATACTATTCCAAGAAGAGAACTTCTCATACATGTACTTTTTATTTTAAAATAAAGTATATGAATCAGTCATGTGAGTGTTGGATGATGCCGTAAAATAGTTTTGTTTAAAAAAAAAACATTACAAACCTGAGACTACTATATAGTAGTCTCAGCACAAACTAACGGACTTAAAAAGTCACTTTAGTGACGGTTCATTATTATGGATACAGAGAGGAAATAACGGCGCGCTAAATTTTTAGATATGGTATAAATACACCTTATCGCTATTTGTCTGCCATTACTGGATATCACACAGGTTCCCGTAAACATTTGACGTCATAAAACAAAATATATGACGCCACAATGGAAAAGTGATTGTTGTATGCTTCAAAAGTTCAAGAGGCCGGGTCAGCCAGGATTAGCAATAAGGTGTATTGTGTTCCAAAGTTGGTGTCATTTTTATCATACGATCCGTCCTGACATAGAAATATTATTGGTTTACAATGACTGAGGCCATATATATTTACATGATAAGTGTAAATAATTTCAGTTTTGGTTGATGTGGTCAAATAATTTTGTTAAAACAACTCAGTCTGATACATGTATATCGAAACTACTAAAATTTGTTTACAATTCAATATTTTGAATAAAAAGAGGACTTGCAGAAAATTGCTGGTACTCTGAATTGATGTGGAAATTTTTTTGTAGCCAATGTGTTACAATATTGCTGTCATTTGAATTATAAAATCCATCGTGATATGTAACTATAAGTGATTTACTATGCGGCTATATATATATATATTAAGATTTACATTATAAAGTGTAAATATGGTCAGTTTTGGTTGATGCTGTCACATATGGTCAGTTTTGGTTTATGCTGTCAAATATGGTCAGTTTTCATGGTTTTGGTTGATGCGGACAAATAATTTTGTTATATCCATGAGTCAGTCTGAGATATCAAAACTACTGAAATTAGTTTACGATTCAAAATTTTGATTAAAAAGAGGACATGCTGGCACTATAAACTGATGCGAGCATAATTTTGTTTTCCAATATTGCTTTCATTTATATTAAACAATCCATCCTGCTATAAAAATATAAGCTCGTGCGATATAAAATTCTCCTCGGAACAATATTCCCCAATATTCATGCAATAACCCTATAATATAGATCATTTGTATTATCATGATTATACACTCCATCCTTACATAAAAATATTACAGATTTACTATGCGACTATAAGAGTTACATAAAAAAGAGCAAATATGGTCAGTTTTGGTTGATGTGGTCAAATATGGTCAGTTTTGGTTGATGCTATCAAATATGGTCAGTTTTGATTGATGCAGACAAATAATTTTGTTACATGAGTCAGTTTGAGGTATGAAAACTACTGATATTTGTTTCTGATGCGATATTTTGAATAAAAATAGGAAATGCTGGTACCCTAAATTGATGCGGAAAAAAAATTGGTTTCCAATATTGCAGTTATTTATATACTACAGTCCCTCTCGACATAAAATTATAACTGAATTGCTGTGCAGCTATATAGATTTACATAATAAAAAGCAAATATGGTAAGTTTTGGTTGATTCAGTCAAAAGATTTTATTACACGACTCAGTCTGAAGTATATAACTGCTGATATTTATTTATGATTCAATATTTTGAATACCTTGAATACGCCCCCCCCCCCCCCCCCCCCCCAGCCTTTTAAAAATGGCTGGATCTGTCCCTGCATGCTGGCACTTTAAATTTTGATGCGAACAATTTTTTTTTCTAAAATTGCTGTAACTTGTATATTACAGTCCCTCTAGACCTAACATTAAAACTGAAGTACTGTGCAGCTATATAGATTTGCAGAAAGAAAAAGCAAATAATGGCAGTTTAGATTGATGAGGTCAAAAGATTTTTGTTACACAGGTCGTCCGAGGTATGAAAACTACTCGTAAACTGATATTATATTGGTTAATGCGGTCCGATAATTTTGTTATGTGATAACGAGCCATCCTGACTCCCGGAATAACAAATGTAAAACAATTCAAATAATAATGCCCCCCCCCCCTCCCTAATACTAACGGCCTAATTTATGTACAAAAAATGAAAGAAAAGCTTATTATGTGCCCTTAAGAATGATGGACGTGTAAAATTTTCAGAGTACAAAATATTGAAAATGTAGCAAAATCGAAAGCGTTATGGAGATATGTGATATATGATTGGAATCGATATCGAACGGACTTTATTTTCGGATGAAGAAAGCCAAAGAAAAGTAACACTTTATTTATTTTCACAGCAATTGTTTATTCTTCATAGACATCACCAAAATAGTACATAACACCTACATGTAACGAATACAACTCACTAAGATTGAACAATATAACGTATTTGAAAGCGCTACTGGTCAGTTCATCAAAGTTGGACTTTGGACTTTAATATTCAACTATGCCCTTTAGTGTTTACACACATCCGCAATACACATAATGGCTTTAAGCGAGACTCGTAAACTAATGGAAGATAGTAGAACAATTATTGAAGGCAATCGGGACGATCTAAGCGTACCTTTACTATTGTACACTTTTATTAGCTTGGTATCGATTATTGATAAAAGATTGCAAGTTGTTGAAAAGGGGATTGAAAATTTCGGTGAATTTAAAAATATAATAACATCCTTGACCAGCAGGGTTATAACTAACGAGCAGGGACTTAAAACATGTCAAACAACAGTTACGGAACTTGAAACCAATGTCCAAGGGATAGGGAACCTATTTGATGATGTTAAAGCTCGATGCGACAGAAACAAAATCGTCACCGAGAAAAACTCAAAGGAACTCGAACAAACAAAAGCCTGTATAAATAAACTATTCAAAAATTTATCAGAATTAAGTGACCAGCGGCAAGAATGCAACTGCCAAACAGAGCTTGAAAACATGAAGGAAAAAGTGCTCGACCTTCAGTGCTGCTCTATGAAGAACAATCTTGTTTTTAACCGGGCTTTATAACGTCAGAGATGAAAACACAGAAGAACTTCTCCGTTGTTTTCTTAACAACGAACTAGGCATTGACTATAAAATAGAGTTCGGAAACGTTCACAGGTTTGGACGATATCAAGGTGGCGGAAGACCCATAGTAGCACGTTTCCTATATCATTGTGACCTACAGTAAGTTTTAGATAATGCATACAGGTTACGGAACACAAGATACGGCATAAAGCAACAATTCCCCAAAGAAATAGAGGACAGGAGACGAAAGCTGTATCCTATAATGAAAGAGGCAAAGCGAAACAGGAAAATTGCAACACTCGTACGAGACCGCCTCTTTATAGACAATGAGCTTTACCAAATCCCCGACGATGCCGAGATAGCAGATACCCCATACCAAGATGGCAGTCTACCGACACGCCAAGTTAGATCTTCGCCGCTACGCCTAAGTGATGCCACACCACAGCGTCTTAGCTACGCCTCACCACAGCGCCAAACTGACGCCACATCACCGCGTATTGAACGACCAAAATCAACCCCCTCATCTGATAGCAACCCCAAGAAACGATCCCGCACAGGTTCAACTCCGAAGGCTCATTACTAGGATTGCCGAGGAGCGCAACATATTGACAGTTCGACACTAATTGATAAACCAGATAATAAATATGTAAACATTGCTGAAAATAATATAAATAGTATTTGTAATGAAACTTTGTGTAATGATGAAACATTTGAACAGATTAATTGTATTTTTGAAAATTTAAACGTTCATGTAAATATTGATGTTGATGAACATATTACTAGACATAATGAAAACATAAGTGCGTGTTTATCAGGTGAATCTGCCTATTTGTCAAAAAATAGTATTACAGACAAAAAAGCTATTGATCTTTTATATGTTAACTGTTGTGGCCTAAAACATAGACTACAATATCCAGAATTTGAAAGTTTAATCCGAAAACATGATGTTGTTTGCTTTGTTGAATCAAAAACTGACGATATGGATGATATTCATCTATCTGGTTACACATTAAAATTCAAAAATAGACGTAAAATATCAAGAGTTAAATCAGGTGGCATTGTAATCGGGTATAGAGAAAATCTTAATAACTCTATAGAAGTGATTGAAACAAATAGTAAATTTGTTCTATGGTGTAAAATTTCAAAATTTTTAAATAACGAGGATATACTTTTCGGAGTGGTCTATATCCCACCAGAATATACATCATACTCCTCCCCTGATGCATTCAATGAAATTGAAAATGAATACTTAGAATTTTCTACAACATTTGAACATATTTTTATTATTGGTGATTTTAACGCACGTACCTCAAATGGGAAAGATTATGTATTTATTGATGAAAAAGATATTAGTATTGATTTGGAGTGTGTATCTATAAATGATGTATGTAACTTAGAATTGTATAATATACCCAGAGATCGTATTAGTATGGATAAAGGGAAAACACGTTACGGTAATAATCTGCTTGACTTATGTAAATGTAACAACTTATTCATTATGAATGGTAGACTGGGAAATGATAAAACTGGGAAATTTACCTGCAGAAATACTAGTGTTGTAGACTATTGTTTGAGTAATGTTAACGTTTTAGAAAAACTTATTGATTTTGATGTATTAGAATTTTCACACTTGTATTCAGATGTTCATTGTCCATTGCATTTACGCTTAGAAAGCAACTCATTAGTCACAGATTGTAATGAACAGGACAGTCTTAATGTTCAGCCAAGACAAAAGATTAATAAATGGGATCATAAAATGGTACCTGAATTTAGAGCTAATATAAATGTTGATAGATTAGACAGGTTTTTACGTAATTTGAAAAGTGTGAATTTAGAAAAAGTTGATGATAACAATGTCAACGCATTTGTAAATGAGATTGGATTAGTTGTTTTAGAGTCTGCTAAGACGACGTTTGGAACACGAACTGATAAACCAAAAAAGCGAGCCCCTAAAAAGAAGGGAGACAAGCCATGGTTTAATTATGATTGCAAATTTGCGAGGCAAAACTTTAGAAAGCTTAAGCGCAGGCTCAAATTTTCACCTTCGCTTTTATTGTACAACGAAGTTAAAGATTCTGAGAGGAAATATAAAAAAGTGATGGACAAAGCCATAAAAACTCATAGACGTGATATGGCTAAAAAATTAAAAAATCTCAGATCTCAAAATTCAAAAGAGTATTGGGATATTTTAAATAAGCGGGAACACACGAAACAACCGGACATTAATTTTGATAATTTACTTAATTTTTTCAGAGATCTAAATTCAGGCACCCCCGATCCTATTGAGTTACCAAATGTAGACCAAGATGCTTTAGATGATTTAAATGGTACAATTAATGGTCCAATTACAAAGGACGAGATTATGAATTGTATTAAGAAACTAAAAAGTAACAAAGCCTGTGGCGACGATATGATTATAAATGAATATATTAAATCTTCTAGTGATTTTTTAATTGATGTATATGTTGAATTGTTTAACTTAGTTTTTAGAACTGGTATTATACCAGAATCGTGGGTAATTGGCACGATCAAACCATTTTATAAGAATAAGGGAAACAAATTTGATCCAAAAAACTATAGACCAATCACAATTGTCAGTTGTGTTGGGAAATTATTCACTTCGATTTTATGTAATAGATTATCAAATTTTTCCGATGAATTTTTATTAATAAATGAAAATCAGTTTGGATTTAGAAGTGGCTATTCAACAGTCGATTGCATATTTATACTGCACTCTTTCTTTGAAATTTTGAAATTAAAAAAGAAAAAATGTTTTGTGCATTTGTAGATTTTGAAAAAGCGTTTGACACAGTCAGAAGAGACGCATTATGGTATAAGATGTTATTGAATAACATAAATGGTCATATGTATAACATAATTCATAAGATGTATGATAATATTAAGTCATGTTTATCTTATAATGGCAATATATCAGATTATTTTTTATGCAATATTGGCCTGCGACAAGGGGAAAACTTATCTCCTTTTCTGTTCTCACTTTTCTTAAATGATTTGGAAAACTTGATTGGTTTGAACACTATTGAAGATGCACTCGAGGAAAAATTAGATATTTATGTTAAATTGTTCGCAATCCTCTATGCAGATGATACTGTGCTAATGGCGGAATCGGCCAAAAATCTTCAATTATTGCTAGATAAATTCCACTCATATTGTGATGTCTGGAAAATGAAAGTTAATGTAGAAAAAACAAAAATTGTAATTTTTAGTAATGGAAGACAACCCAAAAATCTCAGTTTTACATATGATAACTCTGTTATAGATATCGTTCAAGAATTCAACTATCTTGGGATCTATTTTTCACGAAATGGGACATTTAAACACTGTAGAAAACACTTAGCAGAAAAAGTTACAAAGGCAATGTATGAGGTAATCAAAAAGGGGAGAAAACATGGGTTATCTATTAGTTGTCAATTAGATTTATTTGACAAGTTAGTGAAACCGGTCTTATTGTACGGTTGTGAAATTTGGGGGTTTGGGAATAACGACATTTTGGAGAAAGTTCAATTAAAATTCTGTAAGCTTCTTCTGCACCTAAAGTCTTCTACCCCAAATTGCGTAATATATGGTGAACTTGGACGATATCCCATCAATTTAGATATTAAAGTCCGTATGGTATCATTTTGGGTGAAATTAGTATGTGGTAAACCGACTAAATTATCAGCGACCATTTATAAACTACTGTATAAGCTGTCAAATGAAAATGATGTAAAATTTAGATGGTTAAACCATGTTGAATCTATTTTTAATGAAACGGGATTATCTTTTGTGTGGTTGTCTCAAACATGTATTAGTGACATTTGGCTAAAGAATACAATCAGAACATCACTCCAAGATCAGTTTCAACAAACATGGTTTTCAAATGTGCAAGCATGTTCGAAGACATTAAATTATCGAATTTTTAAGGATACTTTTGGGTTTGAGAACTATTTTGATATTTTAGAATTTCGTGATATTTATACGTTATGCAAATTTAGAACCATCAACCATAAATTACCCATCGAGATAGGGAGATGGACAAATATTCAGAGAGATAGACGAATTTGTAAATCATGTAACTGTAAAGATCTTGGAGATGAGTATCATTATATTATGATGTGCACAGAGATGTCAGAAAAAAGAAACGAATGTATTGATAAAAAATATGTAAATCGTCCAAATATAATTATGTTTAAGAAAATTATGAATTTAAATATAAAATCTAAATTGAGAAAGCTGTGTACTTTCATTAGATTTATAAATTCCCATGTGTGCCCTCCTGGCTAAATACTATCAGTATAATTGTAAATAGTGTACATATTTTGCTCTGTGTATTCATGTATTTATGTCTGTATTATTGATGTCATGTAGTGTCTGTATACCATTGTAATTGCAAAGGTTTGACAGAATAAAGATATATATAAAAACAAATAATTTATGTAACACATCAACAAAAGAAAATCACTGAATTACAT
Organism: Mytilus galloprovincialis; assembly: GCA_037788925.1. Classification (NCBI taxonomy): domain Eukaryota; kingdom Metazoa; phylum Mollusca; class Bivalvia; order Mytilida; family Mytilidae; genus Mytilus; species Mytilus galloprovincialis. The sequence continues at coordinate 49,198,220 of CM075337.1, read as the reverse complement.
GCTCCTGACTTGGAACAGGCACATACATGCAGAATATGGCGGGGTTAACAGGTTAAACATGTTCTCTTGCCGATTATAAATCTGAAATAAAACCGGCAAAATAGCAAAACTCTATATAATTTAAATCGCTTTTTTACCCAAGCCTTTATATTAAGGCAAAGAGTTCTTAAAACTTATAATTCAACTCTAGCCGTAGAATTTATAAATCAATTTTAGCCGTAGAATTTATAAATCAATTTTAGCCGTAGAACTTATAAATCAATTCTGGCCGTAGAATTTATAAAAATCAATTCTAGCCGTAGAATTAGAAATCAATTCTAACCGTAGAACTGTTCTAGAAGTAGAACTGACCAAATAGTTGGTCAGTTCTAGCTAGAACTGTCTAAAACTGTTCTAGGGTAGAACTGTCAGGATCAGTTCTAGGTAGAACTGTCCAAATCAGTTCTAGGTAGAACTAACCAAATCAGTTCTAGCTAGAACAGTTCTAACCTAGAACTGACTAAAAGGTGTCAGGCTGACAGTTCTACGTACTGTTCTAGAACAGTTCTCCTGCCAGATTAAATGAGAGGTTAGAAGTGATCTCCACTGTATAACCAAGCTCTATAATGAAACAGCATATAATATGACTAACAGGATTTTGTAAGGTAGACGATATTTACCTCAAACTATCGTATTGACTTTTGATATCTAAAAATAGGCAGATCAGAAACATTTTGACTTTATTTAATGACTTCTTTAGTTTGGGATTAATTGTAATTAAAAAGTAAAATCACAAAAATACTGAACTTAGAGGAAAATCAATTCGGAAAGTCCATAATCACATGGCAAAATCAAATAACAAAACGCATCAAAAACGAATGGACAAGAACTGTCATATTCCTGACTTGGTACAGGCATTTTCAAATGTAGAAAATGGTGGATTAAACCTGGTTTTATAGCGCTAATCCTCTGACTTTAATGACAGTCTCATCAAATTCCGTTATATTTACATTGATGCGTTAAATAAACAGACACAATAAATAAAATAGTCAAAATATGGGTACATCAGTCATCATCGTATAACAATTTTAAAAGGAACAATTTAACAGAACACAAAAACATCTACTATCTATTGGAAGTGAGAGTTATGTGCCCTTGAGTATGGAGGTTTGAAAATTTTCAGAGCAGCGAAAATCGAGAGAAAATCTATATTATGAAGTATTTCTTGTCAAATTATTAACGAATTGAATTGAACATTTATTATATGAGATATCTGTATGCTGAATTCCGTCATCAACAACTTCTGGAAGTGTGTATTTGAAGATATTGAACATCAATCAAAGTGAGTTGATTTAGTAATGAGCAACATGGCCGACCTAGTAAACAAAGATAAACAATCAAAGTTAGATAAATTTATCAACACAACACCTAAGTCTAGAGCTAAACGTGATCAACCAGCTAGTAGTCCTGACTTATCTTCTCCTTCTTCGCAACAGGTCGAAAAACAAGCTAAGCTAAAAGACTTGGAAACATCCCAAAGTCATGATGATAATCATATTCCACTTGCTGAACACATTCTTGCAAAATCCATAGAAAATGAAACAGTATTTAAACTATCAGAAGTGGTTTGTGCTACATTAAACAACCAAGCATTCATCAATACAATAATTCCTATGATAGCAGAAAAAATCATGGATCAAGTGAAGCCCAAAATAATAGAAATTGTTGATGACAGAATCCAACCATATATTGACACTATCACCCAAAACAAAGATGCTCTGATACTGCAAGAGGCAGAAATGAAAAAACAAAGCGACGAAATAAAATCCCTAAAATCCAAGCTAGTTAAGGTAGAATCTAGAATAGAGGAACAAGAGCAATATTCCAGGAGAACAAGTTTAAGGTTCCATAATGTTCCTGTACCAACCGATAATAACGGTGCAGTCATAACACCAATTGATACAGATGATCTTGTTTTACGTATTTGTAACAAAAAGCTCAAAGTCAAACTGAATATTTTCGACATAGGTCGATCCCATCCCATTGGTGAAATGAAAGACGGAAAGATCTCCATCATCGTAAGATTCCTTTCTTATCGTCAGCGTAACATGGTCTTCAGCAATAAGAAGCAACTTAAAAACAACCCCGACAAGATTTTTATAGCTGAAAACCTAACTAAACACAGATATGATCTGATTAACAGACTAAATACTCTGCGTACCAAAGACAAGATACATTCATTCTGGACACATGACGGCACAATACTTGTTAAGAAAACTGATGTATCCAGCCCGAAAAAGATAAAATCTAGACAAGACATATATAAACTCGGTGGGGAAGTCCTTGAGGGTGATAGCCAAGATGAGGATTAGACATTCCGTTTGCACCAAGTTTAATATTCTTGTACTGATAAATTATGTATAATATTGGGTTGTATTTAGCAAATTCATACGAATGTGTCTATTATTATTTTTCTTGTCGTTTTGAACTGTATTATCCTGTGTTTTGTTATTGTTATTATATGACATAGCACGTGGTTCTGTTTACATACACTGTTGAGTGTGTAAATACTGTGGTAAATGTATGAGTAGAGTTCTCAGTTTCAAAACCTATATACAAATTATTTTGTGTTGTTTAATTAACATTCAAGTGTCATGCTTACTCTAGCGTGATTAGTAGTAAATAACATATGGCCTTAATATCAAACCTAATTAGACTCCGCCTCTTATTCATTTATCGATAATAGTAGTTGAAAATACAATAATTTTTGTTTTTGTTCTTTGTATCTGAACATCAGTAATACATATATAACTTTTGTTTATCTCTTCAATAGAAATGATATTTATCAGATTATTATAAACTTCTCTCGTTCAATTTCGCAATCACCACCCCCTTTTTTTTTCAATGTGTTCAACTTTTACGTTGTTATACCTTACAGCATGTAATGCCGTTGAAAAACTCAATTTTGATCATTCGAAGTGCTATTGTTTGTATTCTTTAAATGTCTTAAAACGGTCCTATTTTTTAATATTAGAATACTTTGTATTCGACAATGGGTAGTGATATTGTTGCACACAGAATATCAATAGGACTGTTTTATTGCAAACTGAGCTCTGGTTGTGTAAAAACAGTTATTAAACATACTGTTAGTTTTAATGATGTACTTTTTGAAATATGTGTAAATTTGGAGAAATGTAAGTTGTGGATACTAAGTAAATACAAATCATATTCTGATATTGTATCATTTTATATGTTGTTATATAGCTTATTGTTAATATGTGGCGATATAGAAAGTAATCCTGGTCCAGCAGGCACACCAGACCCGCCCGAAAAAACATTGTCAATTTTCCACGGTAATATTAGAAGCCTAAGAAACAAACAGAATTATATTACTGACATAATTGAAGATTTCGATATTGTATTTTTTACCGAATCACATTTAGATGCTAACGTTACTGATTTCGATATATCATTATTTGGTTTTGAGACACCAGTTCGAAAAGACCGGAATGCCAACGGCGGAGGCATAATTATGTATTATAAAAGTCTAATTAATATTGTTCGTCGTGTTGATTTAGAACATGATGAAGTTGAAAGTATGTGGTTCGAATTAAAAACGAAACTTCGATCAATACTGATTAATATTAATTATAGATCAGAGCGACAGTCTTCAGTTTGTTTCTGGCAATATTTTGATATGATGTTGAAAAGGGCCTTAGATGAAAATAATAGTATAATTTGTTTGGTTGATCTGAACAAAAATTTCATGTCAGATATATCGTCAAATATAAGAGATATTGTTTTCATTAACGGCCTCATTAACATTATAGATAAGCCGACGCACTTTGATACACGTACAGGTAACACTTCGTTGCTTGATCCTATTTTAGTGACCGATTCGATACCTGTTGTCGATAAAGACACGGTACCTATTGATAGAAAGATCAGTGATCACGATGGAACATATGTCACAATTAATTGCGGATTTACAAGTAGTCGTACTTATAAGCGGAAGATTTGGGATTATAAAAATGGGGATTTTGACCTCATGAATGAAAAGGTATCAAGGACCAATTGGGAGCATTTGATTTCTGACGCAGATAACATGAATGTTGCTTGCACTAATTTCACTAATTCACTCCTTGACATAGCATCAGAGTGTATACCTACACGAGACGTTGTAGTGCGATGTGATGACAAAATTTGGTATAATTCTAACTTGCGTCGTGAAATGCGAAAGCGCGACAGATTTCGTAAATTATTTCTACGCTTGAAAACATCTTTCGCTGAACTTAAGTTTAAGCAACAGCGAAACAAAGTAAATAACATGAAAAAGCAGGCTAAAAAACACTTTTACGCCAGTTTAAATGAAAATTTAGATGAAATCAAACAAGCGAATCCGAAACAGTATTGGAAGATTATTAATATGCACATTAAAAGCGACAGGCCTGTTCATGACGTACCACCTTTGAAGGATCCGAATCAAAATTATAATTTGGCATATGAGAGCTCTGAAAAGTCTGAAATTTTGAATAAATATTTCTGTTCTATAGCTAATTTGGAGAATCCAGATAAGGATTTACCGGCCTTTAACGATCGTTGTGCTGATTTCCTGTCATCGATTGTAGTTAGTGAACAAGACGTGCATGATATGATTTCCACACTTGATGTTGATAAAGCGGTGGGGCCTGATATTATAAGCAACAGAATGTTACTTGCTGTCAGAAATCAAATTTCAAAACCATTATGTTTATTATTCAATAGGTCATTACGGGATAAAATATTCCCAAACCAGTGGAAAATTGCATATGTTATTTCATTATTTAAAAGTGGTGATAAATCTTTGCCCTCAAATTATAGACCTGTCTCTTTATTATCTTGTGTGAGCAAACTTCTGGAAAAAATAGTTTTTAAAAATATTTTTAATCATTTGCATTCACATAATCTATTATACAAGTTTCAATCAGGATTCATTCCTGGATATTCTACTACCCATCAATTGATTGAGTTGTATAACCATATTATAAAGTCACTAAACGACAAACAACTTACTAGTATAACATTTGTGGACATAAGTAAAGCTTTTGATACAGTTTGGATCAAAGGTCTTTTATATAAGCTCGAAAAATATGGCATTAAAGGGGATTTACTATGTTGGTTGAAAAGTTACTTATCGGAACGGTCACAAAGAGTGGTCATGAAAGATTCACTATCCACATTGGGCTGTTTAAGAGCTGGTGTGCCCCAGGGGTCGGTACTTGGTCCATTATTATTTTTGATTTACATAAATGACATTGCAGATGATCTAAGTGGGTTCAGTAGACTTTTTGCTGATGACACATCTATTGGCCATTCTTCACCCGATGTTACAAGTCTCAGCACTTTAATAAGTATTGATTTAGATAATTTGCAAAATTGGTCTGAAAAGTGGATGCTAAAATTTAATCCTAATAAAACAGATATCATGATTTTTAATACCAGGAATATGCAGAACGTCCTTACTTTTGATTTTGGTGGAGTCTCAATAGCTCCTGTAGATACACACAAACATTTAGGTATTATTTTTAGTAGTGACTGTAAATGGAATAAACATGTTGATAAACTGATAGAGAAGACGTCAAAACAAGTAAATGTACTGAGGAAACTAAAATTTAGACTAAAAAGGGAATATCTTGAAAAGATTTATATGATTTTTATTCGTCCTATTTTGGAATATTCATCTGAAGTTTGGGACAACTGTGGGCAAATTAATTCCGAAAGGTTAGAAAAGATTCAGATTGAAGCTGCTCGTATAGTTACCGGCTTACCATGTTATGCTAGTATCAACTCTATTTATAGAGAGACGGGATGGGAGAAATTAAGTGTCAGAAGGGAAGTTAAAAAACTGACCATGTTTTATAAAATTGTAAATAACCAAACACCGGATTATTTACAAGTATTGGTTCCTCCGTATGTATCAGATACTAATGATTATAACCTGCGAAATAGACATAACATTAATATACCATTGAATCGTCTATCAGTTTATCAACAGTCTTTTTTTCCATCTTCTATTACATTGTGGAATGAATTAGATTTGCATATTCGTCAAATTCCTACGTTCTCTTCTTTCAAGTTACAATTGCAACAACTGTATTTTCATAATGTAAAACCTCCTAGGTACTATTTTTATGGAGATAGACTGCTATCTATATTACATGCAAGGCTACGCAACAAGTGCAGTGCACTTAGCGCAGATTTAAACAAGGCCAATTTAGTACATGATGTATATTGTGCATGTGGGTACACTAGTGAAAGTGTTGAACACTATTTATTATATTGTAATAAATTTGCATCGCAAAGAAATGTTATGCTTACTGAACTGACCCACTTAGACATTCCTGTTACAATTGATTTGTTATTGTTTGGTAACGACAACTTAGATACAAAAGACAATTTTGTAATATTTTCTGCTGTACATAAATATATAAAAGAAACTCAACGTTTCTCACTCTGATAACAACCTTGCTGGTTATTGTTTATTTACTAGTCTACAGTACAGACGATGCATTGTTCGAATGATTGATTTGTTGTTCATAACGGTTAACATAATGTTTCGCCTCAATGGATTTCAATTATTGAAGTTAATACAAAAACGATACTTACATTAAATCTATGTTCTTGTCATCCCTTTATCCGCATTTTTAAAGTCAGAATTTAATGTCCGTATCACAATTATATATATTCACAATATTGCATGTTACTTTTACAACTTATACAGGTAAATATTATAGAAAGTCATTGATAAACACACTAGTAACAGTTGGTGTTTCCCTTTAGACCGATCGTTTGGGTGTGTTTGATTACTCAAAATAAGAACGTTTGATATCCATTGAGCCGTTTCTATTATTTTTTGTGTATAAATATTATAATAACAATAGTTGTGATTTATTTAATTATTTTTCATGCCTTCATGCTTATTAGAAAAATACAAATTTATGTAATGTGCTATATAAATATAATGTATATTCATGTATATTATGGAGAAGACGGAACTAAGTTGAAAAACTTGTGTCTAATCCATTTGTTTTGAACAATAAAATATGTTTAAACTATCTACTATCTACAAACACATTCATTGATTGGAGTGTCTGACGTCAGAAAATTTTATACGTCACATAGATTTGTCGTTCAATGTGCATACAAACAATTTAAAATTTACATAGGCAATGTTAGCATACAGGGTTAAAAAATCAAAAGTATGTAAGAATAAATTTCAGAAATAGACCGAGATTTAAACTAGTCCAAAAGTTATATATAGAATTTATAAGAATCCACAAATAGTTAATTCCACTACGCGATTGAATGATTTTGACGTTTGTGGTTCAACGTATTTTGTAATTCATAATAGAAATATATCATAATGACATATAATAGAACAATATCATACTGACGGGATCTTTTAAAGTACTGATTCACGTTATAAGAACAAAAGAAATACAAAAAGTCGCATATACAAAACAAAACACCAGAAAATGAAAGCCAATACAAACACATTGACGAGATGTATAAATACCGAGCCACGTCAAACGGATATCACATAAAACCATTCAACAGTAAAAGTAATACTAATAATAGAACAAAGACAAATGAAAGAACTATAAAACATATATATATATAAAACATATATTCTACTGAGACTGCAAAATGGTTTGTTTGTTAAGATCAGCAATAATTTTACCTGGCGTTACCATACGTAAAATGTTTTTCGCCATTTCTCATCAACAAATGACTTGTTTATTGAAATAAAACGGCTAATTTTAAAATTTCGCGTTTTTTCAGCGACAGGCTATTTAAAAGTTATGTATCGACAGTTTATTTGGATTTTTTTGTGAAAATGGAAGAAGTGACAATTCTTACCTTTCAAACCTTAACTGTCATTGATAAAACATAATATGGATCGCCCAGTGTCCAGTTTAAAGGTAATTTAACATTCCATTCTGTACATAGTCATGCACGTTCTGATTTAAACAATCGTCATGTACGGCTTACATTAACAGTTTGAAGGTAAACTAAAAATAACGTAAGCCAATCAAATTGCGTCCGATTCATTAACAATGACCGATCTACATCATAATAAGTAATAGGAGTCAACTGGGTAGCGAGAAAATGTCAATTATTTTAAGTTCATTTTTTGCAATAACGGATAAAATTTGTCAACCAAAGTTTTGTTATAATTTCATAAACATGTCGTTCTGTATTGGCATATTTTTTTTAATCTTTTATTTGCGTATTTAAGGCAATAGAAAGTTTAGGCTTCACAAGTCTACTTAATTATTGACTGTATACAGAAAATTCGCCCTTTTGAAACGCATTTCTTATTTCATAAATAATAAGTTATTACAAAGTAATATTAAATCTTGAAACACTGCAAAAAAATAATTCTGATTGGTAAAGTGGTATTGTCTATAAGTGCGTTGGAATAAATAAACATCGAATTCCCTCATAAAATGTTATCACACACTATAGCAAGGTCTGAAATCAATCTCAGTTGAGGGAATTCTCAGTTTAAAACCTCAATTTTATATTAATTACAACATTTCATGAAATTGAAATTTGCACATTAAACATATGTCATTGGCCAGATTGATCCCGCTGGGACTGACAATACGATAACTGAACAAACAAAGCATTATAAAATTATACTGAAATAATCAAACTTTAAAGATCTATTTCTTTTTTTATTGATTAATTTCAAAATGAAATTTGTTCGCCATTGCCTGCAAAAATTAAAAGTAACATACCACAAGTTGAATCTCTCCTCACAGAATAACAGCTTATTTAAAGATCAGAGGTATATTAATTATCCTGAAGTAGTTTCAGTTCACTGGGCCGGTTACTGAATTGACTGCATATAGTTTTTGCCAATCAATTCATTATATATACAGTGATTTAAATTGACATGTACTCTTTCGTTACCCTTGCCGTCTTGGAATAAGTCAATAAATTAAAAGAACTTAAGTTTCATTAAAAAAATGTCCTGCTAGTAACAGATTTATACATTGTAAAATTCCTGTTAAAAGTCAGGGATACGGCATTTGTTTCGTTGAATGATAGCGTTTTATTTTTGACAGTTTGATGGATATTCCCGTTTTTGAATTTTCCATCTGGAGATCGGATTTTTTTTAAAACCTTTTTACTGAAAGCAAAAAAGTTAAGTATCGATTAAAAAAATTCAGTACCTTTTATTCAATTATAAACAAATATCCTATAGACTCTAGAAAAGAAGGCCTCTAAAAATCAAGTAGTGTGTTATCTAGTGGCTGTTAATCATTTTTGTTTATAGTTTATTGTTGCAGTATATATCAGAAGTATGTTTTTTTTATTCGAGTTTTAATTTTTGATCCTTGGACCTTTTACACGCTTCCATGCCGTATGAGTGTTGTTTTCCTCCTTGTCGTTTGGTTATGGATAGTTGTGTCAAATGCAATGCACCGACTTTGATGAATCATACATCTTTACTGCTTTTAATTACAAAACATTTATTTTTTTATCGTCAATTGAATGTTTCATCAAATGACTGCAAATTATTAATATCAAGGAAGAATGAGATTAAGATAAGATTCTTTTTATGTTATCATATATTATTTGTGTTATCAAAGTACCTCAATAGGCTAACTTGCATATTAAAGACTTTTCATTTTCTGTCAAAAAAAGATTTCATTCAAATAGTACATAGTGTGTTAAAATATCATAATAAAAAAAAATGAAGAAGAAATAATTTACCAAAACCATTTACCTTTTACAAATTTAAAATGTATGGTTTTGATACATACACATGGGTAGATAATTTTTAAGTGAAGTGTATGACGTTTCACAACGTTCTTCAGTCTAAATAACTTTAACACATATATGCTATCATAATTTTGATTGAGTCATTTCAAAATAACATTTCAATTATTGGTGTAAAATATTTATACTTTCATTCGCAATACTTTAACTTTTTTCATTTTGACAAGTTGAATTTACAGTGTTATGTGATAAATTGGTGTACGCACCAAATATTTGAAACAGAAATATGGAGGTTTTTGTTGTAAAAAAAAGTGCAAAGTATTGTAAAACCAATCTGGATATTGAGAATATTCAATTGCCAGAACTGGTCCAATCCAATTAGTTATGATAATGCTATGAAATATAACTTAATTGTGCAGTTGATGAAATCAAATATTTTTAAGTGCAGTTGATGAAATAGAATATCATCTAATTTATTTTCAAGACTTGAAACTCATGACTATCAAAGTTGCATGTCATCTACTGACAAACTATTTGTATTCCTCATCTCAGATATGGTCTTAAACGCAGCCTTTCACCCCATTAAATCATTTATGAATTGTATGTCAAAATTTGTATTAGGAACCTCGATTCTAACTATTACAGACGCATCACCTGACAAAATAGTTTTTCTCTACGAGTTGTATATCAGATATGAACTCTAACCCACACTTTAATCAGTCACTCATTTTTGAAAAAGAAGTCAAGATTACCTTATTTTTCAAGTGAGGCGCCAATGGTTATTCAAGACGCATCTATGAACAGATTTTCAAGAACTATGACTTATACTTCCACAGATAGATCGACTTTAATTTTGTGACGGACAAATGAAACACTACATCTCTTTCTCAACTTCGTTTGACAAAAAAAAAATAAAAATCTTAAAGCAAACAAATGTCAAATTATTCCTCTCAGTAAAGGTTGAGAATTCCTAAAAAAATATTTTTCATTTCTATTCGGTTTTGGTGGTATTTAAAAGTATCAACAAACAGTTATAAAAATAGGAATGTAACTTTGTATAAAATTTAACCATGAATTCTGCTCAAACTGATTCGAGGGGTCAACTTGAACTTACTACCAGTTATATCAATGAGCAATATTGATCATCGTTGAATGCCTCGTGGTGACATTAAGATGAAGGACAATAATAAAAACGTTCCATATTTGGGTTTTACCACGTATTGATAATAATAATGTCTCATGTACATTTACTCCATATCCCTTCATATTTTCATTGGGTATAACACAGACTAAAAATATGCTATATACTATACAACTCAAAATCAGAAAGCTTCAGACAGTGTAGCAAATTATTCTCTTCCGAAGTTCGGAACAACTGCCATATTCTTGACAAAATGTTTTCATTTCAATCTGTTTGGTTGCAGTAAAATTGCAAAGTATTAACAAATACCAAGTGGATATTTGAGAGGTTTGAAAATCACTTTCAGTTACTGGAACATGTTAAAAATATTTAGAAAATATAGATCATTTACGGAAGGGGGTCTTTACGTTGAAAGTAAAGATATCTTCATTATGATTATTTTTATAAATGATGAAAACTGTATATAAGAAACAAAATAGAATATCAAATAACTATTTTGAGAAGAAAAAAAACACAACTATAAATCATTTCCCATGTTCTGACGACGAGTTGTAAGAACTTTGTACCTTGTTTACATTTCTAAAAATAATCTGCTTTGGGAAATCACCAAATACGGGTCACGCATTCTATACATAATAAAGCAATGGACATTCATTGTTATAAATATTTGGCATCTTCTTCTAAAATAAAATTTAATAAGACAATGTATTTATTTCAAGTACCTAAAATCTTTAATTTTTTTATATACCGCATAAAATAAAAATATAGATCCGCAGAAATTCATGTAAAACTCTTAGTGCCGGCCCATAATAAGGAAATGTGGTATGATATTGCCAACTTTTCATCACAGTTCAAATGAAGTGTATATAAGAATTTATAGTGTTTCTATTCTAATACATTATTTGACTTCAATATTTTGCTTTGAGTGATTCTTAAACGGTTAATTAAAATAAAAACCGCTTCGGACGCACTACATTTAAAAATTTTGTTTACCTTTTCTATAGGTCACCTTGAAGACTTCAAGAATGAGAGACAAATATATATTGTTAATTCGTCTACAAATAACTGTGAAATAACAGACATGAACCGACGACAACCACTAATTAACCTGTTTCCTGAATTTTATTTCTATATTTTTTTATTCAGACTTGCACACTGGATTATATTGTTGAATATTTTATACAACTTTCAAGGAAACATGATTCCGAGGGTAAATTTCGTTTTTCAGATGATATAGGACGAACGTTACTTGGTATTGGATTACGATTAAAATATATGTGAACATTTTGGTTTTAAGGTATTTTTTTAGTGTCAAAATAACTAATTTTTGCTAACAAAATAAATGAATTTAGAAAACGATGTCTTCACGATATACAGAGAACTGCTTACTTTGTTTGTTGAGATTGGAGCTACGCGTAGATACATGATCGCTTATTCTGACAGAAAAAAGGTCTTCTATGCTTAAGAGGTAGACATATCTCATAGGTCAGGGTCACAGAAAGATACCAAAATCATTACAAAATTTGGATTATTGATGATTTTTTTTGTATATAAATGTTTAGAGCGTGACATAAGATACAACACTGTTGTATTAAAGAAGACCCTATGTCGACCTCAATGTGTCTATTTTTGTTTTGTGGTAATGCTCTGTCATATAGATGTGTGTCATATAGTTACATACAAATCATTGATATTCGTTCAGGTCAATTTGCGTAGGACTATGTCACCTAAACATATGATACAGATCTTTCAATGAGCAAGAAAAAAGTCTTTGGAAACCTATATTTCATAGAATGAACAGCCATACATTCAATATGATATTAATATTGACTACATACAGTTACATAACGACTAGAAAAATATTATTTTTAACTAAACAATAATATTAATGGAGAAAATGACTGAAAACGTTAAGATATCTTCCAATGGATTTAATCAAAATATATGTACAGTAAAATGAAACAAGACGTTAATTCTAGTCTTGAGGCGGGTTTTTCCATCAGGTACATTTTTAATTTAGGAAAAAAAAAACACTACTATTTAATAAAATGGCATGACTTTGATGAAAAGCAAATATTTTAACACTTAATGACGAGAGTAAGATTTTTGACTGGATTCCTCCCCATCCTCAGTTGAATAAAACTACCATAACGGTGTCTATTAACAAGAACAAAACTATTTATTATAACTTTATATTACACAACGAACACGATGATGGTCCGGGGACAAAAGACGGCAAAATGGGGAAAATATGAGAAAGAACCCATAGCCGATAGCGTAGCACAGTTTGTAGATAATCGGGCAAAGGGACTTAACTCTTTTGGACAAATGGACTCTTAATTTAGAAACATCCCATTTACTGAAACCTGGTTGACATTTGGCGAAGAAAACACAAGTACTATACTAGTCCAGTCAAACTAAGTTTGAACCTCAAACTAATTGCAACAAATTTTTTTTAGTTCTAATCTATAGCACTAAGCCTCAAATATATAAAAAAAAAATCCCATAAAATCTAACTTGAGGAAAACTCAAAATCGTCATTTTTAATTTCTTTTGGAAAAAAACATTGAAAAGGGAGATAATTCCGCAAAAATGAGTCTTTTTTGTCAGTTCTTGGTTGATTTTCTTAAATTTCACATACAGTATGATACTTTAATGGGATTATAGTATTTGACTATATAATATAACCTCCTGCTCAGGAAATGTACAAAACCGAAGTGTAATGGGTAATTCTTTTTTGCACATTTTTCATTATAGAAATTGTAAATTTATGGCTTTGTGACCATTTTGAAAAAAAAAACTATTTGAATATTTGGTATTGTTTATATCTGCAAATTAGATTTGTTCAGCATCTTCCTTGTTTAACGAAACTTTAAAAGACAGAAAGAGGAAAATATGCTTAATTAGTTTTATTAAATTTGAGATTTTTTACAAATCTAATTAATTTGTAAACTAATGAATTATGAAATCTAGGTTGTAGCTTGATAAAAAATATGAAAACACCTTTAGAGTTGTTTGTTATACCCTAAAGAAGGCTAACATATCAAGAATCAAGACATTCTAATGAATAGAGGCGATACAGTTACAATTTTAAAACAATTTTTATTGATATTTCTGCCTTTTTGCCTCCCATATCAATGCAAATCTCCATAGGATTTTTAAAATCGTCATTTTTTTTCCCCTCCGAGTAGATTTTATGAGACTTTTTTCTGTGTATACAACTGTATGTGGTGTACAGTGCTAAAGATCAAAACTTAAAAATCTTCTGATGCATTAACTTTAAGGTTAGGGTTAAAGTTATGCTAGATTGACTGAACTACAGGGGTAGAGTTAGAGGAGGAGAAAGGAAAACTGACGAAAAAGAAAATTGTGAGAATGAAAAAAATATACAAGGAGACGAGTCGACAGCGAATTCAAAACAAAAGAATGGCGTAGACAGATAATAAGGTGAACACGACCAAACAGAAACAAGCAATCTGAGAAAGATGAGTTGACAGGTCTTTAAAGCAGAAGATAAGGGGACAGGCAGAAATTAAATATATTTGACAACAAACAGACAGTGTTGCATAGAATTGAACAAAACTAGAAAGACCAAGGTGTACAAAATTCAGGTCTGAAAGAAATTTGTAAAGAAATAAAAGAAAACGTAATAAAAATGTCAAAGACTAGAGGAACACACTGTAAGTTAGATGAAGTTTTCCAAAATTACCAAGCAAAGACAAACAAGAAATATATTTGACAACAAACAGACAGTGTTGCATAGAGTTGAACAAAACTAGAAAGACCAAGGTGTACAAAATTCAGGTCTGAAAGAAATTTGTAAAGAAATAAAAGAAAACGTAATAAAAATGTCAGCGACAAGAGGAACACACTGTAAGTTAGATGAAGTTTTCCAAAATTACCATGCAAAGACAAAAAAGAAATTAGAAGACAACAAAGGTTAGATAAGGAAAAACAACATTTATATTGATAAATTAGACTCATTAGTGTAGGGAATGAAATGACCTCAACAGTGACACGAATAGCAGATAAGGCTAATGAAAGCTAAATAAGTGTAGAAACAATCGGGAACACAATTAAAATAGTACATGACATCACAATGGTAACAATCAAGAAATAATCAAGGGATGAGTTTAAAAAAGACACAAATACAAGAAATAATCAAGGGATGAAAAAGACACAAATACAAGACATTAAAGGGACTGTACAAAATGACACAGAGCTCGAAACTGACGATGGTCTTTTGAAAAAGCTCATTGCAAATGTATTTGCTGTAACTCGTTTGCAACCTTTTCGTTAACTTGGTAATGAAAAAGGAAATATGCGAGAAACACTTACTGGAAATTTGAAGATATGATTGAAGCTTTAAATTTTCTCCTGGACAACAAATATGTACATTTCGACGATAAAGTGTATCGACAAGTAGTAGGTATTCCTATGGGCACTAACAGTGCCCCTTTAATAACAGATATATTCCTGTTTTGCTTAGAATCTCAGTTTATGACCAAACTCAGTAAAGACGTAATTATAACATTTGGTTGATATATTCAACAATACCTTCCGTTATCTGGATGATATTTGTTCATTAAATATACTACCGAAATTTACCAAAAAGAACTTTCTTTAACTTAATTTAAACATTAACAGCAGTAGTTGTCCTTTTCTAGATTTGGACATTTCAATTTCTAGAGGAAAACTCCAGACTAAAATTTACGACAAAAGAGACGACTTCTCATTCCCTATTGTTAACTTTGTTTTCTTTTTTTTAGACGGAGAAGTTCCTTTGGCTCCATTATATGGTGTCTATATATCCCAACTCGTGTGTTATGCCCATGTGTGTAGTGATGTCATATATTTTAACGAACGTAATCAATGCATCAGTGGTAAATTATTAAGTCGGGGATTTCGTTATCATAAATTAGATGAAAATTTAACTCAATTTTGTTATAGATACAAAAACAGTCTCCGGGACAAGTTTGCAATTCCGCTGAGTGCAAAAGTTGTCACCTTAATTTTTGGAGTTAAGTCAAAACAAAGTTGATAACTTGGTTGGTATTGGTTCTCTGATATTTGTCCTAAAATTTTTTGGATCTAGCACCACTGTTGAAAAAGTTATGCCCCTTTTTTCAACAATTTCCTCAGAGGAAAAGTACTTTTCCTCAAGGGAAATCAAATTTCCCTGAAGGAAAAAGATTTTTCCTCAAGGGAAATTGTTTTTTCCTCAAGGGAAAAAGATTTCCCTTAGGGAATTTGCTGCATAATAATTTCCTTTGAGGAAATTCTATTTCCTTAGAGGAAATTCTTTTTCCTTAGAGGAAATTCTTTTTCCTTTGAGGAAATTTGCAGCTTCAAATTTTCCTTGGAGGAAATACTTTTTCCTGTGAGGAAATTTGTAGCTTCAAATTTTCCTTGGAGGAAATACTTTTTCCTGTGAGGAAATTTTTGACAAACACTTTTCCTTGGAGGAAAATTCAAGACAACAAATTTCCTCTAGGGAAATCATTGTTCTTCAAATTTCCTCTAAGGAAATTTCTGAACATCAAATTTCCCTTAAGGAAATGTTTTCCCTTATTTTTACTTGTTAAACATTTCTTCACTACACCATGTATACAAACAGTATGAATATAATTATTACAAGACTGTATAATTGATGCAAATGATATTTAAAACTTTAATAAATGTTTGACTCAACATTTTAATGACATTGAAAATAATACAGTCTGACTGTTTAGATCTAGGTATTGTTTATACTTTTTATATAAATTTAACTTTGATTTATATTTTTTTTTGGAGCAAATGCTTCTATTTTCTTTGTAATTGTTTCAATGCGATACATTAATAAGCAACCAATTTGAATGTCATACCATTTGTGGTGTTCTAAAGAATTTGTTTATATATTTGCAGATTAAATAATAAAATAAACACTTTTCGTGTTATTTTAAATTAGAATTTCTTCTGTTTCAGCTTGTATACAGTTATTCAATCCACTATGTAAGAATTCAGTGAATACATTATTCCATTCACTAAACAATTCCCTTCAATTCTAAGAGAAATCATTTTTGCAAATTGTTCTTCAATGACCTTCTTCTGTATATTTGATATGAGGGAGCGATGTAAATGAGTGGATAAAACTGGTGTTCCTTTTTTCAACAACAAAATAGTATTTGTTCAGCATTCTCCTTTCTTTTGATTAAGATATGTTGTTGCTTTTATGCAATAGTGTTTTTGTGTATCTATGATAGAACTCCATTTTGTTTATGGTCATTATCATGTGATAATGTTGAAATTTCCTATTTCTTTTTTTGCAGGAAAGCACACATTCCATTTCAAATTAATCCAATTATGCACTATGTAAATAAATTTCAACTTTAAGTTTCCTCTTCAGTAATGACCTATTGATCATGAAAACCAAGATGTCTGATCACCTATAAATACACAAAATAAACAAATAAAATGTTATAAATGGAGAGAGAAACAGCAATAAATGTTTTTCATGTGTATCTTTCCTTATTAAAATACATTAAGTAAACCTGAACTCGAGAAAAATAAATAACTGCGATGTAGACTAGAAAGTATAAAATGCCAAATAAAGTATTCACGAAAAATTAGTTGATTTACAGAAGTCAAGTCCGTGTTTGCAGGAAATTTACATCATTGGTTGTCTGGTGGAGAGTTGTCTTATTGGCAATCATACCACATCTTATTTTTATATAACCTTGCCATATTCCTATTGTGCCTGTCCAAAGTTCAGAGCCTGTAGCTTTTGTCAGTTTAGTCTGACACTAAAATTTAGTGGTTGTTGTTGTTTCATACCAGTCATATTTATTTTTTGTAATTTATTTTGTTATAAACTAGGCAATTACCATGATTAGTTTTACAGTTTGGATTGTTTCAATGTTTCATCTTTAGGTCTTTTATAGCTGCCTACTTTGACTATAGTATAGGGTATGGATTTTCTCATTATTGAAGGTCGTAACAGGCCTACAATTGCTTTCTCAAAGCCATGATAGTTTTCATATTTAATATACCACATCTTTTAATTTTTATAGTAATCATGATACTAGTAATCATCTTTCAAGTTCAATAACTTTTATATATTAAAAGGTGCCTTACCATTTAGGTTTAGTTGGCTTCTGCAAATTTTACATTGCCTATCATTTCTGCTGTATATAATTTCTCTGTATCTTCTATAGTTCTTGTCCTATACATAAAAGAGTAAAAGTTGAATGACATCTTGCATCAATATTTTTTTCTGTTTAATGTACATTATGTATATTAATGTGTGTTTAATAAAAATCTAAACCGTGAGTGCTTGATAAGCTTCTTGCCCTTATAGCTGGTCTTTAAGCTTTAAATGAATTTTAATGATCGACTAAAAAACTATGAGCACTGTGCAAATAAGACCCCTGCCCTCCAAAAAAAAAAAAAACATGCACAAACAGTGGTATTTATTGACATAAAACATGTATATAATTTGGCTCCATTTATAGATATATATCTCAAGTGACTATAAGTTTAAGGCTGCGATTTTTTTAACAAATACATAAATTTCTAAAAACCTTTCAAAGTTTTTGAAAATGGACAATTTTAAAATAACTTTGCAACAACTAAAGTTCCTTAACTCTGCATCTTATAAAAAATATACATGATAAATAGGGAATGATACTCCAGCTTGCATATTATTCAAAGTTTTAAAGGAACATAACTGAAGAACGGTAAAAGTTTTACTACCAAAATTTGAAATTGATCTGATTAAAATTATGATAAAAAGTATTTTTTTAAAGTTTAATAAAATTTGGTTGAGGAAAACTTAAGTTAGAAGGCCGAAACATTTTTTTCCATTTTTAAATAACATAACTATAGAATTTAGTAAAAGAGACACTACCAAAATTCAAACTTAATCTGTATTTTGTGATGATAAGCATTGTGTATTGATTTCATAACATTTGGTTGAGACAAACTAAATTTTAGAGAACAGGAAACCAAAAATTCAGCATATTTTCCCCATTTCTAAAGGGGCATAACTCTGATACTCTAGTACAGTAACACTGACATCACCAAAATTCAAACTTGATCTGAGAATTGTGATAACAAGCTTTTGTAAAAGTTTAATTGAATTTGGTTGAGGCAAACTAAAGTACTGTAAGAGAACAAAAAACAACTTTGGGACAGACGGACACACGATCTGACAAGTGTTAAACATTATGCCCCCTCCACTTTGGGTCATAATAATAACTAGAGGCTCTCAAGAGCCTGTGTCGCTCACCTGTTAATGTGTTTCCTGATGTCGGCCATCTTTGTTGGTAGGCGGGGTCATTAGACACTCTTTTTAAAAATAGATACCTTAGTATTATGATTGTGGCCAAGTTTGGTTAAATTTGGCCAAGTTGTTTTAGAAAAGATTTTTATACAAGTTACAAAAATGAGGAAAAGTTGTTTAATATTGACTCTAAAGGGCAATAACTCCTTAGGGGGTCCTCTAACAATTTTGATCATGCTGACTTATTTGTAGATCTTACTTTGTTGAACATTATTGCTGTTTACAAATTATCTCTATCTATAATAGTATTCAAGATAATAACCAAAAACTGCAAAATTTTCTTAAAATAACCAATTTAAGGGCAGCAACCCAACAACAGGTTGTCCGATTCAACTGAAAATTTGTGAGGGGATATATCTTATTCTGATGGACATTAAAATCTTGAAAGATTTGCCCTAAATGTCTTGGTTTCAAAGATATAAAGCAAAAACTGCATTTTACCACTATGTTCTAATTTTAGCCATGTCGGCCATTTTGTTTGGTAGGCTGGGTCATCGGACACATTTTTTAAACTATAAACCACAATGATAATTGTCGCCAAGTTTGATTAAATTTGGCAAAGTAGTTTTAGAGAAGAAGATTTTTAGAAAAGTTACAAAAAATGATGAAAAGTTGTTAAAAATTGACTATAAAGGGCAATAACTCCTTAAGGGGTCGACTGGCAATTTTGGTCTTCTTGACTTATTTGTAGGTATTACTCTGCTGAACATTATTGCTGTTTACAGTTTATCTCTATATATAATAGTATTCAAGATAATAACCAAAAACTGCAAAATTTCCTTAAAATAACCATTTCAGGGGCAGCAACCCAACAACAAGTTGTCCGATTCGTCAGAAAATTTCAGGGCAGATAGATCTTCACCTGATAAACAATTTTACCCCGGTCAGATTTGCTCTAAATGCTTTGGTTTTTGAGTTATAAGCCAAAAACTGCATTTTACCCCTATGTTCTATTTTAACCATGGCGGCCATCTTGGGTGGTTTGACGGGTCACCCCACACATTTTTTAATCTAGATATCCCAAGGATGATTGTGGCCACGTTTGGTAGAATTTGGCCCAGTAGTTTCAGAGGAGAAGATTTTTGTAAAAGTTTACGGACGACGGACGACGGACGCCAAGTGATGAGAAAAGCTCACTTGACCTTTCAGGTCAGGTGAGCTAAAAAGGGAGTTTGTCAAGATATAAAAACAATTCACCAAAGTTTCATAAAAATTTGTGAAAGCATTCTTGAGACTATCCTAATCCCAAGTCATGATAGTACAATGACATAAATCAGATTTTTTTTTAAATTAAAAGGAAAATTATCATGTTTATGTTATACAAAAATAATTCACCAAGTTTCATGAAAATTGCTCAAAGCATTATTAATAGTATACGTACTGGAAAAATCCCCCCTTTTATGAATAAAATCCCTAACTTTAAATCAAAAATTTAAAATCCCTAAAAATTAAAAAGGAGCTTAATTATCATGATTATATCAATAGATAATTCACCAAAGTATTATGAAAATTTTATGATTAATGTATTCTAATTCCAAGACTATCTAAGACATGGTTTGTTTGAATTTAAAAAGTTGGAATAAAGTACCTGCTAGAATTCAGGAGAATTAGACCAAATCAGGCTATCTTCTAGATTATCAGACAATTGACTGTAGAAAAGGAATTTTCTTTTTTCTTATTTAGCTATTTGTTATCTCTTTCCTTAATATATACTGAACTAAGCCATTTTTTCACATATTTTTATTGTTTTTTCTCTCTTGTGACTTGTTATTTAACATAACAAAAAAAAAACAAAGGCAATGAAAGAGAAACTGACAATGCCAAGGCAAAACATAAGATGCAGAAAAGAAAAACAAAACAAAACACTAAGCAACACCAACATCACCAAAAAACTAGTGTTGAATTCATGTGCTCAGTCAGTCAGTGAGAGTTCGCAGATCCTGACCTACTATATCTATGCTTAAAAACCTAAAAATCATATAGTTCTAAACAAATTTTGTAAATTTATACTTGATTAAAATGTTGTCATAAATAGCATAGACACCTCTGAGTTTTGAGAACCACATGTGTTAATTGTGCGAGTATAATCATTGATAATCATGCACAAGATTGACTTTTAAAAGCCTATATATTGAAATTTTCTGAAAATATTGCATGCATTTATTAATATGACCAATTTCAAGAAATGCACAAAGATGTGAGATGATTTATATAATTGTAATTTCAGGAATTTACAGTAAAGGCTTTTATCCTCACTGCATTTTGCACTTTTCCTAATCCAGGAGCCAGAAGTTATGGCCTTTGTGACCTTTGTATGATTTTTATTTTAGTTTCTTTTTTTTATATTGAAGAGTTTAGTATGACGTCCATTATCACTCAACTAGTATACATTTTTGTTTAATGGCAAGCTAAAGCATGCCTCACAGGCACGGATCCAGGGGGGGGGGGGGGGCTGAGGGTTGGACATGTTGGAACCCCCTTTCTTTATTGGACGATCAATGCATTTGAATGGGGACATGTAGTTGGACCCCCCCCCAAAAAAAAATTGTCCTGGGTGAGGAACCCCTCCTTTATATGACTAGATCCACCCCAGTCTCAGGTTCCGGGATTTTCTCGTTGCAATGAAGACCCAGCTGTTATCTGCTCTTTGGTCATGTTGTTATCTCTTTGATACATTCCCCATTTCCATTTCCATTTTCTTTTCGGTTCTATTATAAATATTAGAAACGAGTTTGGCGCCTTTACAAAAATATAATTGTCTGTGCTGATAGGGGAGTATGTGTGCATACCAATATTTAAATTTTCTAGGCCTTCTTTTTGAATATTTTGTGCATTTCTTGGTAAAATACTGTCAGACCTCGAGTGCCGTTGTTTTACAAAAACGGTCAAGTAATGTAGGGGAAAGAAACTAACTAAAAAGACCAAAATAAGCCACAACTAATGGGGTCTCATTGGGGGTTTTGTTCACGGATCCCGCTTAGTTATTACTTATTTTTTTAGATTCTCGCATGATGCCATCCCGCTTACACTATGTAAGTGAACAATTCTGCTATTTTTGTAATTTCCCATGTCCCGCTAAACTTTATTTCGCGTTTTCACGGCACAATAATTTGAGGGAGGATAGGACCTTTAAATATCGGGACTTCGGGATCGGGTGTTTTTAAGCTCTGGATTTCGGGATTGACCCT
Organism: Mytilus galloprovincialis; assembly: GCA_037788925.1. Lineage (NCBI taxonomy): Eukaryota > Metazoa > Mollusca > Bivalvia > Mytilida > Mytilidae > Mytilus > Mytilus galloprovincialis. The sequence continues at coordinate 49,175,821 of CM075337.1, read as the reverse complement.
TTCGGGATACGATAATTCTTTTTTCGAATTTCGGGACCTCTGGATTTTTTTTTTGATAAAGTAGTATGTCTGATGTTGTCAAACTTAATTATAGACCCTTAAGGGGCGGATCCAGTCATTTTAAAAAGGGGTGGGGGTGGGATTCTAACCCAGGACAAAAGGGGAAGGGGGGTCCAATTACATGTCCCTATTTAAATGCATTGATAATCCGAAAAAAGGGGGGTTCCAATCCCTTGAACCCCTCTCTGGATCTGTGCCTGCCCTTTAAAAATAAAATTATCCTTATTTTGAGTTAAAGCTTATAGATTTTTCTATAATGCTTCTCAGGGGCGGATCCAGCCATTTTAAAAGGGGGTCCCAACCAAGAGCAAAGAGGGGTTCCAACTATATCTCCCATTCAAATGCATTGCTCGGTAAAAGAAAAGGATTCCAACCCTCGAATCTATGGTCAGGTTGTTGTCTCTTTGACACATTCCCTTTTTCCATTCTCAATTTTATCATGTAGTCGTCGTTGTCCCAGGACATTTAGTTTTCGCTTAATTACTTTAGTACAAGTAATAGAAATCTATGAAATTCAAACACAAGGTTTGTGACCAGAGTTTTTGTTCAGAGTTTAGGAATTACATGAATTAGGGGCCAATAGGGGCCAATAGTAAACTTTGTTTGATTTTATAGAAAATTGAATTATTGGAGTTCTTTGATATGCCAAATTATCTAACTGTGTATTTAGATTCCTAGTTTTTTGGTCCTGTTTAAATTGGTCTACCTTAAGGTCCAAAGGGTCCAAAATTAAACTTATTTTGATTTTAACAATATTTAAATTCTTGGTGTTCAGATTAATATGCTGAATCTGAATATTTACTTAGATTTTTTTATTATGGGCCCAAATTTCAAGTTGGTCCAAATCGGGGTCCAAAATTTTACTTTGTTTGATTTCAACAAAAATTGATTATATGAGGCTCTTTGATATGCTGAATCTAACCATTCATTAAGATTTTTGATATTTTGGCCCGTTATCAAATTGGTCCACATTGAGTTCTAAAAGGTCCAAAATTTAACTTTATTTGATTTCACCAAAAAATGAATTATTGGGGTTCTTTGATCATGTTGATATGCTGCATCTAACCATGTATTGAGATTTTGAATATTGGACCATTTTAGAGGTTAATTGTCAATTTAAAATTTTTAAGTACTTGGACCGCATTCATTCTGTGTCAGAAACCTATGCTGCATCAACTATTGAATCACAATCCAAATTTAAAATTCAGAGTTTATCGAGCTTGAATGTTGTGTCCATACTTGCCCCAACTGTTCTGGGTTTAACCTGTACGTTTGTATCAAGCTGAGCCATGCATAGCATTTTTATTGGTTATTTATATATTAATTTGAAATTTTGACAAGTGAGACACATACAGATTATACTGTTAACAATATTTCAGAGTTTAACGTAGTCAAGCGAAACAAATTTTAGAAGAATAGTTGAATCATGTCTTTGTTATCAAATGAAAAATTAGTACGAACACAAAGAAAAAGTATGGGAATGTTTGTTTTTTAAACTATTGACCAGGGTGAAAGTCTTTGAAAGTGATGACTGGCAAAAAGTTTGTGAAATGAAATAGCACAAATATTCCATTCTTTTTAAATATAACTGAATATAAAGAAAAACACAAACTGATGTTTTATAATAGTTTTTAACATTTTTATGTTTTATAGGACAAGAAATATAGAAAAATAATGAAAAATATAAACAGTTACAATAGAAATGAGCGCAAAACAAGATAAACAGAATACAACAAGGCCTAAATGGTAAGACCACTTCTATATACTGTAAATTCAGATTTTTCAGGGAATGGACAACTTATTGTGATTACAAAAAAAAATCTGCATAAAGATCTATATAGTTACATGATATATATATATATATATATATGTTTCTGTTTTTGCGATACTCACCCAGTCACATTATTCGCATTACTAAAAAGTTTCGATAATTTCTGAATTACAGTAATAAAAGAAATTGCCTTTGAATGATGACTCATGTAAAAATAAGAAAATGTGGTATGGTAAATGAGTGACTTATCCACCAGAGTTCAATGAAGAGGATGCAAGAAATTAAAGGCCAATCATGGGCCTGCCTTCAATAATGAGAAAACACTTCCTTTATAGGTCATCCATTAAAGATCTCAACATATAAAGATTTAAACAATCCAATTTAGTTCAACATGTTCAAAGTCAATAACAATTAATAAAAAAAAAATCGTGCCTAATATAAAATATTGTTTGTTTCTCCAATCCTGACCGACCCTGCAAAAATGGCCCTACTCATAAAATTTTATTGTCAAAACTAAGCCAAATATTATTTTATTCATTTCTGATTTTCGGGCTTGCCGGATCATCCGATAATATTCAGGCTTTTGGGAAAAATAAAATTATTTACCTACCTAACTACCCACACCTGGCTTGTCAGAATAGGGATTAGGGAAAAAAACAATATATTAATTTAGGCCTCATGTCTGTGAGCACTCAACCTGACCATAATATAGGACAGTGGTTCAAATATTAACACAACATATGAACATTCTATAACAACTATTGCAAGTGGCTCAACTTTAAATATCACTGCAAGGCACTAAACAACGAATATTAAATCTTGGACACAAAGCACTGAAATAAGAGAACTCATAAGCATGACAAGTAAGAATATCAAATGAAAGTTTCTCAAAATGTTCATTAAAACATGATAAAATAAGCTTATTTATATTGCTGTTTTTTTCTCCATTTATAACATTTTTTTTTTATTTTGTGTATTTATAGGTCAGATATCTTGGTTTTTATGATCATCAACAGGTCCTGCAGGTCTATACTGAAGAGGAAACTTAATTGTTAATACTTTTCTACATAATGTGCTAATTGGATTATTAATGTGAAATGAACTCAACTGTGTGTTTTTTCTGGAAAAAGAAATAGAAAAAATCCTACAAAATTGCTATAAACAAAATGGAGTACTATCAAAGAACACAATTGTGTAAAATGTAACAACCTACATTCATATTAACTGATGGATTATGGAGAAATTAAGAAAAAAAATAGTATCTTTGTCATGTTTGTTGTCGAAATAAACACCTGCTTTATCCATTCATGTACATGGCTCCATCATATCAAATATACAAAGAAGATGTTTGAAGAACATATGTTGCCAAAATTTATTCAACCAATTGAAGGAAGATGTCTTGTGGATTGAATTATTTATGCACTGAACAGTTATGTAGGGGGTCGAATACACAGCAGCTGAAACAGAAGACAAGTTAATTTGACATGAAAAGTGTTTATTTGATTTAATATGCAAATATGATCACAATATTAATAACATCACAAATGGTATGATATTCATAGCGTTTTGCTTATTATTGTATTGTCTTAAACATGCTAAACAGTCAGCCTTTTGTTTTTGTATGTTTAATACTCACCATGAAAATTTGTATTACAGTATTAAAGTTTTAATTATCTTTTGTATCAATAATTCAGTCTAGGAGAAAATATATTAATACTGTTTGTACTGTTATGAAATTTCCATAGAGGAAAAACATTTCCTTAAGGGAAATTTGATGTTCAGAAATTTCCCTAGAGGAAATTTGAAGATCAATGATTTCCTTAGAGGAAATTTGTTGTCTTGAATTTTCCTCCAAGGAAAAGTGTTTGTCAAAAATTTCCTCACAGGAAAAAGTATTTCCTCCAAGGAAAATTTGAAGCTACAAATTTCCTCACAGGAAAAAGTATTTCCTCCAAGGAAAATTTGAAGCTGCAAATTTCCTCAAAGGAAAAAGAATTTCCTTTAAGGAAAAAGAATTTCCTCTAAGGAAATAGAATTTCCTCAAAGGAAATAATTATGCAGCAAATTCCCTAAGGGAAATCTTTTTCCCTTGAGGAAAAAACAATTTCCCTTGAGGAAAAATCTTTTTCCTTCAGGGAAATTTGATTTCCCTTGAGGAAAAGTACTTTTCCTCTGAGGAAATTGTTGAAAAAAGGGGCATAACTTTTTCAACAGTGGTGCTAGATCCAAAAATTTTTAGGACAAATATCAGGGAACTTATACCAACCAAGTTATCAACTTTATTTTGACTTAACTCCAAAAATTAAGGTGACAACTTTTGCACTCAGCGGAATTGCAAACTTGTCCCGGAGACTGTTCAAAGATTTGATTATAAAATTTGGCTGAACCAGTAGGAAACTGATTAAAAACGGTATTTCACATCCTAAATTTTACGATAATATTGTATTTAAAACGCGGAAATCACTATGTGATCCGTGTAAAATTATCGAACATTTAAACAACCTTATTAGTAATTAGTTATTATTGGTACCAGGATTATAATTGAATACACCAGAAGCGCGTTTCGTCTAAATTAGACTCATCAGTGACGCTCAGATTGAGATAGCTATAAAGCCAAAAAAGTACGAAGTTGAAGAGCATTAAGGACAAAAAAATCCAAAAGAGTGTGCCAAATACAACTAAGGTAATCTATTCCTGGGATTAGTTTCTTTTTTAAATCCAAGTTTTGTAAACAGGAAATTCTTAAAAATGACCATGTAATTGATATTCATGTCAACACCGAAGTGTAAAGGTTATCTTACCAATGTTGTAATTAGATCTTTGAATTTAGTTTACATTGGCACTAGTATCGATTTTGTTTTCAGCAAATCAAAACGTAACTTGTATTATTTTCAAACGGGATGTATAAAGACACACCCAGGTTCATTTTGATCTTAAAAAATGTTAACTCCTAACTATCCTACTGCCTATCAATACATTTATTTTTGGCATTGCACAAGTCATGGCTTCTTTGACTGTCTATTACGTTAAACTACTAAATCCCTGGAATGTGTTTTAGTAGATTTTAGTCTCTGATGTACGTTTTTTTGTTAATAACTGTTTTTGGCTTTTAACTAGCTCTCAGTAACTGCAAGTACTCTCAAATCGTTCTTTTTTGTTTATTTGACCGCTTGATACCATTTGTAATGCTTTTTTGTTTTTTTGATGTTTACTTATTCATGGTTATATGTGACCAGCCACGACATATCCAGGCTTATGGAGGTAGAAAGTCATTGTGAGAAAAACGCCGTTAACTATATGTGACTAGCCACTTTAAGGCTTAGGAGGGTACATTGTCTAAAATTTGCTTTTTGTATATTTATCTAGAAGATCTAGTCATGTTATTATGACATATTTGTTGTAAAAGCAACGAGTAATTTCGAATACCAGTATGAAAATGAGACTCTTTTATGACGACTTTTATTTATTAAAGGCACTAATTTATAAAACACAAAATTATTGTATTTATTGGCTCTTAGTGATGTTCAATAGCGTATTTGAAAAAAAATTCAAAGACTTGAATTTACTACAATACAAACAATTCTTATCTCTATTTTAGAACATGTAATTTAAACTTGTTAAAATGAAGTTAGTTTAAAATTTGTCAAAGTAAGCTTTTAGAATTCCCTTTTTTAATTTAGATTTATTATGCATGTCTCTAAACATAGTATGCGACGCGTAACAGTTTATAAGTAGGTCTTGTCATATATGCATTTGATACGGTGAATTTATTATGGATATATTTCAGACTTCATTTATATAAGAAGATCTTTAGAGCAGAGCATTTTTGTTTTGTTTGTAGCTCTATTTTAGAATATGTAATTTAAACTTGTTGAAATATGTTTATTTGTCAAAGTAAGCTTAAAGAATTCTTTTTTTTAATTTAGATTTATTATGCATGCCTCGTTACATAGTATGCGACGCGTAACAGTTTATAAGTAGGTGTTCTCTTATATGCCTTTGATACGGTGCATTTATTATGGATATATTTGAGACTTCATTTATAAAAGGAAATCTATAGAGCAGAATTATTTTTTTTGGTATCAATTTAAAATGTAGATTCAAATATTTTTCACTTCAAACGATAAACTAAAACTTCTTCAAAACTTATATATGATGTATAGTTCGGCGTCCGCAAAAAAAGGAGCCAAGGAAAGTGTTTATCTCTTCTTCACAATACGTATTTCATTGAATCTCGATATTTATCATGTTTATAATTTTTGTCAATGTCGTTCTACCTCCATAAGCCTGCAAATGTCATGGCGGGTCACATATATGGTATATATACCAGCTATGATAAGTGTTTAGTATAACTATAGATTTTCACTTCTTCGTACTATAAACATCAATTTGTTTTATTTTGTAAAAATATTTCCTTTCTCCATTTAAACTGTACGTGTATAACTAACAACACAATTATTTTCCTTTACCTGTGTATTATGTTATTGGAAATGGTGGATATTTTTGTTCAAGCTCATTGTTGTTTTTCTGTAATTGTTTAACATTTCACTGCGGTATTATCCTGTTACTTCAATTATTCAACCCTTACTTTATTGATTTTGTATTTATATTGTATCATAGATAAAATTTATTTGTTCAGTGTATGTTCGCTCGTGTTAATATGACTTTTGATTGAGTTAAGCCATTTCAATTGATATTTTATATTGTGTCTTTCTATGTTTAAGATTTATAATTTAAACAAGAATGTGTCCATAGTACACGGATGCCCCATCCGCACTATCTTTTTCTATGTTCAATAGACCGTGAAAATTGGGGGAAATCCCTAATTTGACATTATAATTAGAAAGATCATATCATAGGAAACATGTGTACTAAGCTTCAAGTTGATTGGACTTCAACTTCTCAAAAAAAAACTACCTCGACCAAAAAATTTAACATGAAGCGGGACAAACGGACGGAGGAACAAACAAACGGACGGACGAACTGACGCACAGACCAGAAAAAATAATGCCCATAAATGAGGCATAAAAAATAAGTATCGCTGTTCGAGTACTGGAAGCTAGTTTAAAATCATTCGAAAAAAAAAGGAAATCATGTTCCCTGGTCTAGGATATTATCAATCATTGATTTTTATATGAATGTCTGCATAGAAAAAAAACAAAAAAACCAAGAGGAGAGACACTGAAACGTCTCGCCTATCCTTGGCATAATTGGATTTATGTTGAAAGTTAAAAAAAAGGAGGTTTATATTCCAAGCATAACATTAAATCACCATTAAGATTCAATGTTCAATGTATATTATGTCAAGGTGAGATAAACCCTTTCAGACAGCCATGTAGGCCATACAATCATTGTGAACAACAAATTTAGTTAAACAATAGCTAAAGGTATCTCAAAAACAAACCTAATACATCATACGCGCCTTTATTTTATACTCAAAACACAGTTGTACTATACTTAACTATCGTATCTGGAAAAAACCCAGACCAAATCTGAGAAATTTAACATTGACCAATACACCATGAAAAAAGATCAAGGTCAGATGATACCGACCAGACAAATAAATATGTACCTTACATTCTTTCCATAAACCAAAAACATTTCACTTATTCCTTATGGCATGTGAAAAACAGACCCAAATAAATCAAATAACATTAACCAGTGAAGTATGATAAGATCAAGATCAGATTTCTATCAGAAAGACAAGTACACAATACAAACAATCCATATACCAAACATATTTAATTAAATGATTATAGTATCCGAGAAATAAACCAAAACACAAAAGGTTAACTTTGCTTGTCCACTGATCCCTAATAATGAGGTGAGGGTCACCTGATGGTCGGACATGTAAACATTAAAATCGTTCCATACAACCAAATATAAAAGATTTATTGCATATGGTATCTGAAATGTCGACTTAACTACGAAAACATAACCTTGTTGTAAAGATGCGTGTTGTGTGCACACTGTACCACTGTTGACAAGCGGATGATGGTAACTTCATAATATAGCGCAAGGGAATCCCTACAAGATCTTTCCCTCATAGTTTCTTTGTTTTTTAATAAACAACCTTTTGGCAAATTGCCGCGATCCCAGAAATCAATAACCTCGATTTTTCAAAAATAACAAGAACGGTTACCATCATCAAATACCTTTTTTCACTCTCTATTTTGTAAATAATGGACAACTGTTTAAGGTTAATATTTTACAGACTCATTGCAAATGTTAGTAATCAAACGACGGCTGAGTATTGTTAGTAACCATATTTGGATCAAGGTAGCTTCAATTACCATCATCCGCTTGTCAACAGAGATGTACTTTGCAGATATTTTTAGATCAACTCCGGTAGTTAACATGTTAGCATTGCTTGTGAGAATTTAGTATGTACATGCAGGTTATTGTTTTTGTCAGCTTTTGAATGCTTAAACCTGTATGAACAACGACAAATATCACATACATATTCGAGACGATATCTTGTTATTGTCACATAAATATTTAAAAGTATACATGCATACGTTAATCACCTAATACTGTATGTAATATTAGAAAACGGTGATTATATCGCATTTAATATCAAAATTATGCAAATTAAACACTTAACATTATCCAGATAACGGTTATTAAAAACATTTCATAATACAATAAACTTTTAAAATGTAAGTTATAACACGCAAGTTATAAATATACGTAACGTTATCTACATTATGTTCAATTTGGGTATGTTTCCCCAATAAATTATGTTGTCACGTTGAATGAATGTCATTAAATCTATTATATCCGAAAACTCTAATGATATAAAATTGAGAATGGAAATATGTATGCTTAAATGTGTATGCTTAAATGTGTATAAAGTAAAACACAAAAATACTGAACTTCGAGGAAAATTCAAAAAGGAAAGTCCAAAAGCAAAAGGCAACATCAAAAGTCCAAACACATCAAACGAATGGATAACAACTGTCATATTCCTGACTTGGTACAGGCATTTTCTAATGTAGAAAATGGTGGATTGAACCTGGTTTTATAGCTATATATATATTTTTTATTTCTCTCATAAATCCCTATTTGGTGTGATCTACGAAAAATCCAATCTTATTTTTCAAGTTAACTCTCTCTCTCTCTCTCTCTCTCTCTCTCTCTCTCTCTCTCTCTCTCGATCTTGATCTTGACATGCACATCTCTAAATGGTGTAGAAATATCCTTCAAAATATCTTAGCTGTACCTCCAAAACTGTAAGAGGAGGTAGCTAAACATCCTGTATCTATATCCGGACGAACGAACGGACGGATGAAACGACGAATGAACACGTGGTATGTGAACTTGACATTTTGTCGCGGGGCATACGTAACAATGCAAGAATTGCCTCATTAAAATGTATCCGCACATCGTGCGTATTTTATACAACACGCAATCGATGACATCCGAAGATTGCCGATTGTCTTTACAACCCATGTAACTATTGTGTGATAGCCGTTTTTGGCACAACTTTTTGGAATTTTGGGTCCTCAATGCTCTTCAACTTTGTATTTGTTTGGCTTTTTAACTGTTTTGATCTGAGCGTCACTGATGAGTCTTATGTAGACGAAACGCGCGTCTAGCGTATTAAATTATAATCCTGGTATCTTTGATAACTATTTATATTAACTAAAATATTCATTTTTCCTTCTGTTTTGTATATTTTTACATAAATAAACAGTTGTTTTACTCTTTCCCTTGATAATTGTTATGTATTAAACAACATATTTGTTGTGCTTTTGAATTGTATATTCCTGCTTCAAAGATCTCAGCGAGTACTTTGGTGTTTACACTGTTTCCCTTTAATAGTTGCACAACAATATTATTACATATGATATTATATCTAGTTTCAAATGTTCCGTTTTAGTGTTATGGGTAATTTAAATGGAAATTACCAGGTCTGTAAGTTGATATACAAGGACAAATTATTTGAAACCAAGTACTCTCTTGATGTCTTTAAATTAAAAATTTTAATTGAATTTTAATTGTGTTTACATATTTTACCTACATGTACGAACCAAACATTGGGCACTTTATCAAAGGAAATGCAAACTGGGAGTTTCTTGCATTTAATATTTAAAGTGCAGTAAATAGATTTTTTCAATCCGGTAAAAAAACATAAAGGCATTTGAAAATATTGAGTATTGAACGTCGTTTTATATGTTGTAAAAGAGGGGCGAAAGATACTCATAGATCGAAAGTAAACTGACAACGACATGGCCAAAAAAAAAGAAGACAAACAGACAAATATAAGTACATAAAACACAACATAGAAAACTGAGACACAACAACACGAACCAAACGAACCGAAATAGCAAAGAGCACACACCTTGAACAGGATTTTAGACAACATCAAATACCGACTTAAGGTGAAGCTCTGTAAAATTTTGCATACAACTTTGAATCGTGGAACTAAAACTGAATACAAATAATTGGTAGATTGAATTCCCAAAAGTCGGCGACTATACGATTATTTGATAATATTTATACGGAAATTTGCGTATCAAAAACATACAATAAGAAAAATCGATTATTTGATAATATTTATACGAAAATTTGCGTATCAAAAACATACAATAAGAAAAATCGATTATTTGATAATATTTATACGGAAATTTGCGTATAAAAAACATACAATAAGAAAAATCGATGGACTAGAAATTGGACAGTTATGATGATTATAAAACAAGTTTTAAAAAGTTTTTGCAGATTTTATTTTCTTTCTATTTAAATGTTCACATCGTATTTTGAAAGAAGTTCGATGGGCCAAACTTGTACTCAAAATTTTAACCAAAATCTTTGACATAGCCCATTCATATTACTGTAAATTGACCTTAAACATTACGGTGTGCTTTAAAGAACAGGAATGGTCAATAAATTGCATAGCAAAACAGGCGAAGTCTCCTTACAATTTTGATTACTCGTTGACCAATAACGGACATCCTTACCACGACAACAACACAAATAGTAAAAACAAGTAAACCTTTAATTTCTTCCATTTGACTTATTCAAGCCCTGTACGATCTTTTTTTCTAAATTATACTCAAACAAATTAGAAGTTGTAATACATGTGCATGTAAATCTTCATCATTGATATCAATATATTAAAACGTTTAATCCGCTGCGATTTTTTGCAGTTCTCCTAATTCAGGAATCTGAAGTTCATTAGTTGTCGTGTATTGATGTGGAACATAATTGTTTCTCGTTTCTCTTTTTAATATAGATTATACCGTTGGTTTTCCCGTTTGAATGGTTTTACACTAGTATTTTTTTGGGCCCTTATAAGTTTGCTGTTCGGTTTGAGCCAAGACTCCGTGTTGAGAACCGTACTTTTACCTAAAATGGTTTATTTTTATAACCATTCAGTAGATTTTAAACTTTGGACTGAATTCTGAAAACAAATTCTTTGCAAAGAATTTGGAATTTTCAACTTTGTCATTATAACATAAATATAAGTACTAGTAAACAAAGAACTGTGTTGTTACATGCATCAGTCCAAAAACACATAGGCAATCATATATATATGGTATGTAGTTGGAAAAAATCTGACAAAAGTAATTAATATTAATTATTGCAAGATCAATCAATTTGGGATTTTATAGATATTATTGTAAAACTGTAGCATGGTTTGCTTAAACGATGTCAATGTGTGTTTAAAAAACCCTGATTATACGACAGCAAAAAAAAATTGGCAACATGTCAATGTTTTTGTACTTAACGATGAATCAATGGACAATAATGAAGTTTATATTCTGAAAGTCCTTCAATGTAACAACTATCTTCGGTCTAGATAACTTTGAATTGTTGATATAATTCGTTTTAAATTCAGCCCAACAATGCTAGAACTGCAAATTTGCGTTAGGAAATTTTTGTTCTTCCCTCGGTGCTATTCGAATCCTTGCTTCTATGACCACACCCCCTGCACCGTGTTCAGTACCATCTACTTCTCAATCACATTAGCTAGAAAATGTAGTATTCGGTGGCCAATGCAATGCTTTTCCTCTTTGGCTTTATTTTAGGTTGTTACACAGTACAAGATTGGCAAATAAATTGTCCTATTCAGATCAGGTATATATGATTGTCTGTCGTAAAGGATAATAATGTGAATTACTATGCCACCACATCAAATTTTAATTTTATTAACCAGGTCTTCACATGTAACAACTTTACATGCAAAGATCTGATTCCTTTCACGGATTTGGCTACACTTTTTGGACCTTTTGGATTATAGCTCTTCATCTTTTATATAAGCTTTGGTTTTTCAAATATTTAGGCCACGAGCATCACTGAAGAGACATGTATTGTCGAAATGCGCATCTGGTGCAGGAAAATTGGTACCGTTAATGTTATTATGACAGAAATTCTCCATCCAGTACTACATGGCTATACAGGGCAAACACCATATTATATATATATATATATATATAAATCTAGCCCCACAATGTAAGATTTCCTGATTGAGTTAGCGCCTTAGGTGGATTTGAACTTTTGCTTCTGTGACATCGTGCCAATACCGCCTAAACATAAACATCGTGAAACATAAAGTTAAGACGTGTATAATAACATTTTGTGTGGTCTGCACGGTAGTTCAGTAATGATCGAATAAAAATTGCTTAATTATTATTGTTAAATTTTTGGGATCCCGCTAACATGTTTAAACCCGCCACATTCTGTATGTACGTGCCTGTTCTAAGTCAGGAGCATGTAATTCAGTAGTTGTCGTTTGTGTATGTGTTACATATTTGTTTTTTTCGTTCATTTTTTGTACATAAAGAAGGCCGTTAGTTTTCTTCTTTGAATTGTTTTACATTGTCATTTCGGGGCCTTTTATAGCTGACTATTCAAACTGGGCTTTGCTCATTGTTAGGCCGTGAGATGACCTATAGCTGTTAATTCCTGTGTCATTTTGGTCGCTTGTGTCGAGTTGTCTTATTGTCAAATATACCACATTTTTTTGTATATTAAAGGCTTAATCAAGTGTGAAGTAGAATAGCAGTGAGGAACCAACAAATTCCGAAATGTTTTACCTACATTAGTTCTAGTAATACATGTCTACAAGAGTTGGCATGTGTTGATTCTCAATCAAGCGACATTATCAAAAACAAAAAATACCAACGGACAATAACAAGTTAATAGTTTTAGCAAGACAGATAAAGAGCAACACTGTGGAAAAGGGAAAAGAGAATCTACAGTCACAACAAATGATTATTTAGCTGACAAATCAGATTTATTATTTAAAGCTGGAGCTATACGCATGTTATGTTATATTGTTAGATATGCAACTCTTCCCCTAAAACAAACAAAACAGATTGCCTTGATGGTAAAGAGTGATACGTGGTTTATAAAAGTTAACGGGTCATAGAATTATTTTTTATTTATTTTTAAATTGTTCATTCGGAAATTAAACACTTAATAATGTTATTAGGTAGTTTCATAATTTTTAAAGAAGCTTCATTCCTTCAGTTAGAAATGTAATTTAGCTTTTTGAATAATAGCTAGACAACCTTGTTAGATAGTGATTATAGTGTTATAATTAATGAGAATAAACTCCTTTTCATTGTTCAGTAATTTTTTCAAGGTAAAAGTTTATGAAACTTAATATACTTGTTTCCTTTCTCAATTTTGATGTGCCAACTATGATATATTGAGAAGCTTAAAGTGTGTCGGGAATGGTAATAAACTTATATATACTGAATGAAGGATCACATGTACATTATTAGCATTCACTAGGAAGATGCATTCTATTGCTTAAGATAAATACATGAAATTTTCATCAAATATCAAAAGTTTTAAGCAAGAATGCACCACAAAGTACTTGGATGCACACAAACTATGTCTACAACTACAGCACAATTGAACCCATGACAAAAAAGGAATAAAATCTACGATTAAGACCGTCACTTCCTTTTTCATCAAGGACAAATACCTGCATGTAGTTTATCATTTGGTAATGCAAATTTGGAAATGAACTAACAATCTAAATGACGTGATCACAATTTAGCGGGGTGTCAATTTGCAGGGGCTTACTTAAATATCCCCTTTAAACTAAAAAAAACCCAGATATAATTCTTAAATGAAAGAAAACATCACCAAAATCCTTTAAAGTTTGTTAATCTCCACTTTTTTAACGATACAGAAAAGGCATATAACACAATCATATTCTGAACCTTAGATTGAGCTCAAAAGACAATATAGAGATGATACAATGATGTTTTTGAAATATAAGTTCATCTCAAAAATGTTTAGTATAACTTTAAAAAGATTACTAGATTAAAAATTAAACACATGCAGCAATGCAAACATGCAAACAAAAAAGCAGACATGATATTTGGACAACGTAAAGAAATTTGTTTATAAATCTTAAAGTAATGAAGTGACACAGCAATACAAAACTAGCCAACGCATTGCAATACAAATATTTACTTTTGAACAAATTAAACTTATCAATTAATATATATCTTTCGGCATTGACATTTTTTCAATTACATTTCAATATATGTACAAAGTTATAAAAAACAAAATAATCATCAGTCAACAGTTCACTATGTCACGTCACAGGATTCAAAATTGACATACATATAAGACTTAAAATTGAATAATTACAATTGAAGTAATTTGGCGCAGCACGAAAATGAATAAAAAGTCTAATGGAAACGCGTTTGGGAATTCCCGAGTCCGGACCAGGAAGTGAGCCCGCATTGTCAATTTTGTCCAATTGCGTTACCGTAAATATCTCTGTACCGTTTAAAGTCGATAATTTGAAAATAAACAAAAGGCTTTATATCATAACAGACTTTAATCGGAATGAAATAAAGATTACATGAAATTGTTTTAAAAAAAATGCCAATGCACGTCTCAAATTTTTCTAATTAAAATATTAACCATTGATTATTTTTTTTCAAATAGGAATTTAAATTATCGCTATTTTGTGCATTTTTCCATTGATCTTTTTTTGTGATAATTTTTCCTATCATGCTACTCGCTTGAGATGTAAATTATCGCTAAAACCTAAGCGGGTACGTGGCGTTGCTAACGACATTGACATGAAATTGGCAACGTCGTTATAGGTAAAATAGCGATAAACAGATTATCATTGGTCATCTGAACGATAATCTATAACTATATTCAGAAGAATTTCGACAGAACATCGGTTGATTTATTTTTTTGCAATGCGTGTATTCCTTGATTAATATATTGCACACTAATCTGCATGCGCCCAGTTTTTTTTTATAATCTACGCAAGGAATTTGCTAACCGACTATACACTCCATAATATCTTCGTTTGCTTTTTAATTGCACGAAAGAGACTATTTGTCAAATCTGTAAGGAAAAGATTTTATTTTCTTTTTTTTTTTAGTTCCGATATATCTGATGAGTCCAATAAATTTTACAACCCTTTGAATTAAAATTTTACGATATCCGTTTAATCCGTACTAGGTAAGAATTATAGATGATATGCACAAGTTTACCATTTAGGTTTAAATATCAATTCGTAGTACTAACTTATCGTAGAACATGTAGAAAAAACATCTGTTCGGAACAAATCTTAACTTAATAGATATTAGAAGATGTGATATGAGTGCCAATGAGACAACTCTCCAATCAAGTCAAAATTTTATAAATGTAAACCATTATCAGCTATAGGTTAAAGTACTATCTTCAACATGGAGTCTTGGCTCACACCGAACAGCAAGCTACATGTATAAGGGCCCCAAAATTACTAGTGTAAAAATGTTCAAACTGGAAAACCAACGATCTAATCTATATAAAAATAACGAGAAACGAGATACAGTTATGAACCACATCAACAAACGACAACTACTGAACACCAGCTTTATGACTTAAGACGGGTACAAACAATTGCATCGGATTAAACGTTTTAATGGTACCAAACCTCCCCCTTATCTGAACCGATAGTGTAACATCACAATATACAAAGAAACACTATAAAATATCAATTGAAATGGCTTAACTCAATCAAAAGACTGTTACATATTTACACGAGCGAACATACACTGAACAAATATATATTTGATCCATGATGCAATGTAAATACAAAGCAATCAAATATACCGCTGAGAAATTTCAGAAAAAAACAACAATAAGCTCGAACACAAAAATGCCTGTTTGCATTTGTACACAGGTAAATGAAAATAATTTTGTAGTAAGGTTTACATATTATACAGTTCCAAAGGAGAGAAGAAATATTTTTACAAAATAAATATTTTTTATGTTAAGAGTACGAAGAAGCGAATTTAAACATTTATCAAAGCTGGTATTTAGACCAGTCATAACCCTGAATAAGTCAATATCAAATAACGAAAAAGCATTACAAATAGTATCAACAGGTCAAATGAACAAGAAAGTACGATTTGAGAGTACTCGTTGTTACTGAAAGCTAGTTAAAAGCCAAACACAATTAATAATAAAAAAATCATGCATCAGAGACTAAAATAAACTAAAACACATCCCAGGGATTTGACAGGACGTCATAGACAGTCAAAGAAGACATGACTTGTGCAATGTCAAAAATATATGTATCGACAGGCAGTAGGATAGTTAGGAGCTAACTTCTTTATAGATCAACATTAACAAGGATGTGTCTTTGTACATCCCGTTTGAAAGAATACAAATTTAACTATGGTTTGATTTGCTGATGACAAAATCGATATTAGTGCCAATGAAAACTATATTCAAAGATCTAATTACAACATTGGTAAGATAACCATTACTAATAAGTTAGTTTAAAGGTTCGATGAGTTAACACGGATCACATAGTGATTTCCTCGCTTAAAGTACAATATTACCATAAAATTTAGGATGTGAAATACCGTTTTAATTCAGTTTTCTATAGGTAAAGCCAAATTTACTAATCAAATCTTTGTATCTTTGAAAGAATTTAGTAAAAGTTTTACGAAATTTATGGTAACAAAATCCCCGATTTAATAATTTACCAGTGATGCATTGATTACATGTACGTTCGTTAAAATCTATAACATCACTTCACAAACATAACGATCGAGTTGGGTTATATAAACACCGTATGATGGAGCCAAAGGAACATCACTGTATAAAAAAGGAAAATTAACAATAGGGAATGAAAAGTCGTCTCTTTTGTCGGTAAATTTTTGTATGCAGTTTTGCTTTAGAGATTGACATGTGTAAAAGGACAACTACTGCTGTTTATGTTAGATTAAGTTAAAGTAAGTTCTTTTGGGTAAATTTCGGTAGTATATTTAGAGAACTAGACTTTCAGTTGTTGTATGCATATCAGCCCTGTTATTCAAAGTATATTAGTCAGAATTTGATGCACGTAATTTCCGAAGGCCGTCAATTAAAGTTTTTACATATGAAAAAAAAATCAGCAAAATCTATTTATATTAGCCTCATTTTAAATTCTTCTCCCATATAAAGAACAGCTTTGTCTGAACATATTTGTGTTTGTCGTATACAAGTATACAATTTCTATACACCAAAATACTTTCTATGTACTTTTAATTAAACTATCTTTACTTTTAATCTATTGGGGATTTTTTAAATTGTTGTAGGCATAGTAAAAGTTAGAACTATTTAGGCTTCATCAGTATAATGAATAATTAAAAGGCAAATTCGGAGACGGAGTGACCCATTTTGTAGCAGCTAAGCATTTTTTTTGGAAATTTTCATTTTGGACACAAATGTATTGTATTGACGATTGTTTATTTGAATTATGTGCGCTAAAAAAATGCCTCGACTATTTAAAGTTTTTTAAAATTTTAAGTGAAGTACTTTACCAGAGGAACAACTTCAATAATAATGTAGTATCCCTTGATACAGTTAAAATAAATACTTTCTTATGTTGTGCTGTCGTTGGTTGATGTCTAAAGATAAGGCCATTGTTTTTTTTTCTAGTTTGAATTGTTTCACTCGTCTTAAACATGCGTGACATTTTTGCCACTGGACAATTAGTAATCAACAATCAGTTATCTATTGAATGAATTATCTCATAATTGTTATGTACAGATGTTTGAAAGCCGACTTTACGGTATTGTTTTTCCCCTGCTTGTTGAAGGCAGTGCTGTGACCTATCATTATTTATATACACCACATTTTAACTGTTGTTATCGCATTATCAATCATACCATATCTCCTAATTTCCATATTGGCTTTGTTCATAAGAACATGCTTGCGGGTAAATATTATTCCGGAACGTTTTTGCTTTGCTAAATTGATAAATATGTAACTTTCAACTCAAATTCCACCTTATAATATAGAAATATTCTATTCAGTTTCTCATTGTAGTATGATTTATTATTATGCATGGTTTTCGGTGTTCCTTTCTCGAGTTTGCAAATTATAAGAATTCATATTAAATCTTTTAATTATATGCCTTAGAATTGTACAGCAATGAAAATATGACGACATGATTGTCAAAAAGCAGAACTGATGTGTTTATTTGATAATATATGAAATGTTGGCAAAGCTAAACCATGAAAAAATGTTTCAACACTGCACAGATACATTTTCTGGGTTACATTCTTGTTGAAATTTTTCACAAAAATAGCTGAAATCTGATTGGCTTAGTTTTTCAATGTAAAACTCCTGCATTTCTCTACGGTTATCTGAACAATTAGAATATGTTGGACCAATATTATATCCTGTGGTTGACTGCAAATTTGTTACCATTACTGAAATAAATTACTAAACATAAATTGAAAGTGTTTTCATACAATTCACATGAACTTTTCAATAATTGAATATTAAAATGCACTATCCGGAAACTATGTAACAAACTATAATTTTTCAGGGTGTAAGAGTTTTACTGTGCGTATTGTTTTGTTTGTTTATTTCACATGTGCTAGAGGTATAGGGGAGGGTGACATTTTGCTTAATTGCTACTGCTTACCTATTCTAACATCGGACTTGGACTCCTTTTAAACTGATTGTCAGTGTACATATTGCTGTATGCTTGTTTATTTAACATTGGCAAGAGGTGCACATGTAGCTAATGAGTTTGTTTTTTTTTTTTATTTATTTTCTTATTTGCTTATAATTCGAAGTTTAGTGCGGTGTCCACTTCACTAAACTGCATGTAGAATATAAATAATTGTTTAAGAGCCCGCTGCAGCCAGTTTATACAGGTGCGGGATTTCCTCGCAGCGATTAAGACTCATTCGTTGCTTTGGCTGCTTTTTCTGCTCTACTGTCATGTTTATGTCTCTTTGTCACATTTACCGATTCCATTCTCTGTACTATATTCTAGTTTGTAAGGGTAAACCAACTATATCATAAAAAATTAAACCCATTAACGGTTAATTATCTTTAGTCAAAAGCGTTAATGAAATCAACAATAATAAACAAAAATGTACATGCAATATTTGCCACTGAACAAATCGTTTGACAAATACGAGGTAAATATCCTTTTTGTTATTTTACTTTTGATATCAACTTTTTAAATTAAATATGTAAAAATTTATAAACTGTCTCATTCTAATATTTTACCTGAACAATCGGGAATTGTATTTGATGGCGTCCATGATCCAGAAGCTCCACAAACATAGAAATCATCTACTATAACACCACGTGGTACTGTGTAAGACTCTTTACAGAAAAATGTACAAAACTGGCCATAATCAGTCTTCCAGTTGTTGCAGATCAAAGCTCCGTTTGCTGGAACATTAATTGGATGACAAGGGTTTGCTGGAATAAATACAAGAACAAATCTTTAATGGTGCATGTGCATGCATTTTTAAAGAAATAAAACATAGTCCAACTCTCAATTTTTGAAAATACAATGAGTACAAATTCGGTGGGGGAATTGACGTGAACTAATTATTTAGTTTGTAACCTAAATCGTTTGTAGAGTTACTCTTTTTGTACTTGACTAACAACGTCTTCAAATATAATTCCATCCGTTTTTAATTTAGCACTGAATACAAAGCTGTAAAATAAGTTAACAAATTTCGCAAAACCTTTCTACGGGAAAACTTACGCCTTAAACTGATACCAAACAAGCAGTCTGTACTTAAACCGTTTGATGGTTTTACTGCTGAATAACTAACATTAAAATCTCCCCATGGATATGTGAACTCATTCGTAATGTAGTTGCTTGTGATGTCTATCGGGAAATTATGTGGATCAGTGAACGAAGGTATCTGCCATATTACTAAATCTGTGAGTTTTGATGTAGTAATGTACTTGTCACTAGAACAGTTTGTCATTACTGGTGGCTGTATATCTAGAAAAAGATTGGTCGAATTATGACAATGTGACGTACACTAACACAAATTTCCAATTTACAAACATAGTATAAGAGTATTATCACTATGCGAAAGTTACTCATCAAGAACTTAGGTTAAAATAATGAATAATATATTAAGCCGGTCATGATTACGAAGATTTTTGTTTGTTTTACTCTAACAATATACCATTTAGTCAGAAAAATTGTGGTGTTTGTGCGCACGAAAACAAATTTGGTTTTAACCAACTACATTTAACATCTGCTCCTAGATAGGCTGTCTAGTTCATTTGTTGTTTGTTGTTGTTAGTCTATGTGATTTTGAATGTAGGTGGTTGTTGAATATAGTTATCAAAGGTACCAGGATTATAATTTTGTACCCCAGACGCGCGTTTCGTCTACATAAGACTCATCAGTGACGCTCATATCAGAATATTTATAAAGCCAAACAAGTACAAAGTTTAAGAGCATTGAGGATCCAAAATTCCAAAAAGTTGTGCCGAATACGGCTAAGGTAATCTATGCCTAGAATAAGAAAATCCTTAGTTTTTTCAAAAATTTTAAGTTTGGGAAACAGGAAATTTATAAAAATGACCACATTATTGATATTCATGTCAACACCGAAGTGTTGACTACTGGGCTGGTGAACGGTAATCGTTCATCTACTTGAACTTTGTTTCACTTTCACTCAGGTTTTTTTTTTTTAATTAACTTATCCATATAAGGCATTACATGTATGAGGTTTTTTTTAACAGAACAAAATATATTATTGTACCAGTTTAAGATATCATCTTACCAATATCACAGTTTTTACCAGACCAACCATTAGAACATGTACATTGATAATCATCCGGTATGTTTGTACAAGTTGCTCCATTCCCACATGGACCACTTGAACAGGAGTTGTAATCTTAAAGAAAGAAATGTTACAACAACCAATGTTAAAATAAGTGATATATACTGAGACACACATATAAGTATACATGTCAAAACACTTGACCTTACGGGCCTTGCACATCTATTGCTAATCATTCATGTGCCTTGTCATGTGGTGAATATCAGTTTCCACATTTTCTTCATATTAAATTACTCTGTTTTATTGAAATTTCAAATTAATTATTCAACATACTAACATAATACCTTAATATATTTTTAACTCCATTCATTAGCATGAATGACAACAGACGTGTACTTTGGGAGAGTTAAGTTACTCACATGCACATCTTGGTTTTGTTCCACTCCATATTGCGTTCAGTTCACATTTTCTACTTGATGATCCGTCCACCAACCGGTATTCGCTCTGGCAGGTGTATGAAACAGTACTACCATACGTAAAGGTATCTCCGTTTAAGTTACCATTTGTTATAGATCCAGGATTTCCACAATTTACCTCTGCAATAAGTTGACTAATTATTGTTGAAATGTTGAATCGACCGCTTAATTGATGTGTAATGTTTGATTAGGCAAACAACTGCCGAATTGATTGATTGATTGATTGATTGCATTTGTGTTGAAACTTATGTAGACGAAAAGCGCGTCTTGAGTCTCAAATTATAAGCCTGGTACATTTGATAACTATTTACACCGCGGGGTCGATGCCACTGCTGGTGGACGTTTCTTCTCCGAGGGTATCACCAGCCCAGTAGTTTGCACTTCGGTGTTGAAATGAATATCAATTATATGTTTTTTTTTGGTGAATTTACTGTTCGCAAAAGTATGAATTATTCGAAATACTTAGGATTTTCTTATCCCAGTCATAGATTACCTTAGTGTATTTGGCACAACTTTTTGGAATTTTGGGTCCTCAACGCTCTTCAACTTTGTACTTGTTTGGTTTTATAAAATTGTGATCTAAGCGTCATTGATGAGTCCTATGTAAACGAAACGCACGTCTTGCGAATTAAATTATACGCCTGGTACCTAGTGTTCTCACAGGGATAGATTACCATAGCTCTATTTGGCACAACGTTTTGGAATGTTGGGTCCCCAAACCGCTTCAACTTTATATTTGTTTAGTTTTCTAACTATTTTGATCTTAGCGTCACTGATGAGTCTTATGTAAACGAAACGCACGTCTGGTGTATCAAATTATTAGCCTGGTACCTTAGCTCAACAAACTATAATTAATTGAATTGCTTTGTACGAAATTTATTTATTACCCTTTATACATATATGACTGACGATGCTGTGCAGCCGGATGCTTACAAAAAACAATTTTAAAGTAAACTACTATACATCTTTAAAACCGATTTTGATAAATCTGATGATTAATTTATTCTATTAATCACATTTATTTTTTATAATCATTTTATTTCTTTCCGTTTAAGTTAATTTTCGTAAAGTGGTTTCAAATGCAACCAAATTGGCAATACCATTCATATTTTATGTATGTTGAGGTTTTAAATGGACAACTGATATAATGTGTTTTAGTTTAACTCTGTTATAAGACCACACTATGCACTCTGTGGTGCTGAAAGATTAACCCGTGCAACCAAAAACTATGATTTACTCGTAACCCGTGGTAGATGATATTCAGCTTGTTTAGGATAAACGAAAGAATATTAGATAAAATCTTACGAAATCCACAGCAATGTCCATAAAATCCTGTAACACAGTTACATGAGTAGCTATTTGATGTTCCTCCATTGTGACAAAATGCGTTACACCTTGAGTATTCCCATCCACTACCAGGGGTTGCACATGTTGCGAAATCAAAGATACACCCGGGCTTGTTGGAATACAACCACACACTTCTTGATCGGCTGCGTCTACCATTACATTCGCTGTTGCAAGTCCCCCATGCTTCCCATTCTTCCCACCTACAGCCACATTCATCCCACTGGGAAGTTTTTTCACATTCTGTGGCACCAAATAATGAAAGAATCAAAAGCAAAAGCCATGGAATAGACATCTGAAGATAAGAAAAAACATACATAGAAACAAATCAGTACAAACATTCTTCTTTTAGTTTTGTGTTTTTAATTTTTACATCCAAAATGCAACAATAGGACCCGAAGCAAGAGATAGCTATATAGTAATCGACATTTTTAATTCTATTTTAAGAACCAAGCTGTTTAACATAAATTAAAAAAAAACAACACCATACTCATTATTGTTTTAGTTTTTTAGTTTGAAAAAATACATTCAAACAGACTAAACATGTATACATGATTTTTCTTCCTAATATATGGCAAATTTTGATTTTCAAATTTTAACTGCGTTTCAATTTGTCTTAAAATATCAGTAAGTAAAATAGTTACTTACCATTATTCGTTCCCAAATAACATTTAACAAACTAATAGTGTATTTTGAAATGATAAATATTAGTATCGTACATTCTTACATACTTGCGTATATGCTATTTAAATATCATCGAGACTTCATGCGTAACATTACTTCCTCATTTTTGAAATCTATCAATATGTTCAATCATTCTTGTGGTGTTTAGGGGTAAGTAAATTTTGAAATTATTATTTTTTACATCTATTCGTTTAGGACTTTTAATATTGTCTCGTAATTTGAAAATGATAAATAATCATCTAGAAAATAATTTTTTTAATATGTAGTAATTTTTGGGGGGTAAATGCTGACCTGTTGTAAGAAATGGTGATACAAAAAATGTAAATATAACCCTCGCAAGGCATTTGTATTTCAAAATTATTCAATGCAAAATTTAAGTCATATTATTTGATATATTTTCTTTGAAAAATGGTTCATTTAATTGATTTTATAAACTTTTACCATATCTCAAAGAGTTTAACCGAAGACGCTTGTCAAACTTTTTTTTTATTGAAACCCTTTTGTTTATCACATTTTTTTGTTGTTGTTAATGTTTAGGTATGTCACCATATATCAGAAGGAAGGGGATCGAACCTTCGAGACCTTCATATGCATCTAGCAAAAAATCTACCTTTGTAAAAAATTTTTTTCATTTCAGAACAATTAACAATTATTATAAAATTCATAGTACAACAGTATGACGACGTTGACAAGTTTAAAGATTGTATTTGCTATTGTTTCCCTTTTTACCGTGAATGTGTTTGGAGAAAACGAGAAACATGTAAGTGATATAATCAATCAATATAACTACTCCAAATTTATTCATTTTATTTATAAACAATCTGAAACAAGGTCTCTTTGATAACGAATAAATTAAAAAAAAAAACAACATTTAAATACCTATTTTGTTATAAAGATATATATCATTCTCAATACAGAGATTTTTTAAATGTACAGCAATGGTTATTTATTGCATATTTAATTCCACAACGAATATGCTACTACTTATTTGGTTTGTTTCTTTCCTACGTTAAAATAATACAAGAACACACCCGCGAAATCGCGGGCACATATAGCTTGTTAAACTGTTGTAGGAGGATTTTTTGTAAAAGATAGTATGACTGGAGAATTTCATATAAGGTATATAGCCCTTTCCTTTTTTTCAAAAGTCCGTTATGTGTTTCCTTAAAGCTTTCTTTTAAATTCAATTATTTTTTGTGTTTCTGGCCTTATACCACAATTATTTTTCCCCTTTGCTACAATGCATTTTTTGGTAAAAGTCAATTTTAATTAAAGATTTGCACCGCTTAAAACATGAAATAAATGAAATTTCTTAAAGACCATTATTATTCCAATAAAATGTGCTTCTAGGACAATCCATCAGTGCTTTTCCCTTTGAGAGCCCTATTAGCATGCCAATGGTAGGATTTGAATCTCGTATAAATGACTAAGGCTCATTTGAGGGGTGGTCTGAATGGGCCCTGATCCCGAAATCCCGGGTTTAAAAACATGAAATCCCGAGGTGCGTATTTTAACGAAATTCATATCCCGACATCCCGAAATTAAAAAAAAAACATTCCCGCATCCCGTTAAGATCAATCCCGAAATCCCGAGCTTAAAAACACCCGATCCCGACGTCCCGAATAAGTCATGCCTCCCTCTAATCTCTCATTTTGTCCAAATCACTACTTTCACTTTTAACAATTAATTTTGATGCCCCATTTATGGGAATTATGTTTTCTAGTCTGTTCGTCCGTTCGTTCGTTCGTCCGTCCGTCTGTCCCGCTTCAGGTTAAAGTTTTTGTCTAGGTAGTTTTTGATGAAGTTGAAGTCCGACTAACTCGAAACTTAGTAAATATGTTCCCTATATATGATCTTTCTAATTTTAATGCCAAATTAGAGATTTTACCCCATTTCACGGTCAACTAAACATAGTAAATGATAGTGCCGATGTGGCATCCGTATACTATAGACACATTCTTGTTTCCACATGTCTTACTTATTTCAGTATATATATGCAAATGGTATGACCCCTTAGATAGTAAATATTTCAGAAAAAAGTAGACAGAGTGTCTCTGTATTTTATAGTAGTATAATCGTAGTTTACAGGTGGATAAACGCGAAAACATAATTGTCTCTAAGGAGGTATACTAGTTGTGGTTCTTGCGATCTAAAAACCATGATATGGAGAACGCTCTGATTGACTTATTTATTTTTCATTTTTGTAATATATCATACTATTGGTTGTTCTTGTGCATGGAACCGGAAGTCTTATCTATGACTAAAAGTTAGTCTGATAACGAAACAATATCCGGACACCTATTTTGTCGTTTTTCTCCCAAAATAACTCAATCTGAATAATCATAACAATGCATGACAAATGCCACTATGCATGCTACCTAAAGAACACAGAGGCATGATGATTAATTTATTGTGGAAGGAAGAGAAGAGATACACAAAATGAGGTCTTCTCGTTTAATAGTATAGATGAACAACAAACATATTTAAAATTAGAATGCTGACTGATTATTTGTCATGGCATTTATTCAACAAAACGCAACAATATAAACAAAGTAAAAACTTGATGTCAATTGATTACTGAAAGGAAACCCAACATTAAATGCATATACAGTTTAAGCTATTGGTAAGATCCATCATTGCTCAATGAACACTATTTGAATAAATCACTACCAATTGAAAAAGTTGATGACGACGTCAAAAGTAAAATCACAAAAATACTAAACTCCAAAGAAAATTCAAAATATAAAGTCCCTAGTCAAATGGCAACATTATGACCTCAAATCCATCAAACAAATTGATAACAATTTATAAAAGTAAACCATTATAGGTCAAAGTACGGTCTTTAGCAAGGAGCAATTGTTCAAACCGAGCAGCAAGCTATAAAGGTCCCCAAAACATGACTAGTGTAAAACAATTCAAACGGGAAAAACAACGGTCTAATCTATACAAAAAACCAGAAACGAGATGCACTTGTGAACCACATCATATTTGCCTTGATCGAACATTTTCAATTTATATCAAAAGAGTGCAGTATCTCTTTTGAAAGAACATTTCATGTGTATGTTAACAGTTTCCGGTATCAGCCTTGATTGAATATTTTTAATTATCTGTCTTGATTGAACATTAGAATCTGTATGTTACAATTGTCTGGTACTTAGCACTGCATAAGCATTATCATCTGTACAAATGTATGTTTATAGCTATATATAGTGTTCCGTATCTGTCTAGAATGAACAGTTTCTTTTATATGTATATAGTGTCCTGTTTTTGCTTTGACTGGACATTTTGCCTTATATGCTTATATTCCTCTGTACCTGCATCATGTGTATTGAAAGATAATTTACATCGGTTTGTTTAATATTTCTCGTATCTGCCTTGATAGAAATTTTTTTAAATGTATGTTAATAATGGCTGGTATCTATCTACAATAAGCTATTTTTATAAAACCGTCTTTTGACTCCGAATTGTATAATTTGAGACTGGATACCTTTTCTGTGATAGGGACATCCTGGAACCAAGTCAAGTTAGAGCAAGCTTAAGAAGTAAAACCAAGCTTTCAATTGCTACAATTTTTGGACAAAATTAACAGCTGAACATTTTCTTAACACGACAAAATCATTGGAAAACCGTAAACTTTTCCCTCAAATTACACCGATTACATTTTTTACTTTACTGATTTTGGTTGCTCTTAGTTGACTGAGTATCAGGATGTACAACCACAGGAAAGGTAACGTGCCTTGATATAACGTTTTCATCTGTTTGTTTAAAGTGTCCAGTATATGCCCTGACTGATTATTTTCATCTGTATGTTGATTCTGTCCTGTATCTGTTTTGATTGAACATTAGCTTCTCTGTGTTTTAGTGTTCCGTATCTGTCTTGGTTGAACATTAGCCTCTGTATGTTATGTTGTCTCGTATCTGTCGTAACTAAGCATTTTCATCTGCTTGCGTATAATGTTACGTATCTCTCTTGACTGAACATTAGCATATGTATGTTTTAAGTGTCCCGTATCTGCCTTGAAAGAACATTTCAAGTCCATATTTATAGTGTCTCGTATATGTTTTGACTTAACATTATCATGTGTATTTTTATAGTGTCCCGTATCTGCATTGAAAAACAATTTTTATGTTCGACAAGCTTATCCTGACGTTAAAGATTTTATTCCTCATGGATCCACATTGACCGTTAAATGTAAACATACGAGAACATTTTCCTGGGCTTTTTGCCAGAGTGGTCAATGGACAGTGGAAGATAAATACTGTAAGCATACGATTATTTATAAATATTTACAAAAAAGAGTCCAGCAAGACACAAAACGATCGTTTGCCAATTTTGTTCATAACTTCTGATGTCAATCTATTGAACATAAGAACATACCTGTACCAAGTCAGAAATATGACAGTTGTTGTTCATTCGTTTGAACTTTTGATGTTGCCATTTGATTAGGAACTTTCCGTTTTGAATTTTCCTCGGAAGTCAGTATTTTTTTGATATTACTTTTTTTGTTAAGGGATTAAGCAAGCAGACTGTTATATATAAAGTAAAAGAAAAAGAAAGCCTGCGACCGCGAAAGGTTCTTTTTGCAATATAATCACTTCTTATACTAGACTAGTGTTGCAGTGCTTTGTACATGTTGTAGAGATGTTAAAATTTTGAAATGCATTAGATTACAGATTTAATTGTTATAGTATAAATGTTTAGTGAATACCTTTGAACAATTAACAGTTCAAGTACATTTGAACATGAAGATAAACCAAATATCTAATTAGTTTATAAAAAATATATGATTAGCCAATATTAATTTTTTATAAATTTATGAACAATTATTTATTCAATTTTTATTGATTTATGAACCATTAATTCATTCATATTTAGGTCACTCAGCATTTACCAAAGAACTAACAAAACCTTTAAAAAGAAGGAAACGCGGATTCTTTCGACGAGTTTTCAGAGCTGCTGGCAAATTTGTTTGCAGTATATTCAGTTGTCCTAGACCAAGACCACGTTAGTGAATTTTGCATTGCTAATAATTTTTAACATTCTCAAAGGTTTAGAATAATGAATGTATTTTAAAGAAGCATTTTGCTCGAGTACAATGAGTTTTTAACCGATAGGCGAATATGTGCTATATAATTATAGATTCCATCACTGCAACAAGTAAGTTACGGTATTACTCCACTCAATACTGTTAAATTTTAATATTTAAAGTGAGAGGTTTGCCGAGTATTTTAAATAACTGAAATTTAACTGTTGATAGTGGATAAATATCATAATACACGAGTTCAATTTGTAGAATCTGTTTCTCTAATGATAGTTATCCTTCCTTTACAAAGGTTTGCAGAAAGTTGTGTTCTTTATATGAGACGTTATCAGATATGGTCACCTTTTTTCATTTTTTCAGAACGTCACAATAGGAAATTCAGAAGAAATGAGAAACAATCAACGTCATATCTAAATTTCCTCAAATGTTTTGCTGAGAACAGATATTTCACTACTGATGAGATTTTTTTTCTCACACCGCTCCAGAAATGTGAATATAGCACAAAAATGAGAGAAATCCATGTATTACTTTTATAAAGCTTGTTATTTTTCAAGGAGATACAAATTCACCACAAATAAGTAGTTGTCCACCTGACAGAACAGTAACAGCTATTCCAATACAGCACCATGTCTTTGTTGATTGGACGCCTCCTACAGCATGGGATAACAAAGACGGACAAATCAGGTATCATTAAACAATCTGGACGAACCTATACATTGATTTTCTATGTAATCATGATTACCTGTCGAATATTATTTTATCTTACATTTAATAAATTCTTATTCGATGCCGGCCAGTAAGTTCTTTTGTCTATATCTTTGTTTGTTTATTAAATACAAGTAAATGAAATGCATCATTCCGTCGTTTGAAAGAAAATTTAGGTTTCTATCATGAATTGATTGAATTTTTCCGTTATTAGTTGATATAAATTAAAATTTCACATGTTTTGTTAGTTCTATCATAAAAAGAAAATATGCAGATTTTTTTGAATTTTACAGCGTTCATATAAATGGTCCCTACTTTCCTGGTGGTCCATTCTTTGAACGAGATGGAACACCTACGACAGTTGGTTATTATGCCCGAGATCAAGCAGGAAACATGGCAACATGCAACTTCAACATTTATGTAAAAGGTAAACAATTATTATATGTTCAAGATTGAAAAAGCGACAATGGCATGTACACAAATCATAATTTGGTAACGAAAATGGTAATTAAACTATCTAACAAACTGTTTACCAAGAAAAAAGACAGAGTGACAGAATATATCACGTGTATATCATAGTACTGAGTTATATATATAAATATATATATAGAGATAGTTCTAAACGCTTGACTTTTCTAAAACTTATTTGCGAAAAAGTGAAACAAAATGGCCAAATTTATTTTCATAAAAGCTACCAATGTATTGTATCGTGTTTTAGAAAAGACATATTAGACTTTGTATAAAAACCTTTGATGTACAGTAAACATATTGGTTCGTTTGGTGGGTTTGTGTTCAACTTATTAAGGCATACATTTAGGAACAAACGTGCTACATTTTTTCTGAGTTGAAAGTGATGATAGAAGGGGGAAAGTATTTATTGTCACTTAAAAATTTATCTCTTTAATGGATTTAGTATCTCACAAAAGATTTTGCAAATAATTAGTCAATGAATATATGAGTACTTCACAAAACTAATAATGTTTCTAAATGTAGTTAAATCTGTCTTGTTTTCACACGTATTGTAAATTGTCATAAATTAACACAGAAACCATTAAAAAATCGGATTTTCGAATTTATATTTTAATCTGTCTAACGAACCAAGTGTTGCACATTTACAGTTGTACGGTGTCCAGTGCGTTCGGGTAGCATACCAGATGGTTATAGAGTCTGTCATCCGAGCAGCGATATGGTTTTGGGAACAGTCTGTTGGTATGGCTGTTACCAAGGACATACATTGAAAGGAGCACCATCAAGAATAGAATGTCTAGAAACAGGTCAATGGTCAAGTCAAATTGAACCATATTGTGAAAGTAAGAGTCATTTAGAAATTTAAGACATATTCAGGAAAACACTATTTGTAGTTCATTTCGGTTCCTTCCATGTTTTTTTGTGTAAATAGGTAAAATATATATCTCACATACTGTTTCCAGACCAAAAATGCATTTCTGTACTATATATTAAAAATTTTCTGTTGTAAAATATAACAGAAATAATAAATGTTGAAAAAGAGAGATTATAAAAAAAATAGTGTGTGCATATTAAATATGCGGAACTAATTATAATTGATAATGATTCTATAATCTTAGATGCTTGCATACAGCATCGTCTGATTTTATATGAAATGAAAGTATATTACGGCATCAAATGATTGGTTGACTTGTATTACAGTCCATATAAGATCAACATGTATATGAATTGAACAGCTACAGTTAAAACAAGTATATGTATTAAATTAATTAATTATCAAATGTTATTCATTGCTTACAGAAAAACAGTGTTCAGCAATTGTACAACGTGGCCAACTTAGTTATTCGTGCACAGCAGATTTTTACTTCCGATCTATTTGTACATATGGATGTGATGCAGGATTCGATATTCCTATAAATCAGAGGAGAACTAAAGTTTGTCTGGCATCCGGAACATGGAACGGATACGATCCGGATTGTATTGGTAAATGTTTTAATTTTAATATTACTTCACTGCACTTGGGAAAACGATTAGATTTTTCGACAATTGATAGTCAATGATCATTTATTTTAAACTATTTAATAAAAAAAAAAAAGTCATGGCCACATTGGTTTGACTGATTTAAGAAGAATGATCTGAAAAAGCATAGATTAAATTCAAATTCATTACAAAATAATCACATCACTTACAATCTTTTTCTTGATGCAGACAATGTATAAGTATCATGTTGAAACTTAGGATGTTTAGGTATACTACTTTTGTCAAACATAGACCAGGGTTTCTTCTCCAAGGTCCTCGTTTCACTTTGCATGAATGTAGATTTGTTTGCAGAAATAACAAAAAATCTGTATAAACACCTATCGAACCATTGCTTATCTTACTACTTCTTAAGTTCGTACCGCTAAGTTTATAATAGCCGTTGAAGAACTTTCATTGTATATAAATTTTAAAATACAAACAAGACGAAAAGATAACCTTTGTTTCATTATACCAACGTCAAGAGTATAAACATGAAAACTGCCTTCTCATTAATTTTAATTAAATTCAATTTTGATCTTTCATAGACGTTGAACCACCTTCCTTTGAACAATGTCCAAATACCTTAATGTTCTATCCTGGGGATAATAAAGACACTGCCTTTATCTCCTGGGACAAACCAGTAGTTAAAGACAAAAAGGACAAGGGATTGGAACCAGCACAAGTATCAGGTCCACCACCAGCCTCCGAACAAGGAGTTAACACGTATAATGTGAAGTATACAGTTCAAGATTCAGCAGGCAATGAAGGATCGGAGTGTTCATTCGACATTGTTATAAAACGTAAGAAAAAAAATCATACTTTAACTTTGTTTCACTTTGTTATATAACATGTGTGTTTTAGACTAGTTAATCCGTGAATCTGTCAAGGATTTTTCATCGAAATTGAAAAATATATATATCGATTAGCATTTTGTCAAAGAAATAAATGAAACAATCTCTTGTTTTTCTCCTCACAATTTTACTTAACTACAATTAATCATTACTAGTAATAGTATTAGTAATAGTAATAGTAATTTTGTCTATGTGTGTTACATTTTAGTGTTATGTCGTTGTTCTCCTCTTATATTTAATGCGTTTCCCTCGGTTTTAGTTTGTTATCCCGATTTTGTTTTTTGTCCATGGATTTATGAGTTTTGAACATCGGTATACTACTGTTGCCTTTATTTACATCTACTGTTTGAAATTAAAATAATTTTGATTACTGATTACTCTCAAAAGAATTTTAATTTGAGTTACTAGTAAAAAACAAAATGTTCGTAGTCATGATGGAGAACCTGTTTGTCTCTGACATGTGTATAAACTATAGCGCCAAAGATAGTTAAATCGTCAACGTTGAAAACTTTATATTTATAATATGAATGAAAGACTATCAATGGAGATTTAAACTCCAATGCCACTAAAGACACCAAGTAGGGTGATGCAGGTGTTGATAAGAGCATGTAGATGTTACATCCAGCGGAATAGATTAAAAATTCGAAAAGCAAACCTCCACCTCTTACTATGTAAAGTGGTTTGCAAGAACTATTTCAACTGGAACATATTCAATTCCTTAAAAGGAAATATTCGACAAATTTTCGTGACTTTTTTAAGTTGCAGACTGCTGGATGTGATCATACATTGTCAATGAAAACCTGTTTATGCCTAACACAAGCTAACCATTGATACTCAAAGCTAAACATGTATACATGTAGCACATAGAAAACATGAAATTCATATTTACACTTTCCTTTAAAATTTATACGAAACAAAACTTTGATCGACTTGCTTGCTATGTTTGCTTGGATGCTTGCATACAGTAGGTAGGCGGAGTTTCAGTCTGTGTAATATACAATGTATACTGGGATTTGATTGCACAATAAAAATTGACATACAATATGGAACTTAAGCTTGAAATGGAGTTACTGCTCATTGTCCAATCACATTCCAGTGTACAGTAAACAGACTGAAAATGACTCCATATCTGTTGTTTACAAACATTCATTCACACATAGCAAGCAAGTTGATCAAATGTTTGCTTTGTATATCCTTTTATAGGAAAGCTGTAATGTTAAAGTTTTACTTCAGGGGTTGGGATTGCAAAGAGTTACTTCTAAATAACTTTTAATAATTTTTAATAAAATAATTTCCCCTGTTAGTCCAAACAACACAAACGATCTGTTGTAGCACAAAACAACCACTAATAGCACGTAAAAGTACAGCCCAAGGCTTTACATTCCAAGCGCTTGACTAAACATCGTCAGAGCTAGAGATTAATTGTTCAGAGCTTGAACTCATATCTCTAACGCTTGACTTCACGTCTTCAGTTGTATACATCTCCAGTGTAAGACTACATTAAACACAAACAGCCTTTGTCTGTACGATACCAACAACGATTCATAGGATGGTACGTTCCAATCTCTTGAATAATTTCTATTTCACTTAATCATTTGTTACTTTAATTTTCACGGATGTTTATTCTGCATACTAATATTCACACGATAGACTTTAATTCGATATTGTTTATTACAGAACTGAGATGTCCTAAGTTATACCCACTTCCTTATATGAAGTTAAACTGTACAGGTACAAGGCGTGGTTCTGAATGTTCTTTTTATTGTCAAGATAACTCGGTTTTAGTCGGTAAAAGAAGTACCTTCTGCACAAGAAATGGAGAAGATCCTTATGCAAAATGGGCGATGGATTTCCAGCCTTTCTGTGAA
Organism: Mytilus galloprovincialis; assembly: GCA_037788925.1. Classification (NCBI taxonomy): domain Eukaryota; kingdom Metazoa; phylum Mollusca; class Bivalvia; order Mytilida; family Mytilidae; genus Mytilus; species Mytilus galloprovincialis. The sequence continues at coordinate 49,142,006 of CM075337.1, read as the reverse complement.
TGTAAGATTTCATCTTTTGTCTCTCTCATTTAATAAAATGGAACAATATTTTGTTGAAAAATGTGATTTCACCATATAATCTTACTAAATTGACAATCTCAATGATGATACACAAGACAGTTATGCATTTTTTGTATTTGAAATAAAGATATTCAAACCTAATGAAAAGGGTAAATAAAGGCAACAGTAGTATACCGCTGTTCAAAACTCATAAATCCATGGACAAAAAACAAAATCGGGGCAACAAACTAAAACCGAGGGAAACGTATTAAATACAAGAGGAGAACATCGACTCAACACTAAAATGTAACACACACAGAAACGGACCAAGCATCAGACAAAATCCCACGAGAATAACAAATATAAGCATTACTAATTTCTGCTTATTCAAGTTTTTTTTTTGAAATAACATATACTGGAAATTAGTTCGAAAATAAATTTCAAATTTCAGTATCTAATGGATGTCCTGATCTTACGCCACCGGATAATGGGGCCATTGCATGTGATGCATGGGTTGGTGGACGATATTGTCACCCCTTGTGTTCTGAAGGATATTCTGTTCTTGCTCCGTTACCAAATTTCTTGATTTGCCAAGATAATGGAATTTGGACAAACCATGACAGACTGAAGAACTGTTTTGGTAAGTACGCCTTTCCAGAAGGCAAAATTCCATAAACGGATAAAAATAATATAAGGTCAGGTTAATTTTCAATCGGAAACCGTAAAAAAAATATTACAAAATTACCGTACTCTTATGAAAATTAAAAATAAAAGGAATTCCTTTAAACATGACGAAATCAAACAAAGAAAAACAACTCATATTTTTGACTCGGTATTGGTTTTTTTTTTCGAGGAAAATGGTAAATTTAAACCAGATTTCATATCCACTTGTTTAGTGTTTAATCTTATTCACAATAGCATAGTCTTACATGAATTTTTAACTGAATATATTGGACATATATGGTATATGTACGTTAAATAGTATTCTAAAATGACGACATATTATCGTCAACCAGTATAATCACATTATATCTACCTTTAGCGCAAACACAGTAATGCACAGAAACGGTTGTTCCGCGTTACGACCAACTTATTTATACTACCAGATATTCTCAATTTTCGTCATCAAAACCCCCAGTTTACGTAGGACAAGATTCAGGTACAATATATTTATCTCTTTTCTACAGCCAAAAAAAATCAGTCCATTGTTATTTATTTTTCATGGTAAAATTTCATAAAACGAAAACAGTATCGTATGTAAAGGTCTTTCACGGTTAACAAAATTACCGAATATGTCCTATAAGAAACGAAATAATTCATGGCAACCGTAGATTTGTTTTCATTTAATCATGGGTTGGGCATTTAGATTCGTATTTTACCCCTCGCTTACGTTCAGGGTAAAATGATCGAATATAAATGCCCAACCCTTGGTTAAATGAAAACAAATCTACGAATGCCATGAATTATTTCTTAATAAATTGTTTAACTATGCTAAATATTGATCATTTTCGCAGATACATCTAACTCCAGGCGTAGATATGTTACTATGGAAGCTGAATTCTATTTTACGGGAAACTGCAATGATCCAGCAATTCAGGCTGAAATAAAGAAAAAATATATGACTGCCATAACAAATTCAGATTCCTTTCTAGTAAAGAAAATGTGCATGACTCCTGAATGCAATATTGGAAATGTGAAGGTATTTCATTTAAAAATAACACAGAGGCATTTTGGTCAATTGTATCTAAATAAAGGCAACAGTAGTATACCGCTGTTTTTAACTCATAAATCCATGGACAAAAAACAAAATCGGTGTAACAAACTAAAACTGAGGGAAACGCATTAAATATAAGGGGAGAACAATGACACAACATTAAAATGTAACACACACAGAAACGGACTAAGCATTAGACAAAATCCTATAAGAATAACAAATATGACATCAAAACCAAACACATGAATTTGGGATAGATAAGTACCGTGACACGTCTTATAGTATCTAAGCGATTGGATGAAATCAGTTTGCCAAAATGGTATCCGTTGCAACAAAAATATTTTCATAATATATGTAAAGGACAAAGCGGTTATTTAATTGCAATATTTGTTTGTGTATTTTCAATAGCAAACTAGGTCCCAGGTATTTTCTACGAAAATCAAACTTAATGCTTTACTGGGGAGAATACCAGTATCATACAAATTTGTTCTATCAAAGACATTCTCATTTACTTGCGTTTATTTTATCATTTTTTTGTTGCATACTTGAATCAGCTTTCTTCGACGAATATTTCATATTACTGATGCGATAGTGTGTTTGTTTCTCAATACAGGTAATTTGTCCAACAACATTAAAGAAAAGATCAACAGATAACATGAAAATAAATACAGACATATCTTTCGAGTCTGGAAATGGTACACTTACATCCCAGGAATATGAAACAGAAGTGTATACTTATACGGAGTTTCTGAATTCTTTAGAGACAGAATTAAAATCAGACAACTTCACTCTCGTCATACATGACCAGTATGCCCATCTTCTTGAAATGACATCAAACGACTTACAACTAGATTGTCCTGATAATTCTGTTCCTGTATTCAGTACTTTGATTGCCTGTGGTAAGTTCATTAAAACATGCGTGTAAATAGTTAATATTTTGTTAACGATGGTATCACAAAACCAAGAATAAGTGGTTCGTCGCTGACATGATTTATAACCTATATATTATAAAAGAGAGACGAAAGATAACATAGGGTTATTCAAACTCATAAGTCGAAAAAGAAATGATATTAGTGAAGGTTGGTATCTATTAAAACGTTAAAACACGCTGTATTTGTATGAACCTGTCCAAGGTTAGGAATCTGATGTTCAGTAGTTGTCGTTTGTTAATGTGCTTCAAAAGTGTTATGCGTTTATCTTTTTTAAATAGATTATAGCGTTAGTTTTCCCGTTTGAATGGTTTTACACTAGTTATTTTGGGAAACCCTTCATAGCTTGCTGTTTGGTGTAAGGTAAGGCTCCGTGTTAATGACCGTGCTTTTACCAGTAATGCTTTACTTTTACAAATTGTGAATTGGATGGAGAATTGTCTCATTGGCAATCAAACCACATCTTGTTATATCTATTGATAACGCCATATAAAAACAAAGACCACGAGACAAAAACAAATACAAAACACAACTTTGAAAACTTTAGATTTAGAAACGCGAATACCACCAAATACCGGGGATACCAGATGCACCGGAATGATCTTTCTTTGACTAATGTAGACAGTATTAAGAAAATAAGGTTCCAACTTTCTCTGGTAAAAATGCCTTTGTGGCTTTTTCTATTTTTTTTTTTTTTTTTTTGGTTTTATAACTTTTCAAATATCAATACAACTCTTTCGTTGTAAGATTTGGTTTTGTGCGTTTCATGAAGTTATGGCAGCGCCTCGAGCGCACCAAGTGTATAAGGTGTTATTTAAAAAAAACCGGTACATTTGATTAAAAATGTATTGAGAACAGTTTTCATAAGGTAGTTTCATTAAAAGGTGTATGGCCATTGGGTCGTTATTTTTTTAATGAAATCTACATTATCTATTACGTTATAAATAAAGGCAACAGCAGTATACCACAGTTCAAAAGTTATAAATAGCTATAGATTGAAAGAGAAAAAATCCGAGCTACAAACTATAACCGATGAAAACGTATCAAATAGGAGATCGAAACAACGGAATAACAGAGCAACAGAAAGACTATAGTGCAAGAAGAGCAACCGCCAACATACATAGAAAAGGACTATTTAATAATAACTGATGGCAAAACATATTGCTAAGATGACAACACTACGTGACAGGAATACAGTACAGACAAACGCCAGAACACTCAGCATAACGAAAAAGACAACTAAATAAATTACATAGTTATTTTTAACTTAATTCAATTTTTTTGGTATATTTTATTTTTATAATTAGTGCAATGCCCACCTGGCACGTTTTATGACGTCAGTTCAAAAACCTGCAGTACCTGTTCTAGAGGTTCATACCAACCATATTCTGCTCAGGATGACTGTATTCCTTGTCCATATACTCAGACAACAGCAAGACTTGGGGCTATTGATGTTTCAGAATGTGAAGGTACATGTAATAACAGAAGAAGAATAAAAAAAAGCATGTGCAAACTGGGTTACTTTTAATAAACAAATCATTAGATATGATTTATCTTTCAAAAATGAAATATTTTAATGTGCTAAACAGAAACAGTGTCCGCAAAATCGGAAATCAAGGAGAAAGATATTTGCCTTTGACTTGAAATACTAAATTTGAGGGGTTTCTTTAACCATGCAAAAATATGTAAGTCAATTAAAAAATATAAATTCACTCAAACTAATTTGCAGAGTAAAATGTATTTAAAAGTCGTTTACAATTTTAAAAAAAGAAATGATATTGTATTGTAGATGCATGTGAACCTGGTACCTGGTCTTTGACTGGTATCCCACCTTGTGTAGAATGTGATGTTGGTTATTACGAGAGCACCTATGGTTCTACAGTCTGTAAACAATGTCCAGGAAATCGTATTACATTGATGGAGAAAAGTGACAATGTATCGAATTGTGTTGGTAAGATATTGCAATTGTTTCATTATTTCTATATATGTCTTTTCTATTATTTGTTAAGTTATAATTTGTTTCTATTCGGTAATCTATCAACTGTTTATTTCGATAATCACCAAGAGTAGGAGCGTCAAGTTTCAGCAAGCACTGGATAGTTTAATATATCCTATAATCTAAAGGAATATCTTATAAATTCATGAAAAAGGCTGTTTCATAAATAGGTAATATAGTACATGAATATAAATAATAGAGCAATATAAATAAACTCATCATAGATATCAGGATTACATTTTATATTTACGCCAGACGCGCGTTTCGTCTACAAATACTCATCAATGACGCTTGAATCCAAAAAAAGTTTTAAAAAGGCCAAATAAACGTTTTTGTATACATACAGCTATTCCAGGAATGAAGCAATATTTTCGATTACAAAATACTATTTCAAATTCTGAAATGTGTAGAAAGACTTCCAGAGGGAATTGTATAAGACAGTGTATGAATATATAAGGAACATATTCTTAAAATGGTAACAAGAACGATAAACATATTTTTTATTCAGATTATGATGTTGTTTTCCCAAACAGCACAGAAACTGCCTACACAGAGCTGCAAGTTACAGATATTCCACTTCAAACACCATTTGTGGTGACTTTCCATATACATTGTCATACTAAATGTCAAGGAACCTTTTTCAGTATGATTACTTCTGCATCTGACCATATAGAAATGACGTCTAGTTTCCTAACTATTAACACGTAAGAGGGAATTTATTATTCCGTTTTTTACTTATTAAATAACTAATCGAAGAATTCAAATAGAGAAAAATATTCAACGAACAACTATTTATTCACAAAGGCTCGTAAATTAATGGAGAGTGTTGTTCTGTTACGAGAGTTGAATATTTGATATTTGAATTCTTTTATTCTTTTTGTCACATTGACAAATGGGTCTTTTTCTAAAATCTAAGTAGAAAATGTAAGGAACTATTTCTTTTTCTAAGCATTCACAATTTGTTATCCGACGTCTTGACTTTATTTATTTTACATATGAAATTATCGGTTTTTTATTTCACTGGGAAATGTAATTAATTGCGACCAATGTGATAACAGTATTTATTAAATTGATATGTTATGATTATTTTCAATTGTAAAATGTATCAATGTTTAAAATTGGTATGTTATAATTATATTATATTGTCAAATGTATCAAGAGTTTAACAAATAAAGAATAGATTGCATTTTGTATAACAAAAGCCAAACCAAATAACAAAAATATTTCAACAAATAAACAGAACAAAAACAGACAAAAGAGATAAAAAGAAAGAAAAAACAACGACATAATCAGTAAAAAATTGATGCTATCTAATAGACGAACTCCGATCAAAATCTGGTAAATATAAAGGCCATAGAAAGGTCACCATATATTGTTTCACATGTTTTCTTCTTAATGATGTATAGTGATGAAAAGCTGATATGACTCAAATTTTGTAAGGGTAAAATCTTTAAACAAAAAAACAGAAAGGTTAAAAATGTGCACCAAACATCGACAAAGCTGTTGGTGCCTATTTAAAACCAAATCATTATTACATATGTACATGTAGTTCTATTTTTTATTTTTTTCTTCACAGAGACACGTTTGCTGCTTTTGACAATCTGGACTTTTCAAAGAAATGGTTTCACATTGCATTACACATCAGTCGAAATGAGAGTTCCTTATTTTTGGATGGAGAAATGCTTAAAGCATATGTAAACAACATAGATCTATCTCAGAATGTTGACTTAAATATTACTTTAGGAGGTATGTTCAATATTGTCAGTATATGTCCAAATGACGTTTGTTTTGAATAGCGTTAGTTGTGCTGTTAATGAAATGGGCGGATCATCAGTTAAAAAAGTATCTGACTTAAGTTTGGTTGTAACCTTCTTTATTTGTAGTGCAGAAGCATTGAATCAGATAATGTTATCAAGAATACCGAAAAAAGGCAAAGACCGTTTTGACTTTTATCGGTTTAAGCATGAAAATATGAAATCAAGATCTGCTTTAAAAGTGTTTGATTTATGTTAGACTTCTGAAAAAAACGCACATTTTCCCCAATTCTTTGCCATAGAAGTGAGAACATAAGATAACATATAAGTACATAAGAATTGAACACAAATAATGAACACTTTACATATATGAAACCTTAAAAACAATAATATTCTCATGAAGACCACAATACAGATTTCTTTTTGATTCTCACCATCAGCTGGATATTTAAATACGTTGATTTATTTGTTTTCTTTACAAGATTGATATTTTCAAAAGATAAACGTCGTATCAGATTCATTTCTCCTTTGACTTGTTAATAATTGTTCACATTAGTTCGACCTTTATTTTGAAATACATATGATCCAAGTGAAAACTAGTAGCATACATGCTATATTTATTCTTCAGGAGATGACTTTATTGGGGCTATTTCACAGTTCAGCATAGTTTCCCAGCAAAGCTATATGAATAATGAACATTGGTATTCGAAATGCGAAAGTGAAGGTGTGCCTTCTGGATTCGTCAACTGGAATGAGTTTGCTTATAGCAATCTGATAAATGGCTACATTAACATCCCCTCCAAATGTGATGGCAAGTATATATGATTTGGTTTTTGTTATTAGTACATGTAGTAACGCTATTGCTACGTAATGACTTTGGAAAAAATACATATAATTTGCTAATGAGCACTTCAACATTTTAAGGTGGTATGGGAGTCTAAAATAAAAATGATAGAATTTGTTCATACTTTGCCAAAACGTTGTATCTATTGATACATGTTGAAAAATATAATAAAAATGATAGGTCACCGCGCATTTTCTCAAGCTACAGGACGCTGCTTTGAGAATATCAAAAGAAAAGATAGGGCCACCGTACATTTTTTCCGGCTAAAATACAAAATAGGAAAATTCCATACAGAATCCTTCAGAAAATGCACTTTTTTAGAGTTACCTCCCCTTAAAATGCCAATTTAATTTTTTTTTAAAAACAACCAAAAATAATTAACATTTGCAACAATATCAATATCTAGAAGTTATATTCTTATAAATTGGTAACAAAAAATCAGACTACCATAGATGTTAGTTGGTGTTTCCTTTTGATCTTGAAATTTCTATGGACTCGTATATGAGCCATCATAAAATATGTGGTCATGATGTACATATGATTATCATGATGATAATGTTTCTCCATAATTATTTTTTTTCTTTCTTAATGATTGTAACTTCTGTTCTTGCTGTAGGAGGAGTTTTTTTCCTTTTCCGTTTAAAACCAGTCATTGAATTCATTTCAATCATTCATTCATATCGTTTTTGTTTTTCAGACTATGATGAGTGCCAATTGAATCCCTGTGTGAATGGAAGCTGCACTGACAAACTTGGAGGATACACTTGCGCTTGTGATATTGGTTTTACGGGCAGTAACTGTGATACAAATATTGATGACTGCGTTGCACATGATTGCCAAAATAATGCAACATGTATAGATGAAGTCAATGATTATTCGTGTGCATGTGACTATCAGTATACAGGAGAGTTATGTGAAATTGCAATGGGTAAATACATTTTGAAGCCACCAATGGCAATATATCTTACTCGAAGTTCTTTAAATATGATTTAGATAATAAAATACAAGCATATTTTATATACAGAATGGTGACCTTATAGTTAATTCATTCATCAGTAGAATATTTCAGTCGTTCGTCATATTTTTCTCAACATCTTACAAACAACAATATATCAATCTTTACCATGTTCTTCATTTTTGATATATAATGTATTAATAAACTGTATCAATTGATAATAATGGGTTTAAAAAAGACAGGTGCATATGCAGAAATGCTTCAATATTAAGGATGTATTGTTTGCCTTTCTAATTATTTACTTTTTAAGTCGACGGCAGTTGGTCTGACTGGGATAACTGGACAGAATGTTCTGTAAGTTGCGGTAACGGAACAACCCAACGTCGACGAGCATGCGCAAATCCCCTTCCAGATAATGGAGGAAAACTATGCGAAGGATCAGATACAGAAATTGAATTATGCAGCTTAGAACCTTGCCGAGGTACTGTCTTATCTTTTTTATGATGCAATGCTGAACATGAGTTATTAATACTTGCAAATTTAATTTCCTTTAAGTGAGTACATCCTAAATTTGAATCGGATATTATACTTGATTCGCATGCTTTTATTGAAAACTGTTGATATAAGTTCTGGTATAAAATATTCGCAAAAGGAAGCACAAGACAAAGAAGGTTTACAACATTCCTAGAAAAAAACATGAGAGAAAGAGTTTGAACTTTCATCATATTCTTACTATCAAAGCTGTTGATGAAATATTAAAAATAAATTTCAAAATTAAAACACAGATTACCATGGTTATGTCATATTTGTTACCTAACATTTTAAATGATTTATCCAAAACAAAGTTTCTTAATTATTCTATTTTTTTTTTTATAGAATGCACAGAGCTAATTGAACCGAAGAACTCCACCTTGTCATGTGTAAACAATAGCAACACAATAACATGTGTGTTAAATTGCGACGAAGGATTTGACTATGACCACGATGTAAAAGACGAATACGTTTGTGGAAACGAAACATATTATTACTGGGACTTTCAGACAAATGATAACCCGTATGGTCGACTACCACATTGTACAGGTAATAGATTCACAAGTTGTTTGAAATGTTTATGTCATTTTTCAAGATATAATTGAATTATTTAGGGGTAACAGTTGAATATATTTAACATGTCAAGGACACCTAACATTAAGGGATCCGGGACTAGTGTCCATCGTCTGTTAAAGTAGCAGAAATAATCAATTTAAAGTGATAGAAATTGAAAATATTTAATAGATATACGATGTTAAGGACATAATGTGTTTTGATCTGCGCGTATATCTGTTATTTTGTTATATCGGTCAATATCGGGCTAAAGTTCTGAGGTTAGATAACATAGTTGTGAGCCTATACATTTAAAACTTAGTACTCATGTTCAATATTCTGTGAACTCTGATGAAAATAATAAATGCAAACTTATTATTTATACTCTGATGTTGCGGTTGATTGAATTTGTATCATATGTGTGTATACTTTTATTCTAATTACAGAGGTTGTTCAATCATTCAAGATGCACGTTGATCATTCCGCGTATTACGACTTGGAGGGTTGTGATACGCTATCAATTGCTGAAATCGAAAACAAGATAACTGCTAGAATCGAGTCAGCTACACAGCAACTCACATGTGTCACGTCAAACATCTGTACGATGTCTACCAATGATGTAATAAATTGTGATATTTCACGGAAAAAACGAGACACTAACAATTTCGTTGGTTTCACCTTGACATTGTCATGTGATACGACTACACGTAAGTAATTTATCATGCATAACAAAATGAATAGACCAAAGTGTCTAAACAAAACTTGTTATCTAGTTACTACAGAAATAGTTTTAAAACTGACATGAACATGATTGTTATTTATCATAGTATGCTAAAATATTTACCAATGCCGAGAAAAAGAGTAATCTAGGTAAAGTCACAAAAGAAACGATTCCAACTCATGAACAAATTTTCATTGAATATAAAAATATAGTTTTGTATAGATGTCTAGTCCTGGTGTGTGATTGAATCAATTTAAATTTCAGATGGAACAGATACCTGTTTTTACGGATTAGAAGACGCCGTTATAGAACTTGAAGAATTGGAAAATGGAAATGAGTTAGATCTTCTGCACAATAGTATCATATACAAAATAGTACAGAACAGTTCCTTATCAGACAGCAGTCTAAATTGTCCATCCGGAACAATTCCATTTATTGCATATTGCGGTAATGATTTTCCATAGTAATTTTTATAAGAAAAAAACAAATATTTGAATAAATCTTTTTTGTAATACTAGTACTTTTTTAATACTCTTCAGAACTATACATAAACAAAAACGAAACATGTATTGTCTATAGTCTCATAGGTAGTCATACCAAATAAATATATCAATTGTCAACAATGATCATGTAACCTTTGTCTGAAAATTATTGCCGGATTTGGTATAATGTCTCTGCTATTAAAGAAGAAACCGTCCATACAGAACTGCTATATATAATATATATTCTAATTTGCAATATTTTGATTTTCATTTTAGTACCTTGTAGCATTGGTCATTACTATTCCAACGAAGAATGTCTGTCATGTGCTAAAGGAACATATCAAGATCAAACAGGTCAAACATTCTGTTTTTCGTGTCCTAAGGGAATGACCACGGAAGGAACGGATTCTGTGTCTATTGATGACTGTAACGGTATGAATGATAAACAAAAAACAGAATGAATGAATTTGCAGTTAAACCTCCTCTTTTACAAAAAAAAAATACTTTTTTTCTGTCTTTTTACACTTTTTTCGCTGACAATTTTTACTTTTGACCGTGAATAACATTTAAAATGGATTGATATTTTATACCAAGGTGCTTTTGAAATGCTATTGACACTTACCATTCTCATTTTTATTAAACAAATGGATACAATTTGGATTTTGCTTTTTTCTTGACAATTTGTACACTGAAAAATGGAGACCATATGTTATAAAATTGCTATATTTGCTTAGGAAGTAATTCGACGTGTTAAATTGAAACGGAGTTAAATACAGTTAATGTGTTTAGTGGTATAACGATCCTATACTTCGGACGCCATCACAAGTTGGTTGACCGTTATGGAATAACCATTTCACAAACGATATCGGATATGTTCTTTACGTCGAAACTACAATCCCCTTCCCTTTCGTGAATGTGAACTGCCGAATTAGACTACTTACCTGTTTTGTAATAACATGAGCAATACGGGTGTCACATGTGGAGCAGGATCTGGTTACCCTTCCGGAGCACCTAAGATCACCCTAAGTTTTTGGTGGGGTCATGTTGCTAAGTCTTTAGTTTTCTACGTTGTGTTTTGTGTACTATTATTTGTCTGTTTGTCTTTATTTTTTTAGTCATGACGTTGTCAGTTTATTTTCTATCTATGAGTTTGACTGTCCCTCATGTAACTTTTGCCCCTCCGTCATATATAATTTAAGTACGAACTGTGGAAATATAATAAACAGTGACGTTCTGAAATTGAGGAATTAAAGTCATTAGATATAGGAAGATGTGGTATTGTGCCAATGAGACAATTCTCCATACAAGCTAAGTCACAATTTATAAAAGTAATTCCAGGAATACTTACTGTTTTCTGAGATTAGCCAATATTAACATAAAACTGAAATGTCTTTTCTTTTAACAATGTGTTATTCAACGTATAGAATTTTTATTTTATCTATTTCAGTACCTACGCCTATATCTAGCGAGGAAAATAAGTGTGAGTATTCATAATGATAAATCTTTAAAAAAAAAAAAAAAACCAATTGAACAAATTATTTTTATTTACACAAACAAAATTAATCATGTTTATTGCATGGTTCTTTTTTCTTACAAAAGTGTATGTAAAAAACAAACCTGTTTACATATTCAGATATTCAATTGTGCTCAGTGAGTGGCTTATGTACTAGTGTGCGTTTTGAAACAACGTACATAGATTAAGAACATTACGTTGTTCGTGCTTATGCTACAATTAAATAAGTTGGTGAAAATACTATTACTTTGTACATTTGTACATTTTTTTATTATCACTTTTGAGTTTATACATTGATTTGGAATGGTTTGAAAATTTTTGACCTTTTGTAAATCAAGTCTAGACTGTTATAAGCTCTTCGTCTATTTGTGTAATTTAAGGTATTCAAGTTTAAGGTATTTTACCATTTTATTTCAGTGCCAATCATTTTAGCAGTATGTATCAGTACTCCAATTATAGTTATTATGGTTGTTGTCATTATGGCGATTTGTAGACAAAAGGGGTATGTTGCATAATTTAATGTTTAGTTACAATCCCCTGAGGAAAATCACTAATTGATCAATTTACATTTTTTTTTAATACAATTGTATTACACGACATATATTTTAGCTTTGCGTTATCCTTTAAAATGAATAATTAAGTCGTGCTCAGCCAATCCAAATTTCTGTTAGTATTTACCTGACCCTCGAGCTTACAGATATATTTTGTGTGCTGAGAAACAATTCAAAAAGAGTGTATATCAATGTTTTATACATTCCATGTTTGTATTTATACTCTTACATGTGTCATAAGAACCGAAATCGGATGAATACCATATTAACTAGTTGTCCAAAACATTGTAATTTTATCCTGTACAAAACAATTGATGACTGATAATTTGATATTTTAAATGAATATCTTAAAAAATGCCCGTTCAGTTTATCTAATAGAATTTTTTTCACATTTGTCTTACTAATTTTAAACGACCAAATAAGAGATAAAAAAAAAGGGGAAAGCACACACGACAGGAGTTCGCGTTATTCGTTGTTTAAGCTCATAAGTTCGTTACATTTAACACAGAAATGTGTGTCCACGTTAGTGTCAAATGTTCAAGGAAGTTTCAATTTCTATTTTTAGAATTTTGAAATCCTACAAAAAGGGATTTGAACAGAATGAAAGCAAAATATTTAAAAGTCAATCCGATAAAGTTGGAAAACCTCGATTGAACCCTAAGACGATGTAAGTATTCAATAGATTATGCACATACATTAATTATAAATTCTACGCTGAAACTAGTTTAAATCAGACTCGTATTTTGTCTCAAGACTCACAGTGAGGGTTGATTGCAAACTAAAATACGAAAGTTGGGGAGAATTAAGTAAACTAAAAGGGTTTGCCAAATACCATTAAATGTAGTGTATTACTACTATATAAAGTCCTTAATAAGAATTGCGAAAAACAAAAGTTTTGTAAACAGTGAATTTATATCTATAACCATATAAATGATATATCAAGTCAACACAGATAGACGTGCTCACTACGGAAGAAACCTCTGTCAGCAGTAGCATTGAAACAGAGCTGAAATGAACTCGTCATGATAGTTTCTTTGTCAGATGAAACGCGCAAAAATGTGTAGCAGAAAAAAATACCAAAATCCAAGGCAAATTCAAATATATACAGGTCCATAATGTCGGACGAAATCAAACACTATCATTCAACAGAACAAGAGAAAAACAGCTGCCATATTACCAACTTGAATTCGGAATAAAATGTGGGTTGAACATAGTTTTATAGCTTTTTCTGTTGTTGTCTGTTCTATGGTTTGGTTGTGTCTAGTTGACATATTCCCCATTTCTAGTCTCAATTTTATTTTAAAACTCAAACTTGTATGACAATTGTTTATTGTTCCGGTATATTCACAAAATTTGATGAGCAACCCAAACAGATAGATAAGTTCATATGGCAATAATTGAAAAGCAGCTGCCAAAAATCACCGACGTACAACATCACTGATTGAAAGATTTGAACACACTTTCAAATTAATCGAACATAAACTTAAAATTATTTTAATCCCACTGTAACTTTGTTTATTTGATGACGAATTTTACAGGTAAGCACAGCCATGAATATTGATGGCAAAACTCAGAAATACTAGTGAATCAATAAGACTCACTCAGTCCAGCTTCTTTAAAGTTCATGAAGTGTCAGTTTTGAAGACATGCTAGTGTATCAGAAGTTAATTAATGAGTTGACGCATGAAAAATGCCGTAAATAGAATAAATATAGAAATGAAGCACACATCCTTTTTCCAATCTTAATTAATTTCTGTTATGTGAATACCATATCGTTACAACTTATTCTGATGGGCATTATGGCAATGACTGTTTTTACAATACAAAATTCAATATTAAAGAAAAAAAAGGAACAAGCATTAATTATGACAGCATTTTATGGTAAAACATAGTCCCGATAGTATTTTGTTGTAAAACATAATCCCTAGCGAATTCCGGTTTGTATATACACTACAGTGAGTAAAACAAATTTTGTATTGCAGCCAGTCTGAGATATGAAAACTACTGATTTTTGGTTGATGATTCAATTATTTGAATAAAAAAAGGACATGAATTCTTGCACTGTTGATTGGTGCAGAAATTTTTTATTTATATTACACTGGCTATAAGCATGATTAATTATTGCTTGACGGGATCGTAAACTCGCAAAACCGAGTATAATCGATTTTCTGAGTTCAACCTGACCTGTTAACTGTACACCAATATTGCTTTCAATTATCATGATTTTTTTATATAATATAAGACCTATTCGTTTTTTGGCATTGTTTGTAGATTTTATCTGAAAACCAAGTTTATAAGATTTACGCTACATTTTAAAACCGATCAGAACTTAATAGAAAGGCATATCACGGATTAATTTGTATTACAAGCAAAGTTTTATATGTTCTCCATCCAAACATTTGAAATCGTTTGTATCCAATTAAGATAGAAAAAAACACCCATCTTTCGAGCATACCTCAGTCAATATCATACTTTTCATTTATTGTATTTTAAATATACATCACTAATTTGTATTTATACTTTTTTAGAAAATCTGTTCAAAGTAGCTACTTCAATAATGATGGATTTGAATTTGACACAATCAGATCAGGAATAAGCTCTCCGCCTCCTGTTAGCTACTCTTTCTCCCCAACAAAACCGAAGCATGCCGAAGCCAAAAATATTTCAAATCTATCAGAAGATGAAGCTGGGCGGCCAATTTCACCGAGAGAATGTTGGACACCAGAATCTGTGAATGACATTGACGTAGATTGTTGATGATACAAAGATAAACCATTACTTAATATTTTGTAGTATTGTAATGCGTCTTCCAAACTCTCTTTTTGTAGCTTGGAACTATATCATTTGATAGATAATATTGTATATATATTATAAACTAGAATAAATATTGTCAACGTACATGCATCAGAAGAAATGAGTTATAATCAATAACGAGATTTGACCGTGAATAAATATAAGATCCCCAGTTTTTGTGTTGTATAGTTACACCACTGCCCAAGGTTGAGAGCTTAATAACATGTTTAAGCTAGCCACATTCTTAATGTGCCTGTCACATGTCAGGAACCGGTAGAGCAATGGTTATAGTTCGTTTATTACTGTTGTATTTGATTTTCGTAATTTGTTTTGGTATAAAATAGGCAGTAAGTTTTTTCGTTTGAAATATTTTTCCTTTTTCCAGACGGAGCCTTTTCAAACTGTTCATATGGCAGGGACCGAACGGTTGCCTATAACTATACATCCACTTCATCATAACTCTGTTGGTCAGTTTTCTCAGTTGCTTTTATGCCACTCCATTTTTCATATAATATTATGTATTAAGAAAACTTCGACAGAAACATACGCAACTGTTCTAAGAGCTTTTACGTGTTTTACATACCAATATAATTGAGAATGAAAATGAGGAATGTGACAAAGACAACAACCTGATTAAAGAGCAAAACCACTACAAGGGCAACACATAGGCCTTCAATACAGCAAGAAATTCTAGAACCCGGAAGCGGCCCTCAGCTACCTTTTAATAAAAATGTGTACTTGTTTTGTATTAATTAAAACATCTACCTATATATATTATTTAAAAATATATAAGAAAGATAAAGGCCAGAGACTCCTGACTTGGAACATACTTTCCTAAAATAATTTTAGTAATTTCTTCGTTTGTTTGTTTTTTGTGATTCTATATATATGAAGATGTAGTATGAGTGCAAATCAGACAACACTCCATTCCAAGTCACTATATATGGAATTAAATCATTACAGTACTCAACTAGGAGCCTTGACTCACACCGGAAATCTAAAAAGGGCCCCAAACCAAAAATGAATAGTGTTAAACCATTCAAACGGGAAAACCAACAGTCTAATCTATAGAAAAAAAAACGAAAAAAGAGAAATACTTATTAACCACATCAACAAAAGACAACTACTGAACATCGGATTTCTGAATTAAGACAGATGCAATCAATTGCAGTTGGTTTTAAGTTACAGTGACTTGACTGTTAGTGTTGCTCTCCACCAATTGCAACTCATTCAAAATTTTGACCAAATTGCAATTTGTTTTATTAAACCAAATTGTTCAACTGTTCCCCAGTTGTTGCAAATTAAAACCCCGTTTGCTGGATCGTTTATTGTAAGAAATGGGTTTGCTAGAATATACAAAGGAATAATTTCTACAGTTATTTCTGGTAAATAAAATATTATCAGAAACGGCGACAGCCTCAACCTACAACTCATAAATCATAACAAAATATATCTGTTAAACTGTGAGTGCTTAAATGCTTAAAGTCCTGTATCTACCAGACATACATTGATTTATAGAATGTATGTATGATAGAAAATTACTTACTATATATGTTACATGAATTATAAGCCACCAATTCTGTTTTAATGACAATATTTTTCTGGCCAACACTGAAAAACTTGAATAAATGTTGCTTTAGATTTGTAACTTTTCATTGTTAAATTTCGAAACGACAAGCCTTTTTCGCATGCAAAACTAAATGTATTTCATGCTTGCCCGATGACAGCACCAAATTTCAGAAATCAAGATGCATCTTTTAATTGTAGTAATTTGGTGATTGTTGATGTACTCCGGTAATTTTCTCGCATTTTTCATGTGAAATAGTTGAAATATATAAAGGAAAGAATGTGTAAACAATTTGTTCCGTGATATCATCATTATGTTATCATTTATACCGATTGTTGTAGTGTACTGTAAATGTACGGGTGTTATAAATCATTGTCAATAAACGGAATAACAGATACAAGACAAGCATAACATAAGAACGAACTATACAAATTTGTTAAAAAAGGCTTTTTATGCCCGACCTACGATAGTAGTGGGGCATTATGTTTTCTGGTCTGTGCCTCCGTCCGTCTGTGCGTCCGTGCGTCCGTGCGTCCGTTCGTCCGTTCGTCCGTTCAGGTTAAAGTTTTTGGTCAAGGTAGTTTTTAATGAAGCTGAAGTCCAATCAACTTGAAACTTAGTACACTTATTGCTTATGATATGATCTTTCTGATTTTAAAGCAAATTGGACTTTTGACCCCATTTCACGGTCCACTGAACATAGAAAATGAAAGTGGGAGTTTCAGGTTAAAGTTTTTGGTCAAGGTAGTTTTTGATGAAGCTGAAGTCCAATCAACTTGAAACTTAGTACACTTGTTGCTTATGATATGATCTTTCTAATTTTAAAGCCAAATTAGACTTTTGACCACAATTTCACGGTCCACTGAACATATAACATGAAAGTGGGAGTTTCAGTTTAAAGTTTTTGGTCAAGGTAGTTTTTGATGAAGCTGAAGTCCAATCAACTTGAAACTTAGTACACTTGTTGCTTATGATATGATCTTTTTAATTTTAAAGCCAAATTAGACTTTTGAACCCAATTTCACGGTCCACTGAACATAGAAAATGAAAGGGGGAGTTTTAGGTTAAAGTTTTTGGTCAAGGTAGTTTTTGATGAAGCTAAAGTCCAAACAACTTGAAACTTAGTACACTTGTTGCTTGTGATTTGATCTTTCTAACATTAAAGCCAAATTAAATTTCACGGTTCATTAAACATAGAAAATGAAAGTGGGAGTTTCAGGTTAAAGTTTGTGGTCAAGGTAGTTTTTGATGAAATTGAAGTCCAATCAACTTGAAACTTAGTACATATGTTCCCTATAGTATAATCTTTCTAATTTTAATGCCAAATTAGATTATTACCCAATTTTCACAGTCCATGGAACATGGAAAAGGATAGTTCAAGTGGGGCATCCGTGTACTTTGGACACATTCTTGTTTTATATAGATTAGACCGTTGGTTTTCCCGTTTAAATGGTTTTACACTAGTAATTTTGAGGCCCTTTATAGCTTTTTGTTCGGTGTGAGCCACGGCTCCGTGTTGAAGGCCGTACATTGACCTATAAAGGTTTACTTTTATACATTGTTATTTGGATGGAGAGTTGTCTCATTGGCACTCACACCACATCTTCCTATATCTATTAACTCATCAGATGGACAAAAATACAAGTGGACGTGTCCGGGTACTTGTACATCCCGACAACAAAACGACACTAGGAACAGATCTGAGAGTACTCCCAGTTATCTGACAGCTAGTTCAAAGCCACTAACAACTAATAAAAAAATCATGCATCTAAGACCAAACTATCAATCCGTACACATCCAACCTCCAATGGATTTTGTGTAAAGACGTCATAAACAGCCAGAGAAAAACATGACCTTGTCCAATGCCAAGTTACAGGTTTCGACAGATTGTAGATCCATAAATGTGTATATGTATAACATACTAGTCTAGTAATATTTAGTTTGCTTTTAATTTACTGATAACAAAATCAATATTTATACCAATAAAAACAATATTCAATGATCTGATTACAGTGTTGAATTGGTAACCTTTTAGAATAAGTTTATTTAAAGGAGCGATAAGTTTACATGGATCATTTCTAATTTGCCCTCAGTAGATATTGAAGATGACGTTATTCTGGAAAATCCATCTAATCCAACCTTTATATACACAGAGTCAATGGTTTGTTTTTTGGCTTTCCATATATTTTACTATTTATAATTATAAATATGTCTAGCGTTACGGGTTTTTCTTTTTGTCTTAAGAAATATAATATACAAACGTACATCTTTGAAGTCGTTAATTATGAGCTTTGAAAGTCAAGTAGTTCGAGCATTTTTCTGAGTAAGTGTTAAAAAATTTCAAACAAATATTCTTTACTGTAGTTAGCATTCATTAGTCGTCAGTATCTATAGATTACCAACTTGTGGTTATATTGATAATTTAAAATCTTCCTTGAAGGTGGCGCACAAATTCGCAGCTAAATAATTCGATTGATGTGTCATTTATATACAACAGTTATAGTCATTTGAACTATGAGTCTATGTTGAATTTCATAAAGTCAATATGTTGATTGTCTACCTTGAACAGGGTTATAATTTTATCGTATATATACATGTAGTTTTTTTATTGAATTTAAAATCGTGACAAAATCTGTTATGTACTAGATACTCGTATTTTTCATTAGTTTATCAAAGACATTTATGTATATCTATCTACTTTCTTTTATTTGTTTTGAAATGTTTAAAATTAATATATACCAATATAAAGAAGTATTTTGTTATCTTATAACTATGTTTTTGTTATCAGTAAGTATTCGTACCGTGTTTATACGTCAAAAATAAGCAAGGTCAAATCTGCCTTCATCATCACTATTTTTCTGAGAGCGATGAGACAAACTGCTCTAAATCACAGATCACAGGCACTCGTTTCAGAATGAAAATTTCCTTTATGATACCTTAATATGCCATTAAGGTATATAGGGGGAAATATTCTGAAACAAGTGACTATGTCACAGAAAAAGCATCTTTCAATTATATTGAATTGCTCTCTATTAAAGCAATATCCTGGAAAGTATTAAAAAACACTCTTTTTTCCTACTTTTAATTTGAGGTACAATATGCCGGTGAAAAACATTAATTGTGCTGTCAAGAATGCTGTGGTATGGATAAAAAAATTGTCCAACAGCATTCGTCCTTCTACTCGTAAAGGCATTTGTTTCTAACATCGATATGTTGTATACCATTATGCTATAACTCAAATGAAGCAGAAAGCTGATGTAACTTATCTAGTTTACTCGATCCCTCAAGACAAATACATGAAAGAAGTGTAATAACGCCTAACACAAACACACATACGCACAAACACAAAACAGTACACTATAGCCACCACTTTATTCCAGAAGCTTCTATCCAATTTTGTCATCCTTATAACTTTCGACGTCAGAATTTCGTATAACTGTCTAGGAAACATGGGTAAATAAGATGATAAAAAATAGATGTGAATGTCATATTCCGAAGTTGTTTAACATATATTACGCAACATATGATAAATTGTCGGATTCTTATTACATCTTAATGAGAACTAATTCATTAATTAGAAATGTATTCTACATGCACACATAGAATAAACTCATCAAAGATCCCAGGATTGAAATTTTATATTTACGCCAGACGCGCGTTTCGTCTACATAAGACTCATCAGTGAAGCTCGAACCAAAAAGTGTTATAAAGGCCCAAAAAGTATGAAAATGAAGAGCATTGAGAACCAAAAATTCCTAAAAGTTTTGCCAAATACAGCTAAGATAATCTATTCCTGAGGTACAAAAGCCTAAGTATTTTAAAAATTTAAACTTTTGTTAACACATAATTTATACTTATGGACATATCAATGATAACTCAAGTCAACACAGGCAAAGTGATGTTTAGATAGAGTTTGGTATATACATTGTGACTTGGATAGAGAGTTATCTCATTGACATTGATACAACGTCATCTTTTTTTTTATATTAGCTGTATTTTTCAAAACCTTTCAGACGTTTTGGTCCTCAAGTATGTCAATGCTATTTTGTTATAAATAAGTCTGTTATTTTTATCGTTTCAAATGTTTCTCATTTTTCCTGTCGGGTCCTATATAACTCGTATATATCCGTGTTATTCAACAACATTCATTTTTTTATATTATCTAACCAAATATCTTGGAGAGAGCCACAACACTTTTGATGAGCTTTGACATAATTTGCATACAAATAAACGATTTTACAAAATGATTTGAGCACTACCTTGGATTTTTGTTGTCGTATTAGTTCATCAGTATGCGATTTGGGAGTAAATGTGTACCCTTAACTTTTTTTTCTTTGTTTAATCTATAGATAACTTGTGATGGCTTTTCTTAATTATAAACATAGCACGAACGTTAAGTGTGATATATTATAATATTTTGGTTTATTTGAATAGTCATAACATTTTGTACAAAGTTAATCATAAGAGAACGTGTATTCCAAACTGTCGTTTAACACTGCACTGACACATTTTCTTGGATATATTCTTGTTTAAATTTTTTTACAAAAATGTCTGAAATCTAATTGGCTGATTTCTTGTATGAAATTCTCCTGCATTTCCCTTTGATCATCATTACAGTTTGAATATGTTGGACTAATACTGTATCAGCCAGTTGCATGTAAATTTGTAGCCGTTACTGAAATAAAACATTTAAAAAATGTTACACATCTTTATAGTCTCTTGACATAAGTAGAGTTATCTTTATTTAAAACTCCCGGTTTTTAGTGGAGTTCGTGTTGTTTCTTATTTATTATTTATAACTGTTCATGGAAATGTCCCTTGGTTTTGTGAGTCTTTGTTTACTCCTTGGTTTTGATTGTTATTGTCTTATTATGATAAATTGAAACGCGCTGTGTAGAATAGTTCAGAATATGTTTTATGATTTTAATATTATAATATTGATTAACCTTACATTAATAGATAAGCATGCTCTTAAATATATTACTGTGAAAAATCCCTTTTTTCAGATTCAATGCGTATTTCTATGATTTTACCATATACATTGTTTTTAGTTGTCTATAGAATCAACATAAACATACAGGAAATATGAAAACTGAACGAAAACAAACCATTTTAGAAAATGTTTAACAAAACATAGATTTTTATCATCCCAGTATAGTCAATAAATCGTCTCATTCTCATATTTTACCTGAACAATCTGGAATTGTATTTGAAGGCATCCATTTCCAGAAGCTCCACAAACATAAAAGTTATCCACCATAACGCCACGTGGTACTGTGTAAGACTCTTTACAGAAAAATATACAAAACTGACCATATTCAATTCTCCAGTTGTTGCAAATTAAAGCTCCGTTCGCCGGAACATTGATTGTAGGACATGGGTTTGCTAGAATATAACATTGAATAAATAATCTTAAATCGTGAAAGGAAAATTGAATCTTTATTCTAAATAGACTCATCAGGGTTAAATTTTGTATTTACGCTAGACTAGCGTTTCGTCTACAAAAGACTTATCAGTGACGCTCAAATCCAAAACAGTTAAAAAGGCCAAATAATGTACGAATTTGAAGAGCATTGAGGACCAAAATTTCTTAAAGTTTTACCAAATACAGCTAAGGTAATCTATTCCTGAGGAAGAAAAGCCTTAGTATTTCAAAAATTCAAAAGTTTTGTTAACAGTTAAATTACAAATATGACCATATCAGATGATCATTTATATAAAAGTGATAACACAACAAACTATTGAACCTTTGTGTAATAATATATGAAAGTGGAGATTTAAGGATAGTTCCCAAATGCTCTAACTTTGATTTGTTTAATCTTTTTATCTACACCAAATACAAAATCGCTCGAATATGTTTATGACCATTTGTCAGCTACGTTCGGAAAAAATAACACGAAAACGATTCATTTGCAACAAATATAATCACTTTTATTTTCCTTTATTTCTGACCAATTAAAAACGTGTCTACACTTGAACGCACATGGTTTTATATAAAACACTCTCACGTCAATGATGAGACTGTTTTTTTTTAAACACGTCTACAGTTGATGAAGATTAAAGAAATTGTGTAGTACTTAGAAAGTGGATGAATTATCGCTATTTTACGAACTTTTCCTTTCATCTTGATCTTTCCGATAATTTCCTTTCTCCGCAGAGCCGAGTTATATGAAAAGTTATTGCTAGAGACTAAGGGAGCACCTGCCCGTTGTCAACGAAATTAACAACGTCGTCGTTCATTTTTGTAGGTAAAATAGCAAAAACAAGATTATCATTGTAGTTTGAAAATATATGATTTCGATTTAGGTTTTGGTACGGTCAAAAAACAACTATTTAGTTTGTCATCTCCACTCCGTGAATAAATATTTGTTATTTAAATATAAACTCACTCCTTCTTCATCTGTAAACAAGTTCATTTATAATTCATAGTTGAATAAGAAGTCGTAAAAAAAGACCAACGATTATAAAGTATACTTACGCCTTAAACTGATGTTGAACAAGCAGTTTGTACTAAAACCGTTCGTTGGTTTTATAGCTGTATAGCTAACCTTAAAATCTCCCCAGGGAAAAGTGAACTCATTTGAAGGGTAGTTTGTTGTAATCTTGATTACAAAATTATGTGGATCAGTGAATGAAGGTATCTGCCATTTTACTAGATTTTCATTGCTGCTGTTGTGGTGTATTTGTCGGTTCGGTAGAACAATTTGTCACTACTGGTGGCTGTATACCTGAAAGAAATCGAATCATTCAAATGAAAATGTCGCAAACTGTACAAAAATAGTATACAAGATCTGAAAACAAATGGTTTAGGTGACAAAACAAATTTTTCCTTAACCAATTGATCGGGGAACTTTTAAAGGTTTTTGCAATTGATGGATAAGGTTTAACATAATTTTAAACATATATATGCACAAATAATTATTTTTCAAACTGTAACCTTCGTAAAAAAAACGGTCGCAAAGAATATTAAGTTTAAAAAAAAGTACAGTTTGTACTTTGTTTCTCGAAATAAAGAACAGGCTACAATTAAAACAGTCACTTTCAATTTCAAATTAAAAGTTACTTCACGCTGATTCTATAAACAACTATACCGGAGCATTGTATTCATGAAACACATTTTAAAATTACTTTTAGGTGTAAATAAAGGCAATAATAGTACACCGCTGTTCGAAAGTCATAAATCTATTGAGAGAAAACAAATCCGGGTTACAAACTTAAACTGAGGGAAACACATCAAATATTAGAGGAAAACAACGAATCATCAGAAACACTTAAGCGCAACAACAAAAAACGACACACACAGAAACAAACTATAACATATATATGATAACAATTGCCACTTTCCTGACTTGGTATAGGACTTTTAAGAAAACATTTTGGGTTCAACCTGATCTTGAGGCTGACCAAACCTGCCGCTAAGTTTTTCTGATTGCCCTTTTTATAGGTCCTATGCCTTCAAACATAATGCAGAAAACTGAATGACTTTATCACGTAATAGAACAATGTAAAATAACAAAAATACGGAAATCAAAGATCAATTCAAAAGGAAAGACTCTAATCAAATAGCAAAATCAAAAGCTCAAATACATCAAACAAATGAATAACAACTGTCATATTCCTGACTAGCTACAAGTATTTGTTTATGTAGGAAATGGTGGAATAAACCTGGTTTTATACCAATCTAAAACTCTGATTTGTATGACAGTTGCATACAAATCCATTACATTGGCAACGAAGTTAAACAAAACAAACAAACTCATCAGGTAAAAAAGTCACATAGAGTTACGACAGTCAACATTTGTTATATTCCTATTCACTATAAAAACAAACAAATATGTCGACAACTTATAGCAAATACTCAGGTCTCTAGTTTGTATGGCTAAAATGCAATGATATCAAGCATCTTTTTTTTTATATTTAAGGGGAAAACTTCAAAAAGTTACCAGAGCACTTTAACCATATGCAGGATATTACCTTAAGAGCTTGTCTCACAGAAAACCATGCAAAAATGTCCAGGAGTGAATTTTGCGGAATCTCTTTAAATTTGGTACACACAACACTTAGGCCATTCCAATATCACTTGCAAAATTTTTTGCTTAAATTTTATCGGATAGTCAAGTTTTGTAGTGCCATCTATTTTCACCATTTTTTTTACGGGAAAATTGCCAAATTAAAGGTTTTTTTATGTATTTAATTCCAACAAATAAATCAATTCTAGCCATGATAAAAATATCTTTTGCCCAATGCATGTGGTAAAGCATTATTAAGGAAATAAAAAAATGTAAGTATATATTTATATATATATATATATTTGATTTTTTATAGTAGGGCCTCTATATTTATAAAACAGGTGTTTAACGAATTAGCTATTTTACCAAATTTAGGACCTGAAGAAATGCTAAAATATAGAAAAGGTGGAGCTGTAATTAAAAGTTGAATATCAAAATGTACTACTAAGATATCATAAAGAAATTTAAAAACTCCACCCACGGCAAATATTTAGAAATATATTTATTATATATCACTGTACGGCTGTTTTTTATAGTATTTTTATAAAAATTTCATGAAACAAAATCTTTTTCTAAACATAAAGCAACAAATCAGGGTGCAATTCTTGTCAAAATGAGTGATTGTATACTTCAACTGCTGTTTCTTATTAAATCAAAGCAAAATCATAGTGAAAACGATAATCAAAGTACTAAAAGCTCTCACGGAAAGCTCTATTAACAAATAAAAAAAAAGTTTGATTCAAAATCCAAATTCTCAAATTTGAAACTGCTAATTGCATGTTTTGTCTATAACCTGTTTCTATGAGTATATCTGGTACCTGCTTTTATAAGAACTTTTTATAATCATAATGAAATTTAAGCACAGAAATGTGCTGGATGCGCATATTTATGCAAATGTAATCTTGTTGGAAATCTTACATGCTACTCATGAACATTTATTTGTATGTAATTATGCATGTTATTCAGTATTTTGATCCAGTAGTACCTGATACTGAGGCTGTCAAATTAGAAAAACACAAATTATATCATTAGTTCGAATGAAAAAAGTTTGGTTTCATGTGTAGGTCAGGTTTGAAAGGTAATGACAGAATAATTTGTTGTAAATTTTTAACAACAAAAAAAATCATCAGAATATTTTTTTCCAGTTCAAATTACACAAAATTTTAGCTTTTTTTGTTTGTTTTTATACAATAAGACACTGAATCCTTTACATTTCTTTTTAATAGCCCATAATGACATTCAAATCATTATCATGCTTATAGATTCATAGTTCATAAAATCATTGATACCAGCTGACTCGGCAAAAACTTTCAGTTTACAGCAAAAGTAGCCATATCATTGTCCTTGTTCTATTCTATGAATTGTCACTTCCATTCTGGCTTATAATTCTCATTGTATATTCACAAAAGAAAGATCAACACATCTTATATCTACAATGAATAGCATAATTCTTATTTTGGGTAGGTTCGCTCTATCATCACTTATTCACTTTCATCTTCAGAAACCAACTGTTTTGTGGTTGACGTCTCTGATTTTTCTGACATAAAGTATGCATTGATTCTTTTAGTTTGTTAAGTTGTCAATCGGTTTCCTCTTTTACAAAGTATCCAACTTAGGCAACTATTGAAGATAATGTAATTCGGGCTTCATTTAGACTATAGCTAATAACCATGATAATATACAATTTGAATTTTTCCAGTTTCACAGATAAATGTACATGTATAAGTAGTTTAGGACTTGCAGTGTGAATCTTAATACTTTTCTCTTACTGCGATATGGCCATTCCAACTCCATTTTCTGAATATCTGCTGACATTTTATTGAGTATCTTATGTAACTGCTAAGTTCAATATATCGACCATATCCACACATGAATATTTGCACTTTGAAACCTGGAAATTCAGTCTTGTCCTATCCTATTAAACATGTAAATTTAATTTTTATCCATTTGAAACATTTTGTACATGTTTTTTTCATGTTTAAAATTTCTCCACTACTTCTATTATGATTTATGCAGATTAAGACATGAACAGAAAAAAACATATGTGTCATGGTAAATAGCTTTGACTGCTGAATTTTTATTCATAGGCGGCTTGTTTTCTTGTACATTGTACATATGGGTTACACTGCACTAGCAATGAATAGCTTCAGAAGTATCTGCTCACTGAATATCCTAGACGACCTGAAACATGAAAACATTACATTGTTAAAAATACAAATATAACCCTTTTGAAAAGAAACCAAATTTTGACAGAAAGAAACAACATCTTATATTTAATTTAAAACAATTTTAATACAATCAACAATAATGTTGGGTTGCTGTTCTATTAACATATAATCCATATCTCCTTGATGTGAACAAAATAATGATGTAACTAAACATGTAAATATATGTACAAACTAACATATTAACTTTAAATAATTAGATTTCCAAATTTCAACCTTAAAAGTACATGTATTTTAGCCCTGATAACAATTTAGATTTCGCCGGCATGGTTAACATTGTAATGTAAACAGAATTGGTTAATTTAAATTTTAATTTACTTTTACTTATTTTTCAATCATGACAATAATTATGAGAGTGACAGAGTATAGTATCATGCATGGCAATACATAGTCCCCTCTTGGTTAAAATTTCATTATACTGGAACAAAATTCTATACTTAATCTAATCTTTAACTTGGCAAGATGTAATATAATAAATATCAAGTCAATATCTACAAGCATAATAAAAAAGTTGTGGAAACTGATTATTTGAAATGTTCGAGTGAATCGGACCGGAATAAGATTTGTACTTGATCTGTAACCTGTCATTATAAAACTAAATACGTGTACTTGTAACAATTATCCCAAAACAAAGTTGAAAACTGATTAACTGGGTGAATTTTCGAAGTACAAGGACCATTACTCGGCAAAATATTATCAGACCGTAACAAAATTCTAACTTGATCTCTAACTTGTCATGGAAACACTATAAGCCAATTATAAAATCAATATCTTCAAAAAAGAATAAATAATGTGCGGAAACCTGAATATTTGAATGAATTTATTAAGTCTACTCTTTTGACCATAACTCTGGACAAAATCATCGATTCAGAACAAAATTCATATTTGATCTCTAACTTGTCATGATGAAAATAGATACCAAATATCAAATCAATATTTTCAAGCCAAAAGAAAAAAAAGGGTAGAAAACTGATTTCCCGAACTGAAGGACAGACAGACAGACAGACAGACAGAGTTCAATTTAAAAAAAAATCAATATAAAATGACAGAGAGAGTTATTAGTACAAATGTACTAAACATCAAGGTCTCATAACTAAAGTAAATCTCAGTTAACATGCTTAAGAAGAAAAATATTATTTTTTCAAAAATGATGGGTAATTTTTTAAACAAAAAGTGTAAATTTTGACAATTGAAAACGAGGGATTATTAGCAGATCGTTATTAAAATAATAAGGAGATGTGGTATGATTGACAATGAGACAACTATCCATCAAAGTTCAAATGAAGTGCATGTAAGCAATTTGGCAACCATTTGGTTTTCAACAATGAGAAAAAAACCATACTCATACAGAATAGTTGGTTATAACGAAATCCTCGACATGAAGATGGATGTCAACTGAGAAAACTAAGACGTTCTCTTGTCACCATCTTATGGTGTTTATATATCTCAACTTGTACGATTCGCTCGTGTATGTAACAACGTATTAGATTTTAGCGAGAGAAATTTATGTATTACTGAAAAATTATTACACCAGGGTTTTCGATATCACAAACTGGTAAAAACATTTACTAAATTTTATCACCGGTATAAGGACATCATTCGTAAATATAACTCAACATGCAGACATCTTATACGTTCAGGTATTTCACGTCCAATCTTTTATGGTAATATTCTTTACAAAGCACAAAAATGTCAGTATTCACCTCAAAAGCTTACAAAACCTTTAAACAGACTTATTAAGAAGGGATATAGTTACGATTCTGTTGTCAGGTCATTAAAGATTGCATATTTGGCTTTAATATTGATTCACTTATAGGGTCTTTGCATCGGAACTAAACACATTTTTTTTAAACAGTTATTGGCATGACACGGGTTATGTTCTTTTCATATAATTTATGATAGTATGATACTAAACCCCTAACGGGAGGGATTTTGCCTGATATTCATATGATGAAGACATAATCTTTCAATCAGTTTAATTGAGGTCTGAAGCTGGCATGTCAGTTAACTGCTAGTAGTTTGTTGTTATTTATGTATTATTGTTATTTTATTTATTTTCTTTTGTTAAATCTTTTGACTTCGGGCTCGGACTTCTCTTGAACTGAATTTTAATGTGCGTATTGTTATGCGTTTACTTTTTCTACATTGGCTAGAGGTATAGGGGGAGGGTTGAGATCTCATAAACATGTTTAACCCCGCCGCAATTTTGCCCCTGTCCCAAGTCAGGAGCCTCTGGCCTTTGTTAGTCTTGTATTTTTTTTAATTTTAGTTTCTTGTGTACAATTTGGAGTTTAGTATGGCGTGCATTATCACTGAACTAGTATATAAATTTGTTTAGGGGCCAACTGAAGGACGCCTCCGGGTGCGGGAATTTCTCGTTGCATTGACGACCTTCTGATATTGTCTTCTCTATGGTCGGGTTGTTGTCTCTTTGACACATTCCCCATTTCCATTTTCAATTTTATACCAGGTTTATCCAAATCAATATCAATATTCCTAAGTTGCACTGAAAACTCAGAAATACGGTTAGGGCAATCTACATCTGAGGTGAAAACGCTGAGCGTTTGATTATTTCTAAATTGTATAAACTGTTAATTTAAAGAAAATAAACACACAAATCATATTTCATGTACACCTAACCGTGTTTTTGGTTACCATAACATTTTAACCACAAAATATTTTGCAATGATTCGATGACTTGAATACAAAGATGTGTTAACCAAAGTCTATTATGCTGACGAATGTTGCAAACCTGGTGTTATTAATGTATATGTTTACTTACTTAAAAAAATAAAAAATCTTAATTTTAATCTTGAAGTTGACCAGGAGGATCGACATTAAACCATGCTAATGGCATGGCGACCTTTTGACAAATATTCTTGTCGAGCCATTCTTAAGTTGCATGACTTAACCCATCGACGCACCAGAACTCGTTTTATGTTTCTCAGAATTTAGAACAATCAGTAATAGAAATAGCGGGGATTTTGTTTTATAGGTAAAATACAAAATTATTAAATACTTTCAAAGCTATGAATACTGACTAAGAAGACGTTTGTATCCATGTTGTATAAAATTCTATGCAAGCATGACAAAATTGATGATGTATATAAAAAAAAATTCAAACACAGACTGAATTTAAATGATGACAATTTCCACAACGACAGAATGCTAAATTACTACATGCATGTATCATTTCCGCAACCTTCGTTGCTGGCTCGACAAAAATCTTACTTTTCTAACCAATATATGTTTTGAATGCTGTCTAGCTTTGTGTTTCAAAATTTATCAATAAAATAATTTTACATCCTCTTGAAAATTTAAAACACAACTGACAATTCAAAATGATCGGGAACTAAGAAATTCCCACACTAACATTGATACAAATTAAAAAAAAATATTGTTCAGGTATTCTATGTTATCCCCACTTCACCTCGGTGAATCGGATGAATATATTAACTTCATTTATTAGACTAGGTGAGATCATACTCTTTGTTGTTATACACAATCTT
The DNA here is from genome assembly GCA_037788925.1 of Mytilus galloprovincialis. Lineage (NCBI taxonomy): Eukaryota > Metazoa > Mollusca > Bivalvia > Mytilida > Mytilidae > Mytilus > Mytilus galloprovincialis. Next base: position 49,111,361 of record CM075337.1, on the reverse strand, counting down.
GTATATTTGAAATTTTAACGACCTTCTTGTATTGACATAGATGTCAAACATGTAAAAAGCTATATTCACCATCCTTTCCGATGCTTAATTGTATGAAAAAAGATTGTGTATGAAACACTTGTTGCAATTGTCCTTTTAAAAAGTAAAAACACAAAAATACTAAACCAAAACAAACTTACGTATGTTTTCTGAATTTCCAATCAAAGATCAGACTTGTAAGTTAACCTGGCATTTGTTGATATGTAAAAAGTATATCACAAAACTACTGAACTCCGAGGAAAACTGAAAAAGGAAAGTCTCTAATTAAACGGCAAAATCAAACGCTAAAACACATCAAACAAATGGATAACAATTTTCATATTCCTGTCTTGGTACATGTGTTTTCTTATGTTGAAAATGGTGGATTAGACCTGGTTTAAAAGCTAGAATATTAACTTTACAAGTTGAAATACGTCGGTGAAACAAAAGGAACACATACCAGTGTATGTTTTATTGGAGTGCATATGATAAGAAAAATAATACGCCACAGGTGTAAGGTGGTGCCAAACACCTTGACTTAAATGATTTAGCTCTTTTAATCTCAATAAATTAACCAAGTCTACCATACTGAACACTTGTTTACTCAATGTCGTATGTTATATTATTTTGTTCACTATCAACAAAATATGCTGTATGGTTTCCCAAACCAATAAAGTTAAAGCGTAAGCTACAATTTTCGTATTCAAAAGCATTGAGGTTTACAAGTACTTGTTTAAGATTATTTTTCAATTTCACATGATTGATTGTGGTATAAATGTTATGGACAAAAGTAATTTTCAAGAAAGTATCCTTTCTTTATATTTCATTTAGTGACAAAGGTTTCGATGCAATCAAATTAAAAAACAAAAGATGACTTAGTGCATCAATAACACATTCTTGGCAGTGACAACATGGACAACTTAAATCATAATGATTTTGTTAAATTATTAACAAACTAATGAAATGAAAAAGAAGTTATGTGTTTTTGTTACCAAGTTTTGACTAAAGTATATTATACATGTAACTAACTCAGTGGAATGTTATTCTTAGGCCTATAATAAGATTAAAATGTGCTTTGAAATTGATACTAAATTATTGTTTTTCTATCTGGTTGCAGAATTGATTTCCGTTTCAATGTATGAATTTGTTGTATAAAAGACAGGCGACAGTTGCGGACGACACATTTAAACTCGTTAGTCTAGAAATAAACTGACAATGCCATGACAAAGACCAAAAGACAAACCAAATTTGATATCGACAATGAGAGTCAGTAAAGAACCAATTTTTTAAACAAATGAGATGATTTTAGCTTCCGTATTGTGAATTGTCCATTTCTATGTAGCAACATTCCAGCAGCTTCTGGACATATCATGTATACAAATGAAAACAACACGTAAAATTACTTCATGCTTCAGAAGTGGTATTCTGCATTTACCTTCATCAAGACGCTCAAAGCTAAATATTCAAAAAACAAAAATGTATAAAAGTTGAAACAGTTGAGGAGCTATTTGACCTAAAGGACCTACAAAAATAGCAAATCAAATGTTGGACAACTTTGCCCGAGGGAGTTCAAACCTTAGTTTCTTACATATAGTAATTTCAAAATCTCTAAACGCACAATTTCAGAAATGCCTATAAAGCATATCAGAACCGAAGTTCTGACGATTGAGTTGATGATATTCTCGGTACTGATAATCTACCAGCAGAGGTATCGACCCAGTGAAACCATATTGTTAAGCTTGCATTTCATAGCATAAATTTCTTTATATATTTGCGCTGCTCACAAAAATAATTATAAAACCAACAATTAAAAATCTAGAAAGTGCCATAATTTTTCTGAAAATAATACGGACACCATCTAATGTTGGTTGACCGTAAAGAAATATCTATTTGACTAATGTTTCAATTGTCAAACCCAAACCAACTCCTCTTATAATCAAATGTGACAAACCGAATTAAACTTATGATTGGGGTTGTACTGACATCAGCGGTACGTCAGGTCTAACGATGCCACTGCTGGTGGATGTTTCGTCCCCGAAGGTATCAACAGCCCAGTAGTCAACACTTTGTTGTTGACATGAATATCAATAATGTGGTAATTTTTATATTTTTCCTACTTACAAAACTTTGAATTTTTCGAAAAACTAAGGATTTTCTTATCCCAGGCATAGATCACCTTAACCGTATTTTGCATATTTTTTTTGAATTTTGGGTCCTCAATGCTCTTTAACTTTGTACTTGTTTGGCTTCATAAATATTTTGACATGAGCGTCACTGATGAGTCTTATGTAGACGAAACGCGCGTCTGGCGTGCTAAATTAAAATCCTGATACCTTTGAAACTACTACATTTGAATCAGGATCTGCGTTCAGGGCCCTCGAGACAACACCTAATTTTTGGTCGAATCCTTTGGCTCCGTTTTTAGTTGTCTAAGTTGTATTATGTATACAGTTGAATAATTATTTTTTTCGCCAATGCATTGTTAGTATATACGACGTATGAGCTTAAATATCCCTTCGGTATCTTTTGTCTCTATTTAACAAAAAGAGTCTGAAAACAAGCATGACGAGTCGTAGTCGTTATTCAATTTAAAACATAACTTGTCAGGCGTACGATTGTACAACTCGTGCTAGTAATGAAAAATCCCTACAGTGATTCCCGGTAAAGGAAAGATATATCAGACATGGCTGCAGCCTAAACTAACAACTCATGAATAATAACAAAATATCTATTTGCGTGACTGTGAGTGCTTGAATTCTTAATGTACTGTATCTACCAGACAGACAACGATTCACTGTTTGCGTATTGTAGAACATGACTTATCGTCTGACATGTATTATTAGCCACGGCAACACACCAATTATGTTTTATTGGCAATAGTCTTCTGGCCAACACTGTACAAACATAAGTTAATGTTGCTTTATATTTGTAATTTTTTTCAGTGTTTAATTTCGAAACGAAAGGCATTGATCACATGCAAAACTGTTTAATAATTAAAGATGACTTCTTAACCTATCACAATCAATATAATTTGATTCATTTTCATGTCAATTTTTTTCTTTTTTCGTCAATTGAGGAGGGAGAATATTTTCGTTTTTTGAGGGAATGCGTTTTTGCAAGTGAGTTTTGTTAGGTCAAATCCGTGTCGCAAAATAGTATTTTATTGACGGTATAAATTATGTATGTTTTATCCGATACAATCCTTATGTTTTCCTGAAATCTCAAGAAAATATTATCGACTAAACACCGTGTCAACTATGAACGTATTTTAAAGGACAGCTATCGTATGACCCAATATTAAATTCAATACACATAATACAGGACGCATCATTTTTAAAAGGATTTAAATTTGTCATATAGCAGTAGAAATTATTCAATATATGGCATAGAAATCAAATTGTATTCCATCTTGATAAAACGGGATCACAGATACATGTACAAGACAACTCCATGATAACACGACAAAACTAAATTAAGTGCGACAATGCAAGTTAAAAAAAATCATCTGAGGGTAAAATAAGTTGGATCCATAAAATAATTTAATATGTAAATGATTCATCTGCATTTCCTTTTACAGGTATATGTATTGCAAACAGATACTTGTAGCTTACAAATTACTAATAATAAAAATAAATGTATAGTTAATAAGTGGTCGATACTGTTTCAGACGAAATTGCAGTAAAAAAAAAGGACGGTGATTAAGTTCTTGTAAGCAAACCTTATCAAAATCCGATGCAAAAGTTGAGGACTCATATTTTCATGATTTTTTTTTTCTCTGAATTTAGCACATTACACATATCTCTTATGTTTCTTACTTGAAGTAATTGACTTTTTTTAAATATTGTTCTTTTTTTGAATTTTAACTTTAATTATGATAACATCTTGAAATTTTAATCTGAATTATCTATAGTCTGTATTTTATTTCTTATCGACTTAAACAGAAAGGCTCTCCAGATAAAGGACTATCCCACGAAACTTTACACATGTTTGCAAGATAATATTGAAAGGTAAAAGTTTTAGAAGTTGTATGAAAAGACCAAGATGTTTAAAAAATGAGACATTAAATCTCTGAAATGCATTAGTTATGTATTGCTGCATTGACGAAATTTGAGTTGAATTGATCTGCAAAATTTCACTTCTTCATGAATTTTGCAGTATACATGTTAATATTTAGTTTCAGTTTCCTGACAACAGAATAAATAGAGACCTTTTTACAAGTCGATCTTGTCAGTGTTATACATTGACTCTCATTTGAACACACAAAGTGTTTCGAAAAAAAAGCAGAAACTTTCCATGGTGAATCAGAAGGCACAACATGTACTGTCTGACATTTTTTTTAGTTTTCTTATTTGCTTGGACATTATGTGAAATAGTTGTTATCACAAAACAAAAAGATATAATATATAGTGGTCACGTCCTGTTTACAGTATCTATGCCGATGTGGTCATTGTGCGCCCAGTTTTGCTCGAGAGTGCAGGTATGCAAATCTATAAACTTTATAGCATGGAATAAAACTTGCCAGATTAATGAGGCTGGTCCCGGGGACAGCAAATGTGGAATAATCGAAAGTACTGGAAAAAGCTTTGTTGCGGCCTCAACCTTTCCAAAGGTAATTACGAAAAAGATGTCAAAAACATTATGGCAAATTATTGCAGAACATATAGCACATTTAAATACCCTTTCTTATAATGCTTTTTTGGAACAAAATATAGTCATATTTGCTTACCATTTATCGTATTTAAAGATTTTTTTTAACATAGAATGACTAGTATTCAATGTAAACATGTTTTAGTCAATAGACATGATAGGAAGGCAGTCTTTCAAATGTCTTTATATACTCTGTAAATTTTGAAATTATTTCAATATTTCTATAAATTCGTTAAGGCGAAAGTATTAGGTTTACAATTATAAAACACCAGACACAAGTTGTTTCCTTTTTCCTTTTTCCTTTTTCGATATTCAAATTTTGAAAAATATTACAAGTCCAAACTGAATTTTTTTTTTCCATCAAAAATTTTTTTCACAAATTTTTTTTTCCTCCAATTTTTTTTTCCTTAAAAATTTTTTTTTTCAAATTTTTTTTCACAAAATTTTTTTTCCTCCAATTTTTTTTTTCCTGTAAATTTTTTTCCTCAAAAATATTTTCCCCAAATTTTTTTTCCTCATTTTTTTCGTTTCCTTATTCGTTTTCTATTTCCTTTTTCGATTTTCATTTCCTTATTCGGTTTCTATTTCCTTTTTCGATTTTCATTTCCTTATTCGGTTTCTATTTCCTTTTTTGATTTTCATTTCCTTATTCGGTTTCTTTTTCCTTATTCGGTTTCTATTTCCTTATTCGATTTTCATTTCCTTATTCGGTTTCTATTTCCTTTTTCGATTTTCATTTCCTTATTCGGTTTCTATTTCCTTTTTCGATTTTCATTTCCTTATTCATTTTCTATTTCCTTTTTTGATTTTGATTTTCTTATTCAGTTTCTATTTCCTTTTTTGATTTTCATTTCCTTATTCAGTTTCTTTTTCCTTATTCGGTTTCTATTTCCTTATTCGATTTTCATTTCCTTATTCGGTTTTCATTTCCTTATTCGGTTTATATTTCCTTTTTCAATTTTCATTTCCTTATTCGGTTTCTTTTTCCTTATTTGGTTTCTATTTCCTTTCTCAATTTTCATGTCCTTATTCGGTTTCTTTTTCTTTATTTGGTTTCTATTTCTTTATTCGAATTTCATTTCCTTATTCGGTTTCTTTTTCCTTATTTGATTTTCATTTCCTTATTCGTTTTCTTTTTCCTTTTTCAATTTTCATTTCTTTATTCAGTTTCTAGTTCCTTATTCGATTTTCATTTCCTTATTCGGTTTCCTTTTTCCTTTTTTGATATTCAAATTTTGAAAAATATTACAAGTCCAAACTGAATTTTTTTTTCGTCAAATTTTTTTTTCCTTGTAAATTTTTTTTTCAAATTTTTTTCACAAAATTTTTTTCCTCAAAATTTTTTTTCCTCAAATTTTTTTTTTCTCAATTTTTTTCGTTTCCTTATTCGTTTTCTATTTCCTTTTTCAATTTTCATTACCTTATTCGTTTTCTTTTTCCTTTTTCGATTTTCATTTCCTTATTCGTTTTCTATTTCCTCTTTTGCTTTTCATTTCCTTATTCGTTTTCTATTTCCTTTTTCGATTTTCATTACCTTATTCGGTTTCTATTTCCTTTTTCGATTTTCATTTCCATATTCGGTTTCTTTTTCCTTATTCGTTTTCTATTTCATTATTCGATTTTCATTTCCTTATTCGGATTCTTATTCTTTATTCGGTTTCTTTTTCCTTATTCGGTTTCTATTTCCTTATTCGATTTTCATTCCCTTATTCGGTTTCTTTTTCCTTATTCGATTTTCATTTTCTTATTCGGTTTCTTTTTCATTATTCGGTTTCTATTTCCTTATTCGATTTTCATTTCCTTATTTGGTTTCTTTTCCTTATTTGAATTTCAGTCCCTTATTTGGTTTCTTTTTCCTTTTTCAATTTTCATTTCCTTATTCGGTTTCTATTTCCTTTTTCGATTTTCATTTCCTTATTCGGTTTCTATTTCCTTTTTTGGTTTTCATTTCCTTATTCAGTTTCTTTTTCCTTATTTGGTTTCTATTTTCTTATTCGATTTTCATTTCCTTATTCGGTTTCTTTTTCCTTATTCGATTTTCATTTCCTTATTCGGTTTCTTTTTCCTATTTTCGGTTTCTATTTCCTTATTCGATTTTCATTTCCTTATTCGGTTTCTATTTCCTTTTTAGATTTTCATTTCCTTATTCGTTTTCTATTTCCTTTTTCGATTTTCATTTCCCTATTCGGTTTGTATTTCCTTTTTTGATTTTCATTTCCTTATTCGGTTTCTTTTTCTTTATTCGGTTTCTATTTCCTTATTCGATTTTGATTTCCTTATTTGGTTTCTATTTCCTTTTTCGATTTTCATTTCCTTATTCGTTTTCTATTTCCTTTTTCGATTTTCAATTCCTTATTCGGTTTCTATTTCCTTTTTTGATTTTCATTTCCTTATTCGGTTTCTATTTCCTTATTCGATTTTCATTTCCTTATTTGGTTTCTATTTCCTTTTTCGATTTTCATTTCCTTATTCAGTTTCTATTTCCTTATTCGATTTTCATTTCCTTATTCGGTTTCCTTTTTCCTTTTTTGATATTCAAATTTTGAAAAATATTACAAGTCCAAACTGAATTTTTTTTTCGTCAAAATTTTTTTTCCTTGTAAATTTTTTTTTCAAATTTTTTTCACAAAATTTTTTTCCTCAAAATTTTTTTTCCTCAAATTTTTTTTTTCTCAATTTTTTTCGTTTCCTTATTCGTTTTCTATTTCCTTTTTCAATTTTCATTACCTTATTCGTTTTCTTTTTCCTTTTTCGATTTTCATTTCCTTATTCGGTTTCTATTTCCTCTTTCGATTTTCATTTCCTTGTTCGTTTTCTATTTCCTTTTTCGATTTTCTTTACCTTATTCGGTTTCTATTTCCTTTTTTGATTTTCATTTCCTTATTCGGTTTCTTTTTCCTTATTCGTTTTCTATTTCATTATTCGATTTTCATTTCCTTATTCGGATTCTTATTCTTTATTCGGTTTCTTTTTCCTTATTCGGTTTCTATTTCCTTATTCGATTTTCATTCCCTTATTCGGTTTCTTTTTCCTTATTCGATTTTCATTTTCTTATTCGGTTTCTTTTTCATTATTCGGTTTCTATTTCCTTATTCGCATTTCATTTCCTTATTTGGTTTCTTTTCCTTATTCGATTTTCATTCCCTTATTTGGTTTCTTTTTCCTTTTTCAATTTTTCATTCCTTATTCGGTTTCTATTTCCTTTTTCGATTTTCATTTCCTTATTCGGTTTCTATTTCCTTTTTTGGTTTTCATTTCCTTATTCAGTTTCTATTTCCTTATTTGGTTTCTATTTTCTTATTCGATTTTCATTTCCTTATTCGGTTTCTTTTTCCTTATTCGATTTTCATTTCCTTATTCGGTTTCTTTTTCCTATTTTCGGTTTCTATTTCCTTATTCGATTTTCATTTCCTTATTCGGTTTCTATTTCCTTTTTCGATTTTCATTTCCTTATTCGTTTTCTATTTCCTTTTTTGATTTTCATTTCCCTATTCGGTTTGTATTTCCTTTTTAATTTTCATTTCCTTATTCGGTTTCTTTTTCCTTATTCGGTTTCTATTTCCTTATTCGATTTTCATTTCCTTATTTGGTTTCTATTTCCTTTTTCGATTTTCATTTCCTTATTCGTTTTCTATTTCCTTTTTCGATTTTCAATTCCTTATTCGGTTTCTATTTCCTTTTTTGATTTTCATTTCCTTATTCGGTTTCTTTTTCCTTATTCTGTTTCTATGTCCTTATTCGATTTTCATTTCCTTATTCGGTTTCTTTTTCCTCATTCGATTTTCATTTCCTTATTCGGTTTCTTTTTCGTTATTCGGTTTCTATTTCCTTATTCTGTTTCCTTTTTCCTAATTCGGTTTCTATTTCCTTATTCGATTTTCATTTCCTTATTCGATTTTCATTTCCTTATTCAGTTTCTTTTTCCTTATTCGGTTTCTATTTCCTTATTCGATTTTCATTTCCTTATTCAGTTTCTGTTTCCTTATTCGATTTTCATTTCCTTATTCGGTTACTTTTTCCTTATTCGGTTACTTTTTCCTTATTCGGTTTCTATTTCCTTATTTGGATTTCAATTTCCTCATTCGGTTTGCGGGAGAAAAACATTTTGATGAGTTTAGTTTCTTTTCCCTTTTTCGATTTTCATTTCCTTATTCGGTTACTTTTTCCTTATTCGGTTTCTATTTCCTTATTTGGATTTCTATTTCCTTATTCGGTTTGCGGGAGAAAATCGTTTCGTAGTGCCGGGACACTACAACTACCATGGCATGCAGTCGTTTTGTATACTCATTTTTCAATTATATTTGTACAAAACAAGTAACAAGGGTTAGTACCATGTAATTTTCAGTATGTTTTTATCAATTTAATATTGAGTTGATATCAAGTACGACACAATTTGTCCACTACGAAACGGTTTTATAAACTACTTAACTCATCAAAATGTCCACTAAGTAGCATGACACTAACTCATCAAAATGTCCACTAAGTAGCATGAGACTGAGTTGTTTCTTCGTATGTAAAGTACTGTCTAATACCGCAGTCCCATTAGGCCACAATCGCACTACGATCTGTGAAAAAAATGCAAATTTTGATGATCGTAGTACGATCGTGTAGATCGTAGTAAGGTCGTATAACGGTCGTGGTGAGGTCTTCAAGATCGTGATGAGCGTGGACAACTTTGAACATGTTCAAAACAATCGTGTTGCGGTCGTGGCGAAATCATGTCGTAGTAGAAGCGTAGTGAGAGCGCGCTAAGGTCTAAGAGAATGTGCTACGATCTCATTGCGACGTTATTACGACATCACTACGACCATCACGTTTTCACGGCGACTACACCACGTTTACACCACGCTGTTCAAGACCATAGTACGATTCTAGCACGCCCTTGTCGTACTCGCCACGCTCTTCTTACGACCTGACTACGTGCATACTACGACCATCATTCTCGTTGTCATTTTCACATAAAATATATTAAATCTCTCCAGATTTTGTTTGTCTGTATGTGATTGGGACTTCTTGTCCATTTTCTCTAACGGCTCAACCATGCTTCTCGTTTCTATTTAGATTAGACCGTTGGTTTTATACTAGTAAGTTTTGGGCCCTTTATAGCTTGCTTTTCGGTGTGAGCCCAAGCTCCGTGTTGGACACCGTACCTTGGCCAATAAAGGTTTACTTTTATAAATTGTTACTTGGATGGAGAGTTGTCTCAAACGCACTCATACCACATATTCCTATATCTATTGACACATCTGTGTCATCTCTGGTATCGTTCACTAAAATATCGTCATTTGAGTTTTATGGACCAGCAATAGGTTGTAACTTGGGTTGGATTGGTCGGTCCGACATCTCTGCTGGATCAGGATTCGTTACTATTGGAGCTCCCTCTGCCTCTACATCAACCCCTACCACCACGCCCACGTGTTCTAGTAATTTTTTGGCGGCATGACTGTATTGTTTCCGCGAAATCTACGTATTAATCAGAAATAGAAGGAATGGAACTGTATTGATATGGAACACGATGTTGACGTTATTGCTGAGAACGTAGTAAGATCGCGGTATGAGCGTAGTATAATCGTGGTAAGAACGTGCTATAATCTCAGTAGAAGCGTGGTAAGATCGAGTTGCAATCGGATAACTCGTGGTATGGTCGTAGTGAGAACGCGATGAGCGTAGAAAGATCTTGATAAGCGTAGTGAGGTCGCAGAATAAGCGCGGTGAGAACGTAGTATAATCGTAGCGGGATCGTTGTAGAAGTGTAATGAGGACGTAACTTAGCATCGTGAAAGCAACGGAAATTTACATTTTCATGCCGCTCATACCGCGACCTCACCACGATCTGAATTTATTTTAGATCGCGGTGGGCGTGGTGGGATCGTGGTCTAGTGGGACTGGGGCTTATACCCCAGTCCCACTAGGCCACGATCGCACTACGATCTGTGAAAAAAATGAAAATTTTCATGATCGTAGTACGATCGTGTAGATCGCGGTAAGGTCGTATCACGGTCGTGGTGAGGTCTTCAAGACCGTGATGAGCGTGGCCAACTTTGAACATGTTCAAAACGATCGTGGTGTGGTCGTGGCCAAATCAGGTCGTAGTAGAAGCGTAGTGAGAGCGCACTAAGATCGTAGTAAGATCGCAAAGGTCGCTGTACCATCGTAGTGAGAGCGTAGCGAAAGCGTGATTCTATTCGGCGAAACTGCGCTACGATCTCATTGCGACGTTATTACGACCTCACTACGATCATCACGTTCTCACCGCGACCAAACTACGCTTCCACTACGACTATACCACGTTGTTCACGACCATAGTACGATTCTAGCACGCCCTTGCCGTCCTCATCACGCTCTTCTTACGACCTGACTACGTTCATACTACGACCATTATTCTCATTGTAATTTTCCCATAAAATATATTAATTCTCTCCAGGTTCTGTTTGTCTGTATCTAATTGGGACTTCTTGTTCATTTTATCTAACGGCTCAACCATGCTTCTTGTTTGCATATAGATTAGACCGTTGGTTTTCCCGTTTGAATGGTTTTACACTAGTAATTTTTGGGGCCTTTTGTATCTTGCTGTTCGGTGTAAGCCAAGGCTCCGTGTTGAAGGCCGTATCTTGGCCTATAATTGTTACTTTTAAAAATTGTTACTTGGATTGAGAGTTGTCTCATTGGCACTCATACCACATCTTCCTATATCTATTGACTCATCTGTTTCATATCTGCTATCGTTCACTAAAATATCGTCATCTCAGCTTTATGGACCAGCAATAGGTTGTAATTTAGGTCGGATTGGTTGGTCCGACATCTCTACTTGATCAAGATTCGTTACTATCAGAGCTTCGTCTGCCTCTACATCAACCCTAACACCACGCCCACGTGTTCTAGTAGATTTTGGTGGCTTGATTGTATTTTTTTCGAGAAATCTACGTGTTAATTAGAAATAGAACTGAAGGAATGATACTGTATTGATATGGAACTCGATGTTGACGTTATTGCTGAGAGCGTAGTAAGATCGCGGTTTGAACGTAGTGTAATCGTGGTAAGAACGTGCTATACTCGGAGTAGAAGCGTTGTAAGATCGTGTTGCAATCGGATAACTCGTGGTATGGTCGTAGTGAGAACGTGACGAGCGTAGAAAGATCTTGATAAGGGTGGTAAGGTCGCAGAATAAGCGCGGTGAGAACGTGTTATAATCGTAGCCGGATCGTTGTAGAAGCGTATGAGGACGTAGTAGCATCGTGAAAGCAACGAACATTTACATTTTCATGCCGCTTATACCGCGACCTCACCACGATCTGAATTTAATTTAGATCGCGGTGAGCGTGGTGCGATCGTGGTCTAGGGGGACTGGGGCTTAAATCTTTATCGTTTAAAAATGGTTCTCCAATTCAGAAAAAAATGAGATCTTTCTAGTATACAATGAAAAACGACCTGGAAAGTTTATATGAGACATTAAAATGATATAAGATGTGCATTTAGAAGCTGTTTCGTAAGAACAAATGTCCCCTACGAAACAATACATGGTAGATTATGAAATACCAGCCGGTATTCCCGATTTCGGTATTAATACATGCCCCGTTTTTTTACTTCTTTTACAGAAGCGACAAATAACAACCTCAGTAGCCAGGTCAATAATTTCCTATATATAGATTGGAATTCCTTCTAGATATTAAGACTCTGATTAATATGGTTAGGGACATTTTTTCCGGAACTTTATATAAATAAAAACAGAATAGGATATAGCAATTATCGTTATTAAGTGATGACAACATCGGGTTACTCAATGAAATATGACTTATAGTGGAGGGGGCATTTAGTTTTGCTAGCCTTGTCCGTGTGTATGTCCGTACGTCAAGAAATTAGTTTTCGTTCTTTTATCTCGAGTTTGCCTCAACAAAATGTTATGAAACTTATTTAAATCCGTATTACAACAAAATACATATCACATTTGATTTTGATGGCGTCATTTATACCATTCTAGGGTTATGCGCCTTAACAAATAAAAAAAAAATACTGAATTTTTCGTTTCCGTTTTCTTACCTAAGTTTGCCCGACACCAAAATCAAGACATATACAAAATAAATTTGCAGCAAAGAAACAGCGTCTAAGACTTTATTGCTGTTCTTCATCTTGACAAAATACAATGAAAATGAAAATTAAGAAATAGCAAATTTTTAATAATGAAATGGATATTTTGAATAATGAAATGGACTGCTGTGACCCTTCAGCCCGCAAGTACAGATAAACCTTAGCTTATACCTCACTCGAATGCTTATTCAGAATGGAACAAAAGGTATATAGTCAATATGTTCCGCAACGCATATTAGAGGAGTACCGACGGACTTAATATCGAAATACGCGTGAACATTGAGAAATAGCTTAATTTCAATAATGGAATAGACTACTGCAAATCGTTTTATGACCCCTTCAAGCTGTCGTTAATTCTCGTTGACCTCGAATTTAAGCCCTTATATAAGTTGAATATTTGTCTTTATGTAGTATAGAATTTTATCAATAAAACGACATCAAAGATTCATCGAAGATGTAATTTAATATATGATATATAAAACAAAAACAAATACCGATCACTCCAGTGACATTTAGAAATATAAATAGAAATATTTATGAAAAGCCAAAAAGGAAATGTACAGTGAAAACCTACCGCTTAGGACCGCTTAAATGATGTTGAGACCCCCCGGTCTTTCCATGCCCTAAATTTGACGAAATAATAGACTCTGTAATATATACACATGGAAAAAAGTATTGCAACACCAAATTGAAATTGAAATTAAAAAAACACTTTTCATTTTTTTGGGATATAATTTGGTAAAATAGAACTAGTTAAACATTATTTAAGTATCACCTGAGTTTAATCAATAAATATCGACTCGATAATTTTTTATCTGCAAATGCAGCTACTGTACCCGTAAACAGCAAAACAGTTGTTTTTATCCTCTTTGTTTTCAACCCTTTAAATAACCAAATTTTTAAAGTTATGTGATTGACACCTTATAATGGGTCCTTGACAACTCTTTACTGCAGCCATATGACAGATTATCAGCATAAGGGAAGCAGGGATGTCGATGTAAAAACTGCACGTATTGTTGGTCATCACCATTTCACTATAAGTCGTTTTGAGAATAAATCAGGCAATAAACGCTGTTAAAGACATTCCGAGATAATGAAGACCCCCTATACCATTTGCTAAGGAAAATCAAGCATAATGAAGGTTGGTCAGAAGGAAACCCTTTGCATACAAGACAATCCTAAAAAGAGAGTGATGGCCATACAGGAGCTTTTTAACACGAACTGTTCGAGATCGACTCATCGCTACTGGTGATCGTGCGATAAGACCATTTCTGAGACCTTTGCTAACGTACAGACACACAGTTTTCCGTATCCAATGTAGTGCAGAGCTCGCCAAAGTTGGAAATTAGCATCGTGGAGGAAGATTCAATGTTCAAATGGAATTCGGTTCATCTTCCTTGGCACGATCGTAGCCCGGATTTCAACCATATCGAGCATATTTGGGACACTATTGGGCGGAAAGTGCGCGAAAGGACACCCCAGTTCAAACACATCATGAAATAAACAATGCCCTTCATCAGAAATGGTTGCTGCTACCTTAGCAACAAATTAGTCGATTTATGGCAGGAATCAGAAGACGTTTAGATGCGGTTATCCGTTTGAATGGAGGCTGCGCACAAAGTACTAATTCTTTGGCGTATAACGATCAACCATGATATGAACAGTCATCTAAGGATTAATTTTGAAATGTCTGACATTGTAAAGTTCGACTACAGTAAAAGTTGTAAAATGCATTTTTTTGTACAAAATTTTGACATAAGCTATTTCCCACTTAAATATTTTTCTGGGATCCGGGACCGTCTGACCACCGTATTGAAATAGAAACCGAATACGAAACAGAAACCAAATAAGGAAATGAATTTCGAATAAGGAAAAAGAAACCGAATAAGGAAACAGAAATGAAAATCAAATAAGGAAATAGAAACCGAAAAAGGAAATGAAAAAGGAAAAAGGAAAAGGAAACCAAATAAGGAAATGAAAATCGAATAAGGAAAAAGAAACCGAATAAGGAAATGAAAATCGAAAAAGGAAATAGAAAACGAATAAGGAAATGAAAATCGAAAAAGGAAATAGAAACCGAATAAGGAAAAAGAAACCGAATAAGGAAATGAAAATCGAATAAGGAAAAAGAAACCGAATAAGGAAATGAAAATCGAAAAAGGAAATAGAAAACGAATAAGGAAATGAAAATCGAAAAAGGAAATAGAAACCGAATAAGGAAATGAAAATCGAATAAGGAAATAGAAACCGAATAAGGAAAAAGAAACCGAATAAGGAAATGAAAATCAAAAAAGGAAATAGAAAACGAATAAGGAAATGAAAATCGAAAAAGGAAATAGAAACCGAATAAGGAAATGAAAATCGAAAAAGGAAATAGAAAACAAATAAGGAAACGAAAAAAATGAGGAAAAAAAAATTTGAGGAAAATATTTTTGAGGAAAAAATTTTTGAAGAAAAAAAATTTGAGGACAAAAAAAATTTTGAGGAAAAAAATTTGTGAAAAAAAAATTTGAAAAAAAAAAAATTTTAAGGAAAAAAAAATTTGAGGAAAAAAAAATTTGTGAAAAAGAATTTGATGGGAAAAAAAATTCAGTTTGGACTTGTAATATTTTTCAAAATTTGAATATCGAAAAAGGAAAAAGGAAACCGAATAAGGAAATGAAAATCGAATAAGGAAATAGAAACTGAATAAGGAAATAAAAAAGGAAAAAGGAAAAAGAAACCGAATAAGGAAATGAAAATCGAACAAGAAAAAAGAAACCGAATAAGGAAAGGAAAATCGAATAAGGAAATAGAAACCGAATAAGGAAAAAGAAACCGAATAAGGAAAAAGAAACCGAATAAGGAAATGAAAATTGAAAAAGGAAATAGAAACCAAATAAGGAAATGAAAATCGAAAAAGGAAATAGAAAACGAATAAGGAAATGAAAATCGAAAAAGGAAATAGAAACCGAATAAGGAAATGAAAATCGAATAAGGAAATAGAAACCGAATAAGGAAAAAGAAACCGAATAAGGAAATGAAAATCAAAAAAGGAAATAGAAAACGAATAAGGAAATGAAAATCGAAAAAGGAAATAGAAACCGAATAAGGAAATGAAAATCGAAAAAGGAAATAGAAAACGAATAAGGAAACGAAAAAATGAGGGAAAAAAAATTTTTGAGGAAAAAAAATTTGAGAACAAAAAAATTTTGAGGAAAAAAATTTGGAAATAGAAACTGAATAAGGAAATGAAAATTGAAAAAGAAAAAAGAAACCGAATAAGGAAATGAAAATCGAATAAGGAAAAAGAAACCGAATAAGGAAATGAAAATCGAATAAGGAAATAGAAACCGAATAAGGAAAAAGAAACCGAATAAGGAAATGAAAATTGAAAAAGGAAATAGAAACCGAACAAGGAAATGAAAATCGAAAAAGGAAATAGAAAACAAATAAGGAAATGAAAATCGAAAAAGGAAATAGAAACCGAAGAAGGAAATGAAAATCGAATAAGGAAATAGAAACCAAATAAGGAAAAAGAAACAGAATAAGGAAATTAAAATCAAAAAAGGAAATAGAAACCGAATAAGGAAATGAAAATCGAAAATCGAAAAAAGAAATAGAAAACGAATAAGGAAACGAAAAAAATGAGGAGAAAAAAAATTTGAGGAAAATATTTTTGAGGAAAAAATTTTTGAGGAAAAAAAAGATTGATGAAAAAAAATTTTGAGGAAAAAAAATTTTGTGAAAAAAAATTAAAAAAAACAATTTTTTAAGGAAAAAAAAATTAAGGAAAAAAAAATTTGTGAAAGAAAAATTTGATGAGAAAAAAAAATTCAGTTTGGACTTGTAATATTTTTCAAAATTTGAATATCGAAAAAGGAAAAAGGAAAAAGGAAACAACTTGTTATAAAACTTGCATTCATAATTTAATCGTGATGTTCTTTACAAATATTTTTAAATTGCAATTTAGTCAAATCGCGCATTTTTATTATTAGATAGTGATTTTCAATAATAATTGCACGCATTATTATTTGAATCTTTAGTACAAAATATATAATAAACAATTTAGTCTTCCTTATGAAAGTTGAAAATGTATCTATATTGATATCCAATGAAGGTTCCGTTTGTTAATAAATCTGATAATTGATGTAAAATTTGAAATTGATAACAAAATTTAAAAAAAGGTATAAAACATTTAATTGCTATACGCCATTTGATATTTGTCCCTCATTTCAGAATACGTCAATCATTGACGAACAATTTGGATGATATCGCAAGTAAAATGAAGGTGCTACATTGCGAAAGGGGTTGTTGTTTTACATCAATAGGTCAAGTGTCGCAAAATTAGGAACCACTGTCAGGGAAATCTAGATAGCTGGTATACATTTGTATTTGTAAAGGGCAGATTTTCAGGATAAAATACTCCACATCTTACACAGAAATAATTATAATACGGCTAGTAAAACAAAATAATTTCTTTATTAATGAAGTGATGAAGCCCTTAAAATTACAACTTTTTTAAATGTACTCTTCACACACACACACCCACTAAATAAAACACCCAGAAACTGTGTAAAAACACGATTTTGACTGTTATATTTTAGATTTTATAACGGTTTTTCTATCTAGCTAAATATATCACATAGTTTGATGGTATATTATATTGTTATATACGAAACAAAGGTATCGGTGATAATTTAAGCGGTCGGTATGTATTGTTTATTATCGCTATTTTGTGCATTTTTCCTTTGATCTTTTTTTGTGATAATTTTTCATATCATGCTACCCGTTTGAGATGGAAAATTATCGCTAGAAACTAAGTAGGCACGTGGCGTTTCTAATGAAACTGACATGAAATTGACAACGTCGTCATAAGTGAAATAGCGATGAACAGATTATCATTGGTCATCTCAACCGTTGATCAACGATAATCTATAATTATATTCAATCACGTGCGAGGAAATTAATTGTTTGTTTCTCTTTATAATATTGTTTTTCTAATCAAATACAGTAAATCTTTTTATAAATAATACTTTATTGTTTTAGCAATTGTTTATTCCACACTGTGAAAACATTTGATGAACAGAAGAATTATGATGTGCGGCATATTTTTAAGGTTCCAATATATTTCATTTAAAAAAAAACAGAGTTGAAAATCCTAATTTTTGAGTTCAATCGTAACACCGTCAACATGCCTTTGTGAAATTATCCAGGCTGAAACTGTACAACATGATTAGAAATTATGACAAATGATTAAAACGGTGATGTTCACTTAATTGTTGGACTCGATTTCAGCAATTAGCTGGTCAGTGCCAAGGAAATAATTGTAAGCGCAATGAGGCCTGTATGCCAAGGGGACCGGACTATTATTGTGTTCCATTGCCAATTATTTCACCTGTATGTAGCACAAGTAAGTTGATATTGCATTACACTTTACTTTACTTTACTTTAGTCTGTACTGTTCCGCCTATATCAGACGACCCACTTTTCAGAGCGCATATTATTTAAATTTTCATTTAATCCAATGCACATTTACAAATAACACATTTTAATTAAGAATATGTTTCATACGGGACTTTTAAATGTTGAAGTGAAATCGCAATTTTCTCCCTCTTTCCAGCAGCTTATCGGCAGCTTTTTAAGGATGTAGTTTCATGTAAACCCGAAATTCGGGTAAGCATATTCAAAAATTTGGTTTTTTTAAACTTTTTATGTAAACGATATTCCTCGATGCTCGAAGTAAATTTTTTTTTGTCGTTTCATATGTCAGAAGTGATAAATAATGGCGTTATCTAGAACATTTGCATCGTCATCTCTTTTTTTCAACAAAAGTTAAATTACAAATAGTTTAAAAAATAGTGAAGAAAGTACCTTTGATCATTGATACACAACATATAAAACTTAATAATTATTTACTATCTGCTTCAATTGATAAGAATGAAACTGCTAAATTGCAATCTTCGTCAGTTACATCACACTTACTACAGGAACAATCATGGTCCTCTATCAAGAAGGAAAGGTACTTTACACATGTTACATAAAGGACCAGTATGTAAAGAAGTTAAACAATTGAAAATGTTAATCTCATATTAATATTATTATCACAAAGTATCATTGTTGATCTATTCTCTGTGCACTCTACGTATATGTGTATATATATATATATATATATGTATCTTATATTAAAGATACTTATTAAATTAGTTAATAAACGAAAACAAATTTATTTTTTAAATTACTTTTTTTAGAATTGCGCCCACGTGACTGCAGTGATCTTCCTATCGGAAGTGAATCGGGGGTATATACAATATATCCAACAAATGCGATATTTGATGTTTATTGTAACTTGGATACTGCAGGATTTGGATGGACAGTAAGTGTAGTGAAGATATGGATTTTTACTAAGATATAGTTATTACATAATTGTATCTATTTTTATTTACATAATATTGTATGTATATAAAGTTTCTACAACAATTTCACTTACAGTGTAGGGCAAAGCAACATCTGGTTTGAGGTAAAACAGGAGTTAGGCAAGGCTGTGTGATGTCTGTTCTTCTTTTCAATCAATCTAATTAAAAACCGATCTCTCATCGCTCTTGTTTCTGATATGTCGCGTGGGAGATCTAACGAAACCGGCTTTGAGGTCACATGTGAGTGAACTAAAAGTCATGAATTTATAAAGATATGCAAATGAGTTGACGACCTATTAATAAGCCAATGAAAAAAGTTTATGAATTATTATGACTGACGACTTCGTCGTAAATAAAATGAGTTACATCCCTTTGCCTTACGTTAAACTTCCAAGATCGTGGAAGACTCAGTTTCATTGGTCGAAAAAGACACACCTACGAGGTCACTCACATGTGACCTCAAAGCGGGTTTCGTTAGATCTCCCATGCGACATATCAGAAACAGGAGCGATGAGAGATCGGTTTTTAATTAGATTGCTTTTCAATATATTTGGTATATGATATCGAACAGTTTATGCGCTTTTGAAATTTACCCTGCGTAACCGAATACATTTCTTTGTAGGAGTTATCTCCCCAAACACTGTTTTCCTTGTGTCCACTACTCCTTCGCAACCGTAAAAGATTACGACAAATTTATTTTATAAAATTGCTCGTTATATCCTTCGAATGATTTGTCCTATTTTGACCGAAGCAATATGAACACTCCATATGAGAGTTATTTCCCCTTATGCATTTGATATAAGTGATATGCATTTCACACAATATCACACTCCTATACCCCCCCCCCTCCAAAAAAAAAAAAATTTGACCCCCAAAAAATTACCCTCATTTCAAGTAAAAGAGCCCTAAATTTTCATAAAAAAAAAAAAAAAAAAAAAAAAAAACACACCCAAAAAACACCAAATTTTCTTACTCCCAAAAAAATTTTTTTTAACTTTTTTATGAAAAAAACCAACAATAAAAACACCCAAAAAAAACCCCAAAAAATTCCAAAAAAAAAAAACCGGTAGAACAGGCAGAGAAAGAATTCTGTGGGATTTAAGAGAAAAAAAAAAATCATTTTTTACTTTAAAAAATGAAACAACCTACAGCTCCTGATTTATATCCAGAATTACCTATAGAAGATGGACAAAATTATAGACTACAAAAAATAACAGAAATAGAAAAAACATTAATAAATGAGAGAGATAAACGTAAATCACTATACAAAAAATATAAACGCGGAGTTAATGTTACTGATGGTGTTGATACAAGTTTAATTTCGACATCTGTTGTTTTAGCTGGTATAGGAATAGCTTTTCCTATCTTACTTCCCATACAAATTGCATCTGTTGTATGTGGAAGTTTAGGAGGTCTAGTTAAATTAATTAGAAGAAAGTTGACAACAAAATCAAAAAAACATTATGAAATTAAAACAATGGCAGAATGCAAGTTAAACAGCATAAAAGATTTAATATCAAAATCTTTAACTGACGGACAGATAAGTGCAGATGAATTTAAACTTATTTTAGATGAATTAGAAAAATTTAATGAGATGAAAAAAAATTAAAAAAAAGTAATTTTAAAAAGTTTACCAGATGATGAAAGAAAAAAACTAATTGAGGAAACAGAAAATAGAGTAAAAAACGAATTAAAAAAAAAAATGGAAAATCTTTGATTTTCTTTAATAAAATAATTTTAGTTGATAACGGAAATCCACCAAACTATGAATCAATTTTTAATTAAATAAATGGATGAAGAAACAAAAGAAAAATTAGTAAAAAATGTAAAAATAATGTTAAATAAAAAATTTAATTATTTTTATCTTAAGTTGTTTTTAACAGGTTCTTTTTATTGTTTATTATCTAATATTTTAGATGAATAAAATGGCTGAAGGAGGTTATGAGTTTGATAATCCTGTTTTTGAAATAAATGATTATGATGATGATTATGATAATGAAGAAAAAACACCATTAATAGATAATGATGATGAAGAGTTTCAAAATTATATAAATAAAGAATTTGAAAATTCAAGAGCTTTATCAGAAAATGATGCTAAAATTTGTAAAAAAGAAACTATAAAAAAAATGATTAAACAATTTTATAAAAAAAATGGTGAAACAACACGTAGTGAAATAGGTTTTTTAGTTAGAGAAGATTATAAAGGAAACCAAATATTATATGTAAAAGATGAAAAAGGTAATAATATTGCATTAACATATTTTAAAAAAGGAGTATTAAAGTTTTATAAATTTAGTACTCTTCAAAAAGAATACGGTGTTAATTTTGTCAGAGATGTTTTAGGTGTAGATGATTATAAAATATCTGATTATTTAAAAGAAGGTAGATCAATGTTTCAAGATTTTCAAAAAAAGATAAAAGCACCAATTCGTGAACTCGATTATATAGAAATTATACCACAAGAAATATCTACACAAGAAGAAGGACAAGAATTATTAGAAACAGCAAGTAATGCAGAAACATATGTGAAAGAAATAGAAACTTCATTTATTGAACAAGGAACATCTTTCATAAATGAAGAAACACAAACATATATGGAAAAAAGAGAGATGGATGGTGTAATCAGTGCAATGACATCAGTAAAAGAAGATCTTGAAAATAATTTAGCAAAACTGAATGAAACAAATAAAGACTTAGCAAAAGAAAATGCCAAATTAAAACAAGCTAAAGAAGACAATTTAAAATTTCAAATAGATAGAATAAGTAGTCGAATGAGAGAGTTGGAATCTGAGAGAAGTGCAAGAATAGAAGTAATTAATATTAATAGAGAAAAACTACGTAGTCAATTAGATAGATTTAAACAAACAATACATAAAATTTTAAACGAAGACAGAACATTAGGTGAAAGAATAAGAACATTATTCAGAGAACAAGGAATAACAATAGTTAGTGTTTTAACTGCTTTTGGAATGATCATTGGTGTTATTGTTGAAACATTTACTGGTGAAACTACTTCTCCTTCTCCTGCTCCTTCTCCTCCATCAAAAGGTGGTGGTGTACAAGACTGGATAAAAAAACAATTAAAAAATCTTGGAAAACTATTATCTTTTCTTGCAGGAAAACTAGCAGCTGCATTACCAGGTATTATAGGTTCTATTTTATCTTGGTTATTAACTGCAACAAAAGACGTAGTAAATTGGTTTGCAAACAACTTATGGGCATTGCTTATTTTAGTTGTTAGTTTATTGTTTACTGCTGCTAGAGATTATTTTAAAAAATAAAGTGCTGTAGATCCTATTACAATACTTATAAATATTATTGCTTGTTTATTATCTTCATGATCTTCATGTTCAATTTTTTTTATTGGATCTATTTTTGGTTCTTTAGGCTTTTCAGGTTTTATAGGTTCTTGTGGTTTTACAGGTTCTTTTGGTTTAAAATCAACATGATCAAAATTTTTATTATTTAAATCATCATTTAAACCGAGTGTTTGATTTTCTGTTGCAATTATAATTTTATTATTATAACCAACAATAGTTCCAATTTGTAAAACCATATCACTGGGAGACATATATAAACCAAGTCCATAAGCATAATCAACTTTACTTCTTGCATATTTTAAAACATTTTCATAATTCGATATCTGAGTGGGTAAATCAATAGGACTATTTATTACATCTTGTACATTTGCTAAGAATTGTTTTTGTGCATCAAATCCTGTTCCTATTTTTAAAATTTCTGTTTTTGTTTGAGATTGTGCACCTAATAAAGACCATACATAAATTTTTATACTTTCGTTTATACGTTCAATACCTGCTCGTGTAAAACCTTCTGATTTATCTAAAATAAATGTTGTCCAAGCCATACTTATATCTTTTTCATGTTTAAGTGTATCACAAATATGAAAGAAAGGACCATCTTTTCTATGATTTTGTCTATATTCATCACTTGGTTTATAAAATTCTTCAAAACTTCCTAATCCTTGAGATGAAGATTCTAGTTTTTGTCTCCAATCTGTATTTGGAGAAATATTAAATTCATCACATAATTTCTGATATGCAGCTTTGTCATATGAATTTTTGTAATAACAGAAAGAAGAATCTGTTGGTAAAGGTGATTTAAGTTCTTTTAAAATTCTGGCAATGCAATAATATAAATGAAACATATAAAAAGACTTTGTAAGATTTGAAGTATTTTGTATATGATCATAATAAGAAACACCACATCCTGTTGTTGAACACCATACTGCAAAATTTAACTGACATTGCCACCAATCAAATGAAGAATGAATCCATGTATTCCATGGTTCGTTAGTGTGTATTGATGGGTTTTGATAGTTTTGAAATAAATCAGGAAAAGATGTTTTAAAGTTCTCTTTTTGATTTACAAATATCGTTTGATTTACAAGATTTGTTTTTAATTGATGATCTTTTTCAGAATATTTAATACCTGGATTATATGAAACATTAGGATTATATTTAAATTCTTTTGTTATCATTTTTTTATATTAAAAATGTTTCATACTATTTCAAATATTGATAATACAATAAACTTAGAACAATATATAAATAACAGAAATGGAAATAAACGTATTGGTTTGAAATTTATAAGATACAGTATAGGTTGGTATAATGTTTATCATGGGTTTATAAAGAAAACCGGAGAGGAACAACAAAGGATTATGAATGGTTATTATAGTTTTCAACAAATAGTGGATGAATTTCAAAAAGAAAATATTGTATTATCCGTAAATGAAGCAAATGGTATCGCTTCATTAAACACTACTACTGAGTTAAGGATAAGTAAGGGTTTGGGAAATATGTTAGGGTTTAATAATAAACGTAAATTCGAACCTAATGAATTACATTATGGAAACAAATTTGTAGATTTTGCTATCCATAAATCATTATATATCCATTTGGAACAAGTTAGCACTTCTCATAATTATCTTGATGGTAAACCAAGTACATTATTGGCTGTTATTCCAGTCGAAAATAAAGAGTTTGGTGAAGTTATAACAGCGAGATTTGAGCATCCGGAATATAAGTGTTTAGTAAATGATGTTATAACAGAATTGAAATTAGAAATAAGAGATGAAAATAATAACAAGATAATTAATCATTTACCAATTAATTGTGTTTTAGAAGTTATATAATTTATTTAATAAAATGAGCATACTTGGTGTCAAAAAAAAAAACGTAGAAAAAGAAATATTAAATATGAAGAGTGAGCTTCAAACAATGGATACTAAGGATAAAAATTTACATCGGAGTGTCGCTGCCCTAAGCATCAGAGTTTTAAATGTTGAAAATATAGTTGGTAATATTAAAAATAAACCAGACAGAAAAATAATAAGTATATATGCTGGAATTGATGGTCCAATACATGGAAATAAAAAGTTTAATTTTGGTGTTGGTGGTGGTTATTATGTAATGAACTTTCCAGGACAAATATTGGGTATTAGTTTAGTAAGTTTAAGAACAAACACAGATATTATAGCCATTAAGATGATTGTTAATGATAAGTCAACTAGTTACATAATGAGTTTGGATAATGGTGTCACACACGGTTTTAATAACTTTTATACACCTTTTGAAGTTAAGGCTGGAGATTTAATAAGTTTTATTAGTATGACTAATAATTATACATGTATCAATACTCTAGTATCAGTGGTAATTGAATTATTTTTATAACAAATTTAATCCTTAAAAATGTCGGCTTACGGAAACAAATTAAATCCTTACAGAAAAATAAGAGAACCTCGTGGTGTGAAAGGTATTCGTCAAAGTGTATCAATAACAAATAATCCTTCAACTATTGATCAAAATCAACAGCTATTAGTGAGATTCCCCAATCTAAGCAATAATGATGTTATTGTTCCTGGAACAACCAGATTGGCATTTGAAATAGAACTCACATCTACAGACGACAATGCAACTATATATCAAAACATAGGAAGAGCAATAGTTAAAAAAACAACAATTCGTATAAGTGGAAATGAAATTATGTCAATTGATGATAGTGATATTTATCATTGTTATGTTGATTTATGGAAATCTACATCTGAACGTTTAAATATGGCATACCAAGGTATTGGTGAAACAAACATGTTAAAACACAGAGTTGGCGCGGATGATAAAGCATCAGACATAGGCGATGAAGCAATTGCAACTGCATATGGTGCAAGATTTTGTATCCCACTTGATTTTGAACTATTAGAAACTCATATGCCTTTTTATCAAGCAGGTCTTGGTGATAGACTTGAATATGAACTTACATTTAATAATTATAGCAATGTTATTAAATCAACAGATACATCTGCAAGTTATACAATCAAAAACATTTGTTTAGAATTTGATATGGTTACTGATGCAGGATTAGCAAGACAGATAAGACAACAAGTTGATGGTAAGATGGTTATTTTGTACGATAGAATACTAAGACATAGAAAAATAACCAAAAACAAATCTGATACATTGTGGAATATAAATTTAAATGTTCCAGCTAGAAGTATGAAAGGAATTCTAATGTTGTTCGAAGATCCTGAAAGAACAAGTACCGAAACTTATTATAATCCTAACATAACAAAAGTAGAAATGACAATAGAAGGTGTTCCAAATCAACTATACAGTCAAGGAATGAAAGCATATCAACAATGGGATGAAATAAATAAATTCTTTGCTTTAAATTCAAAAAGAAATAAAACAACAGAAGAAGTTTTAAAAGATTTAAATTTATCCTATACAACATTAGAAAAATATCTTACAACTAATTATGCATTATGGTTAGATTTACGTTCAACAGATGACAATTCGTTACACGGTTCAGGTAGAAGAATTGAAAATGCTTCTGAAGGTATTACTATCCAAATAACTAAAACAGCAGGAGCAAATAAATTAATAAATGTTTATCTGTTTGTTATACAAGATGCACAAATTAATTTTGAAGATGGAAGATTTAAAGAAGTTAATTACTAGTAAGCGAACGGTTCCCCTTTAAAAATGGAAGAGATACACTCCGATTCCCTTTATGAATTACCAAAATATCCCCATTGTGCTATTATATGTGGACAAACAGGATGTGGAAAAACAGAGTTTGTTCTTGATTTATTAGAAGGAGAATATAGTGGAGTTTTCAAATATATAGTCATACTTTGTCCAACCATCTAATGGAACAAAGCATACAAAAATCGTGAATGGATTGATGATGTTAGAAAACCAAAAACAAAAAATTTAATAATTGTTAATCCTATTGTTGAAGTGAGAGAAGCGAACGGTTCCCTTCATGAAGAAGAGAAGCTACAAGAACTACTAAGAATGTTCTTTAAAAAATATGCTGGTCATTCAACATTATATATCATTGATGACTGCAGTGCAACAAAAGAACTAACAAAGAAAAAAGATATGCTGTCCGAGCTTGCATTTTCAGGAAGACATGCGGAACAATCAGTGTGGGTCATTTCACAGAGATACAACTCTGTTTTAAAAGATTTAAGAGAACAAACAAAATGGTTATGCATGTTCTACACAAAAGATAGAGATAGTTTTGATAATTGCCTAAGAGAAAATGATGTTATTCCTACTTTGGAAGAAAGACAAAGAATAAAGGAAGAACTTAAAAAAAAGAAACATCGTAAATTAATATTAAAGACAGATCAACCTACTGATTATTGGTTACTTAATTAATTTTTTTAGCAATTCTCAAGTAATTCTTAAGTAATTCTTAAGTAATTCTTAAGTAATTCTTAAGTAATGCTTAAGTAATGCTTAAGTAATGCTTAAGTAATTCTTAAGTAATTTAACCAAAATAAGTAATTCTTAAGTAATTTAACCAAAATAAGCAAAATAATGCTTAAGTAATGCTTAAGTAATTCTTAAGTAATTTAACCAAAATAAGTAATTCTTAAGTAATTCTTAAGTAATTCTTAAGTAATTTAACCAAAAATAAGCAATAAAAAAAAGCAATGCTGTTGGAAATACTAACAATTGCAACAAACACTGCAGTCTTATCATTGGTTGGATATGTTGTATTTAATTTTTTTAAAGTTAAAAATAAATTATATCCGTTTTTTGAAACGTATAAAATGAATGCTGAAGAATTATTAAGTGAGCAAATTGTGGAAAACATAAATATTGATGATGAAGCGAGCGAAGTGAACGGTTCCCTTCAAGAAAAAAAACGCGAAAGATTATCAGCTGTTGTTGCTGGTGGGAGTAGTAAACAATATCTGGGTAAAGAATTACAACTGTCAGATATTGATAAAATGACAACAGAACAAATAAACAAACTATACTGTAAATATGAAGCAAGATTGGGAGCTAGTATGACCAAGACATTAGGAAACTCTTTTATAAATTTATATGTCATGGGTGTATCAAAGTTTTTCAAAGTTGTTAATCCACCAATTTTAATACAAGACTTAGAGGAAGATCCTTTTATCAATAATGCTTTAACTAATACATGTTGTGAACTGTACTATAGATATGGAATGTATCTTGCTCCTTTTACTGCAATATTAACAACAGCAAGACATATCGAACCACTCGCTTCGCTCGATTTCCGAAAAAAAGATGAAAAAAATGACATAAAAAATGATGAATGAAAATCCTGAACAAAAAGAAAAAAAAGAAGTATTTAAAAAACCCAAACAAAAAGACCCAAAAAGAGTAGCTGCTGGTAAGAAAGGTGCAGAAGTAAGAATAAGAAATGCAGAATTGAGAAAAAAAGAAGTGGAAAAATTAAAAAAAGAAAATTCAAAAATCAAACAAATAACAAAAGATTCTGATACAGAAACAGATTATGAATCAAACGAACATATTCCTTCGGTTGAGAAACACTCCGGTTCCCTAGTTGATTATAAATTTGTACTTTTTTCTATAAGTATTGTTGGATTGGGATTGTTTTTTTACAACCAAAGTAAGAAACCAGAAAGAATGATTAAAGAAATCGTGGTGGGTAAGGAAATAACAAAACCAGAAGAACAAAAGAAAGAAATTGATCCTTTTGAATTTAATTAAATTTAGTACATTAAAATGACAACTCAAAAAGACGGAAAACAAATAGCAAATATGTTATATCATGCTGGAGTGGAAACATTGTTAACAGTTGGATATGCAGAAATAGGTAAAAAGGTATTAAGGAGGCCAGCACCAAAAGTGGATTTTAATATGAATGATGTTGTAATGTTATCCATTGATATATTACTTGCAATGGCAACAAAAGATATGTTGATTAAGCAAGGTATTATACCTGCTGATATTATGAAGTAATTTTTGTTTTTATAAAATGGCAAGTGCTTTAACAATGATGCTTGGTGGGGCAATAACAAATGCTTTTGCATTTTCAGGGAGTAATTATTTATTTTCACATATGGGTAGTAATGCAAATGAAGAGAAAATAAGACATGATAAAGCTATAGAAAAATTAGAAAAAGCACAATCAGAATGGAATAAAAAAAGAATACAAAGATTAGATTTTATAAATAAACAATTACAAAGGGAACATCATGCGGTTCAGACTTTTGATGATGTTGACCAGGCAATGAAACTATACTATCGTGTCACGAATAAAAAATTAACTTCATTATCACCTAAACCTACATTAAGTGATTTTTATACTCCATCAGAAGACCAAAAAAATAGAGAGATTGCATTTGTTGTTGGTGGTATGGCATTAACTGGTTTTATTGTTTGGAAATTAAAATAAAAAATAAATACAATTTTCGTTTGTATGAAAAATTGGAAAAATAAGAAAAAATTGATAAAAATTAGAATCCCTAATTTCTGTACTTTTCCTGGTAAAAACAGCAAAATTGCAGAAAAAAGTATGTACTATTCCTGTACTTTTTCTGTTTTTAGGGGTATAGAGAAATAATAAAATAAAATAAAAAATTAAATTTCAGGACATGGTTTTTCAAAAACATATTCATAAACTTTATCTGGTCTAATAAAAGCATCCCAACCAGGAGGAAACTTAGATAACTTTTTACCATCAAACTTTTCCATTACTTCCATTTGTTTTGGAGTCAAAGGACATTCTCCATCATCTCTTAAACAACATATCTGATAATCTGATAACATTATTCTTCCTAATATAACTTTAGCGTCAGGATCATCTTTCTCAGTATAAGCTTCAATCATTTTTTAGTCTTTTATTTTTTAAAATAAAAATTTAAATTATATATTTTTTAATATCCATAAGGAAAACTTCTAATTAAATTTTCATTTTCACAATATACCATTCTTTTATCAAACATATAATCATAAGCTTTAACTTGTTTAACTGTTTTAAGTTGATGATCTTTTCCTATTTTTATATTATTATATTTAACAGTTTCATATTTTTCATTTTCATCAGTAACTATTTTTATTTTTTTATCTAATGTAATCTTTTTTTCAACTTCAGCATTTAATCTAAAACCTTTACAACAGCTAACTAGTTTTTCTGTATCTAGTTTCATAGAATAATCTTTTGGACCAGCAGATATAAATTGTTTTATATGATTAGCGTTATGTTTTGAAACAATTTCATCTGTTAAATCTCCTAATTTATTTCCCATCATACTTTCTATCTTTTTACAAGCTTCAGAACCATCATCATTATAAATACAAGAATCTGTATCCATGTATAAAACTCTTTCTTGTAGAATATCCAATAGTTCGTATAATTTTAATCTAGCATGTGCTGTTGTAAACAAAGCTATATAAACATTTACACTTGGATTAGGTTTAGAGTATTCTTCTTTATTTTTATATTCTGTTAAAACAATATCTTCATCTAATATCATAGTACTTATATCTTTATATTTTTCATTAAATACTATTTTAGTTATATGTTCTAAAGTAAAACAATATTCTTTTTGTGTAAAATTATCTCTCATACCAAAATGTCCCCATAAATTATTTAAACATATTTTAGCTATAAATCTTAATCCTGAATTGTACTTAACTTTGTCAATATCTAAATCATAAGCAGTATTATCTATAATGTATTGTATTTTTGTTTTACATTCTTTATCGTTTTTACAATCATTTTTACAATATTTAGGATCACATTTACATCCTGAAGCTTCTTGTTTATATTTCATAAACGTATCTACATAAAGTTTAAATATATCTGTAGATGTTTTTTCAAAATGTTCTAGTTCATATATTTTTTGTAATTTATAACCTTTTTCTATTGCTTTATCTATTTCTATTGTAGACCATGTACCTACTATAACTCTTTCCTCATCAGAATGTATACATTTTTCATTTTTAATATTTTTACATTCTTTACATCTTTTTATTTCATGTATTTTATCATGTTTATTTAAAGTAGGATCATCTATGTGTTTACATTTAAAAGATATTTTATTCATACATGTTCTACATAATCCAAAAAGTAATTTATGTGTATTATCACTAGTTAATTGTTTATATGGTAAAACAGGATGATATAATTTTCTAGGAGGTAATACTTTACATTTCATTATTCCAAAATACATACCTTTCTTATAATCATCTACAGAAATATCTGTATATGTAATAGGATGTCCTATAGGATATTTACAATATTTATTTACTGATGGATACAGAGAACAAAAATCTACATATCTACCTTTTAAATCAGAAAGATTATTGTATAATTGAATAGTTTCTGTTCTTCCTCCATAAAATGCATCTCTTTTATCAATAGGTTTTAAATGTGGATCAACTTCAGGATATTTTTGTTGATCAAACTCACATTCCCATATTGTATGAATTTTTACATTTGGTTTTAGATAATCTTCAATAGTTTTAAGTCTTTCTTTAGTTTGGTCATATAACTCTTTCATAGTTTTTTTTATTTCTATCTTTTTTACATATTTCTTCAGGACTATAACATTTTGTACATCCATGCCAATAACATCCAAAAAATTCATAAACATTACGCATTTTATTTTCTCTATCATAATAATAACCATCGACTTTATAACATTTATTATTAATGAATAATTTCTTTTCACCTCCTCTTTTAGCATGTTGAATCATTATATTATATTCTAAAGAAATATACTCTAACCATTGTATTGATTTTTGTGAATGTACTTCTTTAATTGTCATCTTTTTGTGAATTCCAATTGTTTCATTTGTCAACATTAATGTTTTAAATATTTTTGTACAACATTGAGCAATTGTAATATATTGAAATGGATCGATACAATTATTGGTTATATTTAAAAATAATTTTTTATATAAGGTACAACCTTTGGCAAGAATTAATACATCCAATAGACAATAATAAAATATTTCTTTATAGAATTTAAATTCTTTTTCTTTAACTTTATTATACCATTCATCAAATAATTCTTTATTTTTAATTGTCATAGTATTATAACCAAAATATTCTTTATCAGGATAAATTCCCTCATATTTTTGATTCTCTGTTGTATTAAAATAATGTGGAAAATAACCTTTGTTACCCACAAATCCAAATGTTTTTGGGAAAGCAGCTAATCCACATAATGTAAAATTTATAGAATCTATGAATTTTAAATTTATTCCTTTAATAAACATAGCTGTTAATTTTAGTCCAGAAGAAATTATGTTATGTTCAATTTTATTTTTTACAATGTATCCTAAAATCGGTTGCATATCATAACCTTTTCCATAATGTGAAATAAAAGTGTAGTCTTTAAATTTATCTCTTATGAAATATTTACAAAAGTTGTCTATTACAGAATTTGTTTCATATTTAATTTTTTCTACATCACTAAAACAATCATCTATGTCTAATTCTAACAAGTTTAAATCATCAATATTAAAATCACATTTAAATACTTTTACATAGTTATTTTTAAAACAATAAATATTTTCTAAATCGTAAGCTATACAAAAATTCATTATATGTATTCCTGTTTCTTGATTTGCTTCAAAATCAAAATATATATATTTATTATTTTTTACTTGTTTTGGTACTGATGGTTTCATATAACATAAGTGTTCTTCATTACTTTCCGTGTATTTTTCATAACATATTAAACATATTTTTTCACCACATTTGTGATTTTTACCTGTATATGTTTTGTTACATTTATCACAAATATGTTGTTTTCTGATAGTTGTTACTGTGTTATCTTTGCATGTATGTTGTTCAGTATAACCAATTAAACATACTTTACAAAACCTACGTTTAGCTAAAAATCCTGTTATATTTGTTATAGTGTCAAAGTGTTCATCATGATAATATAAATAAATTTGTTCATTATATTCTTCATTACCATTATATACAATATATTCTGTACTATTTGATGTAAAAACAATTATCCTAATATTAAGATAATTTTCAAAAGCTTTTAAATCTTCCAAATCATTTCCTTCTTTTTTTATTTCTACTTCTGATTGTTCATGTAAATCTTCAGCAACTCTTTTTTGTAATGGTCTACCCTCTTTAATGTGTTTTAATTGTGAGTTTGTAAAATTTTCTAACAACTTGTTTGAAGCTAAAGAAGTTACAATTGCCCTTGATAAACATATTGTATCATCATTTTTTATTTTGATAATACTTCTTTTATTTATGACATCTAATATTTTTAAAGCTTTACCTTTTCCTCTTTTATTGGGTATAATAGTAACTTCAAAAATAACTTCTTCTAAATTTAATTCTTCAGCACTATTTAATAATCTTTCCATTTGATCCATGAATAACTTTTTAACTGTATTATATGTTCTTATAGGCCAGCTTTTATGTTTAGTAATTATGATTTCATGAATAGGTACTATTTTAATTCTTCCATTAGGGTAATCTTTTATGGAATAGTCTACCATGTGATCAAAAGCATTTGTAAATGTTTCTTGTTTTTCATCCTTTAGACTAATTTTATAATTAAATACATAAATACTTGCTTTATGTTTATATTCTTTTGTCAAAACAAGTTTATATGAATCTCCTCGCTTGGATAAAATTTTATCCTTTTTTGCCTCCATTTTTTAAGAAAACATTTTAGTTACTTAAAAATGTCTAAAACAAATCTAACAAATAAATTAGCAGATGAATTACATCATAGAGTTATAAAATCTTTTCCTAAAAGACGTGTTTATGTTAATTCAATAGATCAAACATGGGCAGTTGATTTGATAGATATGCAACCATATTCAAAACAAAATAAACACTATAAATATTTATTAGCAGTTATAGATGTTTTTAGTAAATATGGTTGGTTGATTCCATTGAAAAATAAAACAGGAGTAGCAGTAAGTGAAGCATTTAAAACATTATTTAAAGAAAGAAAACCAATGTATATTTGGTCAGATAAAGGATCTGAATTTTATAATCGACAAGTAAAAGAATTGTTAAAAGATAATAACATAAAGTTATATTCAACTGAGAATGAAGAAAAATCTAGTGTAGTGGAACGCTGGATAGGAACAATGAAACAACATATGTATAAATACTTTACTGCTAATGAAACTTTAAAATATTATGATATACTAGATAAATTAGTTAAAAATTATAATAATACAGTACATTCTTCAATTAAAATGACACCTGTTCAAGCAAGTAAATTAAAAAATGAATTAACAGTGTATAAAAATTTATATCCAGAAAAGGAAGAGAAAATTAAAAAACCTAAATTTAAAGCAGGTACTAGAGTAAGAATAACAAAAAAGAAGGGTAAATTTGAAAAGGGTTATACTACTCGTTGGACTAAAGAAATATTTGTAATTGAAAAAGTTTTAAATACAATTCCTTTTACTTATAAAATAATTGATTTAAAAGGCGAAGAAATAACAGGTTCTTTCTATGAACAAGAATTACAGATGACTAAGTTTTAAATCTTTATTTACTTACGGTTAATTTATTACCAAAACAATAATCAGTTTCAAAATTTTAATTTGAAAACAAAAGTGCAATAAATACATACAAGTCAAACACTATAAACATAATATAACTGTTCAAAGTTCTTTTGTCCAAACCGCTCATGATAAGAACTGTCACATCCACTGAAAGTTACCCGGTTATGCATCACCGTTTCTAAATATAGCATTGAGAAATAGTCATTCCTTATACGGAATATATACAAAGTTGTCCCAGCCACTGATCATGTATGATCACTCCTTATATGGAATAAGAAAATCAATATCACATATACTATATTAAAAAACACAATTACAGATTGAGAAAGTTCTAAGTTTCTAAATATAGCATTGGATCGTCTTGCGATGATTGAAGATCATTGGTGGTTGGTAGAACCACAGGTCCTCTCCAGAATGCATTGAAATCTGGAATTTGTAGCATGATTTCTATTTCTTTTAGTTTTCTCAAAATGAAATTTAGAGGTAATCCCACATTAAAAAATTGATGGTATCCGTGAAGAACCTTTGCGAGAGCACGTAGCTTCCTCGCGTGGTCATCGGAATACCCTGTCTTCTCTTTTAACCATGCAGACCAAGATTGTTGAATTCTTCCTTCTTTCCTTTCATTTTCCAGCCAGGCTTTGGTAAGATTTAAAAAATGTCCAAAATTAATATGAATTAAAAGTGTTTGAGCATCCTGCCGTTTTAGATTTCGTATCCCTTTATTTAATTTTTCCACAATGTTCGTCTCACTCTCATTGTCAAAAAGCAAATAAACGTCGGTGAATGTTTCTCTAAAAATTGTGCGGTTAACATCAGCAATGTTGTCTGTTAGATATTTGTGCAGTTCTTGGGGGGTCATTTTTTCCTTATTCACTTTTTTCGGTCCATAAACGTCACTAAGCCGTTGTTTAGGTTTTTTAGGAAGCTTCGGCATCTTTCCGGTTGGTCCATTTGAATCAATTTCGTTAACCAACAATCCCATATTGTGATAGTAAATTCTATAATCATTAATAAATTGTTTTTGGGTATCAGTCCATTGTTGTTCTGATTCCATATCTGCTTCACGTTCACACTGATTTGAAGGTAAAATTAATGTCTCACCACTGTTAATTTGAAACGAAAGACCGCACCAGTCTGCTATGTGTTTACATGTGATGACGACGTTGTCAATCACATGTAAACATACTCTTGACAACCAGGTAAATATTTGCAATAATCGATTTAAATAGACTAAAAATAAATTTAAGAAGTCATGTCCTATTGAATAGCACTTCAATAACTAGACTTACAAGATCAATACAGGAATTTAACATGAATATATTAATAGAATTAATTAAAAATCACAATTTTTATCGTTGGGGCGCACTGGGGAAATTATTTTTCTCTTAAATCCCACAGAATTCTTTCTCTGCCTGTTCTACCGGTTTTTTTTTTTTTTTTTTTTTGGAATTTTTTGGGGTTTTTTTTGGGTGTTTTTATTGTTGGTTTTTTTCATAAAAAAGTTAAAAAAAAATTTTTTGGGAGTAAGAAAATTTGGTGTTTTTTGGGTGTGTTTTTTTTTTTTTTTTTTTTTTTTTTTTTTATGAAAATTTAGGGCTCTTTTACTTGAAATGAGGGTAATTTTTTGGGGGTCAAATTTTTTTTTTTTTTGGAGGGGGGGGTATAGGAGTGTGATATTGTGTCATTTCTATCTTGTAAACCATAAGTGATAGAGACCTAGGATCTTTTGATTTGATGTCCTTGGTAAAAAAAAATGAAAATTAGGTCAAGGTCAAAGGTCAAGGTCATATTCTAATTTTTGAATTTGACTTTGACTTATTTTTGAATTTGACTTATTTTCACTTATTCCCAAAAACCGTATAAGATATCAACAAATTATTTTTACTAAATTGTTAGTTGCGACATGTCGTAATACGTAAATTTTGATTGCAAGGGTACGTTGAACGTAAAAGGGTTTTCTCCCCTCTTGTATCAAAAAATATGCGTATGGTGATATAACTCATTAATCAAATATGATTAAGACATATGGTCTTTTGATTTGAGGTCCTTGGTTTATGACCTTGAAATTGATCTCAAGGTCATAACTTAATTTGACGTTCTAGATTTTGACCTTTGCTTTTACCTCATATGTATACATCATAAAGCCATGAGACTTTTGGCAAAAGGTGTCAAACCAATTAACCTTGAAAAAAACAACCGGAACTTACCTTGTGTAAACCGGAAGTAGCTATTTTTTGTACTTTATTAATATAAAAGTATATAGAACCAGATATTTTTGGAATCAGTGTCAAGTAAATATTCAAATATTATCAGAAGTAACATTTTTCAAAGCGGAAGTAACTTATTTAAAAAATATTGTATAAAACCATATATTTTTAGAATCAGCGTACAATAAGCTATCATTTGACGATTGAAATGACATTTTAAACTTAATTTTACAACTTTCATACTAAAATACATTGTTTTTGGTGGAAAGACCTTCAATTGTTCTCTGAACAATTGGTTTTTAATTATTATTATTAGGTCTTTCCTCTTTTCTGTGGAAAGACCTATTGTTTTTCTTCTGATTATTGTTACTATTATTTTTTTCGAAATATGTCGCTGAGATATTTCTTATATAGTATCATACAGTTTATGCGCTTTTTATTTTCATACATTCCTGACCAAACAATTCTCTTTGTAAGAGTAATCTCCCTATTCACTGTTGATCAAGTGAGTGCATCTCCTTCGTAACAAAAAAAGATATCGATAAAATTCTTTTTCTACATTGTTCGTTACATCCTGAGACTTTTTTGGCTAATTTGGATCGAAGCGATTTGATGAAATTTTATAGGAGTTATCTACCTTTACGAAATAAATTGAAGTACAGATTTTTGCACTTTTTTCATGTAAAAGTACTCGTTGTACACATACAAGTATAAAGAAACTATATATTTTTGGAATCAGAGTGAAATGAGCTATCATTTGAGACCGGAAGTAACATTTCCTTAACCGGAAGTAACACAATATCTCATTTAGTTCACTTTAAAGCATATCAAAACTATTAGGTATAGCATCAGCTTGAGAAACTAGCTTCTTATCAAAAATTTTTTGATGTGAAAAGACCTTCAATTGTTCTCTGAACAATTGGTTTTTAATTTTTATAATTTCTATTATTTTTATAATTTCTATTTTATCCTTATGATCTGTAAATTCGTAAGAAAACAAGCGAAACTTTACATAGTTTATTATGTATTGCTTGACTTTTAATCTCGATTTTTGCTCTATTGGTTTAATTATCTACACATACAATCATCGTTTCTTCACTTGCAATTGAGGGTTTATTTTTTGTTTGGAATTTGTCGACAATTCGATTAGAGGTACATGTATCTGCGGTGTCTTCCTCCATCTTGAATTTTGAAATAGCAGATAACAATCGGTCTAGATCTTTTATGAAATGTTCAAATTTCGAGATTAGTATTCAACTCATGTGTAAGACTTTTAATATTTATATATTAATATCTATTACATATAAATTATTAATATAGAAAATTTAAGAAATAATTCTGTCATGTTTTGCTTTTATGCTCATTGTCAAGAAGTTCTAGAGGACCAATAAAACATATTCAAAAGTCGCCCATTGTGATTTGATGAACCGAAACGTTATAGTTGAACGATAAAAAAAATAACAAATATAGATAACCTTACTTTTAACATGATTTCATATAGTTTCTCGAATTCGACCTCCGGCGTTGTTAAAAATAAAATTAACGTAACGGTTGTATTTGCAATTGTGACGTCAATCACGTGCAGCCAATGTTTTATTGTAATTAAAATATGGCTTTGTTTCCAAAGCGAAATAAGGACATTGTACTAGAATATGTGTTTTATCGTATTTTAAGGCTGTATTTTACCAAAAAACAGACTATTTTTATTGATTACTTTTTCAACATTAGGGGAGTTAACGCAGATTAAGCAATTTTTGAAACAGAATGTATTTGCCTATTTTATCATTTCGGAAAAAAAGAGTTCGGAGACACTTCAAACAACCCCGCTTCTTTTTATGCCACACCTACGATAGTAGAGAGGCATTATGTTTTCTGGTTTGTTCGTCTGTTCTTCCGTCTGTTCGTCCGTCCGTTTGTGCGTCCGTTCGTCCGTCTGTCCCCCTTTAGGTTAAAGTTTTTGGTCAAGGTAGTTTTGATGAAGTCCAATCAACTTGAAACTTAGTACACATGTTCCCTATGATATGATCTTTCTAATTTTAATGCCAAATTAGAGTTTTTACTCAAATTTCACGGTTCACTGAACATAGAAAATGATAGTGCGAATGGGGCAGCCGTGTACTGGGGACACATTCTTGTTTTATTCTATTTTATTTTTTTATCTGAAAGCATATTAACCAAGCGGTCTTCTCAAATTTTGTCTTATATTATATGTGTAGTTTTTCTAATTACATGTTTTCCCATGCATAATCTATTCAAAATCTGACAATTTTGCACTACCTGTCCTGTAGCGTGAAAGACAGTTCAGTTACCAATACTTATCATATTTTTTAAGAAAAAAAAGCATGATATAAACTACATTTTGACGAATCATTAAACCATTCTATGGATTTTAATTTAGACTCCCTTAAAGGTAAAAATAATGAATAATATAAATATAATTTATAAACGGATAACAATACTGCTTATCGAAATCCAATATGAATAAGACGAGGAAATTATGCGGGATCTATATGAGAATTAAAAACCAATTGTTCAGAGAACAATTGAAGGTCTTTCCACCAGTTAATATCTATTTTGATATTAAAATATAAAAAATCAGTCTAAAATGTCAGTTCATATGGCTTTATGATGTATAGAAATGAATTTAAAGCAAAGGTCAAATTCTAGAACGTCAAATTAACCTATGACCTTGACCTCAATTTCAAGGTCACAAACTGAGGATCTCAAATTAAAAGACCCTAGGTCTCTAATATGTATGGTTAATAAGTTATATCACTTTACACATAATTTAAGATATGATAGGGGCGAAAACTCCCATTCATTGTTTACGCACCCTTTCAACTAAAATTATTTAGTTACCACATGTCAAACAGACGAACAAACCAGAAAACATAATGAAAATGAGTGAAAATAAGACAAATTCAAATATAAGAATATGACCTTGACCTTTGACCTTGACCTATTTTTCATTTTTTGGACCAAGGACCTCAAATCAAAAGATCCTAGGTCTCTATCACTTATGGTGTTCCAGTTTAAAATACATTTCAAAATTTCAAATACAAAAGGGGAAACAACTCTCATATGGAGCGTTCATATTGCTTCGGTCGAAATTGGACAAATCATGCGAAGGATATAACGAGCAATTTTATAAAATAAATTTGTCGTAATCTTTTACGGTTGCGAAGGAGTGGTGGACAAAAAAAAACAGTGTTTGGGGAGATAACTCTTGCAAAGAAAAGTATTCGGTTACGCAGGGTAAATTTCAAAAGCGCATAAACTGTTCGATATCATATACCAAATATCTAAGCGACATATTGCGAAACAAATATTTATCGCAAGAACAAAATTAGGCGGAAGAAAA
The DNA here is from genome assembly GCA_037788925.1 of Mytilus galloprovincialis. Taxonomy (NCBI): domain Eukaryota; kingdom Metazoa; phylum Mollusca; class Bivalvia; order Mytilida; family Mytilidae; genus Mytilus; species Mytilus galloprovincialis. The sequence goes on along the minus strand of CM075337.1, from coordinate 49,071,829 downwards.
AAAAAGATAATCAGAAGAAAAACAATAGGTCTTTCCACAGAAAAGTGGAAAGACCTAATAATCATTTCATGACACTTATGATAAATAACAACAATAAGTTAGTTTGTCTGTATAAGAATATAAATGAACAGTTCTTGGTCACATGCAGTTGTGATAAATGCAAAATTCAAAACGTGTGTTCAGTCCATAGTTGATAGATTTTTTATATTAAAAATCTGCATCAATTGAATTTCTATAACGGTTGGTAAATAAATCAATGAACGTGTTAAAAATATACGATACCGATTTTCATGCGCCAGATACTTGTTTCTTTCTTCAGATATACCTGTTTTTAAAATAACTGAGAACTATAATATGTTAAGCTAAACTAAAAATTTCAATCATCCTAGTGTCTGCATATCGCGTTTTCTTCGTAAAACGTCCTCTCCCAAGCAGACGGTGTTATGTACATTATCTGTTAAAACATGATAACGAAATGTCTTGCAACAAATTGTATATAAAAAACAGGCATTATCAAACGTTAAAAAAATTAACATCTTGAATATAATATAGCATAAATAATGATGTGCATTAAACATCAAAAGTAAGTTCATTTCTATTATATATCTTGTCCTGTTCTATGTGCTTTAGACAGACAGGTCGTATGCAGGAAGAATCATTTATTCTGAAGTGAATTTATTCTCTATTTAATTTACTACATATTTTATTGCTATACGGTTCTGATATTTAAAGGTTTTCCAGAGCAGAATGAACGGAGCAACAGATTTCTACCGAAAATGGATTGATTATGAAAATGGGTTTGGAAATTTGACATCAGAGTTTTGGTTTGGTAATTTCTTTAAAATTTATTTTAGTTAATACTTTTTGATTCAATTTTGCAGAATTAGCATCACTTTTTACTATATATATTTGTACTAAGTGTATTTATGAGTTTTGGCTAGTTCCTAAAATTGTTTACTCTCTACAGTCTATAATATCTTTATTTATGTATATATTTTTGTAACACAAGTACTAGTAAACTGTCCACATTGATGCTGTAACGTAGACACTAATAATACATGTAATATATGTTCGATTTCTCTAAAGAATGCCAACTACTCGTTTCGAAACAACAAGTTTTGAAATAAACTCATCATAGATATCAGGATTGAATTTCTGTATTTGCACCAGACGTGCGTTTCGTCTAAGAAAACACTACGAGTGACGCTCGAATAAATTAGTTTTAAAAGGCCAAATAAAGTACGAAGTTATAGAGCACTGAAGATCAGAAATTCATGTGTTGCCAAAAAAACTGTAGTGTTATAAATTGATAGTATATGAAAAACAGAAATAAAAAAGCAGGAACAAATTGAAGGTCCGAGTTCTTGTTCTTGATATATAATCAAGTAAAACTTTTGGCGGGAAATGACTTTCTCTAGATTTTTCATACATTTAACACTGCCAGTGGTATTATTCATCTCTAATAAATATGGAAAAATAACAAGGATTATATAAGATTTTCAAATGTGGCGTTTCAAGCTATGTGTAATAATATTATAAAAACAAAAAGTAAGGGTTACAAGGTAAATTGTTATTACTACTTCATGGATAAATCTAGAGGATTCCGCATTTATGAAAAAAAAGGTAAAACACCATAGTAGCGAACATCCTTTTGACTTATAAGAATTTGGATATGTTACAAGTTGGGGTTAAATATATTTGTTGACTTTCAGTGTTATTTAAACTTACAACGTTAAGTTTTATTTTACAAATGTCATAGATTAAACCAGAATAACACATAACAACAAACATAAAGCATATCTGTCTTTGATTTTTCAATGAAAAATCCTTTTTTCTCAATAATTGGATTTGAAATGAGTTTACATTGTTTATAATGCAGTGTTTTTTATTTGTGTGTGCTTTTCTTCAAATTTGCAATGATTAACAGAGCTGATAAAAAATTATGTAGATGCCCATTTGCGTTCCTGACCTTGTAATTGTCATTTCTAGTCGACTTCTGAGTTTTATATCTGATTTTGTTATCATTCGCCTCCTTTAACGGTTTTGAATACCTTAAGAAAGAAATTAGGCGATTAACTTCCTTTTGAATAATGTAACGTCATTTTTCTTTCAACAGGAAATGAACTTATACATCTTCTCACTTCGACCGGAAATTACAAGCTTTATATCCACCTTGAAGATTTTGAAGGAAATTCAGCATCTGCAGAATATTCCGACTTCAGTGTAGGAGATTCTGCAACAAATTATACCTTGAATGTCACAGGTTATTGTGGAAATGCAGGTATTACATATCATCTCATTTGTTTAAAAAAAAATCATACATGTATATAAATGCTGATTTAGGATAAACGTCAACGAGACAGCAATTTAAGGGACATCCCACAATCTGTATTTAAGGTGGTACCTAACACCTTGACAAAAATTAATTTGGCTCGTTTAATTTTTATAAAATTTTAACAAAACATTTACTTCGACCTTTTGACTAAAATTTGAACCAGACACATTTTCGGACAAATAGCAGTTTGACTTACACCAATTTTGATCAATGAGATGCGTAATATGTCCTTAACAATCCAACGTCATTAAAACGTTTACCTGATTTTACTGAATTATCTCCCTGTAGTGGTAGGTACCACCTTTAAGCCTCGGTCACACCTCACCGGATAGCACGAACGGACGCCTAACGGATGAAAATAAAAGTTGTCCGTTGACAAAATTGTTATCCGTTGGGAGTCCGTTGATGTACTGACCGAATAAAACGGACGTGTAACGGATGAATAACGGACACACACCGGATATACAACGTACGCGAAACGGACACGTACCGGACAGAACGGATGTCGAACGTACATCCAACGGACGAGTACCGCATAAAACGGACACCTAACGGAAGCGTACCGGATAAAACGGATGAACAAGATATACGGAAAAATCAAAGGCGAAAATACTAATGCATGTAAATCGCATATATATTCAAATTGTTTCTGTGTAACTGGTTTTGGTTTATTCTTCAAAATTCCGCCAAAGGGCAGTGTCTGGCCTGAATAAGAGCTGCTTGATTGTGAAGACGTACCTATACTCTAAGATCGATTATGAATAATAAGAATTCATGAACCTTAAGAAATCTGACATACCAATAAGTGGCATTTCTGACGCGAAATTTTCAATTTGCATTTATCTGTTTCAGATCCGTTCATCATCCGTTTTATCCGTTATACGTCCGGTAGAAGTCCGTTTCTCATCCGTTCAACATCCGTTTTATCCGTTAAACGTCCGGTAAATGTCCGTTGGTGAATTGATCTTCCAGACCTCAAACCAGGCGCGTAGCTACGTTTACGTCAAAACGCCCGGGCGTACACTTGAATTTTAGTAAAAAAAAATATTTTTATCTAAATAAATTAAAAAGAACTGGTTCAAAGCACATCAGCCTTCTAAATCTTTTTTTCAGACAGTAGCTTTTAATTGTGAATAAAAGTGACAACATTTATTTTTCAATCAAATGGTACCGTGTTATATTTTTAATCATTTTTTTTGTCAAAGTCTGAATCTTCTGCGAATTCTACTTACTTTCCTTTGGTTTAACTGAATTATTTCATTAACTGCTGATATTCGATATGTGTTTGCAGTTTTATCGAACCTGCAACATTATTTCGCGAAAGAGTGACAGAGATCAAAGGTTTCGTTGGCGTCGTCACCATATAGATTGAGTATGTGGTTCAAGATGTTTTAATATCGTTGACTTTGTCAAACCTTCATGAAATTTTCAAAGCAAAAAGTTGACCAGAAGTTTTTTGTGATAAACAAACTTATAGTACCAGTTTATAATGATGAAATAATATTTCAAATGTTCCCTTATTTTACTGATAAAAAGGAATTTCTTTTTGAAGTAAACATGTAGATACAGTCTGGGGTAAAAGTTTGTTGCACATCAATAACTTTATCAAACCTTCATCGAATTTTATGAATCTATGGCAGAAGTTTTTTTTATGATTAAGAAAAATTTTGAAAGTATTATTTTTTTCATTTTTCAGTTGACAACGCACTTTTAGCAATTAACAGTCGTTCTGGGATTATAAGTTTTACATGATCAATTTGAAAACCTTCAGAGATTTTCATAAAACTTGGGTAGAAGTTAATATTCCAGATCAAGACTTAAGAAAATGTTTGATCTTTTTTAAAACCTGTAATGAAACGAAAAATAAATTCTCTTTTCGCGGTAAGTAATCCCAGGCAAAAATCAAGGTTTTTAACGGAACCCTTGACGAATTGCCATAATAAACCAGAACATCTATGAAAATTATTTACTTCATGTCATTAATGAAATGTACACAAACTAGGGGTTTTAGTTGAAACATATTTTGTTAAAGTGGATTGGGGAAACAAGTTATTGTAACTTATATTAATCCCTTCCCACTTGCGGGTGCGAATGCTGGCTTGTAACGGCATTACATGTAGCCTGCTCTTTTTTCGAAATCAACAAGGGTGTCTTTTACGTGCAAGAGATATGGCTCTCTCTTAACACGGGTCAGCCATTTATCGTCCACTTCCGACCGACTATCATCGTTTCCTTAAGAACATAGTCGTAAATTGTGTCAAGGGAGTGCCGAAAATTTATTTCCTGAAATTTTCATCCTGGAACTGGAATCGAACCAGGAACCTTTGTGTTAGCAGTCTGAGGTTTTTATCGAGTGCGACTCCTTTTATACACACATTAAAGTCACTGGTTTGGACATTTTATCCTAAACCAATGACCATTAGATTCCAAATCAACACAATATTATTACTAGTAAATTAAACATAAGAGATAAACAAATTAGGCTCTAAAGTATGTTGCTTTTAAGGAGTTTTTAGTGACATAAATGGTATCTCTTTCTCCATAACTCGTTTTCTTGAGGGGCTTTGTCCCCCCCCCCCCTTTCGTACCCAGAACCAAAGTGGATGCTTTAGTCTGGACCCGATTTGGACCCTTAAAACACTCGCTGAGGTTTGGGCGTACACTTGAAAATAGCCTAGCTACGCCACTGCAAACGGATGTAAAACGGACACGTAACGGATGCAAAACGGAAACGAAACGGACGAGTACCGTACAAAACGGACGCCTAACGGACGTTCAACGGACATTTTATCCATTGGACGTCCGTTCAAAGTTTTGAACATGCTAAAAATTTTCCACCGGACAGAACGGACGCCGATGGATAAAACGTATGCTTAACGGACATGCAACGGATATGGACGGACGTCTAACGGATAAGAACGGACATCTAACGGACATGAACGGATTGAAAAAAAGGTTATCCGTTAGGCGTCCGTTCGAGCTATCCGGTAAGGTGTGACCGAGGCTTAAGATTTTATTGGTATTATCCGTCCTTATTATTCGTTGAAAAAAATTAAGGTTAATATTTATCACAATTATAGCACTTGTCTATATGAATTTGTTACATTTGCAGTGCTTTTCTTTAATTGAATTCATCAAGAGCTACATGCAGCTTTAATTTTAAATATATTTAAGAAATAATTGATACAAGCTATACTTTGTTTTAGTTTTAACATGGTTAGGCATTATAATAATATTCGTGATTATTTTTGCCCGTGCGATAGTGAGGGCTAAAATAACACGAATATAATGCCTACCTAAGTTAAAACTACAATAAAGAATAGATTGCATCAATTATTTCGATTCTGATTAAAACTATTAAGGTAATTTCTATGACCGATGTGTATAAGAGCAGAGCGTTTGTGTAGGCTCTTCCATGAACCTCCCTTTTTTGTTTGTATGATTTTTCATTTCCTATCGTTAATTATACATTTTTAGATGGTGACGTTCCCTTGTCACCATCTTCTGGTGTTTATATATCTCAACTTGTATGATTCTCTCGTGTATGTAACAACATATTAGATTGTAGTGAGAGAAATTTATGTATTACTGAAAAATTATTACATCAGGGTTTTCGATATCACAAACTAGTCAAAACATTTACTGAATTTTATCATCGGTATAAGGAAATAGTTCGTAAATATAACTCAACATGCAGACATCTTATACGTTTTTGCGCGATTTTAATTGAATAAGTTATACGAAATACTTTGGCGCTTAATATATTGGCGGATTCGAAACTTTTATCAACACTTTGCATGTGCTGTTTTGAATTGGCGGGATTTATTTTTGCGATTTTGTTCTATCCGCGAAAATAAGTAAAAATGTGTATCCCGCGAAAATAACCCGCTATACGGTATAGCAAAATCATTGCAACTTAACACTCTGGTTTTCCACCATGTGGTTCATCGTATTTTTTCTTATGTGCTTACGACAATATTCCCTTTTACAGTGTGAACATAACGATATTTCGGTACTTTATTCAGTACATATGCACTAATACATCAATATTGACAACATCGAGCAGTAATTTTAATTACGATCTAAAGAGCAACGATAAGAAGAGCTTTTATCTTTTGTGTTTCATGGTTTTTGGAAGAAGCCTTGTCAAAATTTAAAAAAAAAAACAAGATACTTTTTTTGTGTGGATATTATACTTTTTTTGGTGCATATTTTAGGTAAAAACAAGAGTAGTTATCAATTCTGGACTTTTGACGAGATTAATACGTTACATTTGGACCTGCTGAGATTATATTGATCGAGTGCAAAATCCGAGTGCCAATGTAATCTAGTAGGTCCATATATAATTTAAAGTCCTTAATTTATATATTACATATGTAAAAAATGTATTAGGAAAATGGAATATAATATTCTTTCAGTGCAATTTTAAAATTTCATTATGCAAGGTTTTTAACATGCCATTTAAATTTGAATATTGTTTGAACAACTTCGCAGATTGATGCGATAGCGTTCTTGTAGTCTTAGCGACTGCGTTAAATTAATGGCATTATCTTTGGTCTGAGTAATGTGCAGATTTCCTTTAGTCTTTTACAGCACTTTCTTAATAGATTTTATGATTGACGTCATGAACAATTTCAGAACGGAATGGCTTTTAAATTTAGCTAGATTTTTAATGTTGACCGTCAATATACATACATCAATATACATATAAAAAGAAACAAAGCATAAATATATATGAATTTAGAATCAAGGCTTTGTAAAAACTTTATAACACGTGATCGAAGCTCGAACCCCATATGGAGTTTACTGACCCCGTATATATCGTATTGGGTCACAAGAACACTTTGTAACGAATTTATCTTACAAACTATCTTTATTTGTTAAATTTAACCCAGAGTTGCAATCATATCACATTTTTTTATGTTTATATCAAAGTGTTCAAGTGTTTAATTTCAAGAACCTACTTCCATTGGCTGCACAAACAGCTAATGTCATCAATAACAATTCAATATGAAACTTGTCTTCTGATTGGCTGACGTTGTTTTGTTAATCAGCTCATAGATATAATTTTGTCATGTGACCATGACGTCATCAATGTTTTTTTGTTGGTTTATTCAGGTTTAAAATGGATTTCAGAATTGAATTATAGGAAATGACTGTAATATTTTCCCTGTCTACTCGAAATGACATAAAAATGTGGTGTACACTTTATAGATAACCGCTACGCGGGTTATTCAGTGTGCACCACTTTTTTATGTTATTTCTTCATAGACAGAAAAAAAATATTACAATCATTCCTTACTTATTAAACTGACATTTCAACACATTTGATTAATCAATAGTGCCAAAGTCGTAACTCCACTTCTATTCGTGTATTGAAATAAGCCCCGCCTCCCTACTCACCTTATTTGGAATATACATGGTCTCCACGCGGACGCTTTTAACAAATAATATTCCTAGTAATATATAGGAGGTAAGACAAAGTTTTTATTGAATGTATCAAATCCAATCTTTATCTATTTGCTCAGGAAATAACCTTTTTTACCACAAAAACATGATGTTTTCAACTAAAGACAAAGATAATGACAGATTTAAAACAAGCTGCGCACAAATGTTTGAAGGAGGATGGTGGTTCAAAGATTGTCTGCAATCTCATTTGAATGGGAAATATTTAGGAGGCGAGCACTTTAATTCTGGCAATGGTATCGTATGGAAAGGCTGGAAAGGAGAATACTACTCATTAAAAACTACTAGAATGATGGTTAAAAGGCACTAAAAACCATTTTATGATCGACTCACAGTTTCTCAATCAAAAGTACAATTCAATAGAATTGAATGAAAGTGGTTTCATTAATTAATAAGTTACTTGTTATGTGGAGAGTTATGATCCTGCTAACATGTTTAATCGGGCCACATAATGTATGCATGTGCCTGCCCCAAGTCAGAAGCCTTTAATGCAGTGTATGTCCTCATATTTGTTTTTCGTTAATTTTTGGGTGTATATAAATAGGCCGTTAGTTTTTCTCGTTTTTTATTGTTTTACATTTCACATATCGGTGTCTTTTATAGCTTATATGCGGTATGGGTTTTGATGATTACTGAAGGCTGTACGGTGACCTACAGTTTTTCATGTCTTAGTCAATTGGTCTTGTGAAGAGTTGTCTCATTGGCATTCATATCGCATCTTCTTTTAATATTCACAAACTACTTGAAGATAAACACAGATAGTTCAAATATATGCTAAACTGTGGATAATAAACTTCCTTATATGTATTGTAGTATTTTTGTTCATTAACTTTTATAAAAAAGTAAAATCTATAAATACTGAACTCCGAGAGAATTTCAAAAATGAAAGTCACTAATCAAATGGTAAAATCAAAAGCTCAGACACTTCAAAAGAATGGATAATAACTGTCATATTCCTGACTTAGTACAGGCATTGTCTCTTGTATAAAATGATGTATTGGACATGGTTTTATAGCTAGTTAAGGGCATACGATAGTTACAGGGGAGGTAATGGCGTTGCTATCATAAATTGTTATTTTCGCAACGTCAAACTACGACTTATCGGGTAAACATTCAGTTCTCGACTGATTTTTATCATTCAAACTTATTCAACTTGAAATCGAGTTCATGGACCCCTCATTTTGTTTGATTACGTAAGACGATAATTTGTGCAAATTTTCATGAGAACGTAAATAGTGCAATTTAGATGAATATACAGCAAAAAAAAAAAATTTTTTTCGACATTCGTGAACATTTGATAAATATGAGTTATTTAAAAAAATAAATTGCACAAATTTAGACTACATTTATATAAAAAAGAATTTACAAATAATCTAACAAAAAAAACAGCTTGCGTTTATCTTTTAAAACAAAAAAGTTATGTATTTCTGTAGAAAGGAAAAAATACGTCCTCAAATCCGAATTTTGAGCAATATATAAAATTTTGACCTCATTTTACTCAAAAAGTAGCACATGAAGGTATATTTTTTATTACATATTTGATTTAATCGTGCAAAAAATAGCCGATATGCAAATTGTCAGCAAACTGTAAATATGGGTTCAAAACTGTATCGTATGCCCTTAAACCTCTCACTTGTATGACAGTCGCATCAAATTCTATTATTTTGGCAACGATACGTGACCAAAACCAACAGTCAGAATATTCAATATTCTGTGTAGTAAAAAGTCGATTATGAAAACTATGGGGCGTCATCATGCTACTCCTTCAAGTCTAAAAGCAGTTATAATATTGATACAAAGTCATGAAAAAAATACAATAATTCTAAAGTACATAAATGTACGTCTTAGACATTTGAATTTCATATCAACTAAATATTCTAAACTTTGAATAGTTCCGTCGTGTTACCAGTTGTAATTTGTTATTCAATTATTCATATAGTTTCCTCTTGTAAATTAGTGGTTCTTAGCTATTTTCCCAGTAAACAATTAAATTGTCCGGCAATTCTGTATGTTGTTGTTTTGTAACAAGTTGATATCAACTACTGAACAGCCTGAAACATAGACAAAACATATCTCAATTGACTGTTATTAACTGAAGATAGCAAAGACAATTTAAAATATGCAGTGTACAGCAAGATTAGTGTTTGATATGCTACAATAAAAAGTAAACTCACAAGAATACTGAACTCCGAGGAAAATTCAAAACGGAAAGTCATAATCAAATGACCAAACCAAAAGCACAAACTCATCAAACGAATGGATAACAACAGTCATATTCCTGACTAGGTACAGGCATATTTTTATAAAGAAAATGATGGATTAAACCTTGCTTTATAGCTAGCTAAATCTTGTATGTTATATTGAAATAATGCGTGCAAAAACAAATAGAAATAATAGGTTAAATGTTACAAACAGGTGTACTGCACTTGGAAGTCAAACGATAAACTCAGACTGCATTAACATTGAACTTTTATCTGTTTATTTCCAACAGTATATGAATGGAGATATGGGATTAAACATCAATGAGATAGCAACCCATGAGACATCATTGAAGTCTACCTAAGGTCCTATCGAACTGATACTCGTTTTCCTTGGTTTAGAAAAAGGTCGTTACTTTAACATAAAACGAGAAAATAGAATATGCAAACTCTTAAATGAGGAAAAAGAAGATGAGATGCATTTTCTTTTAACATGTAAAGCTTCGGGTAATGTTAGAAACCCCTTTTTAAGCAAAATATGAAGGAAAAATAAAAATATTTTAAAAGTTGATAACAAATCTCTTTTATTTGGATAATAGGAAATGAAGATAAAAAACATTTTGATAATAATTAGTTAAGTACAAGAGGTTTTAAATATAAACAGGAATACAATTTAGAATTATATTTCTCCACATAAAGTTATATAATTATATGACTGTATGATCATATATAGGTAAGTTACTTTCTATTACATTTAATTATTCTATTAGTATGTTATGAGGTGTGCTGTCCAAAAAAGGGTCCAGAGTAACAGACGATTGCTCATATAATATATTTTTATTATCATAAATTTCTTATTTCATTTACTTTTACTATTTTATATTAATCAAATAATCAGTCATATTATGTACTTTGTTCAACATATTTTTAATTTACTTTATATTATGTTTCAAAATTATATTGTAATAGTTCTGCTAATTTTGGGCGCTGTGATTGGCAAATAAAGCATTTGTGTTGTTTGGTTGTTTTTTTTTTTTTTGTTTGATAACCAGTAAAACAATTTTATTTTAACAAAGGGTGTTTTGCAAAGTTTTGTAATTCATTCGAGGTCAGGTTATCAATTAGATAGAAAATTAATATGAAACTTTTGGTCTAAAACAACTTAAAGCATAGAGTAAGCATATAATCAATCAAGCGTACATTTGTTAGTTTATAAGACATCAAATCGAGTAGTAAACGGATTAGTGGGGCGGCTTAGTACCGAAATTTGACAAAATCATGCAAATGGTGATACAAGCAAGGGATTTGGCATAGACGTTCATTAGGAAGTACTTTATCATATTAGAGGGGTAGCCAACATGTTTTCGATTTTTTTTCACGTCGGCCATCTTGAATTCAAAATTGACATCATTTTGCTCAATCGTGGAGATTGAAAAACTGTTCTTACCCTTTTCAACGCTATATATGTCATGAAAACTATTTGAAATACAATAAAATGATATGAAAATATGTTAAACAGACAACAATTGTAAAAAAAAATCACCACTTCCGGTTTGGGTCGAAAAAGTTCGTACACTCAAGTGAAATAATAGTGGTATAGATATACGATCAAAATTTCCGTTTGATATATCGGTAATTATGTTAGACATGCTGGAGGAATAATTAGTGTAATAATCTACAATATTTTCCGATGTATTTCGTTTTAACAGCTACATGAACACAATGTTGTACAGGTCAAGCTAGTTTTGTAACACTTTTACCAGAACAAGTTTTCTTGCAGCAACATTTGTGTAACTCCTGGCAAGATGCCACAATTGCTGCTAATTGTGTCCAATGAGGAATCAACATTCAATCTGCGTTGTCCTTAACCCATCCCCAATCACCAGGACTAGGTAGATGTTGATCATGTGTGACTGCCTGTCCCCATACATGGTCACCTCGGTATGTAGCTAGTTTGGTCTGATCAAGCAGTGCAGCTCTAGTGGATCGAAAGGTGTCATACTGTCTTTGTTTGCGTGCAAATAGTTCAAGTCTGGATTCGTTGATGTCAAATGTTGTTATAGTTCTGTCGTACATAACCACAACAAATGCCTCTATCAACTCCATATCAGCGTCACTGACCAATACAGGTTTCTTACTTAATCGTTCAAAAACCTCGGTTACATCATTAAATATTTCCCACGTCATGCCATCTCAATATGTAATCCACCGAACGTTAAAACGAATTTGTTTTCACCGTATTCATTTGGCCATTCCCATTGAATTTGCTTTGCCAAAACAAATAGCGGTTGGTCTGCTGTAATCACTGGAGTTTGACCAGGATTAAGAAACGACACAACATCCCTGAGCTTATCCATCGAATGTTTTATGGTAGCAACTGAGTGAGATTGTTCTTGAAATAATGGCATTAAGCAGCTAAGACTCATTTCAACAGTTGGTCCACGTCTCTCTGAAGAATGAGATGATGACCATGAAATATTTTCGGACGTAATATCTTCACTTGTTAACCACTCATACTCATTTTGCAAACTCATGAATAGATAATTATGGTTAAGTATATTAGTAATATCGTCAGGCAGAATGAGAGGTTCTGGTTTTGTTTTAAGATATGCAGGTTTTATATTCATATAACATGTATAAGCAGCAGGGAGTTCAGGTACCTTTTTAGATTTTGGTTTATGTCTAGGTAATATTAACTCATCCCTTCTAGCACCGATATTATCTTTAATTGGATGTTGAAAAATAGAGGTTCCAGTCCCATGAAAAGATGATTTTGATGTTGTTGAGCTTGGGTTGTGATCTATGTTGTCGACTGTAGCTGTGGTGAACACTTTGCCCTTTAATAAAGGCGGGCATACCACACCTTCATTTAAAAAACGTTCAACAACAGCTTCACCTAGTTCAGTTGAAATTTCCCGTACCCGATCGTAAGAGATACATAACCCATGTTGAAATATTGCATCTATAAGATGTCTTTTCCTGAAGAGTAACAGTCCAAGATACACACAACTAACAGTCCAAGATACACACAAAATGGTGTCTCACGATCAGCTGAGTGTCTTTGTTGTACTGTAACCTTTTGGCTGTTTGGGTGATAATTAAACATTTAAAGTTGGGCCACAGCTAAGTCAGACTTTGTGGAAACGTTGTCTAACTGCGATTTGATATCAGGTCCATGTTCTATCATTTTCACCAACTGTAACAAAGGTGGGGGTATGCTATCATCGATATCTTCAGAGACCAAGGATCCAGAAAATGTTGTCTTCGTTGTAGCTAATTGGCAGCGAATCATTTCGGCCGTCTTTGCCATATGCATGGTGTCATTATAATCACAAGCAAACGCTTTAGCTGGTCCTATATCTTTTTCAAATATCAAAAGTACATCTCTGCCCTTTAGGTGTGCTTCCAATTCTGGCATCTTTTGCAATAGCTTGTCCTTCAGTCGAGTAGAATGTACCTGTGCAGAAGAAGAACCAAGCTGTGCCAATCTATCCTCGTACAGTTTTGCCAGGTCTGCTAATCGAAACACAACCGACTCCTCAGAGTTTCTTTGAGTTTCAAAAATGTATGTGACCAGCTCAGATAATGCAGTTTCTTTCATTATAGTTTCCTCCTGTGTGCAACTGCTTTCTATCTCTGTTTTTCTCTTTAATATATCTTTGTTATATACAGCTGCGAGACAAGACGGGTGACTTCATCTCTTGTGCTATAACATCACCACTACTCAGCTTTGCCAACAGTTGTTTATCCTGAAGAGCTGTTGCATAATCCACTAGTCGTTGGTTTAGTTTCATTGTCATTGCCTCTCTTAAGACAGATAAAGGTCACTCTTTATCACAAATGAAACATTTATGCACATTTTCAACTGTATTTTGTTGTTGATCTTTAATAGAACAAGGAGTACACCTAAAATGTTTAGGAGACGTAAAATCACTAGAACTTCCAGATGGTATCGGTGACATATTGCGTTTCTGGGCTCTCTCAAGTTTAGTATTATTGAACTTTATCCTACACAAATTATGGTACTCGGCATTTTCTTTTTTCATTGTGCTTTCAATACCTTCTAAGAGTTTAATCGCCGAATATCAAGAGGGATAGGGAGGGCATTTAATTCATGAAAAAGATGGATATTTTTGCCTAACATTGTATATCCTTTGTCTGACGATTTCAGTAGCTATCGGTCTGTTGTGACCTCCTGACACAAACAACAATTTATCTAATCAGTTTCCCAACTATCTGCTGAAAAAGCTGATAAGCGAATTCTTTTCGCCATTTCAAAAACTAAGAGCTCGAAGAGTGTGTGTGTCTGTAACATGAATAAATTTACGGACCACAGAGAAACGTCACAGGTAAAATTCTAGAAATTGTATAAAATTCAAGATAACTTTTCTAATTATGTTATTTGATGTATTAACAACAGTATTATTATAGAACTGTGTTAGCAATAGGGATAGAATTCCTTCAAATCAATATCCGTTCAGAATTGCAAATAAAACTTCGTAACTAAACATTTGAACGGTGGATAGACAAGTACCGAGACACGTCTTATAACAATGAGAAAACACACTCTCAAAAAGGTTAACTAGAATAAAATTACTCCCTCTATTGGTCCATAACCTATTGAACTTAATGTAGCAATCGAAGATTAGTCGAAGATTTGTGGAATATAACGCCTGACATTATTTGGGTTATAAAACAGTCATATTCGGGATATTCATAAAACCAGGAGTGGGTTATCGACCGATATTTGACCGAAAGTGATACTTTATCTTATATAACAATGATTTACTCCATTTTGTAACATTTTGGATACAATATAAGCAAAACGGGCTAAACATATGATGTCTGTTCCCTGTGAAGACGTCATTTCGAAAATCCAAGATGGCCGCCATGATCGGCTGATTTTTTTTCGTGGCTACCCCCCTAATATGATTACATACACCTAAAGGCATGTTCTTACAAAGTTTCATGTTTGTATCACCATTTGCATGATTTGTGTGGTAAGCTGCTTAACTAGATACAAAAATAATAATAATAAAGGTAACAATAGTATACCGCTGTTCGAAAGAGAAAATTAATCCGGGTTACAAACTAAAACCGAGGGAAACACACCAACTATAAGAGGTTAACAATGAAACAACAGAAATGTGCAACAATAAAAACAAACGACAATGCAACACACAGAAACGAACTATAAGATAACAACTGCCATTTTCCTAACTATAAAGTATTTTTAAACGACAATCCCATACCATGTTGATAAATAATCACATTTACTTGCAGAATTTAGTTTCGTCATTATGTCCATTTATAAAGATAAACAATACTTGTCTTTATTGGAAAACAAATGGTTGTGGGTAACAATTTCAAATACATCATCTATGTACAGTTCATTCAAAGGTACTAATAAAATGTCTAAAACTAACAGATACAATGAGATTGCTTTTAATTCGAGACAACAGTAGTTAACCGATGTGCAGATCTCATCACACTTCTGTACATTCAGAAATTTTATTATTTATTATTACGATTTTGTCTTTTTAGACTAAAATGCGATTTTAATAATTGCGATATTGAAAAACTCCTGATGAATTCATATAAAAAAATTAAAAATGCGAGTTTAAATTATGGCGATTATCCTGTCACATTTTTTCGCTTATATAAAAACATCGCAATAATTTCTGAGTTTACAGTATTCAAAATATTTAAATAAAGGTAAAAAATACGGATGACAACGAGTACTCGAGAACTCGAGTATCGCTCGGTAGTACTAAGTATCGAATACCAAAATAATACTCGACTAATCGGTTTCCTGTTAAAATGTTGTTGCTTTCTTAAGCTTAAACAAAAACAAATTATTAATGAGAGCGCCTCACGGGAAATTAAATATTGATCGAAGTAAATTAAGATTAAAATATGGTTCGAATGTTTGCCTTTACCTGTCTATTAAATTACAGAAAACAGAGGTAATCTATGAACAAGATCACTTGTCCAAGGCTTACACGTTTAGCCTATTCTAGTAATTCCCACCACCTCTGTACCGTCAGTGCATATATTTTTATCAGCAGGACTGCTTCTTTCCCAAAAAAGTTGAAAAATCGCCTTTATTCAGAAAAATATGAAAAGATAATATTTTTAAATATAAAAGAACGAATTCGTTACACCCTGTATCGACCCTAAGAAAAAGATTTATGTCATCAGTAAGTTTTAAGCATCGCCCCTTTGTTGACCATTAAATGTGTTGCATTTACGGTTCCTTTATACTGTTGTTTTGGGTTATCCTTTTCTATTGATATTAATTAATTTACTTGATTAGGTTTTTTGCCAGTTTACATAGTTAGTACCTGTTACAAATGTACTATTAATTATGGTTTAAAAAAAACCAGTTTGGACTATTATCTAGTCCTAGGTAATTAAGTTGAGGATTTTATGCAATAAGACACCGATCCACAATACATAAAATGTGTATAACTTGGTGGTTCTATCTTGTTAATGTATTACCGAGCGAGTACCCGAGTATCGCTTGGTAAATCAAACGAGTAATCGATAAGTGAATCTTCACCGAGTTGACATCCCAAGTAAAACAAAGAATGAGGAAATATTACATGTATAAGCTTCAAAATGAGCAAGATCGACGGGGTCGATAGAGTAAGCGTTTTCTGATATGTATACTTTAAGCTAGGTTCACACTACCGATCAGATCAACTCGATCAAGCCCGATCAAGTGACTCAATCGACAAGAGTGTTCGGGATAGTCTACCTTGCTCGTTATTGATCTGACTTTCTACCCAAGAGATTTTGACATGTCAAAACATTCGAGTAAGGATCGAGAAGCAAGTCACTCGAGAAGAGATCGAGAATTCGTCGAGTAGCGATCGAATTGATCCGGAAAGGATCGTTAAGAGATCGAGTTTGGCTGGAATACAAAAATTTTACCAATCAGTACTCGATCATGTCGACCTTTGCTCGACTAATGTCCGATCGCTTCCAGATCACTGCGACTTGTATATTTATATTATCTCAGACCGACTCGACCAATACCCGATACCTTCGCGACCACATTCGACCACTCTTCGATCTCTACTCAGCCATACAAGAGAACACATGACTGCTTCACGATTCTCTAAAAGTGTGTTCAGATCTGATTAAATCTCATAACTCTGCTTCCGCAAAAATATGTTGGCAACATTATTTTTAACTGTACACAAATTCCTCCATGTACAGTACGTGTCTTCACTTTTGCAAGGAGAGGTAACATTTTAAAAGAGAGACAACAGACACCAAAGAAACAATCAAACTCTGAGGTAGAAAACAAACCGACACAGCCATAGCGAAAAACGGTTACCGACGAGAAGACAAACAGCAGTCCACATAACATAGAAAACTAAAAACTTAGCAACACGTAACCCAACAAAATTAAACCTGTGAAGATCTCAGATGTTCCGAAAGGAAGGAAAATCCTGCAATTTTGGCACTGGCGGAATTTTCCAATATTAAAGTAATTGTGCAATAATATTCATTGTTAGACTGCTGATGACTAAGTTATCTTTCAAAGTTGGTTTATAAGAACATCAAGATTATATTTTACCTGTTTAATGGGCTATTTTCTGCTTTGTCTGTCCGTATTTTCCGCTTGTCCAGAAATGTTTGTAGCGTATAAAAAGAAGATGTGGTACAATTGCCAATGAGACAGCTCTTCACAGAACACCAAATGACACAGAAATTATCAATACCAACCATAGGTCACCTTACAGTCAATTCTTTTTTCATTTGAACTTTTTGACGTAATTTCACACAAAAATGAGACGAAAGACAAATATTTTTTAATTGGTGCGAATTTCTTTTCTAACAGTAACGATACAAAGTGTTCAGCGAGCACAAGTTTTGATCATTTGTTTCTATCATACTTTTGCAAGTTTGCATAAACTTCGACAAACAATACACTCGCTGCAAATGCGTCTAAAATTTGTTGTTCGACAAACAGTACGCTTATATTTGTAAGAAAGCAAGGACATGGGAATGGTAATGCTTATGTTTATTGCTATCTCACATAAGTACTAATCCAGTGACAAATCTCATTTTGTGGTGTCATTTCCAAAGAAGAGCAATAAAACTACCATTACATATCAGTGTCCACTATGAGGAAGTTTTTATAAGCATTGGGTTCCTCTTTATTGAATTAGTGTAAGTCTCTCAAACTGCCCAAACAGTGGTCTTCGTGTCAGCCACGTCACTGCCTCACCTAGATTTCTCTACGCCTGTGTGTAATGTCTACACCATATTCTTCGTCTTCTATGCACTCTACAAGCTCCGTCACAGCTATTAACCTGTCTCTCTGAGCTCTTACCACCTTGCCAACAAATCCAACTGCTTTATTTCTATGTAGATATTGTGAATGTATGATTTTACTCGGACCTTCTACTGAATATAACCAAATAAACAAGAAGATGAGTCCACGGGACCGCAATAATGCCCCAGCTAGCATATATAACATTATAAAGGGTCATGTTGGGACATACGTGCGTACGGACGGACAAGGGTAGCACTTAATGCCTACTCCGAAGCGGCAGGGAATGAAAACTTCGGACGTTTTTATACTAAAAATGTGCATACCCGACCAATTCCCAATTATCCCTACGACCATATACGATCAGGTCGATCTGGTCTGGTAGATTTCAGGTTGAGATTGTGAATAGTTGATTTGGTCTAGCTACTCGAATAAAGATCGTGTAAAGATCGTGAATTGATCGGAATTATCGAATAAGTATTCATTTGGTTGTCGGGATGGAGTCGTAATGGAGTCATTAAGGAGTCGTGAATGGTCGAGTTAAGGTCGTGAACAGTCGGATGGCGGTCGGATAGAAGTCGTAAACAGGTGCGATCAAGAATTTGGTTGCGCTTGGTCTTGGAAATTTGGACAATCGGGATCATCGAGTTGATCTGATCGGCAGTGTGAACCTAGCTTTACCAGCCATGCAAATCGACACTCAGTGATAAATCAAAATCGAGAATAGAACACAATCAGTCAAAGTTACATATCGAACGACTATTGTAAATCAACTTTTTTTCGCAGATACATATTTTCGCCTTTTATGATCTCAATCCAACTTCACGCTTAACCTATTTCACGTTTAAAGAATCGTCACTTCAATTGTCACTACTAAACGTGTTACAAAAAGGTAAATACACGACGCTTAGGTTTACAAGTTAGAAATTAAATGTATGGATTGGTTATCGATTTAATAGGTTAAAGTCTATTTGCCTGATGTTAACCTGTTATCATTATACTTCTTTATTTTTTGAAATCATTGCTTATGATTATATGATGGGTAAGGTGTACTTTTTCACGGGGAGAGAATATGTTTTGAAGTGTAGTATGACGTCCTTTTCACTGAACTAGTACACATTTTTATTAAGGAGTCAGCTGAGATGCTAATCTGGATTTGGGATTTTTATCGCTGCTAAATGGCCTTTTGCTGTTATCTGCGCTTTGGTTGTGTTGTTATCTCTTTGATATATTCCCTAGTTCTATTCTCTATTTTATTTTTGTCAGTTATTCTTCAAAAAGTGTTTGAAGTGTTTGAAGTGTTTTAAGTATGTGTGATATCTTATCATTCTTAATAGCTTCACTGATCAATGGTAAGCACCCACTTTTGTATCGGACTTCATTCATACCGTAACCTGAATCCTCATAATAATATTTAAAATCTACTTTCATCCTAGGCATTTTTTTTTCATAATGTAAAATAGGTTTTAAGAACAAGTCATATTCTTTAAGTCTAGAAAATGTTTAAGTGAAAAGTCAATTTTAATGTTTTTATCAATCTTTTTACTGATTCACTATCACTGACATAAAGCATTAAAACAAAATTTGAAATTATGTCTCTAAGAGAGGGACGAAAGACAAAAGAGGGACAGTCAAACTCATACATTGGAAACAAACTGACAACGACATGGCCAAAAATAAAAAGACACACAGACAAATAAAAGTACAGAAGACACATCTTAGAAAAGAAAGACCAAGCAACACGAACCCCACGATAAACTTGGGGTGATCTCAGGTGCTCTGGGAGGGAACGCACTTTAGAAGAAAAATGTGAGATATGAACAAGCTTATAGTAAGTAAATATATATGGGTAAATCAAGGATACGGATATCATAACGCACCGTTATCCCAGAACCGGATAATTATCTGTGAATGCAGATTTCAAAATAATTTATTAAACAGTCGATACAGCAGCTGGTGGACTATCAATCACCAAAGGTATCATCAAGTTATAGTGTTCAGTTCTTTGGTACTGATATGATCAATATCAAACATTAATGCAAACAAAAACAAATAAATGTGGTTATATTTATAAATTTTTCAGAAACTTGAAAGCTTGAACTACCTCAAGTACAGATAATCTGTGTTGATTTTGGCTTTTACGTTTAGGGTCCTTTTTGGTCAAATAATTCCTCAACTGTTACGGTTCTCATGTATCGTTGGCTTTCAAATTTTCTGCTTTGAGCGTTCTATATTACGTAAGATCAAGAAAAGGTATTTGGATGCATTAAATTAGTTAAGTGTTGTTTCATCTTTTCAATAACTCTAAATTATAAAATAATATTTGAGTAAACCCTTCTACTAATGTTTATTGATGTATACATATTTGCTTAACTAATCTGTGCACATTAATAATGATCACGGTCGTCTATTTTCTTTTATGATAGTATTGTACAAACGTATCTTTGAATTACGTATATTATTTATTTTTTATTCATCCCCTACTGCGCATTTGTGAGTACAGAAAAACGATCAATTATCAACCTGTCATAAATCAACAACTCATTGCAGGATTTTAGGTTAGCAATGCTTCGAAGTTTCCTAAATATCTCAAAAGAAATAAGTAAATATGTACTCGGCATTGATTCAATATTTGCAAAAAATCTTTAAAATACTTATCATTTATATTTCTCGTAATCCATATTAATAACAACCGCTAAACACTAAAAGTCTTTTGATTCAAATTACTGTACATATTTTGAAAAACTAGACGTCATATAAATATTATATTACATACTAAAAGACTTTATCTGAACTCTTGAAATAAAAGACTTTACTTAATATGTGAAGTAGTGAACATTAATAGTTTACTATAAATACATTTGAAATATCAAAAACAAATTAGGAATGTCGTTCAAGAGTCACTTAACAAACTAACCAAGGACGCCAGTTTTTATTACGATGCATAATTATGGAATGTTGTGAGCGAATATTTTTGTATTTATTGATAAGCAACAGTTTGTTTTTTTGTCCTCAATTTCGGTTAGTTTCCAAATCCTTCATAGCAACACGTATTGTAGAACACCTGAATTATTGAATCCACTGTTGTCATCCTTTTTCCTTTCGAATTCAGTATTTCGTATAACTGTCAAGGAAAGAGAGGTAAATAAGATGATGCAAAAATGGATACGAACGTAATAATTTGGAGTTGTTTAACATAAATCTTAAATCGGATACTAATTACATGTATTACGGGAGTTAAGTGATTAACTAACACACAAAGAACGACAAACATTGTTTAGATAAAGAGTTTGAGCATATATATCAATCAAATTCTGCTAACTAAATGTTTTACACATGTCATGTAGGGTTATAGCTTGCTGTTTGGTTGGAGCCAAGGTTTCATATTGAAGACCGTTTTTTGACATATTATTGATAACTTTTTATACATTTTGACTTGGATTAAAAGTTGTCTTTTTGCACCCATACCACGTTATCTTATTTATATTAGCTGGTCCTCAAGTAGGTCAATTATGTTCAACACTGTACTTACTTTGGCATTTTAACCTTTTACTTGAGCGACAATGTTGAGTATTTTAAATAAAAAAATCCGTCTGTCAAACAAAACTATTAGCCTGGCTTCTCTGCCTTGTTTTTTTTATATAGATTTACAAGTAATTTTTCAAAATTTGCAATATAACCTGAAACAGCAGCTAACTACATACTGCTCATAATAAAGGATTTAGTATAGGATATATTTATATCTTAATTGCCAAGGAATATAGAATAACTACAATATGATTATACATGATTTTTTAAAAAGTAAAACAAAGTTTAAAGGCCGTAAATTCCAAAACCCTCGTTTAACACTTCACTGAAACATTTTCTGGGATACATTCTTTTTGAAACTTTTTACAAAAATGTCTGAAATGAGATTGGCTGAGTTGTTTTATGTAAAACTCCTGCATTTCTCTACGATCAGTAGAACAATTTGAATATGTTGGACCACTACTATATCCTCCATGTAAGTTTGTAACTGTTACTGAAATAAAACATTTAAAAGATATTACATGTTTTTATCCATTTAAAATAAGTAGAATTACATTCAATTACATGGAAAATTGTAATGCATTACACTTAATTACCATTACAATTTTAATTACCCCATCCCTGCTATCGTTACATTTTCAGCATTTTGAGGATTTTTAATCTCTTAAAATTATGGTTTTCAAACATGGAATATTGTATAATTTATGTACCAAAATATTTAGTACAAATCAAGTACTGTAAAATACAAGTACTTAAATATTACAATAATTTTAAAGTAAAGAGATAGTACTAAATATTAAAAGTAAATTTCCAGTACTAAATATTTTAGTACAGAAATAGTACCTATGCAAAAGTAGCTGTGTATATGTTGAATCTCATATGTGTAGAATCGTTCAGAATATGTTTTATTATTTGATTATATTACTCAACCTTACATTTATAAATCAAAATATATTTCAAAATATGATTGTGAAAAAATCACTCCGGAAGAATGCGCATTCCTATGATTTTATCCTTATATATTTGTTTTAAGTTTTCGATAGAATTCATTATGAACATGCATGAAATATTGCATCTGCACGTCGCCAACTAATTAGCAAAATTTGAACAAGTATAAATTTTGATTATCTCAAGATAGTCCGTAAATCGTCTCATTCTAGTATTTTACCTGAACAATTGGGAATTGTATTTGAAGGCATCCACGTTCCAGAAGCTCCACAAACATAAAAGTTGTCCACCATTACACCACGTGGTACAGTGAAAGACTCTTTGCAGAAAAATTTACAAAACTGGCCATAATCAGTTCTCCAGTTGTTGCATATTAAAGCTCCGTTCACTGGAACATTTATTGTAGGACATGGATTTGCTAGAATATGATAATGAAAAAAATAATCTTAAAACGTGGAAGGAAAATTCAATACCAATTCAAAATTATTATTCAAGTGATTACACAATATTATGAGGAATATATTAAGCAACTGTTTAGTTGTCCTTTTCATCAGTTTATCCAAACTCTTACTGTATTCATCTGTATATCTTATGTTTTATGGGAGTGTTTAAGAATTTTACAATCAAAACATTGCTTTAAATTTAAGAAATTATGTAACACTAAGAACTTTGAGTAATTATCGCAAAATTTGTGTTTATAATTTATACTAACTAACAAATATTATCGAAAGATAAAGAAAATAAGGTAAAATATTGGAAAATATATGATTTTGAATGTAGTTTGGGTACGCGAAAAACAATAGTTTGTCATCGCAATAACTTGAATTGTTGCTTTTTCGGAAAATTTAAACTCACCAATTATCGATCTACATATGCATACATTTATAATTTATAATTGAATAAGAAGTCATAAAAATTGACCAAAGATGATAAAACATACTTACGCCTTAAAATGATGCTGAACAAGCAGTTTGTACTAAAACCGTTCGTTGGTTTTGTAGCTGTATAGCTAACCTTAAAATCTCCCCATGGAAATGTAAACTCATTCGAAGGGTAGTTTGCGGTAACCTTGATTCCAAAATTATGGGGATCGGTGAATGTTGGTATCTGCCATTTAACTAGATTTTCAATTCTTGATGTGTTTATGTACATGTCGCTTGAACAATTTTCCATTACTGGTGGCTGTATATCTGGAAGAAAGATTTGTCGAATGATGCAGATAACATTGTCTAAAAACATACACATCATATAAGAATGAAAAACCAAATTTTCAGTGAACAACTGAATGCTTTTGTACCTTGTATTTGATTAATTAGGTGTAAGTGAATGTTTGTACAGATATAAACACAACAATATTGTTTTTAAACTGCGTTTAATCGTATGAAAAACGGGGTAAATGGATAACTCGTCCTACACTGATTTAAAACAATATATAATTTTGTGCGTACATATGTATATTTGTGCGAATAGTGTCATTGCTACACATTTTAAATGATTGTGTCCCTTTTTGCTGATATCCCAAAAGGGACATGATTTGAATACCAGTTTTAACTCAAACGAAAAATCGCAGCATCTTTATTACTCTACGTCAAAAAATCTACAAACAAATTCAATCCGCGTACATGAAGTTTATGTCAATCATATTATCGCTACTTAAATCAAGCGTCAATGTTATACTCTCCATGAATATTGCACTAGTTAGTGCTCATTTAAAAAGCGCAAATCAACTTAAATCTTCAACATAGCACGTTTCTTGTATAATAATGCAGAGACATTTAGTGACAGGATAGACAATAAATTGTACTTTAAAAAGAGACAACTACATATATTTGTACACATACTGAAATGATGAACTAATTTAGCATTTGCAAATGCAATACTGCTATCGGGAAGAGGATATACAAGTGGAAGAGGATAGAGCTTAATATTGTGATATATCATTAACGTATGTCCCTGCTACCAATGAAATAAAAACAAAAGTTAACCAAAACACGAGACAATAGACAACTTTCGAGTACGATGTATTTTCGTCAAAAACTTTGCCTTTAGGAAACATAATTCGTGCGTTTAGGGGCATCGTCACTTCCTATGTTGAGCGAGTGGTTGGAAGAATATGATGCTATATTGTACGAATTGTTCGGTGACAATCAGCACTGCTCTCATTAGGGAATTGTGATTAATACCTAAAGAACAAACATTATTTCTAGTTTATCATGCACACTGACGAACACTTAGACGCTTGATGAACGTACATAATGCAGGGATACAGGCGATCACTTGTATCTGATAAATGACATCATAAAGGCACACATAGTTGAGGAGTTTTTTCCGGTGAAGGGCAATCTCGAAAGTGGTCTATTACTTGAAAATTCGGTTTATTGGAAAGAGAAAAAGGCTGCACATGATGAATGTCTATCTTATACTTGCATTAACGGTGGTTATTTTTATTACCTTTGGGACCTAAAAGAGACATTTTTTAACAGCATGGAAGGAAGACAAATAATCTATTATTTTATAGAATGAAAATATAAATAAGAAAATGTTTGTATCGAAACAAACTTTAAATAACCCCGAATTTCGGGTTCGAAGGGTGTATTTGAGCTTGCTTGCGTTTGACGTGTCCTATTATACAGTCGAATACCGTTTGTTATTGCTATTATCCCTTTTGAATAAAAACTGCTAGTTACAGCCATGAACTATTTGTAACCAGAGAAATCAAATTTTATCCATTTTCTATATAATACATTTTGTACTTACCAATTTTACAGTTTTTACCAGACCAACCATTAATACATGTACAGTGATAATAATCAGGTATGTTTTTACAAATTCCTCCATTCTTACAGGGACCACTTGAACAGGAGTTATAATCTGAATGAAAAAAATATTACAACAACGAATATGATAACCATTGATAGAAAATATAGTATTCCGAAACACATTTGAATAAAATGAAAGTAAGCAGACATCGTTCAGTGTATATATGCACTTTTTTTTTTTTTTTTTTTTTAGTTCTTCACTTTTTCCCATACATAAATAAGGATATATATTACGGATTACAAATGTGTCAAGGTTTGTGATTGGATAACACAAAGATGTCAGTATATATTCAGGAAACTACCGGGGTATATAAGACGTTTTTATCCCCAATTGGAACCTCAAAAACATCATCATAACAACGGTTACTATGTGACGTAGTCAAAGCTATACAGAACACTAAGGAATTTCAGAGGCTCACAGAGGGAAAATAATGATGTGCTTCAGTCAATAAAACATTTTTAAAACAAAATCACGCAATTTCCACTTTTAATACTTAAATTTAATGTTAAAAGTGTTATTATATATTATTAAATACACGATAAAATCATGTTCCCAGCGAATTAAAAAATCCTTCACGTATGCCTAACATATCAGGTTGGGTTTTTCAATATATGTGTTGTAAAAGACAAGCCACACAAACATACAAACAGAAAATATGATGTCTAAACACTTTATTGAAATTATTTTTTAATGGAAAAATAATTGTCAAGATAAAAAAGGTGCATTTAAATGGATTTTCAAAATATTAAAAGAAACAATAAACATCAGGGGTAATCCGTAAAATATGTGTAATTTAGGTCTCAGACAGGGTATAAACTGTGACATTCTCGGCTTAGGGCTTATATCTCCTTCTGTATCGACTCAGGGGATATAAACACGAAGCCGGGAATGTCACAGTATATACCATGTCTGGGACCTGAATAACATATAATGTTACTGTCTAGCTATAGGTTTCATTCCTGAAATGTTGTCCTTCGTCATTTTTTTATTTTTATTAAATTTATTGCGATTTGTGTTTCCTATTCTTCTGGGTAAGTACTGTTTTATCCTTTGGCCATGGTTTGTAATGTGTAGGTATATTATTCAATATATGTGTTGTACAAGACATGCCACACAAACATACAAACAGAAAATATGATATCTAAACACTTTATTGAAATTATTTTTTAATGGAAAAATAATTGTCAAGATAGAAAAGGTGCATTTAAATGGATTTTCAAAATATTAAAAGAAACAATAAACATCAGGGGTAATCCGTAAAATATGTGTAATTCAGGTCTCAGACAGGGTATAAACTGTGACATTCTCGGCTTAGGGCTTATATCTCCTTCTGCATCGACTCAGGGGATATAAACACGAAGCCGGGAATGTAACAGTATATACCATGTCTGGGACCTGAATAACATATACTGTTTCTGTCTAGCTATAGGTTTCATTCCTCAAATGTTGTCCTTCGTCATTTTTTTATTTTTATTAAATTTATTGCGATTTGTGTTTCCTATTCTTCTGGGTAAGTACTGTTTTATCCTTTGGCCATGATTTGTAATGTGTAGGTATATTATTACGAGACAGTGTTGTGTGTATTTAATCACTTTAATACTTATCTCATCTTGACTTTTGACCTTAATTTAGAATAATATTTTTTTCTTCAAATTTTATGTCCGTAACAAAACATTCAATCAATTGACATAAACTCAATAACAACTTGAATGTAACACCTACATATGATGAGTCACGTACAATTTAAGCCGTGTGACATTTGACTTTTATCTGTCAAAATGTCAAATGTATACACTTAAAACCATATATATTTTTTTTCGAAATAACCAGACCTTTACAGTGTTACTAAGGGTTTACAAAGTTTCAAGGAACCCAAACAAAAATCAAAGAACTAGTTTGCCGGTGCCCTCGGCCTATATTGATTACAATGTTTGACTGTCCATCAACACTTCTATGTCATACCATGTTAGAATAAAAGAAATAATAAGTAGGTATAATTTGATATTCCATATGCTTACTCAATGTCAAATAGCGTAAAACGTTCATGAGTAAAGAAAAAATTGGATGAAATGTCTTATTGTGTTTGGATTTCCAAAAAATGGTACAGTTATAAATCCATACCACATTTGTTTCTGATGATAAAGTTTTGATACAAACTCCGTTATTGTAAAAAGATTATAAACTGTAAGAAACGTCCTTTTATGTATTTCCGCATTGTTAAACTTATTCTTATTAATAAGTCTTTGTTTGAGATATTATCCAAAAATCATAATTGTTCTGTTTTTCTCCTTTTTTATATACATCAAAAGGTAACTTAACCCTACCAGACATTAATTTCACAGCTGTAGTTGTAGCAAGTAAGATATTGGCATACACAGCTGTAATTATAACAAGTTAGAGATTGGCATACCTTATATATAGACTCTTGTATATTGCTGAAGACTTCTAGCACTCTTTATATGTATTTGTAGAGTGTACAATACTTATAATCAAAATACTTTGAAAAGCACTTGTGAAGATCATGAGATTTGTGCAAATCGCTCGTTACATATGACATTTACTTGTATAGACCTTTAAAGATACATCATGCTTGGCACCTTTACTATGAGACGGCCAACAAGTCAAAAACAAAAAAAAAGACAAGGTTATGCTATATTTGCAAGGCAGTTTACCCTTAATTCATGACGATATGCAAAAATCTGGATTTTAGAACGTTTGTAATACAGAAAAAATCGTTTATAGGAAGTGATTTTATTTCTTCGGAAAACTATCTGGAGACGAATGTTTTACGGACGTATTTAATAACGAAGCATATTAGTGTTAATGATAAAAAGACAATGAACTAAACACAAAGTCTATATTTTGAAATTTACCAAAAAAGATTTCACATTGAACATATTTCCCTTCTCCCCTTTTTTAGACTCGAGGCATTTTGATCTTGAAATAAAAATATGCATCTATTTCTTGTTGAAAATCGAAGGTAAACTTCTTTTTTGCAACGTTGGAATATTAACAAATTGAAACACATCTTTTAATCATATGGAAGGCCACATACTTGTACCATGATATGACGTCTAATTTTAGCAGAAGTGCCCGAACTTGAATTTCGTATCTGATATTTCTATGTTGATTTACTTTACTTACATGCACACCGTGGTTTGCTTCCACTCCATAGAGCATTCAGTCGGCATTGTCTACTAGAAGATCTGCCCACCAACAAGTATCTACTATGACAGGTGTATCTAACAGTTCTACCATAAGTGAAGGTACCACCATGCAAGTTGCCATTCGATATAGATCCAGGATTTCCACAGTTTACCTCTACAATATGCACCAATTTAAATTTTTTTTAATGTCATAACGTTTCCAAGTTTGATTGATTGTCATCATTGTACGACAATAATTATCACCATGATGTGTTTTTAATTGTAGCAGTTATCCCTGGTTATTACATATATGAAGTGCATTTATAGGACAGAATTTAAAAGATTTTAGGGACAATTATAATGATTTAAAACAAGAATTAACGAGAATACTGCTACATTTCGCTGTTTATGAGGACGATTTTAAATCAAAGGTTCCAACAGTTTAAGGTGAGGTCACCCCTTCGAAAAATTTATGGACATCATCGACGGAGATAATTGAATATTATGGAATATGTGCTTCATAGGCACGGGTATGTTAAATTGTCCTGACCTCAATTCCATCACTTTTCAAGAAATGTGACATCATCACATTTGTACCTATATGGGCAAAACGACGGATTTCACACCCTTCAAAACCATCTGCAATCACCCCGGTCTATGTGTTGCTCAGTATTACGTGTTCTGTGTTGCAGTTGTTTGTCTTATGGTCGTTTTCCATCCTTTATTTTGCTATGCCTTTGTCAGGTTTTCTTATGAGTACTTAAAACCTTCAACAGTTATCCATATTTTCGGGATTTTTTTTTCATAATAAAGATTTTCCTTTGATCAAGTTGATTTTTGATAGATCAATCGTTTGATTCATTGATTCTATTTTGTTACAACTTAGCTTATGATAAAAAAAAACGGATTGATTAGAAAGTTACTTTGTGAAATTTACTGTAAATTCAGAAATTATTGATTTTTCAAGAATGGACAGAAAGAAAGATCAATTATAGAGAAATTTCAGTAAAAACTGTAATCATATATATGAATACATCATATACTACATGTAGATTGTAAGTTATTATTGCAATTCTCGCCCAGTCGCATTATCTGCATTGGTAAACTCCTCGCGATGATTTCTCAACCATTTTGACCGATAATGCGTAAATAAACTTGAAATAAGGTCAAAAAATTATGGAATAAATAATTTTTGAAGTTTCTGCAATTCAGCAATTCATTAGCTGTATTTGTTGAATTGCATGCTCAAATTGGTGTTTTCAAATTTGTTCAAAATTCTGATTATTCTATTCTAGATACCACTTCGGCTCATTATTTCAGCTAGAAATCAATTAAAAATCTAATTAAATTGGCATTTAAAATGTCAGAATGCGAATGAATATGTTCAAGCTCATTTATGTAATCTTAAAGTAACAACACACAAAAGACTGGACTTGTTGTGATATGAAAACCTTAAAAGCTAAAAAAAAAATTAAACATATTTATTCAGATGGAGTTACATGTACGATTCTGATGTCTAGTATTTAAAGATAACATTTTTTAAACATTAAAGTTGAGTCTCTCATAGGCGTCAATTTTTGCTGAATATCATAAATGAATGTTAATGGGCTAACCGAGGCCCACCTAGCATAGAAATTCTCTAAATAAAGAACAACGCGAGACAGCGTGCTTTTTGAAGGATACCTCCTATTTCGTTTGGGGGGGCAGGAGTCAGGATCAAAATATTCGTTTTAGTCCTCCCCTCTTTACTTGAATTGGTTTCTCCCTTATGTAACCGTTGCACTCATTGGATGATAAGCTTGATTATTCAGCATATTCTAAATGAATTTTAGCATATGCTAAATTGAATAAAGCATACACTAAAATGATTTAATCATATCCTTAAGTCAACTGGGCATATGCTTAATTAGATATTTATTACCATGATTCCGCGTCATAGTTTAATTGAAGTGGATAATATGTTTTTGAATCTTTAATCTTGTCTATTTCTTAAAATTTGTTTTTAATTATTTTAAGAGTATATGAATTGCACTTTATTTGTTCAATACCATTGGCATTTATTTGCTTCACCTGGTACGCACTTTGAGAAGGTAAGTTTTTTTTCTCTGTAAAATGTATACAATACATAATCATGGCAATGTCATGGAACATTCCTTGCGTTGCGTTGTTATGTTTAAAATGACAATTAGATATTAATGAGTGAATAGTTACTTATGATATACTTGTAAAATCATCTTCGTGAAATCGCAATAGTTTACGTTAATTTCGCATTTTAGTCCAATCTTCAAAAATCGGATTAACAAATTTCCGTCTTTACAGTACTTATATAAGTTTTGTTAAATTAACAATCTATTAGTAAATTTGAGCTTATCATATAATTATTGACAAATACTTACGCAATCCACAGCATGACCCATAAAATCCTGTAACACATCTACAAGAGTAGCCATCTGATGTTCCTCCATTATAACAAAATGCATTACACCTCGAATATTCCCATCCCGAGCCGGGTGTAGCGCAAGTGGTGAATTCGTCGGGGCATTCGGGCTTAACTGACGACCAAACACTCCGTGAACGACTGTGTCTGCCATTACACTCGCTTTCACAAGTCCCCCATGAAGTCCACTCGTCCCATCTACAGTTGCATTCATACCACTTTGAAGTACGTTCACATTCTATAGAACCAAATAACGAAAAAAGCAAAGCCAAAAGCCAGTGAATACACCTCTGAAAGAAGAGTATATGTTCATGATTATTTTAATATTTTCTACGTAATTTAAAACTGACAAAAGATAGATGAACTTATTCTACTCAATTTCAATATATAAGGTCTCAGAATGTCATTTGATTTACCGAGCACTTAGTCTGTTGATCTACGTGTATATGAAATAATAACTGAAATATTAAAGTCACTTAATCTTGTTGGTATACATTTGTAAAATCTCATAACAAATATTGTTATTTTTTAATGCGTGTTATCACCAAAAATGTTGTTTTGGAAACCATTGTCAGTATCTATCAAAACAGTCAATGTTATTTTCAAAAAATATGAAAGATTGCAAAAACACTTATACAATCATTCAAATTTTACCGTA
The DNA here is from genome assembly GCA_037788925.1 of Mytilus galloprovincialis. Lineage (NCBI taxonomy): Eukaryota > Metazoa > Mollusca > Bivalvia > Mytilida > Mytilidae > Mytilus > Mytilus galloprovincialis. The sequence goes on along the minus strand of CM075337.1, from coordinate 49,040,006 downwards.
CTAAGTTGAAAATAACGACAAAATCTGCATCAAACTATAGCACATAGATTAACAAACTAGATGTGATGAAAATTTATTATAACTTGGGGAATTTGAAGGACAACAAAAAGACTCGGGTTTTTTTATTATTCTTAAATTTAAATATTCGATATCACAAACTATTCAAATATTTACTGAATTTTATCATCGGTACAAGGACATCATTCGTGTTAATATTTTTAATTGTTATTGATTCACCTATAGGATCTTTGCATCGGAAACAAGCATATTTATTTTTAAACAAGTTGTTGGCATGCTACGGGTTATAATTTCTTATATATATTTTTGATGGTATGCTAATAAACCACTAGTGGGAGGATTGTGCTTAGTCTTTCAATCGGTATCATTTTTTAAAATTTTTTTTTAGTTTCTTCTTTTAACTATTATGACATCGGACTTGGATTTCTTCCAAAATTAGATTCGCTGGACTGTATTGCTGTGTGTTTGTTTCTTCTACATTGGCTAGCGTTAAAAAGGAGAGTTCAGATCTTACAGAATATCTTTTACCCCATCACATTCTGGCTTATGATTGTCTTGTGTATTTCTATTTAATTTTAGTTCATTGATATGTTTCGAAGTTTAGTGTGACGTTATTTTACCGAACTAGTGTACATTAGTGTTCAGGGGCCAAGCTAAAGCCCGCCTCTGGTTGCTTAATTTTGTCGCTGTATTGAAGAACCATTGGTGGCCTCAAGCTATTGTCTTCTCTTTGGCTGGGTTGTTGTCTCTTTGCAAACATTCCCCTTATCCATTCTTAATTTTATTGCAGAAAATCAAACATGCAATTTTCGGAACGTAAACATAATGCCATTGTATCTTTGTGATATATCTGTCTTTCATTTTTGCTTATGTGCATTTTCATATGACATTTTGTATTTTTGGCCGACATATTTGTTTGGTTTGGGTTTTTTTAGCCTTTTTTGACTGCAGTGCACTTATTTTTTTGATATTCCTTTTATATCTAGAACTAAAATTGAGAATGGAAATGGGGAATGTGCCAAAGAGACTGTTTCACATTTTGTAGTCAATATAATTATATGCGATTGTCAGAGAATTAGCTGGCAATACAGCCAGGTGTAATTCATTATTTTCTATATAAGCAAATGCCTGTACTATGTAAGGAATATGACAATTGTTTTCCATTCGTTTGATGCATTTTTGTCGTTTTATAAGAGACGTTCCGTTTTAAATTCATTGGAGTTCAGTTATTTTGGGTTTATTTTACATTTTCTGCAATCAATACGCAACTAGAATCGAATAAATATTAATCTATAGAGACACAACACTGAGTTTTAATCAAATATTTTATTCAACCTTTACGGGATACTGTCATTGATTATATTTATTGTGTATATTATTTTTTTTTAATTGCAAATTTTTATGCGATTAAGATTAATAAAATTGAGAAATGAAATGGAGAATGTGTCAAAGCGACAACAACTCGACCATAGAGCATACAACAGCCGAAGGCCACCAATGAGTCTTCAGTGTAGCGAGAAACTGCCGCACCCGGAGGCGTCCTTCTGCTGGCCCCTTAAAAATATATATACTAGTTCAGTGATAATGGACGTCATACTAAACTTTGAATTATATACAAGAAACTAAAATCAAAAATCACAAGACTAACAAAGGCAATAGGCTCCTGACATTGGACAGGCGCAAAATTGCGGCGGAGTTAAACATGTTTATGAGATCTCAACCCTCCCCCTATACCTCTAGCCAATGTAGAAAAGTAAACGCATAACAATACGCTCATTAAAATTCAGTTCAAGAGAAGTCCGAGTCCGATATCAAAGATGTAACAAAAGAAAATACTAGTAAACAAAATGACCATAATACATAAATAACAACAGACTACTAGCAGTTAACTGACAGGCCAGCTCAAGACCTCAATTAAACTGATTGAAAGATTATGTCTTCATCATATGAATATCAGGCACAATACCTCCCGTTAGGGGTTTAGTATCATACTATCATAAAATATATGAGAAGAACATAACCCGTGTCATGCCAACAACTGGTTTTTTTTTTTAATAAATGTGTTTAGTTCCGATGCATAGACTCCATAAGTGAATCAATGTTACAGTCAACATATGCAATCTTTAATGATCTGACAACAGTATCGTAACTATATCCTTTTCTTAATAAGTCTGTTTAAAGGTTTTGTAAGTTTTTGAGGTGAATGACATTTTTGTGCTTTGTAAAGAATATTACCATAAGAGATTGGATATGAAATACCTGAACGTAGAAGATGTCTGCATGTTGAGTTATATTTACGAATTATTTCCTTATACTGATGATAAAATTTAGTAAATATTTTGACTAGTTTGTGATATCGAAAACCCTGGTGTAGTAATTTTTCAGTAATACAATGTACATAAATTTCTCTCGCTAAAATCAAATACGTTGTTACATACACGAGCGAATCGTACAAGTTGAGATATATAAACACCATAAAATGGTGACAAGGGAACGTCACCATCTAAAAATGAATAATTAACGATAGGAAAAGAAAAATTATCTCTTTTATCATAAATTTTTGTATTAAGCTTCCCGTTAATGATATAGATATCAAGATCGAGGAAAGAACAGTGGTTATTGTTAGCATAAGCTTTATTTAAAGTAAGTTCAACATGATAAATTTCTTTAGTATATATACTAAAATCGTCATTATTGAGAGCCAATATATCATCCAAATATCTTAAAGTATTGTTAAATTTTTGTATCAAATGTTGTTTCGATGGGTCTTTGCTAATTTCAGTCAGAACGCATAACAGACAAAAAATATGTCCACAATAAGTGTCAGTTCCCATTGGAATTCCAATAACTTGACGATATACGGAATCTCCAAAGCGAACAAAAATGTTATCAAGTAAACATTCAAGCGCAGATATATTATCAAAGCATGTCCAGTTGACATATTTCTTTTGTTTATTGCTACTAAAATATTACCTAAAAGAATTTGAACATATGTACTCGCATTCTAACTTTTTATTTTAAATGCCCAGTTAATTAGGGATGTATTTGTTTTCTTAATAGGAATATGAGGCAAAGTGGCATATAGGGTAGAAAAATTAAAACTTTGAACAGATTCAAAATCACCAATATATGCATGCAATTTATCAAGTACCTCCAACGAGTTTTTGACGCTCCAAAAGTAACTAATTCCACTATTTTCAAAGGCCTTATTTGAACAATTTATTATCAGGTTTTTTATTGTACCAAGTATACTAGTAAGTAGAATAGACAATTTAGTAGTGGTACAATGGCTTGAAGATGAAATAAATCTATATTTGTAAGGTTTTTGTGTAGCTTCGGAAGCCAGTACATAGTTGGGACTTTCATTGTAGTTGGTTCTGCTTGTAAAGAAGTAGCTAAAAGTTTGTGTTTGTTACAGATGTCGTTTTCTGAAAACAAAGTCAGTTTGAATGTTGCTCGATTCGAGATTTCCTTTTGCAGAACCAAATATAAAATTTACGTCAAACAATAATGATATTATTAGCAGCTTTATCAGCCGGGACAAACACAAATTCCTTAGCTAGTTCCTTTAGTTTATGTTTGATACGCGAAATAGGGTTTTTATGGTTGTTGTTAAGAGTAAAATGTTTGTTAAAATGTTCTATACGAATTTCAACTATCTCCATTACTGAATTAAAAAAAGAGTCCAAAGATTTTTTGTCAGTTTATTCCCGTTTTACCCAGTTAAAACAGTAGGTACGGAGTGAGTTGTGGATGATATTACGACACTCATTCCCATTTATAATTGACGGGAGACGTTATTTAGGTCCTTTACTGAGGAATGACTTTAACTCTCGGTCGCAAACGATGTTAAGGTCTCCTGTTATGACATGGAAAATTGGTCCATACGTGTATTCGATATTGCTGCAATTATATGACATAGGTGTATTTTCACTGATACTAACATCTTTACACAATTGGTTATAATTAAACGCAAATTTCCGGGTAGATTTCTTGTAAATATAACAAATAACAGGCAGTTCAGTATTATCAAAATATCCAGGAGTTTGGTCTTTAACAGAATGGTCGTTAAAAATACCGGCAATATTTACAAAATCAAAACCTTTATTGACATACTTTATTTTAATAAAATGTTTTTTATGATCTTCAGGGCGATCAATTTTGGAAAACAGTTTAGAATAACAATATGCAATTATAATTTGAACGATTTCATCCTTAGGACTGTAATATGAAATAGTGCTGCAATCCTCTAAAATTTCATTTAATTTATTTATAGGTAAAGAACAGAGCTTGGTTAACAGATGATGTCTGCCGTTGTTTTTTGAAATAGAAATTAGGTCCGAAATATTTGTATGGTTGGTCCGAAATTTTCTTTGATTGCGATTTTGTCTACGCCCATGAGAACGGTTTTTACGAACAGTTTTTGAAACTATATCCGGTTCTTGATATATTACCAAATCCCAGGATATAATCATTAAAACCGAGAGGGTAGACTGTCTGTATTTTTTTAATCCAATTTAATTCAATTATATACCGTGATCGTACAAACTTTGAACGAGATTCCCCATGCTTATTTACTACTTCTAAAGGTTGAACTGTTAAATATTTAAAAGGATGATTGTGCTTCTTAAGATGTTGATAAATGAAGTTTTGAATTTATCGGGTCTTTTTAAACGATACAGGTGTCCTTGCTTGTGTTTAGATACATATCGTACTGAATACCGCATCCCGGTTTGTTTCATGTGAGTAAATAAATAATACTGTTCGTTTTTCAAGTTATATCAGTTTCAAAATTTAAAGAAAATGTGCGACCATTCAATGTGGATCTTACCGTATAGTTGGTGGAAAGACAGGGACATGTTAGTCATTTTTTGGCATGACACTCATCGATAGAAGGGTAACCACGATTATTATTGTTAAACATGTTAGCAATAGTAATGTTGTTTTGTTTTTGTTTTTTTTGGTTACATTTAATTATATTCAAAGCTATGCAAGATATAGGTATACAGCGTAACTTTTTAAAGTTTTTTGGATAGATATTGGAAAATTTGTCTTCAGGTCAATAAATGATGCATATGAAATGGTAAATGTCTGTCACATAGAAGCAGAGAGTAATCACATGTATCCCAAAGGAAAGTGAATCAAGATAGTTTTTTTTTAAATGGCGTCCAATTACCCTTTTAAACTCAACTTATAAACTAGCATCTAGCTGTATAGCAGAGAGAAAAAAGTCAGTTCTTAATAAACTAATTAATTCTGACCACACAGGCTTCATTCCTGGATTTATTGGGGAGAACTGTAGACTTATGTAAGATACTTTACAATTTACGGAAGATAATGGCATCCCTGGTATATTAATTTTGATTGATTTTGAAAAAGCATTCGACTTTATCTCCTGGTCATTTTTATCTGAGACACTTAAATATTTTAAATTTGATAAATCCATCATGAACTGGATAAAAACATTTTATAATAAAATTTCTTCAACAGTAACTCATAATTGTTGTCTGTCAGATTGTTTTCTTGTGTGGAAAGAGGCTGTAGAAAGGGTCTCCTTACCTTTTCTTGCTATGAGCAGAAATACTTGGCATTTTAGTAAGAAATAGTAATGATATAAAAGGTATAACGATAGATGATATGCTGATGATACATCACTTATTTTAATTTAGATGGATCACTCCGTATCTTACAATTCTATGCTGAGATATCAGGACTGAAAATTAACTTAGATAAAACAAAATCTATATGAATAGGAAGTAAAAAAAAACAAAGTCAAGATAAAATATGCGTAAAGTGGGGATTGAAATGAGGTTCCAATACCTTCAAATTTTTGGGTATCACTTTTTGTGTTGATTTAAATCTAAATTATGCTCCTCGAATTCAAGAATTAGAAAATATTATACAAAAATGATCAAAATAGTCGCTTACTCAGTTTGGTAAAATAACTATTAAAAAAATCTTTAATTATATCAAAATTGTATCATCTGTTCTTATCCATCCCAAGTCCAGATGAAAATGTAGTGCGACAACTCAAAGGTAAAATTTTGCTTTCATTTGGGATGGTAAACCCGACAAGGTAAATCGGGAGCTTTTATGTCAAAAATACTGCAGAGGTGGTGTAAAAATTATTAATTTGAGAAATTTTATACAATAGCTAAAATTGACCTGTGTGAGAAGATTATTTAATTCAAACTCAAAGTGGATCAAATTATTTACTGCTACGCAAAATATAAATTTTAAAGATTTGGCTGATTTTGGAACAACTAAAAGATGAGATAACGTTTTTTGGAAAGAAGTTATTTGTGCCTCGAAAAATTTAGAAAAAAAAGAGATTCCGACATCTTCGTTATTTTGAGGAAGTCATATCTTCATCTAAATGGAATAATGAGAACATTAAAATTGATAACGTCAGTGTTTATTATAGTGAAATATCTATATATATGAGAGATATTAGCAAGCAAAATCGAGGGAATTGTGCAAATGATGATACAAGCATGAAAATTACCACGTTCATCATTATTATATACTTTTTAAGAATTAACTGCTGGCCATTAAAAAAAAAAAGATTTTTTCAAGATGGCCACGGCCATTTTCTAAAATGGCTGTTTTCGTTAGTTTGAAAATACAGATTTTTCTGGAAAACTTTTCTTTGAACTTCTTTTTAGTAAAAACAATTACCAGGTTTGGTGGATACATTCCTTACATCAAATATCTATTAAAAATAAATATTTGACATATCCAGTATTTGCGCATGCGCTAAAATGTAACAAAATTCTTTCAAATATATTTGAACTATTTACCACATATTTAGTGTTTTTGGATTGCAAATAATATTATGAATTGGTTTTAATAACATTTTTCAAGGTTATGATACACATGTGTTTAACACTTTTGCGCATGTGCAAACTATTTATAGACACCAAGAGCGATTTGTATGCACTACCAAGCAATTCTCAGGTATTCGATGGTTAAGGCGAAAATGTGGTTAATCCCGGAAAAACATCAATTGTAACTGCAGATCAGCCACTTTTTGAAATTCAGTAGGATTGGCCTGATTTGCACGGAAAAGATAAGTGTATCGTCATGTTTGGTGAATTGCACATTGAAATGACTTGTTATAAAACTCTGGGTGATATTTTTCGTAATAGGGGATGGACATGTTGTCTTACTGAAGCCAATATTGCAACACCAAGAACGGCAGAGTTTTTGTATGTATGTTCAAATGTATATAAAACTAGACAGGCCCATCAGACAACCGCATGTAGTTAGCTAAGCTAAACTCAGAATATATAATTATGTCATGACGCTGTGGCGTTCAGTGATATAAAAGACTAATGTAAGGAAATAGAGTCATCTCGACCACAGTTTAATTCCTGGCATTCAATTATAAATTAAGAACTTCTTTTGATTTTGGTATTATGCTCATTTCATGAGTGAGATTTCGTACTTTTCAAACAGTCCATATAAAGCATGATAGCATATTGTGTTAGGTCTTGATCGTGTCAATTATGTCGATCGTTACCGACCCGTCTCCGAGAAATGACTTACCTTCCCGAACATCACCCGCAGGTGGCGATGGAATTTAAAAATGATTATTTCACTGTACGTTAGACCAGCAAATTTCTTTCTTATTACACAATTGATCATGCACAAAAACAGAATAATGCAATTGTGAAGGGCGATGTTGGTGCCATAGTATTAACCAAAGATCACTTTTAGAAAAATGAATGGTAGCTGGGCCAGGAGTCAGTATACTAGAATATAAATTTGAAAGATCTAGTGGTTTGGGTCATTCTACAACAGACGAACGACATAATGAAGACTCTACGAAAACACAAAAAGATTTCTTTAAACAGCTTTAAAGGATTTGTAAAGTGATGAACGAGTCTGGAAATTCATTTCTAGAAGAGTCGTCAGATTTGTAAAAATAAATACTCCATTTAGGAAATTGTTGATTCGGAAACAGGTAAGATATGTAAATAAACTCCAAGATATTGGTCCAAACAATACGAAGATCTTGTAAAGTAAATGCAAAACGTCTTTGTCAAAAACAAAGCTAGAGAACCTTTAAAGTGATTGCGATATATTTTTTAGACTTTTCATTTCTTGTCATAGTAGACAGTATTACTTGGAATATTTCTTTATCCATAAAAACTAAACTGCTCCTCCGTCTTCATCTCAGGATGTTACTTGAAATAGTGGTATTAAATCGCTGCAAATGGGTTTACTTGAAACATTCTGCGATTTGCTGATCCAAATTCGGACGCATTTATCGTTGATGGGGTATCAATGGTTAATTCAAGGTCACAAAGTTGGGCAAACATATTTGATGATTATACTAATGATGTCATACTGCCTTATATAAAATCTTAAAGCTTTGCATCGATAAATATTCAAAAGTAGACATTTTATTTGATGTTTACTAAAGGTTCGTGTGGCAGATGGAAAGGTGTTGGTTCTGGTAGAATACCAAGGGTTTGTAGTAGTTTTCTCTGTGAAGATGACAACGAAACGAAATTGTTCAAGTTTCTTGCTGACAAAATTGCTTCTTGAGAGACTAATACAAATGTGTATGTAACTCATGGTGAAAATATTCTTTGCAATTTCAATAAAGATGTACTTCCTTTCTATCCCCTTGTAATCATGAAGAAGCAGATACACGAATGTTTGTCCATGTTCGGCATGATTATGAAAAGTGTTGTAAAATGTAATTTTAGGTAGTTCTGACACAAATGTAATAGTATCAATAATTGCAGCAATCGGAAAATAAGGTAGAACAAATTGTGGATTGGTTATAGAAGGAATAACGAATATGATGGCTTTCTGTACGTTACATATCAAATACGTTTGGTTCTTGTGTAGCTTTGTCGAATTGTCGTGAGAAAGGGAAGAGGTCAGCTCGGCAAACAATGGAAGTTTTTCCAGATGTTAAGGACGTTTTGTTTTTGGCTTAAGTATAAAGCGAGGCACGATGTGAATTGTTTGCCAGGAGGCAGCGGCACTGTGATGCAATTCCGCCTACAAGAGGTTCTTTTCCGGAGCACATCAAAAGAGAAGTATACCAAGGAGGAGTTGTTTGGGATCAGCATGATTCATGTATTCGACAGGTACATGTACCAAGTCATAAACATTGGGATTGGATAAAAAAAAAAAAAAATCAATGACATTTTAAAACCGAAATGGACTTCTTTGACTGCCGTTGCATCCTCGTGCCAGGAAATTCTAAAATGCGGAGGCGAAAATCCAGCTTGTACGGGTTTTTGTATAGGCAACTATCAGATATTTATAAGATAAACAACCTGTCTTTCTAACCAGTTAGGCATTTAAACTTAACAAATAGTGTTATCACTTGTTAAGTTGATGGAAATTATAAAAAAAATTTCTACGTATAAGTCGCCATTTTTTAACCGGAAGTCACTATTTTTTTCATTTATGTGTTGTTTTGTCGTACTTAGGAACTGCTTTTAACGTATTATCACATCTTACATTGGACTATACCTATAACACATCTTTCAAGGATTTACATCCCTTGTGAAGTTGCTTGAAAGTATAAAAATTGAAATTTTGACTTTTTTGCCGGCATTTTGAAACCGGAAGTCACCTTTAGCTTCATTAATGTGTTGTCTAATCGGAATTTAGGAACTGTCATTTAATTTTTTATCAAATCTAACATTGGATTTTACATATAACACACCTTTCAAAGGATTAACGCATTATTGTCAATTTGTAATGACGCCATTTCCGAAATGTGTGGTGGCCATTTTGAAATAAATGATTTTTTTTTCTGGCCACCAGCGGATTTTTTTTTTTTTGATTTTTTTAGTCAACCTTGATACCAAATTTCATGCTTGTATCACGATTTGCACCATTATATCCATAATATCTCCCACTATAGAATTTGGGCACAAAACGGGATATGGACTGTGAATGAACTTCTAGATGAGACAGGAAATATATTGTCTTATAAACATTTTAAACGGCTATAAACTTTTTAACCCATAAACTGTGTCACTAAAATTTCAATACATACCAAGCTCTGTAGGTTTCAATACCGAATTATTCACCGTATTTTAGGTACTTATACTTTACTTTTAAAGATGAACCTTGCACAGTGTTATTTAATTATGTACATTTTGCAAGGACAAACCAGCAAGCATAGAACACTTATTGTGGGCTGTCATATTGTAGCAGAAATTTGGAACGATCTGAATGCCTGGATTTTTGAAACAACACATATTTAAATTCCATTAAATGTAGATATAGTCATGTTTGATCTTTATGATAACTGTCAACTAAATTTTATAAAAAATAAAGTCATTGTACTAGTAAAGTATTTTATATACAGGTCAAAGATGCAAGAGGAAAAAACTCATATAGAGGGACTCAAATACTATATCAAAGAAAATTTAATTTAAAAAAAAACACATTTCCTTAAAAATATGAGTGTGAAAGATTACATGTATAATATGTACTGGAACCCCTGGGATAACGTCATTAATTTATTTAATAGTAAATCATTACGTATAAATGGCTTGAAATGTAATTTCCATTATCACTATATATTTTGGGATGAAAATGTAATACTTCATGAATATATATTGTATTCCGTTATATCATATCGTATTATTATTACAATTTTTGTTTACTCCTATTTACTTGATTATGCTTATTTTTCTTGCTTGCTTTATTATGTGTCACTATAGATAATTTATGTAATGCCTATTGATCCATGATGAATAAACCAAAAATTAAAAAAAAAGATATAGGTATACTGATTCACTTTTTAAAGATCTTCATTTCTTTTCTATCACTGATTCGTTTGGTTAATTGCTTATAGTACAAAGTTTAATTTTCGGCAATGTTTCAAGCAAAACTGACTTCAAGGGATAGTTAGCATTAACTAATAATTTGGATACTAAATTAAAATAGGATGTGCAATAGAAATGTGTCAAGTATTTCTTTTGCTATCCAACTCCAAGTGTACAAATTGAACATTAGATTTCAAGAGATAGTAAATTTAAAGACTTATTTGGATAATTAATTGAAATAGGATGTGCAAAGTACATCGTATAAAGTTTGGCGGTTGTTATTCAACTCCAAATTACGACATCGGTCAAAAGATTTTTATGTTGATATATATATTATTAGTATACTACTTCTATGGCTATAAACGATAACTTTTTTTCAATTTTGTTCACCTGATGTTCCTATAATCATGTATTGTCATATTGTTTTCCTTTATAACTTATAAATCGAAATTAAACTGAGCAACACGAAACCCACTTGGAGTTAACACCATGCAACACCAACCAAGCAATACATAAATATATTGAATAAGTAGGCTAACAAGATATAACCAACCCATTTGTCAGTCACAATGTCATTAGAGAAGTAACATTAACAACATTTCTGGATTTAAATTATAAAACTTCTATATAATATTTTTTCCCACATTCCATGCATTTCACCCTGCACGAAATATTGTTTGGTTTTTTTTTCATTTATTGTTGCATATTGATACAGCTAATTGTGAAAATAAGTTGTAAAAGAGGGACAAGATACAAAGGGACAGTGAAACTCATAAATCAAAAATAAACTGACAACGCCATGGCCAAAAATGAAAAAGACAAACAGACAACAATAGCACACACAACATAGAAAACTAAAGAATAAGCAACACGAACCCCATCAAAAAACGAGGGGTGATCTTAGCTTACATATTTTAGTCAATAGTATATATGTGTAAAACCCGTTTAACCCCCTCCTCCCCCCAAGTTATATTTGAACACAATTTAAACCCTTCAATGAATCTGAAAAAAATTAAATCTATTTCAATTCATCTCTGTAAGAGTGGGTCATTTGCACTTTTTTTGAAATTATTGATAGTGCCAAGAGTTTCTCCTTACAAATCTCGATTGTTGATTTAGTCTGTTATACTGTATAATAGTTTGGAAATTTCTGTTATCTCTTTTTAAATATCATTTTCCTTAAGTTTGATTTTCGATTAGTAAATTATCAAACCAGGAATTTCGTTACCATTAATTGCTTGCAACTTTTACTAATTTTTTCTATAGGTATAAGGTAAAATTGAGAATGGAATAAGGATTTGGTTTTGAAGTTTAGATGTACATGTACCGTAGAAAACTTATTTCAAACTGGATAGCACATCCTAATTTTTACGGAAATGTTGTTGACATGGTAAACTTATCGCTCCTTTGAGTAAACTTATTTTTAAATGTTACCAATTCAACACTGTAATACATTAATGAATATCGTTTTATTGGTATAAATATTGATTTTGTTATCAGTAAATTAAAAGCAAACTAAATATTACAAACATAACATAAGTTCATGTTTTTCTTTGACTGTTTATGACGTCTTTACACTAAATTTATTGGATGTTGGATGTGTATGGATTGATAATTTAGTCTTAGATGTATGATTTTTTTTATTAGATGTCAGTGGCTTTGAACTAGCTGTCAAATAAATGCGAGTACTCTCAGATCTGTACCTAGTGTCTTTTTGTTGTTGGGATGTACAAGTCCCCGGCCACGTTCACTTGTATTTGTGTCCATCTGATTTTTATACTTCGTTCTTATGTTGTACTGTTATACCCTTGTACCAGGTTAGGGGGAGGTTCGAGATCCCGTTCACATGTTTAACCCCGCCACATTATGTATGTATGTGTGTCCCAGATCAAGGTCTTGTAATTGTGGTTGTCCTTTGTTTATGTGTGACATATTTGTGTTTCGTTCAATTTTTGTACATACATAAGGCCGTTAGTTTTTCTCGTTTGAATTATTTTACATTGCCATTTTTGGGCCTTTTATAGCTGACTATGTAGTATGGGCTGTGATCATTGTTAAAGACCGTATGGTGACCTATAATTGTTAATTTGTGTGTCATGTTGGTCTCTTGTGGAGAGTGTCTCATTGGCAATCATACCACATCTTCTTTTTTTTTTAATTAAAGACATTAAATTAGAAACATTAAACTGCAAATTTTTACATTGGTCTTTGAAAAAAATAGCTTCAACAGAAATTTGGTCTTCCTCATTTAATCCAAGAAGTCCATACGCTCTCACAAAGAAGAAAAAACCAAAAGAAAAAGACCTTATTTAGTTTCTCTTTGAAAGCATCCAACCAGACTAACAATTTATGCATTTTTTTACATTATTGTTTGTAAATCTTAAGTTTCATATAATATATCTGTATAAAGATTTATCCAATACACAATTGGCTTTGTTTTTAATATTAGTAATTGAAAAGTTAACTTACCATTATCCGTTGACGAATGCATACAAACCAATGGTGTATTTGAAAAATATAAATATCATATTCTATATACTTGTGTATTTGATGCCTGCATCATATGACTTCCTGCATAAGACGTCGTCCTCATTTTGGAAATAAACCAATATGTGTTAACGGTCTTGTGGTGTTAGATGGTAAGTTGAATTTAAAAAATTGTTTTATAAAAAGTAAAATCACAAAAATACTGACCTTAGAGGAAAATCTAATCGGAAAATGCATAATCACATGGCAAATTCAAATGACAAAACACTTCAAAAACGAATGGACAAGAACTGTCATATTCCTGACTAAGTACAGGCATTTTCAAATGTAGAAAATAGTGGATTAAAAATGGTTTTATAGCGCCTACCCTCTCACTTTGATGACAGTCTCGTCAAATTTCTTTATATTTACAAGGATGCGTGAACTAAACATACTTAACATATATAATAAATAAAATAGTCAAAATATGGGTACATCGTGTAACATGATGACTTATAACTTATTCGCAATTTATTTTCTTAATATTGTTTATTTTAAAATTGCAGAGATAAATGTAATATGCAAAGCATTTGTTACTTTTTGGAAATTTTTGCGCATTTCATTTTTGGTGTATATAGGTGTTCCTTATATTTTTGTTATAAAATTGCCAATGCATATACATGTATCTGAACAAATTGGATACAACTAAACGAAATCCTCCTCTTGATACTATGGTTCTTACAATTGTTACTAACTTTTTTTTAAATTCACTTTCAGGACAATTATCTATAATTTATATACAGAATGTGGACCCTAAAGCTTGCAGTTCTTTTCATTACATTTTTTACCGTGCATGTGTTGAGCGAAAACAAGAAACATGTAAGTTATTAAAAAAATATATAAGAATCAAAATAGCTCTTACAGTCTCATAAAAATTAAAATATTTTTTTTATTAATCTAAAATTAGCTCACCTTGGTAGCAAACTGATCTATGAAAAAACAACAATTTACAATACGGCATTTTATATATATTAGATTATTTAGGTGGATTGATGGTATACCGCCATCTTGGATTTACAATCACAGTACAAAATCGGTCTAGTTATTTGCCTAAATCTGCAAATTTGGAGGAAGATTTGCAATTCAATGGTTAGACTGTTTTTCTATATAAAGAAAACTTGTTAATTAATTGTATAAAACAAAATAATTTAACAAATATCAATTTTTTTGGTTCTAAAATCATTTTTATCAAATTAGCCATTTAAGGGAAGAAAACTCTTTTAGTACAAAATTTATACTGGCCGGGCTAATAGGGATTTTTTTATTTTGACTTGTAGCAAGAAAACAAGTTCGGTGACACCATGTTTTCTTTTTATTTTTTTAAAACATATTATGAAATCTATCTTTTTACAATTTATTTCAAAATTCTATCTCATACAATTTTTTTATGCACACTAATGTGTTTTTTCATGAACAAACTAACCAAATTTTGGCAATTTTCAACGACTCATAGTTTGAAAAATAGCATGGTGACCCATACTTTTTACTAAATTTTTGAAAAAAGCATAGTAAAATCTTTATTTTGGCAAATTATAAGAAAATTCTGTCTCAAAAAATATATACTTATGATATACCTTAATATCTGAAATATATTTCAGAGACATTGAAATTAGAAAAAAAATAGTTGAAGCGTTTGTGGCTTACAAGTTAATTCTTGTTGAAAGCACATACATGCACATTGTACTAATGTCAAAGCAGAAAGTGAATGATAAAGGATCATGTCAAAGACATATCTGTACATAAAAAAACTGGCCCG
Source organism: Mytilus galloprovincialis (assembly GCA_037788925.1). Classification (NCBI taxonomy): domain Eukaryota; kingdom Metazoa; phylum Mollusca; class Bivalvia; order Mytilida; family Mytilidae; genus Mytilus; species Mytilus galloprovincialis. The sequence continues at coordinate 49,024,898 of CM075337.1, read as the reverse complement.
GAAGATATCAAGACCTTGTTGATACAGTATCAATTTTAAATAATACATGATTGTCTTGAATTACCGATTCTGGATACTGACCGTATATCTTAATTACGTATTCAGTGTATTTTCATGCGTATGTTTATACAGTTCCCTATCTGCCATAATACAAAGATTTTCATGTATATGTTTACATTATCTGGCTTCTACATTCACAACACATTTAATGTGTTTGTTTAAAATTTCGTCTTTATCCGTCACATCGTACTTGACACCACAAGTTAAACAATGGTGTTTTGTATACTCCATGTTGGCCTATTTTTGCCTTGCTCAGTATCTGCCATGAACATTTTTTTTTTAATTTTTAAGTGTCCTTTATCTGGCTCAAAACATTTGCATGTATTTGTAAATAGTATCTAGTATTCTACTTTGACAGAACATTTTCATGTGTTCCTTTATCAGTGTCAGACCACCAATTCCAAAACTCTATCTATTCAACGATTGTTTACAATTTTTATAGCTTTCTTTATATTTAAGTTTCAGTTTAACTTCATCAAAACAGGTACATTCTAAATTGTATATTCTTATTTTCAATCTATGTTAAAACATGCTAAATTATTTTAAGAAAGAACTGCCTTTCGGATATCAGGTACTACTGAAAACAAGCGCTGGTTTTCTTGAACTCTTAAAGAGTAAACTATGTAGCGCATTAATCTCCAATTGTTAATTCAAACCTATAGACAAGTGAATGTTGGCTCAAAATGATCTAAATACATTTCTTTTTCCGTGCTTTGTTAAAATGAAACATTTAAAATGTAAAAACAGTGTCCCGTATCGTATTGAGAAATAGTGTTCGTGCGTATGTTTAATAGTGTCCAGTCTCTTTTTTAAGAGTGCAGTTCCATGTGTATGTTTTTAAAGTATCCCGTATCTACCTTGACATGTCATATTTTAGATGCATATTTATAGTTTCAAGTATTTGTCTTGGCTTCACATTGTCATGTGTATGTTAATAATATCCAGTTCTTCAAATGCGTATGTTTTTTAGTCCAATAATTTCCATGACATAAAATTTTTTAGTGTACGGTTACAAAATCCCGTCCTAGCAGTTCAAATATATGTATGTGTATTTTTGCAGTATGCCCTATATGCTTTGACAAATCGTTTTCACTTTTATGTTTATATTGTCCAGCATTTGCATGGACAGAACATTTTCTTATAATTGGTTTTAAATACCGGCCGGAATCTTTCTTGACAAAACATTTTCATGCTTAAACTTAAGAGTTTTCTGTATCATTTTTTGGAGTAAATGTTTCATTTGTATGTTTAATTATAGAGTCCTGGATAAAAAATATCTTCGTAGTTGAATAGTGTTTTATTTCATTCTTTTTAGTTCACTTTGCATATGTACTTTAAGTGTCCGGTATCTGTCTTTATATAACATTTTTCGTGTGTATTGTTATAATGTCCGATATCTGTCTTTACATAAAAGAGAGACGAAAGATACCAAAGGGACAGTCAAACTCATAAATCTAAAACAAACTGACAACGCCATGGCTAAAAATGAAAAAGACAAACAAACAACAGCACACACGACACAACATAGAAAACTAAAGAATAAACAACACGAACCCCACCAAAAAACTAGGGGTGATCTCAGGTGCTCCGGAAGGGTAAGCAGATCCTGCTCCACATGTGGCACCCGCCGTGTTGCTTATGTGATAACAAATCGGGTAAATAGTCTAATTCGGTAGGTCACATTCATGAAAGGGAAGGGGATTGTAGTTACCACGTAACGAACATATCCGATATCATTTGTGAAACGGTTATTCCATAACGGTCAACCAACTCGTGATGGCGTCCGTAAAATTTACGAAGGGATGATTTCAACTTCACCATTTGGAACTCTTGGTTTAATAGCTTCCTTGTGAGCAGCAACCCTCTATCAAGAAAATCATGATAGGAAAGGCAAGCACGGGAATATCGTATCAATTGGGAGATATATACCCCGTATGCAGGTGCTGCTGGAATATTGCTACTTAGAAATGAAAAGTTCACAATTGGAAAGCTGAAATCATCTCTTTTGTCGTAAAGTTTTGTTTTTAACCGACCCTCATTGTCAATTTCTAGATGTAAGTCAAGATATGAGGCCGACTTAACTGTATCTGTAGTATCCTTTATCTCTAGCTCGATTGGATAGATGCGTTCCACATAGTCAACAAATTTTGAATTATTTAGTGAAAGAACATCATCTATGTAGCGAAAAGTAGAGTTAAAGGATATAGCTAACTTCTTATCTTTCTTCTTAAGAAGTTCCTGCATGAAGTCAGCCTCGTATTAATAAAGAAACAAGTCGGCAAGTAGAGGGGCATAGCTTGTTCCTATTGGAATGTCGACAGTCTGTTGAAAAACACGTCCTCTGTACGTAGCAAATATGTTGTCAATCAAGAAATCAAGCATCGTGATAATATCAGTTTCAGAGAATTTTTTGTTCGAATCAGAGTGATCCTTTACAAAGTAGGATTTATCATTCCCTAGGACAAGATACTTGAACCTACGTTGGCCATTCTTTTTTACGACGCAAAGCAATACCAACCCTTTCAATTTGTCTTTTAGTTTGGAATGTGGAATACTAGTGTAAAGAGTAGAAAAGTCAATTGTTTTAATACTGTTACAAGATGAAAGAGAGTTAGATTGTATGTACTCTAAAAGATCTTTGGAATTTTTAAGTATCCACATCTGATTCACGCCCCATCTAGAATATGCAGTTTCACAATAACTTTGAAGCCCGTCTTTGATTGCTGATATAATAGATGTTAATAATTTCGAAAGAGGTTTCGTGGAGCACTTGGAAGACCCAGCAATATACCGTTGTTTGTAAGGACACTTATGTAGTTTAGGTATCCAATATAGTGATGGCAGATCCAGTTCTTCATCTTTGGTTGAAATTCCAAAGGAACACAGACCAGACCTATGATTATCCAGGATTTCCTCTTTGGTAAGTGTCGTGAGGGTATATGTTGAGTTTCCAAGTGAATTGTCAATACCTAATTCGTTTATCAAGCAGTTAATGCAATGAGTTTATACACAAAAACGATGTTGTTTGGGGCTTTATCTGCGGGGACAACAACATATTTGTCATGGAGGTAGGATAGACGTTTTGCAACATTTGGGTCTTTAAAGATTGACGTAGCATGGGCATTGATAGACCCATTCAGTTTCTTAATTCTGATTTGTATCAACGACCTCACTGCCTTAATCCATTCGGAAAGAGTTTTTACGTCTTTCTTCTCGCGCTTAGCCCATTGCCTGGCATAATCCTCAACTGAATCCATCAAAATTTTAAAGTTGTATTTCCAATTGATGGATTTAGGCTCACGATATTTCGGACCTTTCGATAACACATTTCGTAGAGAAGTGTTATTAACAATGTTGAGGTCACCGGTAATAACGTGACCAGCAGGATTATGTGTGAATTGGGAACTAGCACAAGTGCAATCGGGAGGTTTAGACTTGAAGTCGTCAATATCGAGATCCTGCAAAACGTGTTTGTAATTGAAAATTTTAGTTGCAATAGGTTTGGTATAGGTATAATAAATAATACATTTTTCGTGTGTATTGTTATAGTGTCCAGTATCTGTCTTTACATAACATTTTTTGTGTGTATTTTTATAGTGTCCGGTATTTGTTTTTACATACATTTCTCTTTTTTTATTTTATATAGATTAGACCTTTGGTTTTCCCGTTTGAATGGTTTTACACTAGTAATTTTGGGGCCCTTTATAGCTTGTTGTTCGGTGTGAGCCAAGGCTCCGTGTTGAAGGCCGTAAATTGACCTATAATGGTTTACACTTTTTAAATTGTTATTTGGATTGAGAGTTGTCTCATTGGCACTCACACCACATCTTCCTATATCTATTGTATCATTTAGATGTATTTTTTTTATAGTGTCCGATGTCTGCATTGACAGAACATTTTCCTGTTCAACCAGCTCATTCAAACATCAACAATGACATTTCTCATGGAACCTTGTTAAAAGTTAAATGCGAACCTACTAAAGAGCTTTCCTTGGCATTGTGTTATAACGGACAATGGATAGTAGAAGATGACGATTGTAAGCATACAATAATAATCTTTATCCATAAAAAAATAATTGAATGAGACAACACACTAGATGTTGCAAATTAAATATAATAAAAAAAAAAGAATAAGCCTGCACGATGGTCAGATAATATTTCAATGCAATATGTGTACAATGTGTATCATCAAACAGGTATTGCATCGTTTGTAATAAGAGTTTTTAAATACTTTTAACTTTGTAAAGATTTCAAATTTGAACTTCAAAGTAATATCTGATAAAAATATGTTTGGTAATTATAATTTACTTAATTTAACATCATACGCATTCACATACATAACATTTATAAATCTACCATATAATTTAGATTTGTAAAATTTGCGTACCATTGTTCTTTTGATTATTAGGTTCCATATCAGCAAATACCAATGGACTAGCGAAACCTTTGAAGAGGAAAAAACGACAATTGGTTGTTGGACTTATTGTATTCCTTTTTAGTTTATTCCTTGTACCTGCACTAATACCACGTTAGTTATTTTTTCTCTTTTTCATTTCTACGTTTTCGTAAAAAAAAAAGAGTGTGAAACAAAACGGTCCTGCATCGTGTGTATCATACTGAAAATATAATTTTCCACATATATTCTAAAATTTTGTGGATATCATAACCCACACACATATATAAATACAGATTGTATTGTCAGCCCTGTATCACCATCACTACTGGTGATCCGATGGAAAAAATATGTTGTAGAGTTGTCACTGGTTCAGAAGTACTTTGTACAAGTAATTGTTTCTGTGACTGCATCTTGCATTAATTGAATTTGTAGGATCTTTTACAAAAGATAACTCAGCTGATCTGTAACAATTACATTTTCATGCCTTATATATCATGTACTGTATTACGACAGTAGATTAAAACTGACGAGGAAAGGTAACACCCGCCCACCGAAAGTTTTATTATTGTGAAGCCAAGATGGTCGAGGGTTCTAGCGCGTTGGATACAGTGTAGGCAATTTAGGGCCACAATATCTCAGTTGCTTGATTTAGAATTCCGGCAAGGGAAGAACAAAAAGTTAGCGAAAGCAAATTTACAGATCTAACATTGTTGGGCTGATGTTTAGACGAATTATATATACAGATTGTATTGTCAGCACTGTATCACCATCTAGATCTCTGCTGGTGATCCGATGGAAAAAAATCTGTTGTAGAGTTGTCACTGGTTCAGACGTTCTATACTTGTAGAGGTCTTTTGGAAAATATTGTCTGTGCTGTTTTTAGACCCTTCTATTACGAAATTTGTTTTACATGCACAAAAATAAAAAAAAAGTTTTTATCCAACGCAATCATAGGTTTGAATGTTGCTTTCAATTTAGACTTGTTTTTCGTCTGGGCTTGTATTATATTTTCCTTTGGGTATATATGATCCGTTCATCCTATTTCGATTCTTTCTAATTCAAGAGTCTGTTCGAAATTGAGGTAAATAACATGGCCTCCAAAAACCTTTTCTATTACTAACATCACTGAACAGACATTGTCGAAATCTAAATATGGTGTACAAATTTTTACACCTCATTGTTTGCAGTAATACATCTTTTCCGGAAGTTTATTGTTTGCTGTTTGGTATTAAATCAATAATTAAGATACATGTTACATATTGTGATTAATTTATTTGACAATCGTCAATGGCAGTCAGCAGGGTTTAAGAACATCAGTTGTTGTTTTGTTAAAATATACTTTTCACTTTTTCGGTCTTAAGGAAAGAGAGTCGAAAGATACCAGAGAACAGTCAAACTTATAAATCGAAAATAAACTGACAAAGCCATGGCTAAATATGGAAAAGACATACAAACAAATAATAGAAAACAAAAAAAAACAGAAGGGTTAGCCGATCCTGCTCCACATGTTTAAACCGTCGTGTTGCTCGTTATTACAATCCCGGTAAATAGTCTAGTTCGGTATGTCACATTAATGAAAAGTGAAAGGGATTGTAGTTACGACGTAAGGAACATATCCAATATCAACAAAAAGTGTTGTTTGTGCTGTATTTAAACCCCTCTACAGAATAATTTTCTGTGCATGCACACGCATACAAACTGTAGTTTTTATTCAACGCAATCGTGGGGTTGGAGATTGTTTAATTGAAAATATGCAATTCAACGCATAGACATTTTCAATAGTGAATAAGGTAAACAAATGTTCTATTATTTTACAGGAGATACAACTAATCCGCAAATAATTAACTGTCCAAATAGCAGATCAGCTACGGCGCTTGCATTTAAGCACCATGCTTTTGTTCATTGGGATCCTCCGAAAGCCTGGGATAACAAAGACGGAGATACTAGGTTCTATCAAATTTTCTGCATGATCTACACATATGTTTACTTTTGTTTTATAAAATGTTCGTTTAAGTTTGCATTGCAATCATTTGTTGAAATATCACCCCAGTTTTACATCTATTACAGAACCTCATTTTAAACATATCGTCAGTTTTTCTGTAATATTCTATTCCCTAACCTCGTCAGTTGCATGCATTTGGTATCAACTAAAAGCATAAAAAGACAAAGTCGATCTAGATTTCATTGTTTTTTTTTTTGTTTTTTTTTCTGTTTTATGCGTTCATTTGTTAAATGATTCTAATAAAAGACAACGAAATGCAAGGAATACTTACATTGTTTATAAACAGATTTTAACGAGAATGACCGCATGTTACACTACACATCTGTTGATTCAATAACGCAAAAATCTTAAATTTAACAAGTCTCTTCCGTTCATGAGCGATTTTAGGCGATAGATGTTATTCCAAATATATAAATGAATAATCTTTATTTTAATGAATAGCAATCGCACGCATCCATCTTTACCGTAGTTTTTCATACTAACTCATGTCACAATTACCTTTACTGTTATCAAACTAATTAAAACTTTCCTTTTATTAATTAAAAGAGTCCATATTAGTGGGCCCTATAGATCGGGTGGTCCCTTCTTTGAACGAGATGGTAGACCCACTACAGTTGGATATTATGCTCGAGATCATGCAGGCAATATGGCAACATGCAACTTTAACATTTATGTTAAAGGTAAACAATATTACATACAATGCTAAGATAGTCAACTTTATATATTTTAGGGTAAATCTGAATCTTTACCTTCTACAAAATCAGGACTGGGACATATCATTTGTTCTTTTACTTTTAAAGTCATATGAAACTTCAAATTACAAAAAAACATGCATATGTGTTTATAACTAAATGGTAAGTTTTATAATTAAACTTATGTATTCATAGTTTTTTCTCCAGACATTTACTTATTTATTTGCTGGCTTCCAAGGCAATGATACGACGACAAGTGTTCCGTAAGCTGTAAACTCAACGTAACCCTTCTCGTAAAAGTCCAGTGATCGCAATGCGCACTGATCTGTCATTGAAATCAACTAATATATTATGGTACATGTTATTTCCGAGCTCAATATCCTTTCTTCATTTTTTATTATTTCCTTTAAAGGCGACAATCGGTAAATTTGGCTTTTAAACACGACAAATAATTCACTGCCATACTTTTGCATCATAACACCCCTAATGAAATATTTCTGTGACGGTTATACGATTGGGAGGCATAAACATGATAAAATCTTGCACAAAAGACTAGTAAGTTTATGATATATACATACAATGGTTTAAGAACTGGATTAACATTATATTCCCTCGGTTCCATATGACTTTAAGGCAACGTCTCCTATTCCTACTCTAACTAAAAGCAACGGTAGTATACCGCTGTTCGAAGTTCAAAAATCGATTGAGAAAAAAAAAACAAATCCGGTTAACAAACTTAAACTGAGGGAAACGCATGAAATATAAGAGGACAACAACACAACAGAAACACAGCATTAAAATGTAACACACACAGAAACGAACTAAAAGTATTATTTAACAATGACTTGGTCCAAACATTTTGAGAAACAAAAATGATGGGATGAACCTGGTTTTGTGGCATGCCAAACCTTCTGTCTTTACGACAATGTTAAATATAACATTAAAATGACAACATTGCATGACAGGACTACAATACAAATAAATGGGAGAACATAAATGACAGAGAAACACACGAATAATAGCTAACAAACAATAGCTTATATTAATATAGAATTGACAAAGACAGACCTATTCATAAAACATACATTGTAGTACTGTGGTTTCGTTAGAATTCGTTCTATATCAGTTTTCGTTGATTTAGTGGCTAAAGGTGAACCACGAATATAATGTTCAAATTCAAACTCTGGCATGACTATCGAATATTCACGTATATACAAATATTATACTGTAGTTTATGTGTTTCTCTCGGTTTTAGTTTGTAACCCGAATGTATTTTCGATTTATGAATTTCGAGCAGGATACATTACTGTTACCTTTATGCCTCAATCCACGGAGGTGTTTGTCCAGGAAAATAAGTGTAACTATTTTTCCAGTATTCATAGGAAAAGATACAGAGGAATAGCTTCGAGTTTATTTTTGTTGAAACATTTACCAGAACAAAATCTAATAACACAAAAAACACTTATGTTTTCTGAATTCAATATTAATATATTGTTATGTGTGCATCAAATAGAATTTCAAAAATAGTGAACAGAAAAGCATAGTTAAAATACTAGTCCTATGTTTCTACTTAAATTTAGCATACGTGCGTAAAGGTAAATGGTACACGTTTTATGCGTATTACATGTATTACGCGTATTAATCGAGAGCACGTGTAAATAGTTCAACCTTAAGTATTGTATGATACAATATTACTAGATATAGATAACACTGTTTATGTTGAGAATAGTTCGAAGTTATAACGTTACGTTTCCCGTATTTACGTTCACATGTTTGTGACGTTGCTTACACCTTGTATGGGCTTCGCCATTGTAAATATTATACGCATAGTAAACACAACGCAAAGTACATATACGACTTATTTAGTTTATTCCACACATTTATGGTGCCGTAACCATTGGATAAGATGGACAGCAAGCTAAAAGCAGTCAGAGCTGGTCACAAAAGTGCAGTAAAGAGACTTTTACGGAAAACGGAAGATGATTCAAACTTGGACAATGAAGAAAGTGCTGAACTTTTAGAAACATTAATTCAAAAACAGAAAATTATTAGTGCATTGGACGAAGATATTATGAATTCTTTAAAGGAGGAGGACATCGAGGAAGAAATTCTAAATGCAGATGAGTACAAATTCTTTTTGAACACCAAAATACGACATTTACGGAAAACTTTCGCAAACAAATTATGTACTGATAATGATATCCCACAGCATGATCACGCATTACCTTCTCACACTTTTGAAAACATTAATCAACACAGTTCTGTTCCGTACACAACACAAATGTATCCCGTTCAGCAACCTAGCAACCAAAATCACCATTTGCCGAAACTTACACTACCCATGTTTAACGGAGAAATTCTGACTTGGCAAACATTTTGGGACTCTTTTGAATCTTCCGTCCATTACAATGTAACACTCACAGACGTACAGAAATTTAGTTATTTAAAATCCCAGCTTGTTAATGATGCTGCAAGAACTATTGACGGGTTACCGCTCACAAACTCAAATTACATGGAAGCTATTAAACTTTTAAAGGAGCGTTTCGGACAATCGCATAAGATTACAAATGCTTATATGCAAGCTTTGCTAGAACTTAGAGCACCACAAAACAACCTACTCAGTCTACGTGTTTATTACGACAAGTTAGAGGCATATATAAGAGGTCTTGAGTCGTTAGGCCGCTCCGGAGAATCGTATGGTGCATTACTTATTCCGATAATACTGAACAAGCTTCCGTCAGAAATACGACAACACTTAGCTCGTGAAAACGGTTCCGATAATTGGGAATTGATTGATTTGAGACGTGGAATTTTGAAAGAAATCACTATAATTGAAGCTGGACAACGCTCGTCGTCGTTTATGGATTCAATGCAGCCTACTGCAATGACCGCATCGTTTTTGACAAGCGCTAATAGAAAAGGTACACCAAGTAAAGAAGTTACATTCGATAACCGTGAGAGACAAACACAAAATATTCGACAAAAACCTTGCATATTCTGCCAGAATTTACATGACCCTGCAAAATGCCCAAATGTTACAGATAACGACACACGCCTATCAATCGTCAAAGAAAAGAAGTTATGTTTCAACTGCTTAGGATCACACCGTTCCGTAGATTGTAAATCGAAATTTCGCTGCCGCCAGTGCCATAAAAAGCACCACACAAGTCTCTGCCATGAAAATACATGTACTAATGATAAGCAAACGTCAGTAAATGCCGTCGTTGATGATAGCGAAAATACATTGATCGCCGCAAGTTTTCATTCGTCTGAAGAAAAATTCCGTTCGAACGTGCTTCTAAAGACTGCCGTTGAACCAGTTGGGGGAAATCGATATGTTGATACGCACATTTTGTTTGATGAAGGAGCACAGCGCTCTTTTGTTACCGAGGAGTTAGCGTCGAAAATAGATTTAGAAATACTAGGAACAGAAACCATACATTTATCGGCATTTGGAAGTACCGACAGCAAAGTCCGTCATTTGTCAAGAGCACGCGTATACGTAGAGTCGATAAATAGAACGAAAATTCCAGTTGAGGTTCTAGTAGTACCGAACATCGCCAGCCCGTTAAGCAATTACATCGGTAATGGCATACGAGAATTCAAGTACCTGAAAGGATTACGTTTAGCTCATCCGTTTACAGAAGACAACTCTTCTTTTGAAATTTCCTTGCTCATCGGAGCTGATTTCTATTGGGATTTCGTAGAGGATACAATATTAAGAGGAAATGGTCCAACCGCCGTAAAATCCAAACTTGGTTATTTGTTGTCTGGTCCAATTCCGACGTCTAATCGTCAACAGAGTAATGTAGGTTTGTACAACATATTGACATCGCACAAACCAGAGGAGTTCAATTTAGAAAGATTTTGGAAATTAGAGTCGTTAGGAATAGATAGCAACACGACAGATGTTGAAACGGTAGACTATATGGGAACATATCAAACGTCAGCAATCGAATTTCGAGAAAATAAGTACATAGCAAAGTTGCCATGGAAACCAGATCATAAACCCTTGCCTACCAACTTCTTCGTTACGAAACGAAGAACTGAAAACGTCATTCGAAAATTAAGTCAAGATCCCAAAATGCTTAAGGTATATGGACAGATAATCAATGATCAAGAACGCAGAGGATTTATTGAGAAGGTTAAGGATCCCGATATTAGTAAAGGTATTGTACATTATATCCCACACCATCCCGTTAAAAAAGATTCAACAACTACACCAATAAGGATAGTTTACGATTGTAGCTGCCGACAGTCATCCCAGTTTCCGAGTCTTAATGATTGCTTAATGAACACACACCCGATTTTAAACGACCTTACAAAGATTTTAATCAGATTTCGATTGAACCCGGTTGCCATAGTAACTGACATTGAGAAGGCATTTTTACATGTCGGACTGCACGAACAGGACCGTGATGTCACACGATTTTTATGGTTAGATAACCCTGTTGATCCACAAAGCGATTTAGCGACATATAGGTTCAAGTCTGTACTATTTGGAGCGACGTGTTCGCCGTTTATCTTAAACGCTGTCCTGCTAAAACACTTACAGCAAACAGAAAATGAAACTACTAAAATACTGACAAGGGATTTATATGTTGACAACATTTTATCTAGCATTTGCAATGAAACTCAAGCCGTAACTTATTTCAAAGAAGCGCGACAATTGATGTTAAATGCAGGATTTAATCTTCGCTCATGGACCTCAAACAACGAAAATGTGAGAAATCTAGCTATCAAGGAGGACGTGTTAGATACCGACAAAGAAGCAAAAATATTGGGAATGCGTTGGAATGTCGAAACGGATGAATTATCTTACGCAAAACGAGTTTTACCGTCTGTATCGTCAAATATTACAAAACGAGAAATTCTGAAAGAATCTTCAAAGTTATTTGACCCACTAGGATTTTTAAGCCCAGTTAGTATCCGAGCAAAGATTTTGATGCAAGATTTGTGGAAAGAACGCTATGATTGGGACGAACCCCTACCTGAAAATCTACAGTTACAATGGAAGGATCTGGCAAAAGACATAGGAATCGTTACAAGTATGAAATTGCCTAGACAATACTTTACCGGAAATACAAACTCAAGATCACTACATGTATTTGTCGACGCAAGCATGAAAGCGTATGGAGCGGTAGCATACATGTATCTATCGAAAGGACATAGTGCCGCATTAGTGATGGCAAAAACACGAGTTGCACCCGTTAAAAAGCTGACATTGCCACAATTGGAATTAATGGCCGCCGTAATAGGAGCTCGCCTGACACAACATCTTAAATCTACTTTGGAATGTACAGATGTGACACTTTGGTGGGACAGCCAAATTGTACTTCAATGGTTAAATACGTCAAAACCGTTGAAACGCTTCGTATCGAATCGAATTAAAGAGATTAATGAATTAACGGAAGAATGTAAATGGAAATACTGCCCGACAAATTGTAACCCTGCTGATTTGCTCACTCGTGGTATAACCGCAAAACAGTTTATGGAGAACGTATTATGGAAAACAGGACCGACTTGCCTAATTCAAAATTCAACCAACTTGGAAACACATATACCTATTAACACAGCTTTATCCGTATTAGCAGACGACAATGAGGAGACATTAGATGAAGAAAGCAACACTGACAAAAATGGTGATCTTCATTTTCGAATTGACAAAATTATAAATGCTTATAGGTATGGATCTTACGAGAAACTTTTGCGAGTGACAACTTATGTCCAACGTTTTATTCAAAATTGTAAGACAACTAAGTCTATGAGAAACACTGGGGAATTACAACCAGATGAATTACAGCAATCAACTATATTATGGATACGATGTTGCCAAGCGACGGCATACCCCGGTGAAGTACGCGCACTCACATTAAAAAATGCGCAAAAAACTAAACTTCCACGACTTCGACAACTTCAACTATATTTAGATGAAAACAATTTAATGAGATGTAAAGGTAGAATTCATAATGCGCCATTATCCGAATCAGCAAAACATCCTTATATTTTACCAGCAAATCACCGATTATCAGAGCTTATAGTGTTGAACTCACACGAATTAGTTATGCATTCTGGAGTTAATGCCACCGTTACACAGATCGTCAAACTCTATCCTCTAGAAATAAACGAAGTAACACCATCTGATGAATATATGGAAGAACCAAACAACGAAGAAATACCGACAAGAACATTGCCCTTGCGGAAGGCATCAATTCGTGCAAAGGAAAGAATAAAATCATGGACTCGTTAAAGTTTAATTCAAATTCCTATTTTTGTGTTTTGAAGAGACAGTAATTCCTGCAAGTGTAAAATAAAAATTTCTTTTTTTTCTTTATTGATGAACATTTAAAGTAATATTCTATTGTTTTGTACATAAATACACTTTGCGGGCCCCAGTATGTTGAGAATAGTTCGAAGTTATAACGTTACGTTTCCCGTATTTACGTTCACATGTTTGTGACGTTGCTTACACCTTGTATGGGCTTCGCCATTGTAAATATTATACGCATAGTAAACACAACGCAAAGTACATATACGACTTATTTAGTTTATTCCACACAGTTTATATATACACACTTTATTGATAATTCGAAGAAATAAAAAAGAAAGTTTTAAAATTCACATTTTTTAAATTCTTATTTGAACATCTAGTCATACGATGTCCGAGGCGTTCGGGTAGCATACCAGATGGATATAGATCCTGTCATCCGAGTAGTGATATGGTTTTTGGAGCAGTCTGTTGGTATGGCTGTTATCAAGGACATACACTGAAAGGAGCACCATCACGAATAGAATGTTTAGAAACAGGTGAATGGTCAAGTCCAAAGGAGCCATATTGTGAAAGTAAGTCTCAAACAGGAAGACGTTATGAGCAGTTCTTCCTGGTTCTTCAATTCATATTTCATGCATACATGTGATTTAAACATATATCTCGCTCGTAGACTATTTCCGACAAGTATCACCATTCCACTTGACATCAATGTTGAAATGTAATATAGTTGACATAGGCATATGATAGCGGACAAGTCTATTTCTAAGTAGATAGCCCGTTAGATATTTATAAAATTTCAATCGATATTGTATATGTATAGTCTTATGTAGACGAGACCTGCATCTGGCATATTAAATTATAATCCTTGTACCTTTGATAACTATATCATAGGATGATAAACATTGTATATCAGTTTTCAATGTTGACAAAATATATTGCCTAAAAAAAGTTTTATCAGAGTATCAAATACCAAAATGATTCCCGACTAATATTTTTTTCTGTAAGAATGATGTTCCTTCTATAAACCAAATTGGTATTAATTGAGAGCGCTTCTCGAGGATTTAAACAGTCATCATTTATAAATCAAAATTAATATGCGTGTATAATGCTTTGCACGAGACAGGCTTCAAAGTTCGGCTAAATGGCAATTAGCCATTCAACTACATCTGTATCGTCTGGTCAAACACAAAATAAATTCGTTGCACCATATGGAGACCATCATTAAAAAGTTTATCTAATCATCATCCCTTCTATAAATGTTAATATCTATTTCTGAAATAACTACGGTTGTTTGGTATGGCTTTCTATAAAAAAAAATTGATCTGAAGCTTCAGTCTTGTGTGAACGAAACGCGCTTCTTGCGTATCAAATTATAATCCGGGTACCTATAACTATTGACATTCTAATTTTTAATAGATATTTAAATTCAATTCCTGATTGGACCAATAGAAAATATATAACTATCATGTAAAGTAAATGAGTTTATAATTGTTTAAAACAAACCAGGAACTATTATTCTGTAAATAATACAGCTGAGCTCGAAACAGGGCTGAAATCTTGTGTTTTAATTTTGAAAATGTATTTAGTACTGGTTATTATTCACCGTGTTCAGTCTATGGAAGAAGCGTATCGATAAAAACTTTTCTTATATCACATAGCGATATTGTCTAATAGCAATTGTAAATATGCAGACATTCCATGCTGAAAATGTTGTTTTCGGCAACGAAAAATTAAGAAAATACTAACTTTAAAGTTTATTGTTCAAATATAAACAACAAGTTCTAAATATACATTCATAAGTTAGTTAGAAGCTAAAGTTTATGTCTGTGTAAAGTGCTGTGTATTACTTATAGGTGTAATACCACCAAATCATGGTACGTCACATCCGGTTGTATACGAAAGTAGGTCAAAAAAAATATTCCCTTGTATTTGACAGTTGTAGGTAATTAATCCTACATTTTATTGCAGTAAAACCATTTCTGTGTCATAAACATATGTCTTGGGTTTTTCAAAACACCATTATTTTTTATTTGGGATTTCTATAGAAAATTTTGTAATCTTGAGGTTACATGGTGACTAAACCTTGTACACAGATAAAATAAGGGGAGAACTTTGATTGGTTAACTTCCAATGATGGTTATTTTCTTATATGCAATGAAATGTTATATTAGTCTTTTTCTATAGAACTGGACAGGATAAAACTTTACTCATACTTTATTTGAAACAAAGATAAATTCTGCATATTTTTTTTGAAAAGTGCAAATTTAACAAAGACTAATAGGGGAACATCAATGGTGGTATTACACCTATATACATAAATAAACAAATGCTATTAGTTCTTATAACAATGCGATACTTTTAAAATATCATAGCGGTTTTTTTTGTTTGTTATATCAATATTAGTACTTATTAGTATTAATATTAGACTGCTGTACCCATATTTTGACAATTTTACCTATTATGTCTGTTTTGTTCACGCATCGTTGTAAATATGACAGAATGTGATGAGACTGTCATACACGTGAAAGGATTAGCGCTATAAAACCAAGTTCAATCCACCATTTTCAAAATTTGAAAATGCCAGTACCGAGTCAGAAATATGACAGTTGTTATCCATTCGTTTGGTGTGTTTTATCATTTGATTTTACCATTTGATAAGGGACTTTCTGTTTTGAATTTTCCTCGGAGTTCAGTAATTTTGTGATTTTACTTTTTAGTAGTATTGTATGTAAATAAGCTGTTTTAAGACCATTGCTTAAATTCAAATTGTTTTTGGTAACATCTTACAAATTTCTCAATTGGTTTTGGAAGCAAAACTTATCAAATAAGGGTTTAATAAACAATGTCGTAATCAAATAGCTAAGTATCAAAATGATTGTTCACATATGTAACATTTAGCAAATTTTATAATGAACGCACCGAAATAATATATATCCGATATGCTCGCAACGCACGCATGGAAGACTTTCTTTATTGATAACAATGAAACTTACTTGTGACAAAGATGAATCATACTGTCCTCGTTCAGATTAATTCGACAAAATCTGACCTGTGCGTTTGAATCTCCTTTTTTTATACAAATTAGACCGTTGGTTTTCCTGTTTGAATGGTTTAACACTAGTAATGTTTTTGTTCCTATAAAACGTGGTGTTCGCTATGAGTCAAGGCTCCGTGTTTAAAGCCCTACTTTGATCTATAATGGTTTACTTTAAACCAATTATTACTTTGATTGAAACTGGTCTCATTCGAACTCATGCACCATCTTCTTATATCTATAAATCTTTAAAAATTTCCCACTATAAATAACTACTTTCCCGTCCTCCAACTGTACGATCTAAATCTATAAATATAGAAAAGATATATACACATTTCTAAAGTCAAAAGTCATTTACATCTTATTTATTTGTGTTCTTAACATTTTTTTTTAGTACTCATTGAAGAAATGAATTTATTGCATAGCGATATACATGTTATATTTCCAACAGAAAGTAACCAAAAGTTAGCGTGCAATAAATTTGAATATATAATTCTACTCAGGACAATATTCCCCAATATTCATGCAATAACCCTAGATTATAACAAGAGAAACGGATTGTTATTTTGCACTAAGAAATGTTCGCGTATTTATACGATCGGTTACTAGTAAAAAACGAAAGTCAAATCTCTATGGCAACAATACATCGGAATGCCCTCACGGTCATCTCGATGTAAAAGAGCGTCCACGCGGCGAGCTGATAATGTTCATAGAGATGTCGATTTACCAACGGGAAAAGTCTTTGATATAAAAAAAAATAACTGTTTTCCTTCTAAATATTTTTTTTTCCATGTTAATAATAAATACATTTTCTGTTTGACAAGATTTTTGATTTTCGTTGTATCTGAAGTTGTCCAATTTATAGTCTGAGGCTACTCGGTTGGTATCTTCAAAGTTCGGACCATCAGCATTTGTACATTTTAATTTGTTTGGATTATTTATTTTACCATTTGAATATTCATTGTAATTTGGAGCTGTATTGGATTGGATTGTTTGAATGAATGTTTCTTTTAAGTAATGATATTTTTTTGTCTATTTCGATATTACCAAGGCGGATAGGCTATAGCAGTGTGTGTGATCAGTATATTATAATATAATAGGTCGGTAGACTATTTGCAACCGCATTTAAATTCCGCCATTACATCATCACTCCAAATAGAATTAGTCGATTAAACCATGTGATTGAAAACAATAGACTGAACAGGTTGTTAACACTTTCAACTATCAATAGGGTCAAGCAACATTTTCGAAATGATAAGTTCGTGTAAGCGTTAATTTTGTTACAGTAACGAAATTTTAGTGATATTGATCCTAAAACATTAAACTGGTCATAATCTAAGTTTGCGAATTATGTTTGCAGTTTTCTTGACATGCATTGTGACGTGTCATCGTATTCATTTTATATTAGAAAACTATAGCAGTTATATTAGAAAAGTATCGCATTCATTAATTTTTGATATTAAAAAATCATCGCTATGATATAAGACAAATATCGCATTGATATAATAAAATATAGCAGTATCTTTGACTTATAGGTGGTTTTAGCTTAGCAAACAATTGCATTCATCACAATTGCATTCCACTGAATTTGCCACATGATATTTATAGAACGTGTACATCTACAAATGATAAATCGTGCATTTATGTTTCATTTATTCATCAATTAAATTTTCCCATTTAAATACACCTTGCTTGTTATTACATAAATAATTCATGGAAATTATATACACCAGACGTATGTCGTGTTAAATGTTACCCTGTTTTAAGAAAAGAGTATTACTTTATGCCGAGAAATCTGCCTTTCTGCGTACATATGCTAACATTCGTCTGAAATTTCCCACAATGCAACTCGTTGATATAAGACAATATCGCTCGTTGATATAAGAAAAGTTTTTATCGAATCGCTTCTTCCATACACTGGTGTTGACATCCTTAACAGTCAGGAGTCTACTTCGTCAAAATTATCTCCCCATTACGCCAGTTCATTTTCAAAATCGTAGAAATGGAAGCCATTGTAGGGATGACGCGCTACCAATATTGCTCTTGGAAACCGATTAATTTAACCACATTCCACCATTACGATCCTTATATGTCAGTTGTATTTTAAAAGACAAATGTATCAACTAGCTAATGAGCATCAGTTAATAATCTTGGCTGCATTGATTTAACTTAAAACTATTGTCTGATCGGTTGTCAGGTGGAATTTTCGAAAATTCATAAACATTTAGAAAAATTCTAATTAAATATTTCGTGGAAGGGCAGACTAGATTTTTTTTAGTGTATGAAGACTATAAACCCTAGTAATCACACACAAAAAATTAGAATTTTTCGAAGATATGCATTTTCATCATCCAACTTGAAAGACTGTCGTCAAGTACTTTCAGTAAAAAAATAGCTATTCGAACACACCTTCTCTGTTTTTGTGACTCATTAGATAGGTATTTCACTTGACCCATATATTTCATCTTTTAGTACTGTGATTTTTTTGTGTTGTAAAGTCAACCTGTAGCTTTAATATATAAAAATAATAGAATCTGAAGCGAGACGATGCATAAAATATTCTTACTTTGTACGAGATCAAGACAAAATACTCAACTCAAACACGTCCTAACATAAAAAGGTGCACTCGATTTTCTCTTTTCGATACAATTGTTACCCATTTTTTTGAATTTTTTCTTCAGTCACATAATGGAAGGGCAGACACGAAAATTACTGAACTAATAGATTGACATGTTTTCCGTCCGTGATAATTTTTTTCATAAAAATCGGAGGTTATGCATTTTCTTCATCCAACTTGAAAGATACCCATGTCGTCGACTTGATATCTTATTGTTCTGCTTAACTATGTACTAGATAAATTGAAAACTTATGCAAATGGTGTTTTTAAAATAAAACTGAGAAGAAAATTGCAATTTTGTTTGTTTCTATTAACTTTTAAAAATTTTGTCACTATAGTAAACAATACAGTAAACATTTATCGCCTTCTCTAATAAAGAGCTTCGATTCTTTTGTTCTATTTCAACCTGGTTTCCGACTGTAATTCGTATCAATAAATAATATTTTATGTTTACAGAAACGAAGTGTTCACAAATTGAACCAAGTGGTCGGCTAAGTTATTCGTGCACAGAAGATTTTTACTTCAGATCTATTTGTTCATTTGGATGTGATGCAGGATTCGATATTCCCACAAATCAACGGAGAACTAAAGTTTGTTTAGCAACAGGGACTTGGAACGCAGACGATCCGGATTGTGTTGGTAAATTAACCTTGATTGACATTTAACACGTATAAGGTTGATAAATGTGAACAAATTTAGCGCTGTAGATTTTACACATTTAAACACCCATTTTACATTTCTAACGCTTGATTTCATATTTGCAAATCAATGTTAAATTTTTTAAAATGTTTTACTTTTGAACATATACTACTGTTGGCGTTATTTATAACAAATTAAGACAAGCTTTATTACAAATTTTAAAGAAGCACTAGCTGTCAAATTCATGTTTACCGATTCTAATCTAATTCTCATATTTGATTTATAAAAGTGTAAAACAATTATTTTAACTATTAGAAGTCTAAATAAAAAAATAAACAAGCCACAGGCACGAAAATTCGTAGCTTCGTTTCATGTGTATTTGAGTCTAGACGCCATCTAACTATTTATCGAGTTGACCTCTATAGTCATCCAATGACCATATAAGCGATGTAAACATCAATATAGATATAAATAGATTAAGCAATTAAATAAATACTTATCATCGTTTTTAGCTCACCTGGCCCGAAGGGCCAAGTGAGCTTTTCCCATCACTTGGCGTCCGGCGTCCGTCGTCGTCGTCCGTCGTCGTTAACTTTTACAAAAATCTTCTCCTCTGAAACTACTGGGCCAAATTAAACCAAACTTGGCCACAATCATCATTGTGGTATCTAGTTTAAAACATGTGTGGCGTGACCCGGCCAACCAATCAAGATGGCCGCCATGGCTAAAAATAGAACATAGGGGATAAAATGCAGTTTTTGGCTTATAACTCAAAAACCAAAGCATTTAGAGCAAATCTGACGCAATAAAAGTGTTTATCAGGTCAAGATCTATTTGTCCTGAAATTTTCAGATGAATCGAACAACCTGTTGTTGGGTTGCTGCCCCTGAATTGGTAATTTTAAGGAAATTTTGCTGTTTTTGGTTATTATCTTGAATATTATTATAGATAGAGATAAACTGTAAACAGCAATAATGTTCAGCAAAGTAAGATTTACAAATAAGTCAGCATGACCAAAATGGTCAGTTGACCCCTGAAGGAGTTATTGCCCTTTATAGTCAATTCTTAACCATTTTTTCGTAAATCTTAGTAATCTTTTACAAAAATCTTCTTCTCTGAAACTACTGGGCCAAATTAAACTAAACTTGGCCACAGTCATCATTGGGGTAACTTGTTTAAAAAATGTGTGGCGTGACCTGTCCAATGAACTAAAATGGCTGTCACGGCTAATAATAGAACATAGGGGTAAAATGCAGTTTTTGACTTATAACTCAAAAACCGAAGCATTAAGAGAAAATCTGGCAGGGTTTAATTGTTTATCAGGTCAAATTCTATCTGCCCTGATGTTTTCACATGGAACGGACAACCCGTTGTTAGGTTACTGTCCTGAATTGGTAATTTTAAGGAAATTTTGCCGTTTTTTGTTATTATCTTGAATATTATTATAGATAGAGATAAACTGTATACAGCAATAACGTTCAGCAAAATAAGATCTACAAATAAGTTTACATGACCAAAATAGTCAATTGACCCCTTAAGGAGTTATTGCCCTTTATAGTTAATTTTTAACATTTTTTATAAATTTTTGTTAATTTTTAGAAAATATTTTCCACTGTAATTACTGGGCCAAGTTCATTATAGATAGAGATAATTGTAGCAACAAGAATGTTCAGTAAAGTAAGATCTACAAACACATCACTATCACCAAAACACAATTATGTCATGAATTTATCCGTGTCCATTGTTTAATATGCACAAGACCAAGGTGAGCGACACAGGCTCTTTAGAGCCTCTAGTTACATGTATTTGAATGTTTGTTTGTGGATCGAATCAGTTTATCAAATGATTTACCTTTGTTTCACTTTCAATGTTGACATTCTCTTCCTTTAAATAACTTTACACATACAATTCACGTGTTATCCATCTTAAGCTAAGGGGTTAAATTAGAGTTCGCATGAATACGGATTCAATGAGGTCGCATTATTCACTTGCAAGTGAATAACTCATAATTAATGCTTTTTTTGACAAAATTGAACCTTATTGGCTACTATAAAGTAATTATTATTTCACTATTTGTATTTCATTACTAATTGAGCCAAAAAAAATAATATATTAGGTTTTTCATATATCTCGTAGCTAGTACCCCTTTAAAGACAAACGTCATGAATAAGCATATATATATGACAACTACAACAATGACACGATATTCCTTAATACATACCATGTAATGATATAATATAAAAAAAAACGCGTGATTCTTTCTATTTTCCCTAAAGCCAGACTTCGGATTATTTATCATTTGAATAGACATAACCTTAGTGCTCCAAATTTATCAAATGACTAACAAGATTTACTCTTCACTTTCGAATATGAAACATCAACTTAAAATAAAAATTGAATAACACAACGGTTACAGCTGACGAGTCATGCTCTAATATTGTCTTTCTATTTTAACTCTCGTATAAATTGATGATTAATTACCGTTATAGGCCCTTTAATATAAGTTTGATGAAAAGCAAAATAAATATAGAAAAAAATATAAAATAACAACAACACAAAATCACAGATGTTTCATAATAAACGATAACGGACTAACATATATTTTTTGTTCATATTGTAGACGTTGAGCCTCCTTCTTTTGAACAATGTCCAAATACCTTAATGTTCTATCCTGGAGATAATAAAGACACTGCCTTTGTCTCATGGGACAAACCAGTAATTATAGACAACAAAGACAAGGGATTGGAACCTTCACAAGTTAAAGGTCCACCACCAGCCTCCGAACTAGGAGTTAATACGTATAATGTCAAATATACAGTTCAAGATTTAGCAGGCAATAAAGGAAGGGAGTGTTCATTCGACATTGTGATTAAACGTAAGAGAATAACTCATTATTGCTTATTACGTATATTGATAAAATTTAAGAATGTAAATGTGGAAAGCTCTTTTTAGATGAGTTCTTTCAAATCTTATTTATAGATTGGCCATAAATCAGCAATTTGAAGAAGTCTTAAGGTGGCTCGGGTGTCTTCCTCCATCTTGGATTTTGAAGAAGCAGATAACTTTGGTCTAGATATTTAATGAAATGTTCAAATTTTGAGCGTTGTATGTAATTTATGTAAAAGACTTTTGATATAAATATAGAAAAAAATCATTTTGACAAGTTATCAAAAAAATCTATCAATTTAAATTAAGACGTCCTAGCCACCTTATAATAACTAAAAATATGTATCATTAACGCAAAAAAGAAGATGTTAAGCCTAGTCCTATATATGAAAAATCATCAACTGATGATTTAAATTCTAGTGCTCAATATCTAATTTCAAAAACCGAAGCTGATTAATCTAGCGCTGGAAATTTGTTCTAAATTAAGCGCTGACAACATCTAGAGCGACCGTTTAACACTTTAGCGCTTGAATTCACATCTTCATTTTTACAGCAAATTTACAACGATATACTTTACTTATTTAGCGCTAAAGATTTGACATAAGTATTTATCACTCATTTTGCATTTCAAACGCTTGATTTTATATCTTCCGTACAGAATTGTAAATTTTGCTGCGCTGCATTATACTTCCTTAGTGCTGGATTATACTTCTTCAGTGCAAGAATAGAAAACCATTACCTGTATCTGCATAAGACAAACACTTTGTTACTGTACGGTTAGTTCTGACCACTTGTATTTCTTATTCAATTATATCTTCTTAGTATATTTTGTTTTCATATATATTAAATTATATTATTTCATTCTGTATATTGACACACGAGACATTTATTCATTATTGTTCTTTACAGAACTGAGATGTCCTAAGCTATATCCCCTTCCTTATATGAAGTTAAATTGTACAGGAACAAGACGTGGTTCCGAATGTGCTTTTTCGTGTCAGGATAACTCGGCTTTAGTTGGAACAAAAAACACCCACTGCTATAGAAATGGAAGTGATCCTTATGCAAATTGGGCTATGGATTTTCATCCGTTCTGTAAACGTAAGATTTCATCTATTATTGATTTTGAAATAACAGACGTACATATGTAACAATCTAAATATTTAAAGAATCAATACTAAGTATATGGGTTCATAAACATATATTTTGGCAATTACAGGTAACATAACCGAGTTTTATCACGTTCTAGCTATTTCTCTAGCATAGGGTAATCTCAAGAACCCACTGAACACTTTGCTATCTTTTCATACGTTTTATTCTAAGTTTTTAATTTATCTGACGACCTATCTATACATTGACCTTTCAAAAGGATATCACATCAAAATGTCGAAATTATGCGAGTTCATTTCACAAATCATCATTATTGTTCATCTGTTTTGATACCACTGACGCACACTATGATATGACAGCTTTTCACAATGGCGGCATTTTTCTATATAAAAAACAATGCTTGTACAAATCAGGAATAATCATAATAGATACCCGGGTTTATAAATGCAGCTATAGTAAATCGGTTCTCAAGTCATAAATCAATTGAGAAAAAATAAAATCTATGTTAAAAACAAAAACAGAAGGAAATATATCAACTACATTAGGAAAAGAAAGTAACAACTTGAACAGCGAAAACAGAAAGAAACGCCAACACACATAGAAACGAACTAGCTGATAAAACATTCAATTTTTTTCGCCAGATACTCGTTTTGTCCACAAAAGACTAATTGGGACGCTAAATTTAAAAAAAAGTAAGAAAGACCAAATAAAGGACCAAGTTTAACAGGTCCTATTTTGTTCAGTCATTATTTTTTGTGTTGTGGACTGTGAATTATTGTTTATCTGTCGGTCTTTTTTCTCTTTCAGCCATCGCGTAGTCAGTTTAAGTTTATTTTAGTATTTGGAATGTCCCTCTGGTATCATTCGACCTTTGTTTCAAATATTAAATTGAATTCTTGATTTATGTTCAAATGAACGTAAGATAATTTATAAGAAGTAGTAGATTTGGAAAAATTAAGAACCGCATAAAAAAAATATCCTGGAAAACTTGTGATTATCTATCTCCTTATGATGTTTCTGAAAACGAAATTGTCAACAAATTTAAAATTTCAGCATCAAATGGTTGTCCAGATATAGTACCACCGAAAAATGGAGCTATGGCATGTGATGTGTGGGTTGGTGGACGGTTCTGTCACCCGTTGTGTTCTCATGGATATTCTGTACTTGCATCGTTACCAAATTTCATGGTTTGCATAGAAGATGGAACTTGGACGAATCACAAAAAGTTGTCTGACTGTCATCGTAAGTATGGCTTTACAAAATGTAGATACGTATAGCTAATTTGATAAAGGAAAAGTAGGATAATTTGTTAGAAAAGAACACAAATATGAAGAAGCGAATATGACGAAAAACAGCATGAAATGGACAATGATGGTCTGTTAAAAAACCATTACGACAGAAGAGATAGTTTCAGCTTCATAATTGTGAACATTTTGTTTCTTAGTAACAACTATAAAAGCCTTCATACGGAGTATATTTCTCCCATTTGGCTTGATATTCTAGGGCTTGTATTTCCTATCATGATTTCCTTGATATAGTGTTGCTGCTCACAAGGAGTTCTAAGTGGTGGAGTTGAAATAATATATTCTTAAATATTACGGACGCAATCACGATTTGGTTGACCGTATAACTAATGATATCAGATATGTTCATAATGTCGTAAAACAATCATATCCCTTATCCCAAATGTGACCTACCAATTTAGAAGTATCAGGTTTGTGATTCAATGATCAACACGACACGTTTCACACAATGCGCTGTTTTAATTTAACTTTACGGATCACCTGCGATCATCCCCCTTTTTTGGTTGGATTCGTGTTGCTCAGTCTTGAGTTTTGTAGTGTTTTGTGTATATTTGTTTTTAAGTTGGTCTTTTTTTTCATGTTTAGCCATGGCGTTGACAGTTTATTTTAGACTTGAGATTGGATGCCCTTTTTTATGTCTCTGGCCTCTTACAAAATACTATATAAATAAAAGGTACAGTGTTTTTTATTTTCTTTTAGAAACAACACATTCAACACGTAGACATGTTACAATGGCAGCTGAGTTTTATTTTACGGGAAACTGTAACGATCCAGAAACTCAGGCAGAGATAAAGGAAAACTTTATGGCTGCAGTTCAAAATTCCAGATCACATATGGTAGATAAAATGTGCAGAAGTTCTAAATGCAATATTAGAAACATAAAGGTATTTGATTGTTCCTTCATAATATACTGGTTGATGATTTCTATAATTAGATATAGGAAGATGTGGTATGAGTGCCAATGAGACAACTCTCCATCCAAATAAGAATTTTAAAAAAGTAAACCATTATAGGTCAATGTACGGCCTTTAACACGGAGCCTTGGCTAACACCAAACCACAAGCTTTAAAGGGCCCTAAATTACAAGTGTAAAACCATTCAAACGGGAAAACCAACGGTCTAATCTATATAAAAAAAAACGAGAAACAAGAAACGTATAAATTACATAAACAAACGACAACTACTATACATCAGATGCCTGACTTAGAACAGGTGCAAACATTTGCAGCGGGATTAAACGTTTTAATGAATCAAAACCGTCTCCCTTTTTTCTGAAACAATAGCATAACATCACAACATAGAAAAACACACAATAAAATATCAATTGGCAAGCTTAACTTAATCAAAATACGTACATTAATACACTATAAAATGACTTTTAATCGTTAATTTTTTTACATGGCAATTTTAAATTTCCCTAGCCGTATTTGGCACAACTTTTGGAATTTTGGGTCATTAGTGCTCTTCAACTTTGTATTTGTTTGGTTTTACAACTCTTTTTATCTGAGCGTCACTGATATGTCTTATGTAGACGAAACGCGCGTCTGGCGTATAAAATTATAATCCTGGTGCCTTTGATAAATGTTTAAAGATTCTTTTGAATTACAAACAAAGCTTCATGTATTTCGATTTCTTTTGAAATATGATTTGAATCTTACTAAAGGACCCAATGACGTGTTACCCTTTTATGTGTATTTGTTTTGTCCACACATTGTCAATATCATGACATTTGGTACGACTGTCATGTAGTAGGGTGAGGTTAAGCTAGATATAAAACCAGGTTCAATCCACCATTTGCTACATAAGAAAATATCTGTACCAAATAAAGGCATCAGTAGTATACCTGTGTTCAAAACTCATAAATTGATTGAGTTTCAAAGATTGCAAAAATATCTTGCTAGTGAAATGCAAAATTCACCAAGATATTCAAACATCCTTCAAACACAACAAGGAATAGCATCATGTTGTTCCAAAGGGTAAGCAGATCATGTTCGTCATGTGACACCTGTCGTATATATTTATTCATATTGCAACGCCTGCTCTAACGTAAAAAATAATATGTAGATAATTTTGCTTTGAAATATTTGATCATTCTGAACATAGGTGATTTGTCCACAAAAACAGAAGAAAAGGTCAACAGATACCATGATCATCAACGCAGACATTTATTTCGAGTCCGGAAATGATACACTTACATCACAGCAATATGAAACTGAAGTGAATATTTTTACAGATTTTCTTTCCTCCCTTGAAACAGATCTAAAATCGAACAACGTAACTCTCACCAGCGATGGCGAGTACGTTAATCTTCTTGAAATGACATCAAATGAACTACTTCTAGATTGTCCTGCAAATTCTGTGCCTGTATTCAATAGTATTATTGCTTGTGGTAAGATACTAATCGTATTCAACTTTAATACAAATTCTCAAATTTGGTAATAGTTTTTATGCATTTTAGATTATCAAATAAACTACATTCTTTATAAAAGAAAAACAACAGCTGAAGAGATAATATAACCACTATCTACATATTTCCATTCGTGAAATAAAAAGATATTTTGTAAAAATAGTTACTTTCACATCAACGGAATTTGCTTGAAATGGAATTTTAGATATCATTACATAAACATGAAAAACTCATGATTTTTTTCTTTACACACAACTCATTTCTTTAAACACATTTATAACATAATTGCGAGGAAAAACTGATAAAATCATTTCAGTTCTCATAAATGGATTCTTTTTATTATGGAACTTTGAAATAATAAATATTGAGATTTTCCTGAATATGCAAGATTCATGGTCAATGAAATATAGCACAAAATATCCTTTAGGCTTTATAGGTGCAAGATTAACGTCGGTACACAAATCGCAGCGATTTTAAAATGCAATTAAACATATTTTAAAAATCTTTAGATATTTCAATAATTTAAACTAATCAATGAACAGTCTCCGGGACAAGTTTGCAATTCCGCTGAGTGCAAAAGTTGTCACCTTAATTTTTGGAGTTAAGTCAAAATAAAGTTGATAACTTGGTTGGTATAAGTTCCCTGATATTTGTCCTAAAAATTTTTGGATCTAGCACCACTGTTGAAAAAGTTATGCCCCTTTTTTCAACAATTTCCTCAGAGGAAAAGTACTTTTCCTCAAGGGAAATCAAATTTCCCTGAAGGAAAAAGATTTTTCCTCAAGGGAAATTGTTTTTTCCTCAAGGGAAAAAGATTTCCCTTAGGGAATTTGCTGCATAATTATTTCCTTTGAGGAAATTCTATTTCCTTAGAGGAAATTCTTTTTCCTTAAAGGAAATTCTTTTTCCTTTGAGGAAATTTGCAGCTTCAAATTTTCCTTGGAGGAAATACTTTTTCCTGTGAGGAAATTTGTAGCTTCAAATTTTCCTTGGAGGAAATACTTTTTCCTGTGAGGAAATTTTTGACAAACACTTTTCCTTGGAGGAAAATTCAAGACAACAAATTTCCTCTAAGGAAATCATTGATCTTCAAATTTCCTCTAGGGAAATTTCTGAACATCAAATTTCCCTTAAGGAAATGTTTTTCCTCTATGGAAATTTCATAACAGTACAAACAGTATTAATATATTTTCTCCTAGACTGAATTATTGATACAAAAGATAATTAAAACTTTAATACTGTAATACAAATTTTCATGGTGAGTATTAAACATACAAAAACAAAAGGCTGACTGTTTAGCATGTTTAAGACAATACAATAATAAGCAAAACGCTATGAATATCATACCATTTGTGATGTTATTAATATTGTGATCATATTTGCATATTAAATCAAATAAACACTTTTCATGTCAAATTAACTTGTCTTCTGTTTCAGCTGCTGTGTATTCGACCCCCTACATAACTGTTCAGTGCATAAATAATTCAATCCACAAGACATCTTCCTTCAATTGGTTGAATAAATTTTGGCAACATATGTTCTTCAAACATCTTCTTTGTATATTTGATATGATGGAGCCATGTACATGAATGGATAAAGCAGGTGTTTATTTCGACAACAAACATGACAAAGATACTATTTTTTTTCTTAATTTCTCCATAATCCATCAGTTAATATGAATGTAGGTTGTTACATTTTACACAATTGTGTTCTTTGATAGTACTCCATTTTGTTTATAGCAATTTTGTAGGATTTTTTCTATTTCTTTTTCCAGAAAAAACACACAGTTGAGTTCATTTCACATTAATAATCCAATTAGCACATTATGTAGAAAAGTATTAACAATTAAGTTTCCTCTTCAGTATAGACCTGCAGGACCTGTTGATGATCATAAAAACCAAGATATCTGACCTATAAATACACAAAATAAAAAAAAAATGTTATAAATGGAGAAAAAAACAGCAATATAAATAAGCTTATTTTATCATGTTTTAATGAACATTTTGAGAAACTTTCATTTGATATTCTTACTTGTCATGCTTATGAGTTCTCTTATTTCAGTGCTTTGTGTCCAAGATTTAATATTCGTTGTTTAGTGCCTTGCAGTGATATTTAAAGTTGAGCCACTTGCAATAGTTGTTATAGAATGTTCATATGTTGTGTTAATATTTGAACCACTGTCCTATATTATGGTCAGGTTGAGTGCTCACAGACATGAGGCCTAAATTAATATATTGTTTTTTTCCCTAATCCCTATTCTGACAAGCCAGGTGTGGGTAGTTAGGTAGGTAAATAATTTTATTTTTCCCAAAAGCCTGAATATTATCGGATGATCCGGCAAGCCCGAAAATCAGAAATGAATAAAATAATATTTGGCTTAGTTTTGACAATAAAATTTTATGAGTAGGGCCATTTTTGCAGGGTCGGTCAGGATTGGAGAAACAAACAATATTTTATATTAGGCACGATTTTTTTTTTATTAATTGTTATTGACTTTGAACATGTTGAACTAAATTGGATTGTTTAAATCTTTATATGTTGAGATCTTTAATGGATGACCTATAAAGGAAGTGTTTTCTCATTATTGAAGGCAGGCCCATGATTGGCCTTTAATTTCTTGCATCCTCTTCATTGAACTCTGGTGGATAAGTCACTCATTTACCATACCACATTTTCTTATTTTTACATGAGTCATCATTCAAAGGCAATTTCTTTTATTACTGTAATTCAGAAATTATCGAAACTTTTTAGTAATGCGAATAATGTGACTGGGTGAGTATCGCAAAAACAGAAACATATATATATATATATATATATCATGTAACTATATAGATCTTTATGCAGATTTTTTTTTGTAATCACAATAAGTTGTCCATTCCCTGAAAAATCTGAATTTACAGTATATAGAAGTGGTCTTACCATTTAGGCCTTGTTGTATTCTGTTTATCTTGTTTTGCGCTCATTTCTATTGTAACTGTTTATATTTTTCATTATTTTTCTATATTTCTTGTCCTATAAAACATAAAAATGTTAAAAACTATTATAAAACATCAGTTTGTGTTTTTCTTTATATTCAGTTATATTTAAAAAGAATGGAATATTTGTGCTATTTCATTTCACAAACTTTTTGCCAGTCATCACTTTCAAAGACTTTCACCCTGGTCAATAGTTTAAAAAACAAACATTCCCATACTTTTTCTTTGTGTTCGTACTAATTTTTCATTTGATAACAAAGACATGATTCAACTATTCTTCTAAAATTTGTTTCGCTTGACTACGTTAAACTCTGAAATATTGTTAACAGTATAATCTGTATGTGTCTCACTTGTCAAAATTTCAAATTAATATATAAATAACCAATAAAAATGCTATGCATGGCTCAGCTTGATACAAACGTACAGGTTAAACCCAGAACAGTTGGGGCAAGTATGGACACAACATTCAAGCTCGATAAACTCTGAATTTTAAATTTGGATTGTGATTCAATAGTTGATGCAGCATAGGTTTCTGACACAGAATGAATGCGGTCCAAGTACTTAAAAATTTTAAATTGACAATTAACCTCTAAAATGGTCCAATATTCAAAATCTCAATACATGGTTAGATGCAGCATATCAACATGATCAAAGAACCCCAATAATTCATTTTTTGGTGAAATCAAATAAAGTTAAATTTTGGACCTTTTAGAACTCAATGTGGACCAATTTGATAACGGGCCAAAATATCAAAAATCTTAATGAATGGTTAGATTCAGCATATCAAAGAGCCTCATATAATCAATTTTTGTTGAAATCAAACAAAGTAAAATTTTGGACCCCGATTTGGACCAACTTGAAATTTGGGCCCATAATAAAAAAATCTAAGTAAATATTCAGATTCAGCATATTAATCTGAACACCAAGAATTTAAATATTGTTAAAATCAAAATAAGTTTAATTTTGGACCCTTTGGACCTTAAGGTAGACCAATTTAAACAGGACCAAAAAACTAGGAATCTAAATACACAGTTAGATAATTTGGCATATCAAAGAACTCCAATAATTCAATTTTCTATAAAATCAAACAAAGTTTACTATTGGCCCCTATTGGCCCCTAATTCATGTAATTCCTAAACTCTGAACAAAAACTCTGGTCACAAACCTTGTGTTTGAATTTCATAGATTTCTATTACTTGTACTAAAGTAATTAAGCGAAAACTAAATGTCCTGGGACAACGACGACTACATGATAAAATTGAGAATGGAAAAAGGGAATGTGTCAAAGAGACAACAACCTGACCATAGATTCGAGGGTTGGAATCCTTTTCTTTTACCGAGCAATGCATTTGAATGGGAGATATAGTTGGAACCCCTCTTTGCTCTTGGTTGGGACCCCCTTTTAAAATGGCTGGATCCGCCCCTGAGAAGCATTATAGAAAAATCTATAAGCTTTAACTCAAAATAAGGATAATTTTATTTTTAAAGGGCAGGCACAGATCCAGAGAGGGGTTCAAGGGATTGGAACCCCCCTTTTTTCGGATTATCAATGCATTTAAATAGGGACATGTAATTGGACCCCCCTTCCCCTTTTGTCCTGGGTTAGAATCCCACCCCCACCCCTTTTTAAAATGACTGGATCCGCCCCTTAAGGGTCTATAATTAAGTTTGACAACATCAGACATACTACTTTATCAAAAAAAAAAAATGCCACATTTCATCCAATTTAATTTCATCCCTTACTTGCTACATGTATTTCATCCATAATATTTAAAGAAATAAATTTGGGAGGAGTATGATTTTAATTTGCAAGTTATTAACTATCCAAACTAGAGACCTAATAGAGTAGATATATATTTGACTAATTTAAATCAAACTTGGGGTGACTGGGAACAAAGATTTAAGGGAATAGATGACAGTTTACCTACAATGACCTAGTTTCATAGCAATAGCATACATTAATAAAGACTACATGGTCATTCTTATGTTTAAACGTGGTTTAAACTTTGGATGTTCATTTTTTAATGTTTAACATGTTTAAAGCTAACAGTTTCAACTACATACATGTATCAAGATTTGATCCTACATTATTTAAATATTGAAAAAAATAGCTTTTTAAATTTGGATCTATATATAATTGTGAATGTCACATGGATGTATTTTAATGTAAAGCATCTGAAAAATCATTAGCCGTCTCATATTTATTTCAGTTCTTCAAAAGGCAAATTTATATGAGCTTATGCTGAAAATAGAGATTTCTTATTAAGGAGAAATCCCTGCCCCCCTTTTAGTGTGAAAAATTTTGTTGATTATATAGGGAATCACAGAAACATGACTGAGGCAAGCATCCCCCATCTGAACCCCCCCCCCCCCCAATGAAAAGTTCTGGATCCCCCCGTCAACCTTTCACTCAGGTCATTGGTGAAGAGTTGTCACATGTTTGTTTAGCTTGTGTAGGTGTAAGTCAGTAAGGAGGCAACCATTTGATGTGTAGGCCGGGTGAAAAATGTGATTAATCTTGCTTTGTAAACTTGTGCTTTAAATAAAATTACCAATCCATTAAAAAATCTGTGAGCCCAATCTCATCCAGTGAAATAGATTATAGTCTGTTTTCGAAGTTATATGGAAGTAAGTTAGTAGTCCAGATAATTATGACGCATTGCAAGGACGTATATTACGTCCTTGCGCATTGCAAGGCATTTGTTCTAAGGAGAAGTGTAGAATGGGGGAATGGAACCAATAAATTGATCGGATCCGAAATGTTCTTCCCAGTAAAGGAGCACCTATTATTTTGTAGGTAATTATTATTAGTGTCGGTGGTCTCACAAGTAAATCAGAGTGAATATTGCATGCACATTAAAATTAGCAGAGAAGAGACAATTATCAACTTGTGTATTATTCATTTTCTCGCAGTTATTTACGGTAAATCAGCTATGTAGACATAGGAAGATGTGGTGTATGTATATATATCCCAAAACAGGTGTTCGGTTCTAGTACTATATAGTGGCTATAGTATATGACTTTTAAATAACAATTATCAATTATATCTGTATTCTGTGGCGGGTCGAAGGGGATGGAATCCGGGGTTGGCCTCCCCTAGCATTTTGTGAGCAAGCATTGCATAAATGATAATCTCGGGAATCCTCTCAAGTTCCTATATACAAGGTGATAGGACGTTCCGTTGGAATAGGTTACCTGTGCATCAGGAAAAGTTTTAAGGCATAGCGTGAAAAGGTAACCTATTCCAACGGAACCGAACGTCCTATCACCTTGTATATAGGAACCTTAAAAATATGTGAATAGGTCGGGAAAAACTCTCTTTTGACACTTAGGTATGCTTAGACACCCCTTATTTAATGGAGACATGTAGTTGGAACCCCCTTTATTATGGCTGGATCCGCCCATGATTTTACATGTAAATCAAGCCCCGGGTATTTGTTGGCATAACGGTAACCACGAAAGGGGGGGGGGGGGGCTAATTAAAAGCACGAGGAATTATAAATATACAATTCATCAGGGGTAGAGTGCATCGAGGAATGGGAATTAAAATTGTCTCTTCACGATGATCGAAAAAAGTATCTTGCACGTTATTTTCATCATCTTGTCTGAAACACTCTGAATAATGAGCTTCAAGGCGAAAACAAGGCATGTGAAATACTAATAACATACACTTCTTTTTTTATACGTTGTATGGACAAACCCTTAAATCCCTCAACAAAAATTGCTTGATTCATGTCATATCAAATAAATTACAGCGCGGAAAGGTAACTTTAATTTAATATCAAAACTAAATTTTTGTTATATTTTTCAATAAATATATAAATCTTAATTAGGCATGCGTTGCGTGAGTTCCATTTCATGAGACCTACACAGATTTCTATAAAACAAATCAAAAATTATAAATACAGTTTTTCAATTCTTTCCGGCATAGATAAAAAAAAATATGTATATAATCAAGGATTTGTATAGTAAGAAAATCCTTGATATAATCTATATACGATTTGGTTGAATTATTTCACTTCATTATAATGATAAATCCT
This sequence comes from Mytilus galloprovincialis, assembly GCA_037788925.1. Lineage (NCBI taxonomy): Eukaryota > Metazoa > Mollusca > Bivalvia > Mytilida > Mytilidae > Mytilus > Mytilus galloprovincialis. The sequence continues at coordinate 48,990,466 of CM075337.1, read as the reverse complement.
TTAGTTCTTAAATTTTTAATTAAAATGAATTTATCATTTTGATATCTAACGATAAACTTTTTAAATTGAAGTGACATGGTCAGTAACCTAATTAGTTGCATGGCTGATTACCATCTTACAGGTGACCCAGTAATTTTCCATACGACAGTAGCGTGTACCCTCGGGGTTATATCGGGGTGTGTATAACTTATTTTCTGGGGAACATCCTGTCCACGTGTAGTACTTAGCATATATTGCAACAGATGACATTAAACAAATTTTCTTTGTAGCATCGGAGGCAATTTCATGTTCGACCACACAAAATATTTCACAAAAAAGATATGATAAAATCAAAAGAAAAAGATAAAGAAATATTAACAAATAAAGGTGGAATTGAGTAAACGGGGATTCGTGTTTTTATGAGCTTATTTTCAGTGGACAACAACAAATGGAAGTTTTTAACGACCTTGTGTGACCTATAGTTGTTAATGTTTGTGTCATTTTGGTCTTTTGTGGATAGTTGTCTCATTGGCAATCATACCACATCTTTTTGACTGGCTATATACATGATATAATATATATAGCACTTGCACGGTCGGTCCAGTGGACATATTTCATACTAGATAACTTATACAGTAATTCTTTTTATATATATGAAAATTATTGTCCGATCTGATACACGTACCTATAATGTACAGAATTTTGAACAGCTTCAAATATATGGGGTCCGTAGAAACACCGCAAAGGACCTCCTTAGTGAACTAAGAACAAAAATGTGCACTAAGGACCTGATGGAATGATACAACTGTCACAAAGGATATGGCATATAGAAATAGACTTTGTAAAAGGAGAAGGTCCGGTAAGACACCTTTTTGGCCCCAAAATATAGCAGTTTTACAAAATTGTTAAAAGTAAACTTTTAGTTATTTTTTGGACAGTAGAATGCTTCTGCTACATAAATATGGGCTGTTTTTGACAATACATGGCACATATATCGGGTACAAGCACCATAAAGTCATGCTAAATTGCAAAAACCATCTGAAAAGTGACATTTTCCGGCATATTTGGTTGATTTTTCATATTTAATTGAGCTTTTAATGACAAAATCAGTAAAAATCTTCCACATACACTAATAGAATCAAATAAAATAGACACTTAAGTGTTTCAAAAGTGGTCAAAATCTTTCGTCAGATGAACCTGAAATTTGAGGCCAAAATCGGTCCTTACCGGACCTACTCCTTTCATAATTTTAAATTATATTTTTTCTAATGTTTTCTCGACACGTGCCTCAAAAAGTTGATTGTCACCTTTAGTATAATCGATAGCAATTCATGTTCGCTCAACCTTGGCCCGTGATCTACTAGTATACTAATTAAACATGTATATGGTATTTCAAATTGTTCTCTATTTTTTTTTTCATTTGTTTGTTTTTGCCGTCTTTATTCTGTCTGCTATATTTTTTACTTCTAAATTAATAGCGTATTTTCAATTCTTTTCAGTTTGGGAATTTTTCATCCTTTTAATTTTTAAAAGACAAATAATTGTGAACACTTCACGGAAAAGTGAGGATTGATATTTGGTTGCTTAACGTCCAGTTGCCAATACTTCATTCATTTTTCTAATGTTAAGAACTATGCCATTTATCAATATTTCGATTTGAGCGTTACTGATGAGTCTTGTGTAGACGAAACGCGCGTCTGGCGTACTAAATTATAATCCTGGTACTTTTGATAACTATCACAGCAATGTTTTTAAACATGTTTAGGAAAGGAACATATTTCTGATTCGATGTTTATATACAAATGCATTACAAGTATAAATATGTATAGGTTGATGTTTAGTCCCTTCGATGTTTTAGACTGTAAATAAATTATGACAAAATATTTCTGACATCTTCTTCATTTTTAACTTTTGTGGATAGGTGTTTCATTGACAGCCGTACCACATCTCCTTTCGCTTATTTTTGTTGTATATATTTTTTAATTCACTTTCCTTGTCTTTTAAAATATATTTATTCCATTATTTTTATTTGATGCCGAAAATAAGAATACGAAGTTATTTGTTAAATGCTATAAATAAGCGAAGTAAAACAACCGTTAATAATTATGTATATGAGCATTACAGGGGCGGATTTAGGCGGGGGCGTGGCGGGCGTGCGCCCACCCCCCCCCCCCCCACCCCTAAAATTTGCAAAGCATGGGTTGTCCGGACGTAATAAAGTATCCGACGAAAGCTAATGTCGTCGCATTCAATCTGTCGTAACATTCAAACAAGTATTACTATATAAAACAGTAATTTAACAGAATCATTTAACGTGATTACTAATCAACTGACCTTTTGTTTATTTAAGTTCTATAAACATGTTACACTTCAAAGGAAGGTGTCAAAAGCGGTACTGCGTCTGATGACAAATATCATAGGCTTTTAGCAGTTAGAATAAAAAAATTGTGACATTCTATTTGCAGTTTTAATAAACAATTTCTTTGATAATCGAAGTTCAAAAACATCCCTACATCACTTTACCACGAAGAAGGTGGGAGCCCTACCCGCTATTTGGGTAACCGGTTGGTTATTTCATCATACCAAGAAAGCAGTGTAAGTTAGATTCTTTCTTAAGGAAAGATAAAGATTATGGTTCAAGCGAGAGGTTAGTTTGTTAATTTGACTCATTATTTAATATCTCTGTGACAACACATGATTTCTCACTTGCAACATGTAAATTTTGCCGAAGCATGCATAAACGGTCAAGGCCCAAACCCGTAGGTACTACCGTATTACATGGGATCCCAAGAACATAAGCACAATGAATTGTTTAAGGATCTCATTTTGATTTTAGTGGTTAGCGGCCATTTTTGTTTGTTTTACAGTATGTAAAAAGTCTAGCACGACCTCCGAAAATAGAACAAAAATAAAAACACGTATCATGAATTGAAAAATAAATTGTACCAGTAATCATTTTCGTTTTCAATACCTTATATTGGTCAGATGAGCTATCGTCATTTGCTGCTATCTCTATATTTTATTATATATATCTTTATTAGCCTCCCTTAGAGTGATACAACAATTGCAAAACGGGTAGATACGATCTGTAATCAAATAATTAAACTTATAAAATTAATACTTAAAATTTTATTTAGAGTAACCATATGCCGGATGAACAAAAAGTGTGCCATTTCTTGAAAAACATATGGTTTGGTATAACATGAAAACTTCTCTAGTGTTTTAAACATTTCTCACATAACCCCTCCCCCAAACCCCCACTTCAAGCTCTGGATCCGCGTCTGCCCATAGTGCTTATTACATTATAAAATAAAATGATATTCATCTTCAATTGTTGAAATAAAGATGAATTGTTAAAAAAAAAAAGCATTGACACCAGTTTAAAGTTATCGTTCATAGAAGACAGTTATGATTTATTCTATAATTCTCCTTTTAAAACGTAAAATAATTTTACCTCTTGGAGTTTTTCTATATATTACTTCTGTAATCGGATTTTGAAGAACCCCATGGACACCACATACTCTCAAATGTCTTTCAAGGAATAATGATAGTATGTAAACTCTTGTGTTGTTAGTAAGGAAATGAAATATCAAAAGCATTTGTTTCTCAATTTTAATCTCAAAATAGGGTTCTTTAAATAAGAAAAAAAGCTTGCATAGCAATTTCCTTAAAAACTAAATATATATAACAAAGGCAAAGTTTTAAAACACAAAATTTATTTTTTATTTTTCTTTCATAAACTTGAATTGATACCACGCTAAACCGTTAGGTTAACAACCATTGATTAATCAATAAGTAACGATCAAAAGACAATTGTTTATTGGATTAGGTTGATTGAACATGATGATTCGGGAATCTGCAATAAACCGTTGGTCACGTGGCGAGTGGCAGGCGTTGATTAAAAAGTCATTTAACTTCAAAATTACAAAATCTATTGATACCTTACTTTATAGATTTGAGGTATTTAATCATATCCTCTTATATTCATGTTCGCTGTGATCTTAAAACATCGTTTTAGTGTCCTTAATGCAAAAACTTTCTTCTTAGTGCACTAAGAAGTCTTTTGCGGTATTTCTACACACCGAAATATATGGCCTTATTATAGGTAATATACCATATTAGTGTCACTAATGGCTTAACGTGTTACCAAATTAAAAAGAAGAAATAGACTCAAAACCGCATTTTTAACTTTAGATTTTTTTCAGTCCCAAAATAGAGAAGAGGTCCGGTATACAGACTCATTAAAAAGTCCAGATGAGAAGTTTAACTTGCTTTTCTATTCCCGGCACTTTTAACTGTTTCTTGACGCATGCAAAAAAAAAAATGCAGTACCTGGTTACAGTTGCGCATTGACAAATTATAATCTTTCGATTAAATGATCTTAAATCTATATGGTCTTAATTTTAAAAGTTATAAAATCTAAATGTGAAGTGATCTAAAATGTTCAATATTAATGAGTATTTTCGCTGTGAAATGAATCTAAGGTCGTCTAAAAGTATATACATGTGTATTTGACCCGACTACTGACTACATAGTAAACTATTCATTATGTACCTATAAGGGGGGTCTGAGCGGGACTCGGGATTGTCGAGGCGTATTTTTTGTAAACGTGACACATGAAAGTCAAATTATGAGGGAGGGTAGGAGGGGTACTGATCCCGAAATCCCGAGCTAAAAACACGAAATCCCGAAATCCCGGGCTTAAAAACACGAAATCCAGAGGTCCCGAAATTCGAAAAAAGAATTATCGTATCCCGAAAGGGTCAATCCCGAAATCCAGAGCTTAAAAACACCCGATCCCGAAGTCCCGATATTTAAAGGTCCTATCCTCCCTCAAATTATTGTGCCGTGAAAACGCGAAATAAAGTTTAGCGGGACATGGGAAATTACAAAAATAGCAGAATTGTTCACTTACATAGTGTAAGCGGGATGGCATCATGCGAGAATCTAAAAAAATAAGTAATAACTAAGCGGGATCCGTGAACAAAACCCCCAATGAGACCCCATTAGTTGTGGCTTATTTTGGTCTTTTTAGTTAGTTTCTTTCCCCTACATTACTTGACCGTTTTTGTAAAACAACGGCACTCGAGGTCTGACAGTATTTTACCAAGAAATGCACAAAATATTCAAAAAGAAGGCCTAGAAAATTTAAATATTGGTATGCACACATACTCCCCTATCAGCACAGACAATTATATTTTTGTAAAGGCGCCAAACTCGTTTCTAATATTTATAATAGAACCGAAAAGAAAATGGAAATGGAAATGGGGAATGTATCAAAGAGATAACAACATGACCAAAGAGCAGATAACAGCTGGGTCTTCATTGCAACGAGAAAATCCCGGAACCTGAGACTGGGGTGGATCTAGTCATATAAAGGAGGGGTTCCTCACCCAGGACAATTTTTTTTTGGGGGGGGGTCCAACTACATGTCCCCATTCAAATGCATTGATCGTCCAATAAAGAAAGGGGGTTCCAACATGTCCAACCCTCAGCCCCCCCCCCCCCCCCTGGATCCGTGCCTGTGAGGCATGCTTTAGCTTGCCATTAAACAAAAATGTATACTAGTTGAGTGATAATGGACGTCATACTAAACTCTTCAATATAAAAAAAAGAAACTAAAATAAAAATCATACAAAGGTCACAAAGGCCATAACTTCTGGCTCCTGGATTAGGAAAAGTGCAAAATGCAGTGAGGATAAAAGCCTTTACTGTAAATTCCTGAAATTACAATTATATAAATCATCTCACATCTTTGTGCATTTCTTGAAATTGGTCATATTAATAAATGCATGCAATATTTTCAGAAAATTTCAATATATAGGCTTTTAAAAGTCAATCTTGTGCATGATTATCAATGATTATACTCGCACAATTAACACATGTGGTTCTCAAAACTCAGAGGTGTCTATGCTATTTATGACAACATTTTAATCAAGTATAAATTTACAAAATTTGTTTAGAACTATATGATTTTTAGGTTTTTAAGCATAGATATAGTAGGTCAGGATCTGCGAACTCTCACTGACTGACTGAGCACATGAATTCAACACTAGTTTTTTGGTGATGTTGGTGTTGCTTAGTGTTTTGTTTTGTTTTTCTTTTCTGCATCTTATGTTTTGCCTTGGCATTGTCAGTTTCTCTTTCATTGCCTTTGTTTTTTTTTTGTTATGTTAAATAACAAGTCACAAGAGAGAAAAAACAATAAAAATATGTGAAAAAATGGCTTAGTTCAGTATATATTAAGGAAAGAGATAACAAATAGCTAAATAAGAAAAAAGAAAATTCCTTTTCTACAGTCAATTGTCTGATAATCTAGAAGATAGCCTGATTTGGTCTAATTCTCCTGAATTCTAGCAGGTACTTTATTCCAACTTTTTAAATTCAAACAAACCATGTCTTAGATAGTCTTGGAATTAGAATACATTAATCATAAAATTTTCATAATACTTTGGTGAATTATCTATTGATATAATCATGATAATTAAGCTCCTTTTTAATTTTTAGGGATTTTAAATTTTTGATTTAAAGTTAGGGATTTTATTCATAAAAGGGGGGATTTTTCCAGTACGTATACTATTAATAATGCTTTGAGCAATTTTCATGAAACTTGGTGAATTATTTTTGTATAACATAAACATGATAATTTTCCTTTTAATTTAAAAAAAAATCTGATTTATGTCATTGTACTATCATGACTTGGGATTAGGATAGTCTCAAGAATGCTTTCACAAATTTTTATGAAACTTTGGTGAATTGTTTTTATATCTTGACAAACTCCCTTTTTAGCTCACCTGACCTGAAAGGTCAAGTGAGCTTTTCTCATCACTTGGCGTCCGTCGTCCGTCGTCCGTAAACTTTTACAAAAATCTTCTCCTCTGAAACTACTGGGCCAAATTCTACCAAACGTGGCCACAATCATCCTTGGGATATCTAGATTAAAAAATGTGTGGGGTGACCCGTCAAACCACCCAAGATGGCCGCCATGGTTAAAATAGAACATAGGGGTAAAATGCAGTTTTTGGCTTATAACTCAAAAACCAAAGCATTTAGAGCAAATCTGACCGGGGTAAAATTGTTTATCAGGTGAAGATCTATCTGCCCTGAAATTTTCTGACGAATCGGACAACTTGTTGTTGGGTTGCTGCCCCTGAAATGGTTATTTTAAGGAAATTTTGCAGTTTTTGGTTATTATCTTGAATACTATTATATATAGAGATAAACTGTAAACAGCAATAATGTTCAGCAGAGTAATACCTACAAATAAGTCAAGAAGACCAAAATTGCCAGTCGACCCCTTAAGGAGTTATTGCCCTTTATAGTCAATTTTTAACAACTTTTCATCATTTTTTGTAACTTTTCTAAAAATCTTCTTCTCTAAAACTACTTTGCCAAATTTAATCAAACTTGGCGACAATTATCATTGTGGTTTATAGTTTAAAAAATGTGTCCGATGACCCAGCCTACCAAACAAAATGGCCGACATGGCTAAAATTAGAACATAGTGGTAAAATGCAGTTTTTGCTTTATATCTTTGAAACCAAGACATTTAGGGCAAATCTTTCAAGATTTTAATGTCCATCAGAATAAGATATATCCCCTCACAAATTTTCAGTTGAATCGGACAACCTGTTGTTGGGTTGCTGCCCTTAAATTGGTTATTTTAAGAAAATTTTGCAGTTTTTGGTTATTATCTTGAATACTATTATAGATAGAGATAATTTGTAAACAGCAATAATGTTCAACAAAGTAAGATCTACAAATAAGTCAGCATGATCAAAATTGTTAGAGGACCCCCTAAGGAGTTATTGCCCTTTAGAGTCAATATTAAACAACTTTTCCTCATTTTTGTAACTTGTATAAAAATCTTTTCTAAAACAACTTGGCCAAATTTAACCAAACTTGGCCACAATCATAATACTAAGGTATCTATTTTTAAAAAGAGTGTCTAATGACCCCGCCTACCAACAAAGATGGCCGACATCAGGAAACACATTAACAGGTGAGCGACACAGGCTCTTGAGAGCCTCTAGTTATTATTATGACCCAAAGTGGAGGGGGCATAATGTTTAACACTTGTCAGATCGTGTGTCCGTCTGTCCCAAAGTTGTTTTTTGTTCTCTTACAGTACTTTAGTTTGCCTCAACCAAATTCAATTAAACTTTTACAAAAGCTTGTTATCACAATTCTCAGATCAAGTTTGAATTTTGGTGATGTCAGTGTTACTGTACTAGAGTATCAGAGTTATGCCCCTTTAGAAATGGGGAAAATATGCTGAATTTTTGGTTTCCTGTTCTCTAAAATTTAGTTTGTCTCAACCAAATGTTATGAAATCAATACACAATGCTTATCATCACAAAATACAGATTAAGTTTGAATTTTGGTAGTGTCTCTTTTACTAAATTCTATAGTTATGTTATTTAAAAATGGAAAAAAATGTTTCGGCCTTCTAACTTAAGTTTTCCTCAACCAAATTTTATTAAACTTTAAAAAAATACTTTTTATCATAATTTTAATCAGATCAATTTCAAATTTTGGTAGTAAAACTTTTACCGTTCTTCAGTTATGTTCCTTTAAAACTTTGAATAATATGCAAGCTGGAGTATCATTCCCTATTTATCATGTATATTTTTTATAAGATGCAGAGTTAAGGAACTTTAGTTGTTGCAAAGTTATTTTAAAATTGTCCATTTTCAAAAACTTTGAAAGGTTTTTAGAAATTTATGTATTTGTTAAAAAAATCGCAGCCTTAAACTTATAGTCACTTGAGATATATATCTATAAATGGAGCCAAATTATATACATGTTTTATGTCAATAAATACCACTGTTTGTGCATGTTTTTTTTTTTTTTGGAGGGCAGGGGTCTTATTTGCACAGTGCTCATAGTTTTTTAGTCGATCATTAAAATTCATTTAAAGCTTAAAGACCAGCTATAAGGGCAAGAAGCTTATCAAGCACTCACGGTTTAGATTTTTATTAAACACACATTAATATACATAATGTACATTAAACAGAAAAAAATATTGATGCAAGATGTCATTCAACTTTTACTCTTTTATGTATAGGACAAGAACTATAGAAGATACAGAGAAATTATATACAGCAGAAATGATAGGCAATGTAAAATTTGCAGAAGCCAACTAAACCTAAATGGTAAGGCACCTTTTAATATATAAAAGTTATTGAACTTGAAAGATGATTACTAGTATCATGATTACTATAAAAATTAAAAGATGTGGTATATTAAATATGAAAACTATCATGGCTTTGAGAAAGCAATTGTAGGCCTGTTACGACCTTCAATAATGAGAAAATCCATACCCTATACTATAGTCAAAGTAGGCAGCTATAAAAGACCTAAAGATGAAACATTGAAACAATCCAAACTGTAAAACTAATCATGGTAATTGCCTAGTTTATAACAAAATAAATTACAAAAAATAAATATGACTGGTATGAAACAACAACAACCACTAAATTTTAGTGTCAGACTAAACTGACAAAAGCTACAGGCTCTGAACTTTGGACAGGCACAATAGGAATATGGCAAGGTTATATAAAAATAAGATGTGGTATGATTGCCAATAAGACAACTCTCCACCAGACAACCAATGATGTAAATTTCCTGCAAACACGGACTTGACTTCTGTAAATCAACTAATTTTTCGTGAATACTTTATTTGGCATTTTATACTTTCTAGTCTACATCGCAGTTATTTATTTTTCTCGAGTTCAGGTTTACTTAATGTATTTTAATAAGGAAAGATACACATGAAAAACATTTATTGCTGTTTCTCTCTCCATTTATAACATTTTATTTGTTTATTTTGTGTATTTATAGGTGATCAGACATCTTGGTTTTCATGATCAATAGGTCATTACTGAAGAGGAAACTTAAAGTTGAAATTTATTTACATAGTGCATAATTGGATTAATTTGAAATGGAATGTGTGCTTTCCTGCAAAAAAAGAAATAGGAAATTTCAACATTATCACATGATAATGACCATAAACAAAATGGAGTTCTATCATAGATACACAAAAACACTATTGCATAAAAGCAACAACATATCTTAATCAAAAGAAAGGAGAATGCTGAACAAATACTATTTTGTTGTTGAAAAAAGGAACACCAGTTTTATCCACTCATTTACATCGCTCCCTCATATCAAATATACAGAAGAAGGTCATTGAAGAACAATTTGCAAAAATGATTTCTCTTAGAATTGAAGGGAATTGTTTAGTGAATGGAATAATGTATTCACTGAATTCTTACATAGTGGATTGAATAACTGTATACAAGCTGAAACAGAAGAAATTCTAATTTAAAATAACACGAAAAGTGTTTATTTTATTATTTAATCTGCAAATATATAAACAAATTCTTTAGAACACCACAAATGGTATGACATTCAAATTGGTTGCTTATTAATGTATCGCATTGAAACAATTACAAAGAAAATAGAAGCATTTGCTCCAAAAAAAAATATAAATCAAAGTTAAATTTATATAAAAAGTATAAACAATACCTAGATCTAAACAGTCAGACTGTATTATTTTCAATGTCATTAAAATGTTGAGTCAAACATTTATTAAAGTTTTAAATATCATTTGCATCAATTATACAGTCTTGTAATAATTATATTCATACTGTTTGTATACATGGTGTAGTGAAGAAATGTTTAACAAGTAAAAATAAGGGAAAACATTTCCTTAAGGGAAATTTGATGTTCAGAAATTTCCTTAGAGGAAATTTGAAGAACAATGATTTCCCTAGAGGAAATTTGTTGTCTTGAATTTTCCTCCAAGGAAAAGTGTTTGTCAAAAATTTCCTCACAGGAAAAAGTATTTCCTCCAAGGAAAATTTGAAGCTACAAATTTCCTCACAGGAAAAAGTATTTCCTCCAAGGAAAATTTGAAGCTGCAAATTTCCTCAAAGGAAAAAGAATTTCCTCTAAGGAAAAAGAATTTCCTCTAAGGAAATAGAATTTCCTCAAAGGAAATTATTATGCAGCAAATTCCCTAAGGGAAATCTTTTTCCCTTGAGGAAAAAACAATTTCCCTTGAGGAAAAATCTTTTTCCTTCAGGGAAATTTGATTTCCCTTGAGGAAAAGTACTTTTCCTCTGAGGAAATTGTTGAAAAAAGGGGCATAACTTTTTCAACAGTGGTGCTAGATCCAAAAAATTTTAGGACAAATATCAGAGAACCAATACCAACCAAGTTATCAACTTTGTTTTGACTTAACTCCAAAAATTAAGGTGACAACTTTTGCACTCAGCGGAATTGCAAACTTGTCCCGGAGACTGTTAATGACCGAAAAACCACAAAGAAGCTTGAGATGAACTAAGTAATAAATTACTCCGTTCGAGCTGTTTTGAAAAAGATAATATATAATTATCGAGATTTTTAAAAGACCTGGCCTCACGGTCATAAAACTTTCTAGCATGATTTGTGTACTCAGACTCGAAAATCAACCAATTAAATTGTTGGATTTTATGTTTCGAGCATGATTTTTGTGCTCCAAGCACCTGAGCAAAGTTTTATGACTTCAACCCCTGTAGTTGTTTTTCCTATTTTGCCTTTTAAGCATAATCCTTTTATATTTAATAAGTACCATGTCCAGAAGGCACGTTTTATGATGGCAGTTCAAATACCTGTAGTACATGTTCCAGAGGATCATACCAACCGCATTCTGCTCAGAATGACTGTATCCCTTGTCCATATACTCAGACAACAGCCAGAATTGGTGCTAAAGATGTATTCGAATGCGAAGGTACTGTTATATATAATGACAGAAGAATAATTATAAATGACATAGCTAATTTGTATACTTTTAAAAGACAATTGTTGTAAGTTTGGTTTTCAAATGTTTCTAACATATTTTTTTAATATTTTAATGCCAAATATATATTATTATTTAGTATGTATGGAAACGACACGTTAGAACAACTCACATCTCTCTTTTTGACATATTTATTTTAACAAACTTAGCACATGGTCTAGATGTAAGATTTAACTGAATACATTTTAGGTTAGGCGTTAATGACATTCTCAATCAATTTTGTACTAGTTTTTTTTATTTGTAAGGTTACGTTTTAAGTATTTTTTTTTTTAAAGATATATAGATGCAGTCACAAAAACTGAATCGATTGAACGTCTGTCTTATTAACTGATTTTGTTGAGATGACTTTTTTTTCAAAAGACAGCATGTATTTATAAGGTTAATAAGGATACATCGCATTGGCCGAATTGTTTCTTTTCTAATATGGTACCAATTATTATCATAAACGCTCAATTAAAAAAAAACGAATTAAGTTGACCAACGCACATTAAATTTGTTTGAACGCCTAATACCATATACGATGATACCAAATTAGTAATGAATGAGAATTATATTAGTCAATGCACTAAAACACTTTATGCATCGGTTGGTGTTTTTTTATGTGGTTTACGTTTTGTAATTTTAATCAAAGTAATTAAATTAGATAATCAGACACTAACCCATTTACTTCGTTTGCATCGTTAAAAGATTTTAGCAGATAAATAGGTTTGTTTAAACACAAATTTACAGTATTTGTTGTATTGCAGATGCTTGTGAACCTGGCACCTGGTCTCTGACTGGTATCCCACCATGTGTAGAATGTGATGTTGGTTATTACGAAAGCAACTATGGTTCTACAGTCTGTACACAATGTCCAGGAAATCGTATCACATTGATGGAGAAAAGTGACAATGTGTCGAACTGTGTTGGTGAGATATCGGATTTACTGGCTTTAATTTATTATTGAAACTTTTCCAAAAACCGATTCTAAAAAATCTACAATATTAGTCGTTACAGTACAAATTCAACACACTTTCATACTAGTATAACAAATGAAACTGAATACGAATTTAAGTTGTTTTAATATCATGAGATGTATTTATCTTAACTCAAATCAATAATTTCTTATTCAACCAACTTTTTGAAGTTGGTGTTAAGTTTAGGTTTTCGTATCCTTGATTGATTCAAAGCATGAAAGGAAAACAAGTAATTGAACAAGTGTGTCATGATTATGGGGGGGGGGGAGTAAAATATGTTAAGATGTTAAAGAAAAGTTTATCGAAGCAATTGAGTTGTTTTCGATCATGTTAAATTTATTTTTTTTTCAGAATACGATGTTGTTTTTCCAAACAGCACAGAACCTGCTTACACGGAGCTGACAAAAACTGACATTCCACTTCAAACACCATTTGTTGTGACTTTTCATATACACTGTCAAACTTTATGTAGAGGAACGTTTTTTGCAGTAGATTCTTCTGCATCAGACCACATTAAATTGACATCTGATATGTTGACTATTAACACGTATGTATGATTCTAGCATTCCTGTTATTTTACACAAAAAAATAATTAGTTGAGAACTTGTTAAATGCATCTAGACAGTTTAAAGTATCAGTAAAACATTCTCATGAATATTGATCACACAACCTAAATTTACGAGCTACGCGCACGTGCATAAAAACCGGAAATAATTTGATGTATAAATGAAGGGAACCGTATTCTTTATTGCATCTTCACGTGAATTCGAAAAGTAAACAAATCAAGACATGATTCACTTTCGTTTAGGGTCAACATTAAAACAAATTATTTCGGGGAAATACATTATTTTTATTTGATACATTGATTTAGATTGTATTATGTATGTATAATTATTTTATTTAACAGAAACTCATCTGAAGCTTTTGATGGTCTTGATTTGTCAAAGAAATGGTTTCACATTGCATTACATATTAGCACAAATGATAGTTCATTTTTTGTTGATGGAGAACTGCATAAACTATATGGAAGCAACTTTAACTTGTCCCAAGATGTTGACTTGAATATAACTTTAGGAGGTATGTCTAATATTGTTAGCAGATTTAAAAATAGAATGATGTTTAAAAACTTTTAGTTGTCCTTATAAAAATACCCATATCATCAGTTGACTTTTTGAAAATTGTACACAACATTCTGAATTTACTTTGTATATTTGGAAGCAACAAGAAATGCCAAAGCATAATTAACAAGATATTGTTTTGACTGCATTCACTTTAATTGTAAAAAAAAAAGATAACCGTGAAATCAAAAATCGTCCTGCAGTTGAAGAAATTATTGTGCAGTATTAGTTACGATTCAACACTAAACGAAATGGTACTCGGGGCTATTTAGAATACAGAGCATTTATCTAAATCATTGAACATCTTCTTATCATTATAATACATTATTGTAAGTTAATAATGTCAGTCTTTGTTAATTCTTTGGAAAATTAGTTAGGTAATTCAGGTATTGCATAGAGAAACAAGTTTTTACGCAATAGCATTGTTTATATATGAAACCATTAACAGAGTGCCACAATGAACCAGTAAGGTGAACTTAAGTTGTTTATATCTACGTTATTAGATAACTTGTTGATATTAATCCCAATGGCAATCATACAATTTCTCATTTTTATTATATTTGCATTCATTTGCGTTGGTGGATAATTTGCGTCATTGAGCAACACGATGGATTTAACATGCGGAGCAGAATCTGCCTACTCTTATAGAGCACATGATATTACCTCCAGTGTTCGGTTTCGTGTTTCTCAATATATAGTTAGCAATGTTGTGTTTTCTTAACTGTTGTTTGCCTGTTTGTCTTTTCTGTTTTTAGCCATGGCTTTTATTTTCAACTTTCTCCCTTTGTTATATTTCGCTTTTTATTTGAATCGATAAATATATTTTATAGCTAAATTGACTAGCTTGTATGATCAATCATTGTTTCCCTATCTTTTTGAAAGACTTTCAATTTAGAATAGTGATATTCCAAGAGAATTACAGTCCTGATTCTATATTATTGCAGGTGATGACTTCATGGGGGCTATTTCACAGTTCAGCATATTTTCCCAGCAAGAGTATATGAATAATGAACATAGGTATTCTCAATGTAAAAGTGAAGGTGTGTCTTCCGGATTCGTCAACTGGAATGAGTTTGTTTATAGCAATCTAATGAATGCGTACATAAATATTCCCTCCAAATGTGATGGCAAGTATATATTTTTATGTTATGTTATCATTGGCAATGGTTATCTAACTTAGCTCCTACTGAAAGTTCGTCTATAATTCGGACACCATATCTGACAAAAAAAGAAACTCTTAAAAAAGAGACAACATGATGTACAAATCATTTTTTACAACAGCTAAAACAAATGTGACCAGAGGAATACTTGTAGTTTTTTATTCAACCTTTTTTAGTTAAAAACATACATTGGTAAATTGGTTAGGTATTTGCAGAGTTATTTAAAGTTAAAGATTTCGGACATTATTGTTAAATGTTTTTCAGAAAGACGCATTCATATTCTTTAGTTGGTACGTGTAAAATAGTTTAATCGCTTACTTTTTCACTTTGATATCTTTGATCGGATTCAGTTCGATGAAACATGTGGTTATTGTTTTACAGATTATGATGACTGCCAAAAGAATCCCTGTGTGAATGGCAGCTGTGCTGACAAACTTGGAGGATACACTTGCGCATGTGATATTGGTTTTACTGGCAGTAACTGTGATATGAATATTGATGACTGTACTGTACATGTCTGCCAGAATAATGCAACCTGTATAGATGAAGTGAATAGTTATGCGTGTTCATGTGATTATGGGTACACAGGAGAGTTATGTGAAATTACAATGGGTGGGTTCTTTTCAAAGACATAACCATGACAATTAAATCACTAGATTAGGGCTCAATCTATTGTATTCCTAAAAAAAATTAAAAGAGGATAACTCATAATGCATAATATGATTTTAGTAATTCAAACAAAACTGGGTTTTTTTATTCACTAAATATATTTCTTCATTATGTGTATACTTAATTTCTATCATGTTTGTTCATCGAGTCTATGGTTTTATATACATAGGTTTTTGGTCATACATCTCAGTTATTGTTGTTGGCTTTAACATATTTGGATTCGACAATTCCTGATTAAGGTATATACTAACGAATGTTTCCGAGGCATATCTTTCATCAAGGGATATTTCAATTTTGAAGAAATTGTCTGTAATGGTAAATTTCTTGTTTAAGTTGACGGCAGTTGGTCGGACTGGGATAACTGGACAGAATGTTCCGTTAGCTGTGGTAATGGTACAACCCAACGTTGGCGGGCATGCGCAGATCCCCTTCCAGATAATGGAGGAAAACAGTGTGAAGGATCAGATACAGAAATTGAAATATGCAGCTTAGAATCTTGTCGAGGTACTGCCAGGTCATTTGACATTAAAATTCTAAAAATGAATAGTAATAAATGCGTCAGTTGTCAGTACATTTTTATATTGTAGATCATGTTGGCACATATTTTTTTAATCTGAAGACATTAGCCAGGAAATAAAATATTCTAAAAATGTAGCACCAGTTGAGAATTCGAAGGGTTAAGGATATAAAATCACCAGAAATAACAAAAAGTTAAATAAGATATTAGTAGTGAAATAAAAATTATTCTTAATTGTATGATTTTGTTTTTTGTAATCATGAACTGATATATGCTATATATCATAAAATTTAGCATATATTGTTATTATGATGGAGAGTTGTCTCATTGACACTCATACCACATCTTAATATACCTATACATGTATATGATAAAATTATTTGCTCACTATCTTTTCTTTAGTATGTACAGAGTTAGTTGAACCAGGTAACTCATCCTTGTCGTGTGTTAATAACAGCAACACAATAACTTGTGTACTTAGTTGCGACGAAGGATTTGACTTTGACCATGATGTTAAAGAAGAATATGTGTGTGGAAATGAAACGTACTACTATTGGGATTTTCAGACAAGTGATAACCCGTATGGTCGACTACCTTACTGTACAGGTACATATATTGTCTTATTCTTTGAACTTTTGCGCAATTTGACCTTTTTGATAGGATTTTAGAATTTAAAAAACGAAATATATTAACATGATTAATACTATGGTTGTCAAGCAAACTAACGTTTTGGAGTTTCGGGGTACCTATCTTAAAAATTTAATTGAAGTCTATTATGATATCTAACATTTCTTTTAAATCCTGCAATTTTTCTTATGTATTATCAAGACTTTTGTTGACAAAGAGATAGTTTAAGGAAGAACTATATTTCTTATATCCGAATGGTTTGAAAATTTTATGATTGGCAGTATCTAAGGTTCTATTGTTAAAACTTTTATCTGACTAAATCAGAATGCTGTTTAAATCATTTATACACAAAAAAATAATCATTTCAAAGATGAGGTTAATAGTTATGTCCGATCATGATACTAGATATACTACAAATACAAAGGGAGGTAATTCATTAAATCAAAATGATTTGTAATGTATAATTACAGCAGTGATGAAAGTTATCTATGCAAGTATGATACATAATGGAGGACTCCGTATAATGTTTAAATAATCAGCGATCTCAAAAAAAAATTGCATAATTTCCCCAAAATATAAATGTGTTACTGTCTGGTTATAATTTCAGAAATTGTTCCATCAACAAAAATTCACGTCAATCATACAGCGTATTACGACATGGAGAGATGTGATACGTCATCCACTGCCGATGTCAAAAACAACATAACGGCTATAATTGAGTCAGCTGCCCTGCAACTTACATGTGTGACGTCAAACATCTGTACCATAACCAGCAATGAAGTTATAAATTGCGATATTCCAATAAAGAATCTAGACACTAACTCTTCTGTGGGTTTTACAGTAAAATTAACATGTGATACAACTACACGTAAGTATTGTAAATAGCAAAATGTATAATATGTCATTATTGGAACAGTTTCAAAAAACGGTGACATTTTTGTTTTAGTTAAGATTATAATTATCAATACTAACCGCTAACAATTGGATATCACAACATTGTTTGTCGTTTTATATTCTTTATGTCAGAACTTGTAGCCGACTATACGGTATGGATTTATCTCATTATTGAACATAATGAAGACTGTACGGTTGCCTATATTTGCTTGACTCCACTGTATTTGAACTTTGGTGGATTTTTTTTTTCATTTGCAATCATAAAACCTTTCCTTATTTTTAAATGAATAACGTCAAGACAGGAAGAATTTACTTAAACAAATTCGATGTAACAAATGTATGATTTAAATTTCAGATGGACTGGAGACCTGTGTTTATGGATTTGGAGACGCCGTCACAGAACTTAAATCATTGGAAAACGGAACTGAGTTAGATTTTCAACAAAATAGTATAATATATAAAATTGTTCAGAATAGTTCTACATCTGCAATCAGTTTAAATTGTCCATCTGGCACAGTTCCTGTTATTGCATACTGCGGTAAATATTTTCCCTAGATATTTCATAATTTATTTGCAAATAGGTGTTTTGGTAAATTGTTTAAATAAAGCACATCTATTTGCAAAAAGAAAAACCGTTTTATTTTCTGTCTATTATCACCAGCCAAGAAGTCAGGACTTCTGTTATCGTTGACATGGTCATAATCGGGGTTTCCCCTGAGTCAATTATTAACTCACCTGGCCCGATGGGCCAAGTGAACTTTTCCCATCACTTTGCGTCCGTCGTCCGTCATCCATCGTCGTTAACTTTTAGAAAAATCTTCTTCTCTGAAACTACTGGGACAAATTAATCCACAATCATCTATGGGATATCTAGTTTAAAAAATGTGTCCGGTGATCTGGCCATCAAATCAAGATGGCCGCCATGGCTAAAAAAAGAACATAGGGGTAAAATGCAGTTTTTGCCTTATAACAAAAAACCAAAGCATTAAGAGCAAATCTGACTAGGATAAAATTGTTTATCAGGTCAAGATCTGTCTGCCCTGACATTTTCAGATGAATCAGACAACCCGTTTTTGGGTTGCTGCCCCTGAATCGGTAATTTTAAGGAAATTTTGCTGTTTTTGGTTATTATCTTGAATATTATTATAGATAGAGATAAACTGTAAACAGCAATAATGTTCAGCAAAGTAAGATTTACAAATAAGTCAAAGTGACCGAAATGGTCAGTTGATCCCTTTAGGAGTTATTGCCCTTTATAGTCAATTTTTAACAATTTTTCGTAAATCTTATTTATCTTTAAATTTACAAAAATCTTATGGCTCTGAAACTACTGGGACAAATTAATTCAAACTAGGCCACAATCATCTTTGGGGTATCTAGTTAAAAATATGTGTCCGGTGACCCGGCCATCAAATCAAGATGGCCGCCATGGCTAAAAATAGAACATAGGGGTAAAATGCAATTTTTCGCTTACAACTCAAAAACCACAGCATTAAGAGCAAATCTAACATGGGGGTAAAATTGTTTATCAGGTCAAGATCTGTCTGCCCTGAAATTTTCAGATGAATCGGACAACCTGTTGTTGGGTTGCTGCCCCTGAATCGGTAATTTTAAGGAAATTTTGCTGTTTTTGGTTATTATCTTGAATATCATTATAGATAGAGATAAACTGTTATCAGCAATAATGTTCAGCAAAGTAAGATTTACAAATAAGTCAACATGACAGAAATGGTCAATTGACCCCCTAATTGAATTATAGTCAATTTTTAACAATTTTCATAAAATTTGTGAATTTTTATTAACATTTTCCACTGAAACTACTGGGCCAAAGTCATTACAGATAGAGATAATTGTAAGCAGCAAGACTATTTAGAAAAGTAAGATGTATAAACACATTACCATCACAAAACACATTTTTGTCATGAATCCATCTGCTTCCTTTGTTTAATATTCACATAGACCAAGGTGAGCGACACAGGCTCTTTAGGTGTCAGACCACCAATTAAAAATCCCTATCTGTTCAACCAAATTTTGCAATTTTCACAGCTTTCTAAATATTTTACCTTAAGTTTAACTTCAAGGAAACCAGGTATATCCTGAATTGTACATGTATCACCTTCCTACATGCCAATTTTCAACCAATGTTTAAAGTCTTGTAACAAATTTCTGATTTTGAAAAGACAGGTACAACCAAAATAACTCCCGGTTTTCTGGAAATCTTAAATTAGTGTACTATGTAGCGCATTAATCCTGAATTTTTAATGCAAACTCATAAACAAGTGAATTTTGGCTCAAAATGGTCTAAATATATTTCCCTTTCACCAAAAGTTTCATTTCTGCAAATTTGTTTGTTAGTTTAAGTAAACAATGACATCAAAAGCACTATTTTGTGTCAAAGTAGGACTACATTGGAGGGAGTAATTGGTGGTCTGACACCTAAAGGGCCTCTAGTTGTTTACGCTACCTCTTTCGCCAAAACAATATTTTTTTCGCCACTTTATTGGGGTTTTTTTGCCAAGATATAAATATATTTGTTTAAAATTTTCCTTTTTTTCCCACCCCCTAAATATTTTTCCCATCCCCTAAATAAGATGAGTTTGCCCCATTGTTGTCTATGATTATTCTCTGAGACTTATCTTAGAGTCTATATTGTAACGAATAACACTAAACATTTAATTTTAAAAAGAACCTTTTTTTAACTTAAAACGGGTAAAATATATTATATTTTGAAAAACTTTAAAAGAAGGGGGCCACTTACTTTTAAAAATAAAGAAGATATAAGTCCCGGAATATAACAAAATTCTTGGACATGTTTTAACCATATTACACCAGAAAGATGTAAAGTTCTTTGGGAAAGTTTCTTCAAAATATCAATATGTGCCCTTTTGTATTAAGAAGTGGTTTTTACAACGAAACAAAAGTTTTTATCACTAGAAATTGATCCCTCATTTAAGGTGTAGTAATTACACTGAAGGTTTACTCTCATTCAAGAGGATGTTCCTAGATATTCCCAATCTTTTGAATAGATTTCTTCATAACGACAGTTTTCTTTTCTAGACCATTGTAAAGGAAAAGTTGAGAAGTAAAACTATGCTTGAAACACGTGTGTCGGTGAAAGGACTTTAAAGTACCCACTGAAATCAATTATCTATATCAAAGTCAAAGGATCAAGTTTTATATCAGAGATTTTTCTTGCTTTTGAAAATTTTTCGTCATAATAATAGTTTTCTTTTCTGGTCTATCATTAAAAAAAGGAGAGGAGACGTCAAAATTTTGCTTCAAACACGTGCGTCGCAAAATGGTTAATAAATTCTTTATGTGACATGTGACGGACGCCATTTAACCATATCATTTTGTCAAACAATACAATCAACGCCTTTATTAATTAGTCCTTTGTTGTAGATAGCTATAAAATGCAATCAGCTGATTATTGATTTTCTGTCAAAATCTTAACGAGTTCAAGGTGAATTCCGAGTATTGTCCGATCAGGTAAACTCCGAGAAACCGAAAAAAGTAAATAAACAAGATGATTGAAAATAAATTGTTATATAGATATTGCTTTCGCCAATGGCGAATTTTAATCGCAAGCGGAAACTGTCATCATTATGAATTAACTGTTCACAAAACTTTGAATGAATTTTTGAAATAATAAGGCTTTTCTACCTCAGGAATAGATTACCTTAGTTGTATTTGTCAAAACTTTTAGGAGTTTTCGGTCCTCAATGACCTTCAATTTCGTTCTTTATTTGGCTTTTTAACTTTTTATTTATTCGAGCGTCACTGGTTGGTCTTTTGCAGACGAAATGTGTCAGACGCACAAATATAATATCTATGATGAGTTTATGACCTTAAATTCAGAAATTATTGCGTGCATTTATTATTTCCATATTTTATGACGGATAAACATTGCGAATTATTTATTGCGATAGGCATTATCTGTTGATGGTTCTTTTCAGACATGAAACAGTTTTATTATACAGTCTTTAAACAACTAGTTCGATCAAAGATGTTTTTTTGTAGAAAAAAAACAGCACTATTTATTTTCCCCTAAAATCAAGCTTATTGTCAATATAAGTGTTAAAAATAATTGTTGTTTGTTCTGCATTGGTACTGATCATTTGTTATATCGGATAGAATGCCTGAATGCAGCTAGGTTCGAAATTTCATTATACAATGTAACCATACGAGCGTATTCTTAACTTCTTATTTTTACTAAACTGTAATACTCTTTCTTCCACGCATTTATATGTAATTGTAATTTATAATAAACTCCACTTTGCAATTCTTTGCTTCTTTATTACAGTGCCTTGTAGCATTGGCCATTTCGCTTCAAATAATGAATGTCTGTCATGTAACAAAGGCACCTATCAAGATCACGATGGCCAAACGTTCTGTTTGTCATGTCCTAAGGGGATGACTACAGAAGGAACGGACTCTGTTTCTATTGATGACTGTTGTGGTATGTACGATAAAACAAATATGAATGATTTTGCTTAGTTTTTCTCTGCTCTTTTAACATAACGACCTTATAAGCTCACTTCGCCTGCATTTTCTTTCAACACTTGGCATCAGTCGTCTGTCGTGTGTCACAGAAAGTCGTCGCTCTTCGTAAAAAAATAAAAGAAACCTCCTGTAAATCCATTGGTTCAATTTGAATCATACTCATCCATACTCATCATTTGAGTATCTTTGTCAAAAGATGTGTACCAATGACCCCACCTGCCAACCAACATGGCTAACATGACTAAACATAGAACATTGGGGCATAATGCAGTCAAAGGAAGGATACTTTACTGTATTTGCATTTTTTGTATTTCATCAGAATACCCATGATAGACAAATAAACACTATAGATAGCAAATAAAAATCAGAATAACAAAAACTACGAGTAAATAGTTTTGCAAATTTCATCAGTCGACACCTCATTGAAGTTTTATTTCTTAAATGATGATTTTTAAATTTTACCCATTTCGAGTGTTTTGTCAAAAATTTCGAAAACTGAAACACAAAGATACTAGTAGTCACGTTAAAGAGAAAAAAATATCAGCAAAACAAGACCTTCAAATAAGGCCTTAACATCAGGTGATTCATTCTCCTATATGACAATTTTTAAGACTTTTGCATGTTTGCCTATTTTGTGAACCATAAAAAAAAACTGATACACAAATCAAAAGGCCAAAATCAGCAACTAGTACAATGTGGTTATGTGATTCAAACATATATGATTGAATTGAAATGCCAATGGCTTACTTTTTCTGTGTTTTTGACAAAGTTTAAAAAGATAGAAAGTGTAAAAAAAAAGTGCCGACCGTAAAATATATGCAGTGAAACAAGTTAAACATATTAAAGATTTTTGGCAATAAGTCTATTCTTGTCTACATTGTTTGTATTGTGTATTGCTGAAGATGAAAGTAGACCTGTGTTGGCAACGCAGACAGACCTTTATGAGCTGTAGTAGTTTTTTCGGGGCGATTTTTTCTTAAAACATTTGAATTTTGCTGAGGAGAGTATTATACCGATGAATGGGAGTCAATTCTTACACATCAATTGGAAATCATTGGAGTGTTTCAATCTAGCAGTTACTTTAACAGTGACCAACATTTTAAATGTTGTTTATATTTGGTTATAACAAATGGATAAATTGACAAAAAAATACATAAAAGAATAACATTTTAAAAGATTCAAAAATCAAAAAAGTAGAAAAGGTAGAAAATTAACATTCATTAATGTATTTAGCAATTTAACAATGGGTACAATTTGGGGTTACCAAGGCACATTTTATTACATTGGACCGACATTGTGACATCAGTGGCGTGTGAGGTATTTCATATTATCAAATTAAAGAGACATTAGATATTGAACAAAGTTCATGAAAACTTCTATACGGAATTTTTTATGAAAACTTTAAACGGTTTCTTCTTGTTTTCGTGATAGCAATTTCATTCTTTTATATATTATATATAACATTGTTTCTTATATTTAAGTACCATTACCAATATCTGATGAAGATAATACTTGTGAGTATTTTTTTGATATGTCTTTAATCTATAAACTCGTGTACATCTTTTTTAATACAACACACAGAGAAGTCTTTACATTTTTTTTACCTACAGGTGTTTATTGAACCGACCGTATTAGTGAATGGCTTTCATTTTTAGTGAGCGTTATGGCGTGTCGTAAAATAATAAACAGCAATCATGACTATCAAAGCTTTTTGATTATTAGGTAGTTCGTGACCGTTGAACAGTATATAAAATCCCGAAATATACACACAAGCTGAAGGGGCAGTCATTTAAAGCAATTCAAGTCTTTAAATGTTGATCTTATTAAAAGCTAATTGATTAATCTGAGCAAATTATTTTTAACAGTACTAGAGTTTAGTGACAATTGACGCGTTGATTTTTTTCACAATTAACTATTATATTAGAGCTTCAGATATATATTGAACATGACAAGATCCATATCAACTAGTTTAAGCTGTAAGTAAGATTTGTGTTTTTAAAGTACAAAAACAGATGCTGATGATACAATAAAAGTTATTTTATAATTTCATTTCAGTGAGCATTATCTTAGCAGTATGTACAAGTTGTACTATACTTGGTATTTTGGTGGGTGCTATTGTGTTGTATTGCAGACAAAAGGGGTATGTAACATAATGTAGTATTCATTTACACTTGCATTGTGGCAAATAAAACGATAAACTTTAATCTGCGGAAAATGCGATTTACATAAGTCAAAGAATCCATGAGAACACTAATTCTTCTTGCCGGAATAAGCAAGAAATATATTTTAGAATCATAAAAAGTGCCAAGCCATTCAATTTTTTTTGACTTGCTCATATATACATTTTCTTGATTAATCAGAACCAGGGCCTTCATTGAAAAACCTTTGGCTGCAAATTCAGAATCAACTTTTTCCACAAAAACATGATCACCTAAGACCTATTTTTACTTATTGAAAAACTATGTGCATGATGTCCTATAAATAAACTTATCATAGATATAAGGGTTTTATAAAATATATTATAAAACCATGGGATATAAATCTAACAAATTCACTGACACAGATTTGTTTTCAATAACTAATATCTATGTAGGAATTGATTTGTATGGCCCCGCAACGAAGTTGTCGGTGCCATATAGTTTTACCCTTGTCCATAAGTCTGAAATTCCGTAATTCCATCATTCCGAAATTCCGGTCTTCCGAAATTCTGTCATTCTGTCATTCCGTCATTCCGCATCAAACCATTATACGGAGTTTTTTTCTAAACGTCTTCAGATATTGGGCTGATTTTTGGTATGCGAGTTAACCCTGATGAGTTACAGATCAAGTTTAAGTTTCGTTCTGCTCCGTTAATTTTTGCCGAAATTACGGGCTTTGGACTTTGATAAATTGTTGAAAATCACAGTTATACGGTCTTTTTTTCTAAACTCTTTCAAATGTTGGGCTGATTTTTGATATATGCGTTAACCATCAAGTTTAAGTTTCGTTCTGCTCCGTTTATTTTTGCCAAAATTACAGGCTTTGGACTTTGTTGAAAATCACAGTTAAACAGACCTTTTTTATATAAACTCTTTCAGATATTGGGATGATTTTTGGCCTGTTAGTTAACCAAGATGAGTTACAGATCAAGTTTAAGTTTTGTTCCGCTCCGTTAATTTTGGCCAAAATTAAGGATTTACAACTTTGAAAATTGTTGAAAATCACAGTTAAGCAGACTTTTTTTTCTATACGTCTCCACATTTTGAGCTGATTTTTGATATGTGAAACTATCATCATGTTTGTGTTCACCTGTGTTATTGAAATTGCAGATTTTTCAACATTTTCTAAATGACAATTTCAACTAAGTTGGCTAGTTGTAGACAGGTTCAAAGATCGAGATACGTCAAAACTTACAATGCTCTATAAGTCAATAAATTTATTTAAGTATGTTAAGAGAAAATGTTGGTCGCCTTGTGCTAGTTCTAGTTTCCTTACGTCATAGACGGCATGAAGTAAACATGTTGCATTCCCACAACGAGGTAAGTAGTCTCGTGCATTGACAACGTGGTAGCCAAATGATATATTTACTTATATAAATGCCAATGATCGGCATGATATCTTAAAAAAAATTGGAGAATTACGTTATTGACTACAGACATCATGGATAGTCTAGTATATAATTAATTTTTTGAACTGGTTACAACAGCGGAATTAAGGTAAGCGTGCAATAATAAAATTGAGAATGGAAATGGGGAATGTGTCAAAGAGACAACAACCCCACCATGTATGGAATCGATAACAGCAGAAGGTCACCAACAGGTCTTCAATGCAGCGAGAATCTCCCGCAACCGGAGGCGTTCACATGAATTATGGGTAGCAATTTTAGGATATATAAGTAAGCAACACTATGTGCTACGGATATTTTAACGACTTGTCATTATCCAAATAACACAGGAAATATATACTTAAACTGGGAATCATGTAACATAAGCAATTGTTTGATAACCGGAATAAATTCACGAAATGGTCATTCAATATACAAAGCCAATTGTATTTTCCAGATCTGCGTCTATATATTAGTTTAAAAAACGACTTTGTATTTTGTAGATCGTATAAAATGAGTAATGTTATGGATAGGGACTATACAATGGATGATGGCTGTTATAATATTAGTAAGCCCATAATAGACCCAAAGGCAATGTGAGTATCAATACGATTAGAAACATGATGAGCATATTTAAATTACCAAGACATGAACGTTACTCAAGATTTCAAAAGAAGTTCTTGAATAAAAAAGGAGTGTATCGAAAGTTTTATCTATTTTTTTTTAAACTATTATAGATAGAGAAAATATGGAAAAGTACACAAATGTTTAGAAAATTGAGTTCTACCAATTATCCATATTTGTCAAGCTTTTAGTTTTACCTTTTTGTAGCTTTCTAGGCTGTTCAATTCATTGTTTGTTGATGAAAAGATTGTAGAAAGGCACACACACTTTTATTTCTAGAGTGTGGCATACATGCAAGCGATTTGAAAGTATTGTATTATTTCAAGTGACGTTAAGTAATATGCAACGTATACCATCCAAATGTTTAACTTTTCTGCCATAAGACTATTGTCTTAATTTTTATCTTTTAGGCATGTAAACCAGCAAAAGTACTTTACTGTGGATTCATTTATTTTCGTGGGTTTCAATATTCGTGGATAGCTGAATATTTGTATTTTGTTGATAATTAATATCGTTATTTTGTCAATATCTGTACACAAAGCCTATTGAAAACATGTTAATCGTTGAACATTTGAATTCGTGTTTCACCTGTACCCAAGAAACCCACAAAAATAGGTATCCAACAATATATAATGAATCCACCGATTTTTCATTTGTAACTGTATTTGTTTATTTCAGAGCATCTATTGAAGGGTTTGATTTTGACACTATCACATTGGGAGTAAACTCTGAAATTCCGGCTAGCAATTCTTCTCCGCCAACAACACTGGAGCAAGACGAGGCGACAATTGTTTCAAAGTTTGAAGGTAGTGAGGAGTATGACAATGAGCAGTCAGTTTTGTAGAGAGAATGTTGGACACCCGAATTTTTTAAAGGCATTAAAGTCTGTTGATACAATACATGACATCAGCTTATATCGAATTTATTCTGCAGTTCGTCTAAACATGTCATGAATAGTTTTTTTTCTTTGTAATGGATAAATATTATAAATGTCTCTGTATTCAAATAGTTAATAAAAAGTTTAATTTAGACTTTATTGTCTTCGTCTCATAAGTTATAAGTGCAGAAAGATATTCTTAGTCGAAAACAAACCTACACTATACTGCCATGGCAAACCAAATACGATGAAAAGACAAACAAGAATAATTGATACTGCTCCGTGTGTGAAACAGGTCGTTTCGAAAAGTGGTAGGTCACTTAAAAGGAAAATATGACAGGATTAATTTTATGACAATTGGATCATATCTGTTGTCATATTTGAAATTCAGTCAACCAACTCATAATGGCATGCGTAAATATATTCGAAAGGAATGAATTCAACTTCGCCACATTTCCTGGTATAAGCAGCAACGCTCTGATCTACAAAGATGTTTCAAAAGTGTATTCTGTATAGTTTTGTTTGTTTGGGTTTTTTTTTTTGCGGGGGGGAGGGGAGTCTCTAAACAAAATGTAGAAAAGTGTTTATCAATGACCACTCATAAAGTTTTAAAAAATCTTAGATTCCGAAGAAAAGCTAAATAAACCAACTACAGTATAATGAAATTGTTTTTATTTTACCACTGCTGATTAAACCCGAGTTTACAAGATTATTCATTCGGTATATTAAGACACTTTTATGCTGTCCCTCATTTTTTTCAGTGTAAATTGACCAATCGTCACGAGTCAATAAGAATAAAACAATATCAGGTGTCCAGTCCATAGTGAGTGGAGGCATCCTTGTCGGTATGAATGTTCGTGTAAATGACTTGGAAAATGTCTATGAACATTTAATGCGACCCAAACTATATAACATTTGAATGTATTCACCCAACATGCATTCATATTTTTCTAAAGTTTTTTACTTCAATATTATTAGTATTAGTAACACGGTTTTGTCTTTGGATTAATGACGTGTTAAACACCATAATATATATCTGTAGGGTTGAGCGCACACAAACCTGTTCATGTCGGTCATATTTTTGGTAAGTTGTATAGTTATGAATTATGCCGTTACCTGTTTTCTCGTTTGAATTTGTACATGTCAGGGCATTTAAATGTCGACTATACGGTATGGTACGGAATGAGATCTCTACTGAGTTGAGTAATTCATAGTGAATGAACCTCATTAATGAAAATGCTTGGATATAGAAAGGTAAAATGCAAAACAAATATCAAATGAAAGTGCAGTAAACGTGATAAAGTTTGTACAAGCAGCTCATATATTTTTAGTTTGTATCATATACGTAAAATTGAGAATGGAAATGGAGTATATGTCAAAGAGACAACAATCCGACCAGAGGGCAGATAACAGACGAAGCTTTTACAAAGCGGTAAAATCACTCTGCCCAGAAATGGGCATCAGCTGAAGGCCCTTAACAAAAAATCTATACTGTATCTTCTTTCTTATAGTTCAGTGAAAATAGACGTCATACTAAACTCCAAAACATATGAAATTAAAAACAATAGGGCTACAAAGAATACTCTTACTAAAGACTGGTTGATTGTTTTGGTTTTTCATCATCATGTTTGTATGGCTTTCAGTAAAACAAATAAAAAAAGGAGGTGTCCCTTGTTTAACTCTTTTTTTAACAAAATATGATCAAGTGTCACTGCGACGTTTCAAAATGACTTAATTCTCTAACCTCCATCGTATTGGTGTTAGTCTGAAGTAAGAAAATATCTACTATTACTAACGAATCAAAAAACAATGTTTTGCTTAAAATTGCTTGTTTCCCAACTAATGCATTGATGTGGTATGTGAAGTTAAACTAAACAACTAGATTTTTTGTTTCAAACTACCCACAAAAGTATTCTAAACTGTGAGATTATAATAATAATCCTCTTTTAATTCAACAAACACTATAATATGGTGATGTAAACATTTATTCGTGTTAATAGTACAACAATCCTTGTACTCAAATCTGAGTCAGTTGCCAACATATCTTCCATACTATCACAAGGGAAAGTTTATATTGAAATGTGGAAAATTCATATCACATATTTTAATAACATCAACTAAGTGATACATTATAAACAAAAATATAATGCGATTTAGCTTTAGTTATTATTTTACATATAATATATAAATTATCAACTTCTAACAACATGACAAATCAGGGACTATTCTAGGGAAGGAGAGGAATATAAATAATAATACAATAAATTAATTGTTACCAATATAAAAGATTTGTTATGTACAATTTCATAAAACAATTTCAGTACACTGAATTCTTACGGTTGTCTTTGTCAATTGGTAAAAGATAAATATCGTAAATTTCTGTATAATTACAACTTTTTAAAATTTTGAAAAAGCAACAAATGTTTACAAATAGATTTGAAATGTTTTATCCTGCATGAAGAATGAAAGGACTGCCTGGAATATCTTCATCTCCATATTTTACAACTAATGTATGGTCTCCGACCTCCTGTACTTTGAAACTGACAGTGAATTCAGTTTTAGTGTTTTTCTTGACCAACAGCTCGGGTTCTGCAATTCCACTTGGTGAAATCATTCCAACCATAAGCATTGCTGCTCCTAAAGTAAATACGTTTATAACTTTAAATGGCATGTAAAACCGTTTTTAATTGTTAAAATAATGTACAACTCACTTAAAATCATTAATTATTTTATATTCAATCTATAGTGGATTAACAAAGGTAAATATATAAGTACACTACATAAATAGTTTGAAAACTGAGAAGTATTTCATATTACAAATGATTGTATAGGTGTGTATTTGGTCTTTTTTCAATCATATATAATGAATAATGATCTCTATTCTTTCAAAAATTAATGCATTTCCAGCTGATGGCAATCTATCAATGATATACTTTCAAAAACTGATAAACAGAGTTTAATGGAATATTAATAACCGAATGCGGGTCGTTTGATTTGAAAACAATCGTTATCTGTGCAAGTAGAAAGATACCACACACACATATCAGCGTTAAATTGAAATGCTATGAAGAAATAACCGCTTTTCTGTAGAAAATCAATAAAAGCTTTAATTTGTCTTTCAAATCCCAATCCAATATGAGATGTATAATTTACCTTCTCTAGCAAAGTAAGTGCAAACTTTGTAGTGTGATTAGTATGTGTTGACTAAAATTTTAAGACGGAAGAAATGAGCGCAAACATCTTTTAAAACGTAAACAGTATAACAAACGATTTATAATTCTGTTGAAAGAACACATATCCTTACCAGCATCCTTTACATCAACGGTAAAGCTTTGTAGACGGCCAGGAACTGCCTTTTTGAGTCCTGGACCACGAACAACAACTCGTCCTGCGTCACCTTTGAATCTTGCTAGTGATTTTTGACCTGGTTGTTTCTCGACTGTTTCAACCACCATGGTACTCTGTTCATTTACCGGAGATGGCTTACGTCCAGAACCTGTAGTCAATAACAAATAAAAAATTATAACTTAATATTATGATTTACTCAATAGCAAAAATAAAAATGACCTGAATAATAACAAATAATGTAATGAGATAAAGCGTACACTTTTAATGTCCAATCTCTGTGTTTCGGTATGTTCACATACATAGTGTTTTCATTTTCAACAGCTTTCAATTGCCTATAAGTTGTCTATGCCAAAAAATAGAGTTAAAGTACATTTAGATATTATTGTAAAGTACCCTTTCCATATTGTAAGGAAAATTGCAATGATGATGAACTGTTTAATCTATGATCTGCAATACGAAGGAGGTTGAATATAGTGTAGAATGTCAGTAGAGTAATCGGGGTTGCAACTACTATGTTAAAAATACACTCATGGTAACAAGGTGATAGACGAATAAAATTTAAAAGATATTTGCCTAATGTATATCAATATGTCAATACTTTTGACATTCCATCATCTAAACAACAATCAATGATACACTATACAACTAAAAGCTAGTTTAAGGATTATGATTTTATATAAGAAATTAAGTAAATGTTAGTTGAATGTACACAAAATTAGTAAAATATATTTTCTAAACAGAAATCTAAATAAAAAAATCAATACACGATTAAACCATATTCATTATACATTCTTCGTAAAGTTTGAGAGAAAATAAAACTATTTTTAATGACTTATTCGTGTGAAATTGGTAGGTTGTCTAAAAATTTAAAATGAACCCAACACAGCATTATAATAAACTTGAAAAAAAGGAATTGCCGTTTTCTTTATTTGCATTCTGTAATGTATTCTAAACAGAAGTACATGAAAAAACAACAAAACAAGACAAGAGGAGGTGGGTAAACAATAAAACACGCAACACAAAGCAACAGTTTTAAGAGTAAAGGGAAGATAAATTAACTAAAACTAGCAATTAAACGCTTGGTCTAAAACAAGACTTGTTAAGAGCTTTCAAATTGGATTCTTATCATAAGAGAAATTGAAAAAAACTGATACTATTATTAGACTCATCATAGATACCAGGATTAACTGTCTTTTATTACTATAAATAACGTCCGAGAACGTTTTATACATATAATATTCATTGAAATTTGAAAGTAATTATTTTTTTGAATAAATAAGATAAGCATTAAGTGAGCTATAAAAGAAGCGATAAGCAACAAAAGTAACATACTTTATTAGATGTTATAAAGAATAATGTTAAAATTGACCAAAAGGTGATCGCATTTCTTTGTTAGGTAATGAATAAACTACTAAGAATTAGGTTTACTAAATGCTGACAGATAGCGAACAATACATGACAATGTTTTATGACAAGGACTTTTGCTGACCACATATATATTGCGCAATAATTATAAGTATTATATCTCGCATGATGCATGTAATATGATTAAGTTTGTTTCATAAAGTTTCCATTGTAATTGAGCTATAGCTGTTATAGTTATGACCATTTATTTAGGTTCCTGTCAATTATAAAGATTGTGCAGCTCTGAGGAATGATGGAATGTATTTGATGGATTCAGAACAGTACAACCTCGAAAATAGAATGGTAGGAACGTAAACAAAGACAGATCCCTGGCTTGACATAGCAAATATCACAAATAAATCGATATTTCAATTAATAAGTACTTTTTGTTCCAGATGGTTAAGAAATAAAACGTTTTACACAGTTTATCTTAATTAGAAGAGATTTCAAGGTAAAATAATTATTATAATATTTTACTACAATCTTTGATAATTAAAAGTCTTATTCGTATTTTTCAGAGAATACATAAACATTTCCAAACAATTACATTGTTGTGATACAAGCCGTTCTGTCAAACCAGAGTTTCAAATTATTGTTTTATTTTGTACAGCGATAGAAATTTGTGTACCTTACCAGGAGGAGCTGAGGAAAAATACAATAATTGGCAATAAAATGTATTATATTGAACTGAATACACAACACTTAAATTTCTTTGTGTATACCATCATCATTTTAACAAATCCATTTCTTTCACCGAAAACAATTTCATCAATTTTTTTTTCTGACCTGTTTTTCGATGACCTAATGATTTTTCAATATACTTGATTTTAACATACTTGATTTATTCAAAGAATTTTAATACATATTTGCATCTTAACATATCTATCAACATAATTTCATTTATGTACATGTGAATTATCCGGCAACATCTTTAATTGGTAAATAATTGATGTTGCATTGGAAAATTTCCCCCAAAAAAATGTCAACCCCAAAATTGTCTGTTCACAGATATTTGGTTTTTATGTCATCAAGTTATTTGTCCGGAGACGAATATATATGACTATGTATGTCTTTATCTGACTTCAATGCGCCTAGCAGGTAAAAATATAGATAACTACTACACCAGATTTAGTTCTCATACGAGGAAGTAATATATGCAAATTGCCCGAAATGTCCTTTTCTATTAAAAATATACCTCAACGGACTGGGATTGAATAATGAATAATTAATGAGGAAGAATAAAGCAAAAAACCTGTCATTATATTTACAAACCAAAAAAGCCAAACTGAATAGCTTATGATCAGTTAAAGGTTTTTTTTGCATCAAATATTCCATAAAAGTAGTGCGTCACTTGCACATTATGCCAAAATCCGGTGCATTGCTAGTACCGTACCTTGCCCCTCCTCTTTCCCCTCTTCCTCGTAAGGATTTTTCATTGATCCACCAAAAGAAAATAAAGATTAAAATCTAGTTAATATTATAATCAACTACTGCATTATGAATATGTGGGGCATTTATGTTTTGGTATGTCATCTTTCGGGCTTGACCGATGCTTATTCTTTTTTTTATAATTCATTTAATATTTGCAAAAGTTGAAGAATGTTTTTTCAAGATATGGTTTGAAAAATTTTATTAAAAGTACTACAGTTATGTGGAATTCTAAAAATATATTCAGATATAAAAACAAATTGATAACTTTTCATATTGACAATAAATGAACAATAGGAAACAAATTGTAAACGGTTCAACCGCACCCTGTGTCCTACTTGCTATAACATATGTCAGTCTTAAACTTTGATGGTGATTGACAAAGAATAACATCAGTAAAATACAAAAACAAAATTTGTGTTCTTGGAGAAGCTTATTTTCATGTTTCAAAATATTTAATGTTATTACAAAATTATTTTATATCTACATCTTTGACTGAATGTTAACCGCAAAAATGCCTATCGTTTATCATGAAAATACGAAAAAGTGATAAACATGTACGTCTTTCGCTCATGTATAAAAGCTTCTTTTAGTTTCCTTTTTTTGTTTAAAGTTCGTCAAATTGATATCTATAATAACTTTGAGCACAGACTAAACATTAATTATAACACCGACAACGACGAGGACGAAGGAAGTTAGGGTTACAATATCTGTATCCCTCGACAAATTGTCACATGCTGGACAAAAGCTAAACGATCAGATATTTTTCATTGGTGTTTACTTTAAAGATAAATAGTTCAACTTATGTAAGATAAAAATACTACTTAGAAATAACGAAAATAGTGTACCTGTGATTTCAGAAACATATGGACTTCCTGCTATATTAATATTTCCATATTTAATAGAAATGAGGTATTTTCCTGGAGAAAATGGAGTGTAGCTGAACTCATAACCATCGTCAACTTCTTTACAACTTAGAGCCACCTTGGAAGGACCGTCAATAGTGAGAGCAAGGAAACCTGATCCTGCTCCAGCCGTTCTGACTGTAAATTTGTTCTTTGCACCTATATTACAGAACAGTACAAAGTCAGTAATAATGTTGACAAATGACATTGCAACTAAGGTTAAGAAATAAATATGAATTGATAATAAATATAATGATTTAACTCATAGGGTTTCAAATAATACAATATAATAGTGAGAACTGTATGTGTTAACTACAAAATACGCTTATATGCTATACATATGCATTAATAACATTTAAAAAAAAAACTATTGCCACCATCAAACCTTTCTTTAATACGAGACATATAATGAATGTCTATGTTGTTGTAGTTTACTTGCATCAAGAATATCAACGTCTTTTACTTAGAACTGATGCATAAGAGAACAACTTAACTGATTTTCAGCATCGTAACAAAAAATCATGGATTTCTCCGGTAGAAGTCTCACTTATACTTTCTATTATATTTTAAATATTTAAAAAAATGTTTTTTGAAGTTATATATTCTAATCAAATTTATTTGTCACCACACGGTTACTTACCTTTCTTCTTCAGATTGATTTCCCCGTTTCTGTCTATTTCATATCACAATGCATTATTCAAATATTTAAATAAGCTTCTTATCATTTACGTCATCATTGACAACAATATACTTGAAACAGTTTTACAATTCTTGCTATTCAATAAATATTCATGCAATAATCATAAAGCATTTTTGTTTTAATCATTGGTAATATCATCCTCAAAGCTACATTTTGATTTAAATAAACAAATATGATTATACCTAATCCTAACCCTAACCCTAACCCCTATCCTAACCCTTAATCTATCCCTAACTCTAAAGTTTGATTACAATTCGATCAGCTTGTACCGTTTGATGATCTAAAACGTTCCAACGTCTTGACCTCTCGAACTGTTGCTAAACATCAAATCGTGTCAATGTCAAATATGGTAAGTTAAGAAAGGACTTGTCATGCACACTGAAATCAGTATTGCCGTTTATATTGTTTATATTTCGTTAATGTGTCCTTCTACTTGATCATAGATTGTAATCATTCGGAAATGTGATCTTGTCAAATGAAGGAATGATTATTTTAAAGAAAAGAAACCCATTCTATCAAAATAGCTGCCTAAATATATCATTAAATTATTCTGAAAAGTTGCCTTTATTATTCTTAAGTATCCAAATCTTTGAGTGCTTTTACAAAATACAAAAATGTAGACATTTATAATGATGTATTAAGATATGATTAAAAATCTAAGCATAAATATTAAAGAAATTCTGTTTTTACTGAGAGGTAAGGAAATGGTACTTTGGCGATAAATTGAATTTGCAATTATCGCGAGATAACCATTGCCCGAAAGAAACCAATATCACTTTCACATGTATGAATTTTCCGCTTACAAAATTTTGTACAGTAAACAATATTAAAAATATTAAACATACTCTGTATATTATAATTCTGTATTTTCAAATTCTTTCTGACAGTGATTCTGCGTTACATACACAAAAATATTATACCTATATAAACATGGCAATATTGTAGCTTAGCTTACAGTATATTTTTATTAGTGTGTGTTGAATGTATAATGTGTATGGAATATTTTTCATGTTAAGCTTATTATTATATAACCAGTAAATTAATATTCAATGAAAAAAACGAAAAAAAAAGATTCGATCAATGTAGACTAATTTATCTTTTGAATAAACTTATTCTTAAAATTTGTCTATTTGACAACGTAAAAACCTCCTTCTACATTGTGTGTACCGGTGCTTTCAATGAATTTATTTTAACTGATTTAAAAAAAATCCACATGTGAAAGTGATTTGACTTCAACAATCAGATCAAACAATGACATACAATACTTATTTATCCCAAGTCAATTATGTTTCCTTACCAGTCTTTCCATGTTCAAGACCTTCACCATTGGCACAGACCATAGCTGGATCAGCTGCAGCTGAACCCACCATGACGGCAAAAGGACTGTCAGGAATATGGTGATCATCTAGTTTTATGTCAATATAGTGAACACCATTTTCCTTTGGAATATACCTAATCGCGTATATTCCGTCATCCATTTCTTGTACGAAACAGTCCTCATGACCGCCAGATGGGGTTCGTAAATATGCGTGTAAACGACCCTTTGCGCCGTTGTATGAAACTGTAAATGTGGAAGCCTTGTCGACCTGAAGTTATGATATACACGATTCAATGTTGTTTTATTCATACATTTACACAGACGTACATGGTTTATGTTCAATTATTACAAGGTACAGTTAATTCCCTTTTTAACCAGATATCTCGAAATGAACGGATTTAGAAGTGTCGAATTCAACACTTAAAGTTCACTTTGAGATGTAAAAACAATTCCGCAAATGAGTATTGGTATAAATAATTATCGAGCTATAGCCATGGATAAAGTTTTATAAAAAGAAATCAAAGTTGCACTTTTCTTTGTATTATTAAAGAAACATTGATCAAAATACATCTTCATTGTTTAATCATATGTTTATCAGACATCTATTCAAATCAACCTATTAAGTAGAATATACCCAATTTGCTGCGTCCATTAATGAATTCTAAAAGAAGGGACATAGTTTTAAGACTAATGTAACGACAGACAAAAGCGTTAAAGGGAAAATACATTGTTCGTAGTATTAAAGACAAATATTGAAAAAGAACAAAAACTTAGTTTTGGTAGCAGTTTGCTCCTTTTAAACGTTTTCATATATCATACCGCGAGTCCTCTGTCTTTCAAAGCGTGTACTGTAACAGTTCTTGCCAAACCACTGTCTGGAGCAATGTTGACCATGAAAGGTGAATTTGGTATGTGCTCGTCATTGAATTTAACGTGAATACCATACATTCCTTTTAAAATATAAAAAAATGCATTCAGTTCAGTTATGAAAATATATAAATCATTTTGCATCAAGTTCATTATCACTGTTGACGTCTAAACATGTAATAATTTTTACATTGAATAGTGTTGCTTTTAAATGGAAATTATTAAAGGTTTACCTGACAAATGTACACTTAAATACTTCAGAGTTCTTTGATGAACTGCGAACGGTTTTTTTTTTATTTTTAATATCATTGTGTAGTTACTTTTACTGATATAATGAAAAATGTATAATGGATAGAAGAGGCTTTTCGATATGTGTGTATCTTGCAGGCATTCAGAATGTTGTTAATGAGTACCGGTAAAACACAACTAATCAACAGTAAGCGAATTGTCAGAATAGTATTGAATAAGCTTATGATAAGCGTGAGATTGAAAGACTGAAAGATTGAAAACGACAAAATAATTGTATTGCTAAACTTTTTAAGGACTTTTAGACCAAAATGACAGTTTCAAATGAAAGTTGGTTTACTAGTGAAATATTTACAACACATAACGATATATTGTTGGTAATAAAACAAAAAACATTGATTAAAAAAAAAGATGTTCGTCCAAAATAACAAATCTAATTAGGGGAATTCCCTGGTGATTTTCAATACTAACAATATTATTCTGATTAAAATTAGTATATACTCAACATGATAAAATAACACACTTGTGACAAAAAAAATATACCGGACAATAAGAGAGGAAATCAAATCAAAAATAAAATGTCGTTCCTTTTCTTTCTTTTTTGAATTTTTTATTTTTTTTATTTTTGGTTTTGTTTGTCCAATGTGTAAACATCTATCAACAATTTACAAGACAATAGATTAAACATGACGTACCTGGTTTTTCAACCTTATATGATAAACCTAAAAATCCATTGGGTCTCTGTTCCAAAAACATTTTTGGAGTTGAAGGACCCTCAATAGCACATGACAAATGGCCTGCACCTGCTTCTCTTGTGTAGATGTTAAAGTGATCTGTGAAAGGTAATACATAAAATTTAGCATTTAGTCACTGTATTTTAGGCATGCTTAATAAATTAAGAATGGAAATGGGGAATGTGTCACAGAGACAACAACCCGATCTAAGAACAAAAACAGCGTGCTTCGGCTGGCCTCTTAACAAAAATACGTACTATTTCAGTAAATTACTGTGATTTTCTTACTCTATAACGTCAAACACATTATTTATCTTTAATCTGATTAATATTCCATTCAGTGTTCTACATTTTTCTCTCTGATTTACGCAACAATCAGTAACTCGATAAAAACAGGATTATATGTTGAAGATCGTACCTTGACCTATAATGGTTTACTTTTATAAATTGTGACTTGGATGGAGAGCTGCCTCATTGGCACTCATAACACATCTTCTTATATATATATCTGTTATAGTTTAATCACTAATCTAAACATGAGGTATCACAGCATTGCGCTATCTGCCGGCAAAATTCACCCAAATCTTTAACAAAAAATGCTAAAAATTTTCATACGTTATTTGTTTGAGGTCTAAAACTATGACTTGCTTCGTGTAATTCACAATAACGAAACACGTAATAATAGGAGATGTAATGTAAAGTTATAGAGACATAATGATAAAAAGAACCAAAAAAAATATTGACGTACTTTCTTTTTTAACTTCTCCTTTCTCTACCCCGGGTCCTCCTACTTGTACTTTGTGGTATCCACCAGAGGAAAGCTGCCCAACAGAATACTGGAATGGAGAGCCTGCAAAAAAAGTATTTATGTAATATTTAAAATATTTTTACAAATCTACTTAGAAAGAAAATAATTTTTGGAAGTAAGGATCTTAACATTTGAATCAGAATAAAAAAAACGATTTATAAAAATAATTACTAAATTAAATACGTTTCCTAGTGTTCCATCCTATTTTGTATACTGCAAACCAAGCAAAGTTTTAGTCAGGTAATAACTGAAAAAACAAAGAGCGTTTTGGACAACTCTATTAATGCTACGAATGATGAAGTAAGTCGGTAACTTAACATGAACATTGAAAAATAGTTCAATAAAATAAGGAAAAAAGGAAAATGAAACTAAATCATCACTAAATTTCCAAAAAGATTGCATACAAAACATATTTAGTAGTTTACATGGTCTCGACTTAAATAAAAAAATTACCTGAAATATGAAGAGCTTTGTGCTTGATACTAAGCGTATGAAGTCCTTCTTTGTGCGGTGTGAAGTTCAGTCGGTAGTGGAAGTCATCTTCATCCATAATCTCACACAATTCAGTTGTACCAGATGGGTCGGTCACTGATGCTTCCATGTCGAAGGGATTAGTTCCTGAAATGGCATATAATCAAATTAAACCATCGTTTATTGTGTATGAGTTGTTCATGTTGTTGTTGATAGAGATGCACAATGATGTTAAAATAATTCAAAATGTTGTATGTCACTTATATAGGTTAGAATAACTGAATATTGTGTGCTACTTTTTGTTTGTATATTTTCATCTAAATTAATAATCAATTTAAATTTCACACTTTTCGAAAAAAAAAACCTTTACAAACAAGTCAGTAGATTTAGAATTATTGTTTGACATTTGTACAGAACAGTAGTTCGAGGGTACATGTGAAAATGTTTATTGTGGATTCATTCATTTTTCGTGGCAATCAATTTTCATTGATTGAGGAAAACTTACACTTTCTTGAATATTAAATGTCATGGTTTTACTGAAGTCTTCATACAACACTTCGGAAAAGATTTAATTCGTTGAACATTTAACTTCCCTTATACGAAAGAAATCCAAAAACATTGGCATCTAAAAACAACGAATCCACAGTATCAATTAAATTATTTTTATTTTTCATCTGAATATGTTTTACCAAAATCTTCGCTTGTTAAAACAATCTATACAAAATTATAGAAAAATGTTAAATATATACAAACCAGAGTATATGAAACCATTTTAAAATTTCTATCAGCAAAATATGCATTGTAATGTGGAATAGTCTTTAGATGTGTTAATATATGTCTACGTACTATGTAATTTTATCATTAAAACTATTGAAAATGACTTAAGAAATTCTTACCTGGAATTTTCAATAGGAATTCACATTTAGTTCCTTTCTTCACCGGCTCTGCTTGGACCATTTCTTTCTCGATTGTTTCTCTGAGACGACCAGAAGGTTCACCGCCAACGTTCAACAAGAATGGACTTCCTTTAAATATAGATAGTTGGTATACACTTTAAACATGCTTAGAATACTTGAAGTTTGAATATTTCGCTTAAATTAATTTGCATAACAAGGCAAAACAAATTGTGCCTTAAAGAACACTACGATATGTTCTTGTCTCGACCGTTAAGAGTTCTTAAATGTAATGCATTATAAATCTTCCAATGATATGTTTAAAAAACTGAAAACTCGCTATTTCCTAGCTTCAGATGAACCAACAGTACTGAGTCCTAACAAATGAAAGACACATATTTGTCGGACATTACCATTAGTATGCAGTAATAACGGTGGCATAAAATGGCAGGTGACGGCATTTGGTCCCCGAAGGTAAGCATGATGACTTAAAGTGTAAATTGAAACAAATATCAGTAAAATCCATTCCTTTTTAAAGAAAAGCGACAGATACATAAAGGACAATCCAACTCATAGGTCGAAAATATACTGACAATGCCATGGTTGTTTCTTCACAAAAAAACAATTTAATGTTCGTCTTCTTTTAGAGATTAAATTGAATGATACCATTAGTTAACAATATACTAAAATCATCTCTATACCGAGCCAAAAAAGTTTAGCAACACTTTTTTTTTTGTTGTTTCTGGAAAAAAAATATTTAAACATCATTGATATAATCCTTAGTTTTACCTGTAATTAAAAACAGTCTTACTTTTTTTCCTGATGATTGATTTGGCGCCATTTCAGCTTTGCACGTGTAATTGATGTTTTACCTTCTGTACTTGTACTTTTAAAACGAAATTTTAAATTTCTTTTTCACTAACGTTCAGAAACACACCATTGGTAAGAAAAACACCTTTGAAAAAATTGCATGGGCCCTCAACCAGGCAATCCCGAAAATGACCGCCAGAAAGCTCTTGGAATGGTTGATGCCGGGAGGAGTGTTGCTGACATCTTGGCTCGATTTAATGTGCATAAGGCAACAGTTTAGAGACTAACAAAAAGATATCGACAAATTGCAACTGTACAGGATAGGTCGATATCTCGTAGACCACAAAAACTATCGTCAGGGGAGGAGCGCTACCTTCGCTTTACGTCAACACGCCCCCCCCCCCCCCTTAAATCCGCCTCTGTTGGTTGTTTCGATTTTATTTATTTACGACTTATAGTCAGTACGATTCATAGCTTGACACGGTAGCCATGTCACTGCCCATGTGTCTGTAGTTGAAGACTCTATATTGCCCTTATATGTATTTTGTTTAATTCTGACGCTGGGCAGTTTTCTGATGGCATACAATACACGTTTCTGGGGAACTAATGTGACCATTTCGCATTTTCGCATTTGCGAACTCGAGAAAATGGTTTTTCCTTGATGCTGAAAATAAAATGAAAACATGCCCCAACGTTTAATGCATTCATGAAAACATCCACGTTGGAGCAAATATTATATACATACGGGTAATTGCATGTCTGTAAACAATCATACAGTACTAGACTTTGACATACCAAGAGTTTCATTGTTTCATTTTCGAATACCATGAATACATTTCAACAAATCAAAGTTTTTTTCCGACCACAAAAGTAGTGCATGACTAAGGGCAGCTGCTGATGTGCCTGTCAATCCTTCATTGGTGCACTTAGGGCATGGCTGAGAAATTGATTTTGAATAACACTATACGCATTTCCGCATTTTGACCTTCCCGCGCTCCATACAAAGAAAATCCTAATGAATGTGAGTGATAAACATTCGTGTTGCTTCTGACATGTCATAATTCAATTTTGTTATTATACATATTTTCACATATGTTTAAAGATAATTAAGACAAGGTAAATACATATTTTAAACTTCCTTTAGCTTCCATCTTTACCTTTAATGTGTTCATCAGCAAATCTAACGTTTAGAATGTATATTCCTGGTTCATGTGGACTGTAAGTGCACTTGAATGCGCGGTTTCCGATTTCTTCGTAATCGACTTCTGACCTATGAGGACCTTCAATCACTACTGTGATTCCTCCATACCCTGTGAAATAGATTCATTTAATTATACCATACAGTTACGTGTGTAAGAAAAAAACTAAGGGGTTTTACACTGGACAAACTCTATCCATAAAAATTTTCTTCAAAGAATTCCGCTCAAGCCCGTGCTAGAGGTCGTCTCAAACTGGCAGTGAGGTGAGAGTATTTTGTTCCGTGTCGAAGTCCTCACTGTGACTTTGAGATGACGATCAGCAATAAAAGAGCCGTTTCTTTGCATTTTTTTTTTTGTGTGTTTTATCCATTTTCTGTGCATAAACTGATTTAGTTTCATGGATGGATACCCCATATCCTTTGTTTTTCTATTATAATACACGTTTCTTTTGTTTACGAATAATTTACACCACTAGATATTTAAAAATACAATATATCAAGAAACTGATATTGCCATCTTTGCAAACATGAATTAAATATTATCAAGCTCGCTGGGCTTCACAACAACAAAAAATGAAATCGAAAATTACAAATTGTTATTCATCCAGTTTAAAGTTTATTTGGTTTATTTTTAAATGTGTTTTCTACATATCTATACTTGCCTGCCTCTGACACATCGATGTTTAAAACATTTGACTCATTTGCAATCGCTTTTTCTAGTGCCCCGCTGATCTTGACCTTGCTTGCATGGGCGAGTTCGTTATCGTGTACAGTCACTGGGAATGGACTTCCTTTGATGTTTTTCTCATCTCTGTAGACCTGGACTTTATAATCACCAGCTACTTTTGGAGAAAACGATGATATACCTGTCAAAACAACAATGAGAAGTTTTCAGTAAAGATCACACGTGAATAATATAAAATGTAGGAGAAGGTGACGGTCCATCTCAAAACAACAATATTATAAGAATTAAAAAATGTAGGGGAAACAAGAAAGATAAAATTCCACAAAACATATGATTTGCATTATATAGTTAACAAGGAATACGAATAAGTGTTGCAACTGTCTTAAGATGTGAATGTACTGTTAGAAGTACCAAATTTATGATAAATGAAACTGATTTTGAGAGAATCATTTCACTTCAGCTGTAGTATATTCGAATAAAGATTAAAAATTTGATTCTGAAGATGGTTATATGATAAGCTCGTCATACTCACATAAATGTCCATCTTTAGATTTCTTTAGGATACATGGCTCAAAGTTTCCTTTTGGGCCTTTAATTGAACCTACGAGATCGACAATATCTGGTTCCATTACATTCAAAGCATATTCACTAGCATTCCCTAAGGAAATTTGTGATCTCTTTCGGCCTTCACCTGTAAAACAAATTATAACAAATATTCAAAAATCAGTTTGATAGGGCTGTAACGATTATTTACGTTTGGAATCAGAAATATAACCAGTATGAGGTTTTGAAAAAGCTTTAAATTGTACATGTCATACTTTCGTCCTAATTTTGCGACGAGTTAGGAAAAAAACTTTAAAGACATAACACCTACAGATCTTAAAATCGACTAAAAACTAAGGCAATAAGGTTTGTTCTTATAGGAGAAAATAAACGCGTAATCGTCCAAAACGGCGTCATAAATGATTGTGTGATAGTTTTATGTTGGTAATGCTTTATTGGGTATCATTACATGTACATAGAACATATAAGGAGGCGAAAATAGAACAATGCAACACTTTAGTTAGCCTTAACAACAAAATGAAAATGAAATTGGTCGCGTTTTCTTTACATTGTTCCTCAAAATTACAATGGATTTTTTGCGCTGCATATTCATATACGATATGAGTTTTAATATACAATAAGAAATACGCTGCTAATTTTCATTCTAAAAATTGTATGTTACTAAAATAAAGAAAAATCTGTGCTACCAAACACAGTAAAGAAATCAACATGCAATTATAATTACATATATATCTATAGAAAATATAGAAAAATATAACGGAAATATTGAATATACAGGATTATGTACATTTGAGTTCTTTAAAACTAATTATTAAAATTCAAAATTTCATATAATTAGCCAATACTATTAACGCGCAATCATCAATATTATTTTGAAATTCGCATTTCGTCGTATACATGTGGATATTTTAATGTTCCCTGAAACCATTACTTATTAGTTGTTTTGTAAATAAGTTGCATGTTAGACCTAATGAATAACTTCAAACAACATTAACTAAAAATCAGAAATTTACTGTCAGTATTCGTCAATAGGCTAACAAAGATACTAATAGACGGTTTTCGAAAATTTGTTTTTT
The DNA here is from genome assembly GCA_037788925.1 of Mytilus galloprovincialis. NCBI lineage: Eukaryota > Metazoa > Mollusca > Bivalvia > Mytilida > Mytilidae > Mytilus > Mytilus galloprovincialis. Next base: position 48,945,660 of record CM075337.1, on the reverse strand, counting down.
AATAATTTATTTTTTGACTTTTTTTAAACTCAAATGAACAATAAAATGCTACAATGTTATAAATAGGCAATGTTTTTGAAAAATATGATATATATGACTATATCAACTATAATGAATTAATAGGGTCATGGTCAAATAATATTGATACAGTTGTGAGTATTATACGTTATGGTTATCATATTAGAGGCTGGATAACAAGTTGTGCCTAGTCAGATTGATAAAAGCATTACCACAATACAAAGACCCTTAAAGTATATGTATGTCGACCATTTACTACATTTCTTACCACAAGTCAAAGATTTTAAGAATGAGAACATGAGAACATAGTTTGGAGAAATAACCTCAACTCTTTGTATGTAACACGAGAACAAGGAAAATTTAAACGGAAAATCTCAAATGGCAAAATCAAACGCTCAGAGCCATCATACGAATATAAAACAACGATCATATTCCTCACTAGTGAGATTTATTACGGGATGTAGAATGTGTGTAACATGAAAATTATAAAATATCTCTAGAAAAAATGTTGCTTATCATTAATTAGTTATTTCAGAAAAGAAACAAAGGAACTAAAGATATATCAATCTATCTAATGTATTTTATTCTATATATACTCAAAGGACAATAGTTTAACTTGGAATAAAAGACCACACCACAAGATCACACAAGTGTGCGCGCAATGAGAAATTGTGAAAAATTAAATAAAAGTTTAAAAAGAAGAGCTATAAACTAAGTTAAGATAGAAAACTATATTAAACTATTCCAGTAAGTAATAACACATGAATAGTATAAAAAAAAATATGAAAAAAAATAATTAAATACTTTAAATTTGCAAGTTATCAGTTCTCGACAGGAGACACTTCATATCTAAGGCTCTGTTGTAGATGGAGAAAAAATAGATTGGGAAAGAAGATTTTTGTATCCAGCCTGATCTTAGAGGATGTTAGTATAACTCACCGGGTCTTAGAAGTACACCATTATGATAAAGACCACCTGTACAAACTGATGGAAAACAAAAGGATCGATTACAATATCAAATGATAGGAAATGGTTTGATGGTTTGAATATTGATTAATAAGAAAAAAAGTTATACTTGTTGGTGTGGTTATTGCAAATATATTAACGAAGGAAAGTAGGAAAAGAAAGAATAAGCATAAGATGTGACACAAACAAAAAAACATTAAGATTTTCAAAAGGTTAAGGTCAACACAACAGCATAAGACATGTTAAGGGAAAATGTTGACGTGAAATCGTTAGATATAGTTGAAACTGAATTTAAAATCGTTAAATGAAACTATTTCATAGTGTTATAACAAATTCCTTAAAACTACACACTTTGATACAAAATAATGAACAGAAAGATAATTTTGTCTGCTGAATAGCAAAGTCAGAATAGAAAGCCGAACATAAATGGTAGGTATCTCTTCTTCTTAAAAAAACATTTTAGGAGACAGCATATTAGTTTGAAGCTGCAATTTGGAAACGATAGGGCGCATGATAATTAAGTGTGATCAAATCAAAGAAAAAACACACACGCCGGTCAATAGTATTGAAAGAATATTTGAAATTGAACCTATCTTCAATAGATACACTCAATATTTAGACTTAATAGCATGCCATTAAGAAGCGTAGAGTAAAAATTTAAAACAAAAAGTTCTGAGTATACATTCTTTTTATTTGTTCTTATTTTCTAAATTCATCATTTTCTTCTTTTTATTTGTTCTTATTTTCTAAATTCATCATTTTCTTTCGTTATTAGACAGATGGCATCTGTAACGCGTTATGTTTACATGGCAGAAAAATTCTGATAATTCATTTATAATCTTATTTTTCTAAAGTGTCAGTCAATCCCTCTCTGTGATTTTTATATTCTTAGAGATATTGTTGAGGATCATAAACAGTACTGAAGGTTAACAAGTCATTCGATTTTAGCTGACATTTTTTCCAAGATGTTATATGGCATACTGTTTATTTCTTGACATTCTATAGCACTTTTTTATTTTGATAATACTATTTATAAATATCACGAGATTCCAGTCGGTATGTAAATAGATATTTCTCATATGTTTGAACATATGTAAAGTTCCGGCATTGTAAAATGGTAATACTTCAACGAATGTGGCATAAACATTTCTATTGTGACATCAAGTTAGATACTCCATTTTCATTCAACGGAAAACGTTTTTCATATAGAAAAAAAGATTTCAACGATATGTATACTAAATTAGATAGATTATTAATTAGAAGATAAGGTGTAAGTAACTGCGAATGATAACAATGCAACAGAATTCAAATAACGTCGATTAAAATTTATTTTTCAACGAACCAAAAAATGCGATGATTATCTCGGGTCTGACGTTATTAATTAGACATGGTCGCCTTTTTATGACAATAATGGACATATTTACGTTATAGTTAAATTTAGAATCACATCACACGAGAGAACGCAAATCAATTTAGAAGAAGAATTATATAATACGTTTTTACTAAATATTGGCTAAGAAGATGGTAATTAGTGTACATTGAAAAATCCAAAGTGAGATGTGCATTAGAAAAATAAATACAAATAGACAGATCATAGCCGCCTTTACTTACCTGAGACTTTGGATACAAAGGGTGATCCCTTAATTACTTTTCCTTTATATTTGATATCAATATTGTATGCTCCTGGGGTCATTGGCATAAATTTGACGTCACACCGATCTCCACTGTCCTGTCTTTTATAATCAGTTTTTGTTGGTCCATCAATGTTGATATTAATGTCGCCTAAAACATATATAAAACGTTATCATAGAGGTATCATTTTAAGTAATACCAGCATAGCTTATTTTCACTGTAAGAATAAATTTAATTTCAACCAAAGCGTATTGATATAAAATAATAAACGAGTAAACTCTTAACCATTTTTAGGTTAAAGCTTATTAGATTGTACAAATATTTAGATCTTTTAAATCATATGCATGTCCGTCAGGTTTGTAAAAAAGAACGTATATATCTGTCATTTATCAGTATGGTCGAATCTTTTGAATAAATACGTACCAAGTGTTCCTTTTTTGGCTGTGATTGTAAAACTTTGCGTTTGTCCACTCATGCCACCAACGAGACCAGCACCAAAGGCGGTGACGTAAGCGCCGCCGATTTCGTCGACAACGCATGAAAATGGACTTCCTGAATAACAAAGAGAGGATCATATCAATATTTGAATTTTAAACATTTTGTCATCTATTTTTTACACGAAAAATTGTTTTAAAAGTTAGATGTAAATTCTTCTCTGTCAAATATCAAATATAAATGATGCACAGAGGTGTCAAGCGTAATAAATAACAAGCTTCGTAACTTTGACGAGTTTTAACCACCACCGATGACATATAGTTGTTAATTTCTGTTTCATTTTGTCTCTTGTATAGAGTTGTCTCATTAGCAATCATACCACATCTTCTTTTCAATATATAAAAGAGACAAGAAAGGTCAAAAGACGAATAGAATAAATGCGTTAAAAACCATAACAAAAGAAAACAATTCAACTTTAAGGACTCCCTCTCAAACTAGTGGTTTCAAACTTCTGGAAATCTGGGACAATAGTTGAGCATCGAAACATGCAGCAACGTCTGACATCAAGGTGCTAAAAAAACTTTTCCAATTGACGACACTATTACACAACAGTTTGTTCCCAACATCCTAGTTGAATTCAGACAGGGGCAGGTATTGAGATATAACAGAAATTGTGGATGCATTTTACAGCTTACTATCTAAACAACAATTTCACATCAAAGCAAGACTTTATAATGTATTGCTCTGGAAACTGTTAGCTTTGCATGTGCATTATTTTCCACAAAAACAAAAAGCAATGATGAAATGATGAAAACATTTTTAGTATCATATGCCCTTGAAAATAAGATACTTATTGTGGCTTCCTAGCTAAATATAGATGAGAATTCTTATTGAAGACATCATTGTAGTTTGATATAAGTGGAAACAAAATTAACAAATGGTGAAAACGTCCTGATATAATGTTAATACGCTATAGTTAATTCTAGCAAAAAATGAACAGCATGTTAACTGTTACTCTACATTTCATTAAATTATGTTTCTTATTTTAACAATGAATAACAAATGCTCACCCTGCGCTGCAAGTTCAAATTGCCCTTAACAGTCAGACACACAAGGGTCGTCAAACAGCTACTAGGTAGCGATGGCTTATCAGACATCATTTAAGACATTTGACATGCAGTAATTGGTTCCTGCAGAGAATCTAACTGTACTATAAGTTTTAATACTTGCCAGATGTATATCAGGTTACTTTTTCCCATATGATATGAAATGACCACAATATAATTGCTTTCACAATCTTTTGTTTTATAATTTTTCCACATAATATATATAAATGTGTGTGTTTGTTGTATTAATTGCTCAGAGACATAGAACTTTTTGATATAAAAGTACTTTTTGATATCTAGTCAAGACTTGTGTTGAATACATTGAAGAAAAAGGAATGTGTTCTCAAAAGATGCTCATCATCATCTGATTGATGGATTTTCTTCATGAAACAGGTAGGACTTTTTATATACTTCTTTAAATATCTTATCATTTCATTTTTAATCAGTTCATCTTTATTATTTTTCAAACAATGCTTTAAATTATCAAATTTGTCTCATTTAAGCATTTATTGTATTTATACATTTTGATTACTTCTTTCAAAAGGGTGACACTATTTTTAAGAAATAGCAAAATAATAATTATTCTTTTAAATTTAACATGTAAAAAACAAACACAAAGAGAGTTATCAATTAATTTGATAAAGGTATCATTTTATAAGACTAGTCCTCATAGCCTAGAAAGTACATTATTTGAAACAATACTTTCAAGGGGAAGTAATAAACTTCAGTTACTTTTTTTATTTATTGTAGATTAACTATGCTGTTTAACAATCACCAGTGATGTTACACGCAACACTCTGTCACTCACAAGGAATATGAAATACATGTATTGAGTACATGGCAGAAGCATATCGGTAAGCACAACCTATAAATATAAATTATGTTTATTTGATATAATATAAAAAATGGATGAATTGTTTGAAATTAGGGATTACAACTATAAGTCTTATAAGTGCTCTGAAAGGAAAATTTGAGGATGATTTAAAACGCTTCATGAAATAAACAAAAAGAGTTCCTGTATCACGATAGCATTGATTTAATTTGTTTTCCCCCCTTTTTTACAGTTATGGTTTGGGCTGTAGGCGCTTTAAAACAACTTGATGTCCTCACTGATGATGATGGTAATGGCAGATGGATATACCTGGAAAGCTTTCTGAAATTTCTTAGAGAACATCATAGACCTACAGATGTAATCAAAGAAATTAAAAAATGCAACATTACAAAGGAGTTAAAAGGACATACAGGCGGATTGAAAGAAATTAATAGTCAGGTTGCTGTTGCTGCTAAATCTATATTGCGTTATATTTTTCATCATGCTGAGCACCTCTTTATATGCCAAAAATTAGTAGATCAAATTGAGAAAAAGTGTCATGATAATAATACTAGTGTGAATACTTATGATTTAAGCATAAAAGAGATATATAAACTAGTGGTAAAAACAGAATACAGAAATTTAAATATTGAAAAATACATACTTAACACTTTATCATTTCAAGAGTCTGATATAGAGACCTTGTTTGTTGACTATAAGAATGACTTTACTGAAGGTGATTGGAAAAAAATATGCTTATTTGAGCATCATTTTAGTAAAAGTTCATTTTTCAAGGCTGATGGAACTTATGAAAATATTGTTAAACAGAGACGAAATTTCCTCAGCACACTTCAAAATTGTCACGAAATTCAAAGCCTGCTTTTAAAGTCCTCAAAAGATGCAATAATTGAAAGAACAAAAAGGAAACAAATTGATGAGACCAATGAGGCAATCTCTGTAATTGGAAGAAAACGCCACTATCCCGAACTTTTAGAAACTTTGATACCAGAAATTTTCCCAGATAATTCGAAGATTCATAAACTTATTTGTCTTGATTGCACAAGTGTTTGTCAACATTCAAAGGCTTTACACATTTATATCGAAATTGAAGAGGATGTAATTTTTGAAGACTACATTCTTCTTATATCTTCGTACTTGTTAAAAGATCATGGAGAAAAATGTGGTGAAATTGTTTTCCTTCAGCCAGGAACTTTAGACTATTATACAGACAAGTATGACAAGCCAGCCCGGTTTGAATTTAGAGACGATTTACTCTTAAAAAAAGTTAGTAACAGCATCATTTTTGTTTGGAATATCAATAGTCAAGATGAAGTAGACGTTGAAAGTGAGTCTTCTGTTGGAAATTGTCAAACCTGTTACAGTGATTCAATTACAAAGCCATTGAATATGAAAACATTTGACAATATTACAGAATGGAGTTTAAATGTTCCTATATTTGGTCAACTCTTTTTAGAAACATTCATAAATGAAAAAAGTTTCAGAAGATCAGAAAATTTAGACAAATTTGCTTCATCCAAATTGAAAAAAATGTATGGCTGTTTTGACACTCTCCTTAACCTGCTGAATAAAAACTACATTGGACTTCTCCAGGACATTAATTCTCAAGAACTTGCCATGAATTACCGATCTATTAGTACAGTTTTTTCTGTCACATCAACATCTGGAGCAACCTTGAGTTTAAATGAATCCGAACAAAGGTTGAAAGAAAAGGCCAGTAGCGACTTGTGCTATTACAACACATACCTTAAAAAGCATGCAATTTCATACGAAACTGTTGCCGGATTGACACAGAAGGAACTTAGTATCAGGGACTGCATTCTAATCTTGATGATGGACAATTTGGTAAGATTGAAATACCATAATGACCCAGACCCAGGAGAAAGTCGTTCCATGCAAATTTGCACGTTACCCATAACAGTCAAAGGGATGCCCAAAGATGCTCTTATTGTTGAAAGTTGGCACGATGAGCAGGTTTGCGATGGTACTGATTCGTGTGCATGTAAGGAAGACGAGCAGCTGACCAAAGAAGATTTGGAAGACTTGGTTCTTACTCTGAGTCCAGTTGAAGTCGAAGTAAAGAAGCGATTTCAGCAACTGATGACCTGGGGTTATGCAAATCTTCTTACAGAAGCTTTTGATAGTAAGTGGTATTTATAACATAACATGAACAGATGAAAATTTTCTTCGATAAATGACCATAAATAAGTATAATAAGATTCACATCTACATGTGAGATATATATAAAAGTTTTTTAATATGGTCGAATAGTTATGATCGATCTTGAAAGTTAAACAAAATTTTAAAATAAAACAGGACTCAGGGTGGGATATGTAGCTATTCTGGAGCAGCCTTCGTGGACACCTAGTCTAATCTTTGGAATTATTTTTTTTTAATTATTTTTATAGATGGCATTTGGAACACACTTGCAGTTCAAACTGTTGAAAACCCAGACACAACATTGGAGACATCATTTGCTTCCTTAAAGGTGGACGACGAAGATGACACTCTGCCTCTGTATGCAGATGAAATGGCTATGAGCAACGATTTGGAGCAGCTGAATGAGATGGAAAATGAAAACTTTCTTGGTGCATCTTCTTCAGAAACGCCTGCTAGTGAATTGCATGTGAGTACTTAAATGATCTTTAAATCTATATTCTCGATAACTAAGAAATATCACTTTAGATACCCAAAGTGTTTTTTTCTGTGTTTGTTTTTAAGAGGTGTATTGCTTAACCTATATTCAAAGGTTGCAAACTTAATTCCTTAATTGTTTGCCCATTATCATGCATTAAATTTTATACATATACATGTTCATAAATTCACACAAAAATACCATACACTCTTTCATGAATGTGTGTTTCTGTTCTGTACAATTTTTTTTATATATATTAGGCACCTATTTTCAGGCCGGTTTGTACATGGTGTTATAATTTTCAATTTTGAAGCTCATCAACCTTGTCATAAAAATATAGATATGCAAAAAGACACTTGTCTTCACTCACATATAAGGTCATATAAGAGTCTTTTTACTATCACCATACTATTATAAATTTAAAAATTCCAAACACACACATTTATCCTGTTTTGATTCACTTGTCAACTGTCTTACTCAACTTTTTTTTCTAGATTGACGAAGAAGAAGAGACGTTTGAACAGATTTTTGAGTCGCGAAACGTAAATGTTGATGATCTTGAGCAAGAATCAAACATTGATTTAAATCAATCTAATATGTCTTTAGATGATTCCTTCAATTTTACCAGTCTTAATTTTGAAGAAGATGACGAAAGTCACACTGAAGGAATTTTAAACACACTTCACTTCACAATGTTTCAACCGCCACCCCTTTTGGCACGACATCCACCACCAGCTACAGGGAAAGATGATGATATTTTAAAGTTGAAGGAAATTCTTGACGACATCTTAGTGAAAACAGACCATATCAACATGCAAAAGAATCATGAAAAAATCTTATTTGGACCAGACAACAAAATAGGAAGTAATCTATTAAAACTAAGAGAAACAAACAAAAAATACCAGCATTTTTTACCAGAATTTCCTTTACTTCATTTGAGAAAATCGAAAATAAATAACCTCTGCAGCGCATACCAGCATGCTGGAATAGTACATATATTCAAGTACATGAGGGACGACAATGTTAAGGAATGGAAGAAGCTGATCAACCCTGACAACATTGACAAGGCTACTAGATATATAAGACGACTGTCATTATCCCTACATTTGGCCTTCATTTGCAAATTTATGCAAACATTGTCAATAGAAGATGCTGAAGTTATGCAGGAACACATCACAAATAAAACCATCTTTGGGACAAAATGGGAAACAGACTTTGGGTTGTTTATGGAGAAGGGGAAAGCAGATAATGCCACTTTTGCATTGCATGTTGATATGATGGACCACTCTGACGAGGTGTGTGCAATCGCCTTTGCAGAAAGACTTGGAGGGGAGGCTGGCTATAACTTACTATTATCAGCTGTAAAGACATCACTCCCATTTTCTTTTCTCAATGGAGCATCATCTTATGCAGCATATTGCACAAAACTCCTCCATGAACACTTCAAATCGGGACCATTTTATAGACGTATGAAAACAACTCTGTTCACAACACCACATAAAGGAAGCAATGTCAACTTTGCGTTGGATTCTCAGAGAGAAATGGACCATCAAGATGTAATCAAGGCATTCAGATCCGGTGCAACAGTAATATCAGTTATACCAAGAATGTCCTTGATAGACACTTTAAATGAGGTCCATGATTTGACCGTTAAAAATACATCTGGGCATAATATTTCAACTCAGGAGAAATCACAGGAAGAGCTGCTTGGCATTGTTATGTCTGAAACTGATATAAAGTATATTTTACGGATGACATCTCTTATTTTGAGGCGTGATGGAATTTCAACAGAAAAAAATCTAACTGTTTTCAATGTTTATGAACTGTCTCCTGAAATTCTTCCAGAAAGTGTTCTTGATGAAACAACCAAAGAAGTAGGAAGATATCTTATTAAAAAGTTTGTTGCAGAGAACAATCTATTTGGCTACACAAAGTCTGATATACCACCAAAGGCTGAAGTTAAAGGACCAAGTGTGTTGATACAACGGCTTAAACAATCGAAAGGTGTGACAATAAGGCGGGTGCCAGTAAAGAAGAAACAGAGCATGAAATCAGAGAGGGATATGAAGGAAGACAAGAGGAAAAAGGAAGTTACAAGAAAATCAAAACAGATCGATCGTTTATCCTCTGAAATGAACACTTGTCAAGCAATTGTAAAGCCGGACTGCTCCAAACCAAAGGTACAAAAAGCCACAGGAATACAAAAAGCCTTGATGCAGCTCTTGGTGAAAAGTATGACACAATTGTCGGATAAAACAGATTTGGATTTAAACGATGGAAAGCTGACTTTGGAAAACAACAATTTGATCACTCTTAGTAGCCCTCATATACCTGTTGATGTACAAAGAACAGTCAAGTTCGCAACATTGGAGTTTGCAGGATTCAAGTTTTCATCATTTGCTCACACTGGTACAGAGTACTTGCATCACATCGAACAAAATATAATCAAGATCAAGCATCAATTACCATGTTTAAAGCATTTAGTTATTTGTGAGGAGAAGTACAAATTTACACCAGATGATTTTAAAGCAGCAACTCGTGCACAGCGCAAGGTGACAACAAATTACTCTATTTCGCATTTGAAAACATCAGAAGAAGTTCTAAGCTCTGATAAGTTTGATAAACCATCATTGGTTGGCACATCTGAGGGGAAAAGTTTAGCCAGTACATATTTAGCTAAAAATGTTGAAGATCTATGTATAAAGGAAAATATAACTATTGATGTAGACAGTGAACTGCACATTACAACCTGCTATTGTAAAGATAAACCATGCAAATGCTCTCCATTTTGCACCCCTGTTAGGGCATATTTTGATGCACGAGATGGTTTTACAAGAAAAGAACTGCTGCATGATATTAAACAATCTAAAGGAGAGGCAGAAATGTCGCAAATTGATTGGCTTATCAACTGTCCAACCCAACTTTTGCAAGGCGAATCATGTGCAAGTATAGTGTCCTCTGGTGATATCGATGCTGTAGTTCTACATTTATTTACACTATCACATTTATGGCCAAAAAATGAAAATGAATCCTACAAGAATACAGTTTACGTTATTTTAAAGAAGGCAAATCATATGTTTGACATCTATAATATTACAGCAATTTTGGAAATACTTGAGAAGAAAACTTTGGACAAGCATATTGGTATAAAAGTTGCTATTGCACTAAGTCTAGGAGGAAACGATTTTCTGCCTAAATTTCATTCTATCTCTCATTCTACAAAATTGGACACATATATGAACATTGAAAACATTAATCAACTTTTAATTCAAATCACTGAAGAAAACAACAAGGTTGCATGTATACTATTTGACACGACAGTCTACAAAGAGTACTTGAAACACATCTACTGCCCAAAGAACTATTCCCCTGTCAGTTTAACATACCAGGAAGTCAGACAGATATCCATCCAACTACCTAGCAAAAAACAAAAAGACGGAACAAGAAATCCACAGTTATGGTTGCCACCAGAGTCAGTTGTAGAAAGACTAGCTAGAAATGTATCTTGCCTTATAAAATACTATTTGTCAGCAGGCAACCATTCTGCACAACTTCCTGACTTTTTAACTGGGGGATGTCTTGTTAAAACAAGTACAGGAGAAATTGAGTACGACTTTGGTGACGATGCTTACGTCAAAGATATTCATTCTGTAATTACAATTCCACAAGAAGACATAATGCTGAAGATAAGCGGTAAGAAGAAAACAACTAAACGGAAGATGTTAGCTACACCTCAGAAAGGAAGGAATAGGAAAATAAAACCAAAAGCTTCAACACCAAAGTAAGCTGAATTTTCTCACTTTAATTCTTATCCCTACCTATTTATGAATTTTATAATAATTTGATAAATGAAAAAAATAGAATTGATTGGTTGTTGGTTACTTAACGTCCAGTGGCAAATATTTCATGCAGGTTCAGGACTGATAAAAAAACAACATGATATAAATGCAAGCACTATTCTGAAGTTAACTTCATAAGAAATGCTGAATATTTGAAAGCCCAGGATGTTTTATTTTGTTTAAATGAAGTTTACATCAATTTACAAGTTTGTAAACCAATGCAGAAGTTTGATAAACTTTTCAAAATTTTAAAGTCCAATTACTGCAAAAAAATAAAGAAAACAATGAGTATTTAAAGGACAGGCGACATTAAATAAGAAATACGCTTTTGTGAATTAATACATGCATTTATTTTATAGTTTTATTATATATTTAATCTATTTTAAATTTATTATGAAATTTAGCTTTTTATTAATGTGTATTGTGAAATATTTAAAAAATGTAGCCCATTTTATAAAGAAAGTACTGTACCACGATTCGGCACGAACATAATACTTTTAAATTACCAGAACTTTCTCTGTAGATTCAGTTGAAAATGTATAAAACAAATAATTTCCTGCTCTTTTTATGCATATTTAACTTATTCAAATCTTAAATAAAACCTTTTTGATATTCATTAAGAACAAAGTATTATACAATTCATTATATACATTTATATCTTATTTACTGAATTTGAAATAATCTTTCTTTTTTTTTTAGATTGCTAAATCATGAAATCATTTCTTTTTCAGAAAATCAACAGCAGAATCTGGAACATCTGTTAACAATAACTAGATTAGAACACTTGTCTGTAATTTATGTGTAAATATTATATGTCATGGAAAGTGTGCCTAGTTATATATAATTGACTTCTTATCTGATGACATGCTGTGATAAGATTTCTCAGATTTTGAGGAAAATGACCCTTGTGTGTTTGACTGTTAACACCGATTTGAGATAATTCGTTGATAGATGTAGATCATAAATAAATTAAGCAAAGAAATTAACATGGGGAGTTTGTATATACTTTACAAGTATTATTACCGGTAGACTGGTTTTGCTTATTGTAAGGGAAGCATAAGTTAATAAATAAGATATAACATTTATTATCTGAGAAGGTTTCGATTACGCATAAAACACATAGAATTAATGTTTTTCGCTTATGAAATCATAGTGAAGCATAATTAGGATTACAACTCCTTTATGAAACAATTTTAAAACTTCTCTTTGTTGTGTTCCTTTTTACCACTTTTCGTAAATGCAATTCTTATGTATTTTATTTTATTTGGTGTTCGCTTTCCGAGTTTGAGTGTCTCCGACGAAGATAAATTTAGAAAGACATTTCTGGCGCATTGGACTCATTTTATGTTATTTTCTTTTGGAAATGGGTGTTCGTCGATATTTTCATGCATTACAATTAAAAAGGGAAAGATTGTTACTGTTTCCGTTCGTAAGGGTCACTAATTAGCGAACACTTAATGTCGAGATGCTAAACTATTGTTTAAGAACATAAGTTTTATGTAAGACAATTTCTTGCTTTGGCCAACTTTATGAATGGGAATTTAATGCATCTTTTTAAGATTTTGTAAGAGTTAAAAGCGAGTCCTACTTAAAGTAAGTGTTTGTTAAACTCTTGTTGACCCTTTGGAAGTATAAGAAGATGAATTTTGGGTCTTATAACATTAAGCAGATTAAGACGGAACAGATAAATAACATAATTGAGAAAAAATGTTATTTGGGGAATTTTTAATTTTACAATGGTCCTCAATTGTCAGCAATTGTCGGGTCAAAATAAACGTTTTTGTTCATTCTCGTCTTATATGTTATTGGACAATTCATATAAAAAGTAAAAAAAAATAAAAATACCGAACTTCTAGAAAACTCATTACAAAAAGTCCCTTAACAAATAACAAATACCAAATCACAAACACATCAATAATATGGATACCAACTGTCAAATTCCTGACCTGTTACAGGCATATACGTTGTTTGAAATTTGATAACAATACAAGTCTTATTTGAGAAATGTGCATATATGATTTTTTTTCTGATTTACAGATTTATATTGCTTAAACATCGCATACATGTGTACCTATCCTTTGTTTATTAAAGAAAATGTGTTGAATTATACCAACAGATATTTGTAAAAACACATTACATAATTTTTGATTAATTAATTATGACGTCATTCTAAGAACCGATTGATCTTTTTCAAACATGTTTTACATCTGTTGATCATATTCTGATTATGCAAGTTCATGCACAAATAGCCTTGCCTTTCTTTTTCACAGTAGCTTCACACAGGAAACATAATTATTTTGTCTTTTGGCTGTATAACCAAGGAAACAGCGTATAATTAAAACGTTATTTGAAAAAAAAAACAATTCAAACTAAAAATATGCTAGTGTAAAACAGTTTCAGCTAATGAAAACATTACTGATTTATGATCACCTGTTTGATATGAATATGAAGGCAACTATAGTTTTACATACTAAAAATATAGTAATTCTAGACATTCCTAGAGATAGAACATCGTCAAAACTTTCTTTATTTGGAAAATGTCCATCACTTTCTGAAATGTGCATTTGTTTGCATTACTACGGATCATATCAGATAAATGCTTTGGGTATGTGATGATGTACCAATAGATGTGGTTTACCATACTTCACTGAAGTTTAACATATATTGGCATGTGGTAAAGTTTATACGAAATGTCGCAATGTACATTTACTAGCGATTGATTCAAATGTTAATTTTACATAAAAAAAAAAATTAAAATATAAATTAAATTTCAGGTGATCTGCGAATTGTATAGATTTTACATACGGGATAACAATACGCTTGACAGATTACAAGTAAAAGAGACAAAATAAGAGTGACCGTTGAAAAATTATATCGCATTCCTTTATCTTTCTTTTATTTTCATAAATTGACATGCTGCAAGACCATCTAATTCAGTTGATAATCCCCGAAACAAGAAAATTGATACATAGAAAAATTTTGAAACTTTTTTCTCTTATTTTTAGATTCTTGTATCTGTGATATCAACAACTTTTCAAAATTAATAATCGTTCCATGTTGTTCTCTTTTCCTCAGAATCTGCCAAGATTATTGCTAAATCTCTTGTAACCTCCTTTCAATTTGGCTTGTGTCATGAAATGTCTATGTTGTCATGTCATCTTGAATATCGACATAAAATTATGAAAATTGTTCAACTAACCAACAGTTACAGTTAGGTAAGAGTACAATGTGACATTTAATATAAGCGTTAACGCATGAAACACATTAATAGGCCCATTAACAATTACCCGAAACAATTGTATAATATGATCTTCTATTGTGCTAGTTTTTGTTTTTATGCTTAAGAGGGAAATTAATGGAAAACAATTACCCTACCAGAAGTATTATGTAACAACAAGGTTTGTTTTCCCTGGCAACGTTCTACTCTCATTTTAATTGTTTTCTGCGTACTTGCACTAATCATTATGTAATTATTATTAAGGAGGCATTACCTGGAAAGACGTGTACGCTGTATGAACTATACTTTAAATTACCCTACTAAAAAGCGTTAAAAAAAACATTTGAAAAATTTCACCAAAGATACCAGGCTGGTAAGTTTGTACATCGTACTTGTGTTTCGTCTATTAAAGACTCATCAGTAACGCTCAAATAAAAAATTGTTTAAACCCAAATAAATGACGAAGTCGAAGAGCATTTTAGGGACTCAAATTCCAACGGTTTTAACATATACGGCTTATCTAATATATTCCTCCGTTGGTAGAAAACCGTCTGGCGTATATACAAAATTTAGTCCTGGTATCTATGATGAGTTTATTTATATTTCAAACAACTCAAAAATTTGTAAACAGTTAAATTATCAATATGACCATATTAATGCTATTTTATGTCAACAGAGAATATCATTATTTATTTATGATAAAAGGCCATTTGACGACAGCTGGTAAAAGACTATAACTGGTCCTCGACCAGTATATCTCCTTTTATATTTACTGTGGATACATTATTATTCGTTGGATACCAATTTTCGTGGGTTCCATGAGTACAGGTGAACCACGAATTCAAATGTTTAACGAAATACTTATTCTTAATAGGCTTTGTATACAGATATTGTCCAAAACACGAAATCAAATATCCACGAAAATACAAATTTTAAGCAATCCACGAAAATTGATGCCCACGTAAATAAATAAATCCACAGTAATAGGTTTTGAGACACGTGCTAAGATACTTATTACTCTTGTAATCGTTTAATTTATATCAACGGGAAGTGTAGTTAGATGAATAATTATACGAAAATACATTGCCTCTGTAATCCTATATGACAGGTTGGCGTGTTGTTCTCCTAACTATGCATATTTGTTGTTCCAAAGAAGAATTCTCAAAGAAGAAATATGCACCATATTGTCTGAGATGGTTAACAAGGTTTAATTAGGCGTAACTTTCATATAAAAATGTCTGCAAATTGACTCATCCGAGTTTTTTTCAGTGATTCAAAGGATGCTTCATATTGATGAATGATGCCTGTGTTCCCTCTTATCTTTCTAAAGTTGAGCATAGCTTTGTTCTCAAGTACTGCTCAATTGTATGAATAAAGACTTTGAAATTTGAAAGTAGTGTGTGCGTGAACCAGTGACGGAAGAACGTCATTTACATAGTTGAATTCGATAGTTTGTAGAAAAATATGAATTCCGCTGTCAGTCAAATATTACAAAATGTCAGATTGAGATATTTGTACCAGCATGAATTTGAACGTGTGTTAAATTATATGTTGCTTAAAAATGTACCAACTCGTTAACCTTTCAGCAGTTTGAAGATAGGGAAGCGTATTGCTTAATATTGATGTTCTAGGTAAAGGAGCATTTAACAAGAATTTGTGTAAAGTACTCGGATGCCCCACTCGCACTATAATTTTCTATCTAAACATTTCAATCTTTCCATTAAAGTATGTAAAGAATTACATTTCTAGTGATAATTACCAAATTTTACCATGCTCATATTACCTTAGCTGTATGTGGCAAAACTTTTAGGAATTTTGGTCCTCAATGCTCTTCAACTTCGTACTTTATTTGGCCTTTTTAACTTTTTTGGATTCGAGCGTCACTGATGAGTCTTTTGTAGACGAAACGCGCGTCTGGCGTATATATAAAATTTAGTCCTGGTATCTATGATGAGTTTATATATGCCTAAATCTCCCTTTGGCCCAGCTCAAGGGAAAAACAGGAACTTTTCATCCATTTTTTATACTCAGAGCAATTTAGAGCTGAACATAAGAATTTTATAGACACAGGTCTAATATAGCAGACTATGTGGACCTCTACAATATTTGGTTGATATTTAATCGACGTGTAGTCTTTTTAAATTCATTCATCCTTATTGTATGATGTATAGGTATAAACCCATTATTTAATATTGCGCTGATAATATTTACAAAGTGACCTTTCGAACATCAAATCAGTTAAGTATGAATTAGGTAAGCAGTTATTTGTACTCTTTAAGATAACATTTCAACCCTAATTAAAACAGACAAGCTGTCAGTAATTAGTTTAATTCTGGTGCATAAAATTGAAGTTACTTCAAACTGCACTTTCTGCGAATATTTGGAATGCATCAGAGTGATGATGGAAATGAGAAAAGACTGTATGTGTATTCTGCCATTTTAATTGTGAATTTCGAATGTTTTTATTTTTACTTAATCTTGTTAGTTTTGTTTTTTTCATTACATTAAATTCATCCCAAATTTGATATACATGGAACTATTAATGGCTGCTGAGATTAGCAATGATGTTTAATCATTCTAACTTCGAAGTTAGCAAAGAGTCATTTCATAAATCAAAATCCGCAGTAAAGATAAAACATTTGATGATTGGTCCGAAACCAATCATTTGATCATTGGTCCTAAACCAATAATGCACGCGAGCATAAATACTCCAGTTTTTCAAAACGGTTGAGTTTTGTATATTCAATATGATATCCATAAAATATCTATTTACTGAAAATACTTCTTAAAATTGGAATACACTTTTGTTGCGATAAAACAGTTTGAAATTTATGCATTTATTTTTCTTCTGAAACGTGTTTTTATTAAATGCTATGATATAATTCTTATCGTTTTTTTTTTTGTTTTTTTTAATTAGATTTAATATATTACATAATATATCTAGTCTGATTCGGAAGAGGTATTTACCCTCCTGACATATAATCATGGTTGATTTTCACCCGTTCCGTTGATTGATAACGTTTGATTTTTTCAGCTTTGATAATGCACTCCCTTTTTTAATTACCTTAAAATTCAGTATTTGTATTATACTTTTTTGTTTACAATAATATAGAGAATGGAAACGGGGAATGTGTACAAGAGACAACATTTCTATAAAGTCAGAAAAAAATGTTATCTTATAGTTCGTTTCTGTGTGTGTTGCAATGTCGTTTGTTTTGTTTTGTTTTTTTTTTTTTTTTTTTTTGTTGTTGCACTTTAGTATTTCTGTTATTTTGTTGTTTTCCTCTTATATTTGATGTGTTATCTTCAGTTTTAGTTTGTGACCCGGATTTGTTTTCTCAAAATCGATTTATGACTTTACAACAGCGGTATACAACTGTTGCCTTTATCTACCAGATTCCAGAAAACAGTCAAGGGCCACCAAGTCTGAGAGAATGCCTTTATTGGTGAGTACTACTTACCCTCGGTTGCAGACCCCTCGTATGACATCTGTACTTCATGGGTCCCACTTTTGGATGGCTTGTACTGTACGATAATGGACCCATCGTCACAATCCTTGATTTCTGGAGCAAGGCCTTGAGCTGTCGGCATTTTGTACTAGAAAAGAAAAATGTAAATATTATACATTGGTGTTTAATGATTTTAAAATAAATAAGGAAACAGAAAAGTAAGAAAACGTTCAGTAGTCAATGACCTTATCCTCGTACACCATGACCTTAATAAATAAAGGCAATAATAAGACAGTTGTTTATATTTGAAATGTATGGAAAAAGTAAAATCACAAAAATACTGAACTCCGAAGAAAATTGTAAGCGAAAGTAAGTCCCTTAGTAAATGGCAAAATCAAAAGCTCAAATCGTCAAACGAATGGATAACAACTGTCATATTCCTAACTATTATTAGACTTTTTCTTATGTAGAAAATGGTGGATTAAACCTGGTTTTATAGCTAGCTAAACCTGTCACTTGAAGGACAGTCACATAAAATTTCATTCTATTGACAACGAATTGCAAATGAATGTTGGCCACTTTAAAAGTAAAAAGTTCTTGTACGAAAGGAAAAGTAAAATATGATACACTATAAAAATTAAGAGATTTGTTATGATAATTAATGAGACAACTATCCTACGAAGTTCAAATGAAGTGAACGATAGCAATTAAAGGCAACCGTACGGTCTTCTACCCATACCGTATAGTCGTGAAAAATATGAAACAACTCGGCTGAAAAATTACGGTTTACAGCTAAACAATTGACGGAAAGCAAAATGACAGACATGAACCAACGACAACCACAAAACTGCAGGCTCCTGACTTTGGACAGGCACATATATAATTTAGCGGTATTAAACATGTTTGCAGGTGATAACCATCTCTCCTAACTTTCAACAACGGTGTAAAGGAACAACACAAGAACAAACTATACATAACAATGAACGAAAAACAAATATAAGAAACAGCAATTATTGATAACCACTAGATACCAGGCTCAAGACTTTGGGACAGGCACATATTAGTTGCTACGCTGACAAGAAACTTAAAAGATCTTTTCGAATTAAAGGGATAGACAGTCACGGGTATATGAAATCTTAACTGCAATTAAATTTGACAAATATCATGAATTAGCATCACACATAAACAGAATAAAATGAAAAATTTGATTAATTCATATTAGTTTGAAGACTTTCTTTTTTACTCTTTACTATATGGTCTAAAATGTTATATTTGTATAGAACTTCTAGACATATGACCTCATATGACCTCATGTTAACCATAAAGCTTCAATATATAAATATATATCAAAACAATGCGTTGTAAGATATCTGGCATCATACGACGTGAACGCTATGTTTTGACTATGTATGTCATGTATTGTTAGCAGCTTAAGGGAAACATCCCTCACCTGTGCCATTTGTTCACTAGACTTATGTTTTATTTATTTTATCAGAAACATTTTTTTAAACAAACTTATTTCACACAGATACATAAATTACCCGAATATAATTGCTTTTATTCAAGATATCGAGTTTCTTGTTGTTATTCAAAATATCAGTTTCTTGTTTTTATTCAAAATATCGAGTTTCTGTTTATCATATTATTAAAATTGTAGGTAATTTGTTTTGAAATTGCGAATTGATAAATTCATTTTATACGATATTGAAATGTCGTTATTCAAATACGTTTAAAATTACAAGTAATGAATTCTTCATGTTTATCAATGTTCATATCAGATAACTGACGTGTATTTATATTTTTTTCATTAACCTTACGCCATTTTTATCTTATCACCTGCAAATCATTCTTCATTTTGAAAAAAAGTAATTTGGCAGCAGATTCAAGCTTTCGTGTTTCATCGAGAGCCAAACCTCAGAACATACGATAGTGGGTCTAAATTAACAAGGTTTTTAATTGTAGGTATCGTCATCAAATAACTTTTGAGGCGAGATGAGTACTTTGGTACATTGACAAACGGTTAAAACCAAACACGGTTGATTAAAAAAAAATCCCTAACTGTACAATTGATCTTATATTGTAGGTTAGATTCCCATGGTACAGTTGTAGTAGTATTCAAAGTAGATTCATACGTTCTTGTAACACATGAATGTAACAACTGTTGCATATCGTTTTGTTATATGTTTTGATAATTTTAAGGTTAGAAGCAAGAGAAAACATCTTTAGCACAATTGATATGTGTATTACATCATAACTTTGGAACGGATTTAATGACAGCGTAAAAAGTAGATCAAGACCTCAAATATATACTAGTATATCATATCAACTGTGTTATTTGGACACTTTAATTATGCATGAATATAATTATGTTCTTCAATGGATCAATATTAAGGGAGGAAAGCATACATATCAAATAAAATTACGTAACAATCTTATTTATAGAAAAAGAACGCCGCTGAGAAATCGGATCATTTCATGTATCTTACTCAACACCCATGGTTATCTAAGGAATTATAATTGGTAAATTTACAATATTTTCAGTATTTTCGAATTTGGCATTTCTTTCGTACATTTTTCTCTACTATAAATGACAGATTTGCTCATGGTCCAGGTAAAAAAAACTATGTGAAGAACAAGTTTTCAATTAAAATCATTATCTATCTTTTAATTACAGTGTCATAACAAGCGTATGGCATATATAAGCAACCTTTTCGTCTTGTGGTTTTCTTGGTTTGTTTTTATTCTTGTCAGTTCAAGAAGTCATCACTCACTGATATAATCAACCCCTCGTAGATACAACCAAATTTGCTGACAGTACGTTTGAATGGATTCCAAAGAGAATGCTTACATAACTAAGTGATTATACATCGTTATTGTACTGTTGTCCTTGGCATACCACATGTCTACATCGTTTTTGCAGTTCTGCAAATGTTTGTTCGGTTCATCCTCAATTAAAAGGAGCAACACTACTTTTACTTTAAACAAGTGTCTTGTCCTACGTTAAACAAGTGTCAAGTTTTACTTTAAACAAGTGTCATGTTTTACTTTAAACAAGTGTCATGTTTTACTTCAAACAAGTGTCGTGTTTTACTTTAAACAAGTGTCGTGTCTTACTTCAAACAAGGGTCTTGTCTGAAATAACATGATCTATTCCTATTACAAACCTACATGTCTCAATTTAGTTAAATTGAAAGACAAATTTACTACATATAGTACAATTTAAGTCTAGGCGTACATGATATTTGAATTATCCTATCACTATTATATCACATCCTATCACTATTATATCAAGTCCTATCACTATTATATCATATCCTATCACTATTGTATCATATCTTATCACTATTATATCAAGCTATCTGACATCATCTTTTTACTTATATCAGACTGGAGATCATTTCAGTAGATTTACAGTTACATTTACAGTTACATGTCAGAGTTCAAAACATATTCCTAATATTAAGTGTACTTTCCAGGATATTAAGGAAAATGAAGAAAAGTGGTGTTGTCCAACTGGATAAAAAAGTTGTTAAAGATTTTGCAAATTGTTTTGATTAAATATTGATTGTTACTGTTAAGCGCCATTGTCAGTCCTATTAACTATATCGTGGCGACATGGCGACATATTATGGTTGAGGAAATCTTGTGCTTAGAGAGGACCACATCCCTTCATCAGGAAAACTGCCAATCGAAGTTAATAGTTAATTAAGTCTGAAATAGGCACCTGTTACGTTCTGTGTTCAAACTCACAATATATCAGTGTTAATAAGCCACTCATACAGTGTTGTAGAAGCATTACTTATATGACTCAGACACCGGGGCCCTTAAATTGTTTACGTTATATATTTGAAGGTTTCACATGAAGATACCCGAAAGTCATTAAAACCTGAGATAAGACGATAGCGATCTGTGATATCGTCTATGATTATCTATTTTTTTTTTTGATTTTCGGAAATAAAACTTTCGTAAGCTCATGATCTACTCGTTTCATTGAGTAATGACTTGTTATAAGTAGGAGTTGGTCAAACACATAATTAAGTAGCATACATTTATCGCCAGACATTATGGAAGAAGAAATAAGATCGCAAAAAGGGAAACAACACCCTCACAAGCTGCTGTATATTATGTAGTTCCATCCTTTATGAAATACATAACATAAAAACTTGCATACAGAATATGTGATCTTACATAAATCACTCAGTTACTTAACAATAAATTTAAGATTAAAATTAAAATTAAAGAGTGTAAACCCACATATTAATTATCTTTTGAAATTTAGAAAAGGGTGTAATAGCATTATATAAGTGATCCATTATATACATTTTTTGTATATCTTTATTATTTATTAATCTCTAACCCAAAAAGCAAAAATGCGAAGTTACACCTTTATGTAATATCCATAAAAGCAACGAACGTTGATTATAAAGACATAGCGCCATTCCTACACCGGGTTGTATCATGTCTTTGGCATTAATTTCTCATAAATATAGCATCAATGCTTTCACAAGTCGTCAAAATCATTAGCAACGGGTTACCTCCCGTCTTTGATCTCTTCCTTATTCTAGTTCGTGTGCACTTTTGAAAATGCACTACATATGTTCGAACTTTTATCGATACCGTATGTCGGGTGATAGAGTAATAACTCATTTTAATGTGCAATCGTAATGATAAACTTATCTCTTTTATCTACAATTGAAGAGGTATTCAATACTCAATGATTAATGAAGTATTACTCTCTGCAATCTTGCTTCTTCGTGTCTTATTTATTGGTTTGAGAGAAATCTTACGCTTTTTCAACTTATCAGTCTTCTGTTAGTATTACATTCTATATTCATAATAAATATTATGGTTTATCTCATTTACAAGATAAACCAATTTGATGAAGTGATTTGATCTAATATTATTTTTCCATTAATTAATTCAAGCATGCTATGTGGATCCGTTTCTTGGTTTTCCCGCTGATATCACGTGACATAAAAGGCGGTTTTTTCAAGTTATTAACGTGAAACCAGGAAATTTAATAAAAATTAATAATTACTTGCGACACAAAATAATAGCTTACTAACATATAGAAGATTTTCAAAATCCGCCTGTGTTAATATTTTTTCAAAACAAAAACGTTAAAATAAGACCTAAGAAATAGATATAAATTTTAGATAATTAACTGATATTTTCGTTCATCCAACTCTAAAAGTAGCACAAAAAAGAATATTTTTATTTCATATCTGAATTGCCGAGGTAATCATCTTAAAAACTGTATCGTATGGCATTAGCCATATATGATATGAGTCGACGTTTTTCCTCACAGCTGAGGAACTGTGGCATACATAACTAATGAAACGTAGCATTGTCAATAAAATCCATTAGAACATTCTGCTATTAATCATGTCAGATGTATTGTCTTTCCTAGAGAATTACAGCCGATGTGGGTATAAATATGCATGGGTATACGGAAAAGGGATGGAACGTTTTAGATGTTTTCAATTTTTTATTTTGTGATTTTTAAATGATGTTTAGATAAACCTAAAGATTAAAAGTAAACACAAAAAATGTGTGTTTCACTAGACCTTATCATACCTTGATTTAAAAATTTAAGAAGAAGAAAAACGTGTTGTGAACAAGAAATAACGAAGATGTACTACCGATAAGGCAGCAACCATTTGATTTTCTGGGGGGGGGGGGGGGGGGGGGGGGGGGGGGGGGGGGGGGGGGGGGGGGGGGGGGGGAGGGGCTATGGTTTTTTTTTTTCTGGACAAATCTTTTTTTTTCGCCTGCGGCGAAAAACAATCTATTTTTTTCGCGACAAGTCGAAAACAATTTTTTTCTTTCAATTTTAGCATTACATATAGTGGCAGCTGAGGGTGAAACAAACAATTTTTTTTTCTCAGAATCAAAAACAAATTATTTTTTTTCTCCAAAAAACTGGAAACAAACTTTTTTTTCCAAAAAAAACCATAGCCTCCCCCCCCCCCCCCCCCCCCCCCCCAGAAAATCAAATGGTTGCTGCCTAAGTATATCTGTACTCCCAGCTCTATCTTTTAATGAAGATTTTTTATCAAAAAAAAAAAGATGAAATGTGCAAATTATGTTAAAATACTCACAAATTCACGCAGACAGTAACGAGAGTTGCATCGCAAAAACTTATATAATCCATATTTTCCATGCATATGACTTATATCAACTTTAAGCACATAAACTTCCGTTAATATATTTCTTTCAATATTTCCCTATCCACATCGTAAATAAATATTTCAATTACTATCAATTAAGTTAGACAAAGCGTTAATCCTCGCAAGATTTAGACAAAATAATCGCTTATAGAAGTGTTGATGCTTTTATACTCACCCGAAAGTTTTATTTGCGACATAAAAAAAATCTCTTTCATCATTTCTCTTTTCATGTTAATAAAAAGAATTAACATCTTTAAACAAAATAAATATTGTTAAAATAGACAAGTAGGATTTAGATTCGCTATGCAGCATTGTTGATCGCCTAGTAGCTATTATGATAGAGGGTCTAAAGGTAATTTTTATATTAAAAAAAATACTATGAACTAAGAATTCCATTCATTAACCATCTCTTTTATTATAAGTTCGTGATTCGAAATCAACTTTCTACGGGATTTGGCTTTTTTGCAACCTTGGGATCCCTTATGCATAGTGGAGAATTATAAATTGTAGGTACTTGTGCTTTAAACAGTTTAAGTTTTGAAAGTGTTGTTTCTAAGGCCTTCAACATTGAGCAAACCCATACTGCATAGTTAGCTGTAAAAGGGACCGAAATGAGAAATTTTTAAACAATTCAAACGATCCACAGTGGATTGTTTCAGTTAAGATTTAAACATAATAACAGAATATCATGATTTAAGGAGGGGATCGAAACAGTGGCTTCGCGTGGCGATTGTTGCTTGTTGCGTCAAACGTTCCGATTTTGATTCCGGTACAATACTAATTTGAAAGGAAAACCAAGTTATATTCTGTATGTATGTGCCTCTCCTAAGTCAGGAGCCTGTAATTCAGTGGTTGCCGTTTGTTTATGTGTTACATTTTTGTTTTTCAATCATTTTCTGTACATAAATTAGGCCGTTAGTTTTCTCGTTTGAATTGTTTTACGTTGTTATTTCGGGGCCTTTTATAGCTGACTATGCGGTATGGGCTTTTCTTATTGTTGAAGGCCGTACGGTGACCTATAGTTGTTAATGTCTGTGTCATTTGGTCACTTGTGGAGAGTTGTCTATTGGCAATCATAACACATCTTCTTTTTTATATCTATGGTTGCTATTCTAATTGTTACCT
Source organism: Mytilus galloprovincialis (assembly GCA_037788925.1). Classification (NCBI taxonomy): domain Eukaryota; kingdom Metazoa; phylum Mollusca; class Bivalvia; order Mytilida; family Mytilidae; genus Mytilus; species Mytilus galloprovincialis. Next base: position 48,920,239 of record CM075337.1, on the reverse strand, counting down.
GAACAGAATAAGGAAAACAAACATAATTTAGTAAATTCCAAATGAAATTTTTAACATCTAAAGCATCTTCATAAGCAATTTATCATAACGGAAATGTTAACTTAAAAAAAACTGTTTTTAAAATCAAACCATACTTTCAATTTGAACATGGACATGCAGACCCTCCATCGTAATTTGAACAGATGCAACTCATTGTGTATATCTGATAATTCATAGTTTATCTTTAAAGACTACATGCCAAGAGTTTAAAAGAATCGAAACGTTAACACTCTTCAATTATTATTTAGAAGATGAAAGCTTATAAAATATTAATTTTATCACTTTCGATAAAAAGATTATCAAAGAAATTTGTTGCTGAAAAAAATACTCTATCAGTTCACTTGATATGATATAGAGGCTCCTCAATATGTTATCATCAAAAGAAATAATGTGTTCACCTCGATGGATTGTATAACTTTATTACCTCAATTTATCTTACGAAATAATGAAAAGCTTTGAATTGTAAGAAGCACAGTGGTCAGTTGAACGACCTACGTTCAATACAAAAGTTTTCACAAGCGCTTGAACAATTTTCGCTGTCGCCTAATATAATGTCAAGGGCCTATGAAAAAAATAAGTCAAAAGCTCGGGATATTGAAGAAATATTTACAAATAAACATATCATTAAGATAACAGTATGGTTATTATTTTTTGGTAATCATGGACAAAAACAAAAACTTTAGAATGTTTTGGTGGTTTTTTTTTTTTTTTTTCATCTGATTTTCATTACTAGACAGTAAAGGTATCATCGTTTTTGAATAAGAGAACACAAACACAAATATATAGACAAAACATATTAAACCGTAGGAAGTTAATCTAACAGATAAATATATGTCCATCTATAGCAAATATTAAATGTATATATGACAAAACATTATAGTTTTAACCACTATCAGGCCTGTACATGGATGTTTTTAAGTCTTGTGTGAACAAAATGCACTTCTGGCGTATTAAATTTTAAACTAGGTGCCTTTTGTTAGCTATTGTTCGTGTGTTTCTTTGTCAAATGTGTTCTCTTATTTATTTGTATTGTAGTCCTGTACTGTTGTGTTGTCATTTTGATGTTATATTTAACATCGCCATGAAAGAGGGAGGTTTAGCATGCCACAAAACCAGGTTCAACCCACCATTTTTTCTTTAAAAATTGTCCTGTACCAAGTCAGGAATATGGTCATTGTTATATTATAGTTCGTTTCTGCGTGTGTTACATTTTAACGTTGTTTCTTTTGTGCCGTTTGTTTCCTCTTATATTTGAGTGTGAATTCACATTATTATAAGACGTGTCACGGTACTTTTCTATCTCATATTCATGTATTTAGTTTTGATGTTATATTTGTTATTCTCATCGGATTTTGTCTAATGCTTAGTTCGTTTCTGTGTGTGTTACATTTTAATGTTATGTCGTCATTCTCCTTTTATAATTAAAGCGTTTCCCTCAGTTTTGGTTTGTGACCCGGATTTGGTTTTTTTCTATCGATTTATGAGTTTTGAACATCGGTATACTACTGTTGCCTTAATTTACTTCAACAACAACAGAAAAAAAGTAAAAGTGACGAAGCTACACACATAAAGTCTAAAGAAAAAAACCACAACTTTGAATAGAACCTTTTGAGAAAGGAAGTGGAGTATATATTCTATTTCCAAACAAGGCTACAAATTGTACTGTGCTTTTGTTGCATAGGCAAATGTTTTCAAGGGTCCTAATAGCTCTTTATAATAAACAAATGTGCTGTCTAGGACAGTAAGTTACATATCAATAAGGAAAGGAAAGAAAAGATCAAGGTAATCACGTAAAGCTTCCATCTCTCTATCCTCTTCAGTGTTTGCTCAAAACACAAAATAATACCCATTTAAGGGCAATCACTCCTGTAAAAAATGACAGTCTACTAACTTATCAGAAAAATTTAATCTTGTTTGAAGATTTTGATTTGATGAATATTTATACGATTTTAAATCTGCTATATTTTAATAATTTAATTTTGAATGTAACGCGTCTTCTTATTGGCTGACGTTGTTTTGTTTATCAGCTCATAGGCATAATTTAGTCATGTGATCGTGACGTCATCAACGTTTTTTCATGGTTTTACTCTAGATTAAAATGGAATTTAGAATTAAATTATAAGAAATAACAGTTACTATAATATTTTATCTGTCTATTCGAAATAACATAAAAAAAAAAATGTGGTGCACTCTTTAAAATATCCCGCTACGCGGGTTATTCAGTGTGCACCACATTTTTTATGTTATTTCTTCATAGACCAAAAAAATATTACTTTCATTCCTTAAATAATATAAGGCAAAATGCAAAAACAATGATGAAATCGTCATTAATGGGCAAAAATTCCAATAAGAAGTCGTTGGAACATTTCCTCTAAATTGTGATTAATTGTAGTTCATGACATGCTGATCATTTATGCGTATTTTAGTTTCTATTTATCTATTAACACCGTAGATATATGGCAAAAATGTAACAGTCGTAATCAATGGGCAATAACTTTAAAAGGCACCGACTGAAGATTTCGACCATGGCAGACTTATTTGTAGAAATTGTCAGATAATCAATCATTTTTTGTAATTTAATGCTTCTATCTATCTATTACAGTTTTCAAGAAAATATGCAAAAATGAAAAAAAAGGTCAAATTTGTAATTTAAGAGCAATTTAACGGACGACGAACGACGGACGCCAAAGAGGAGAAAAGCTCCATTGGCTCAGTGTGCAAGGTGAACTAAAAATTGGAGGGACAGACAGATTCCTTGCGATTTACGATTTTGTACCGTTTAAATAAAACTTTCTGGTTCAAATTGTAAATCTTAAAAAATATGGAATATAGGGATAAATAAGAGGGGATAGGATATAGGAAAAAGAAGGAACAGAAAAGTATAAAGTGAGGAAAATAATACAAAAAAAAGCGTCATTTAGGAAATGAGCACCACAGTGTCACCCCTCATAGATCATTTTCAGCTTTTCACGCATGAAATCTCGATTAATTTTTTCAAACGAGATCACCAAATAAAGACTTGCGTTCGATCCAAAATGAACATAATTTCATCTGACACAGTGTTGTAATAAACTATAGAAGAAGCTCGTTGTGACTTTGTTATATATTGTATATGCAGACAGTTAATGTCTTTTGTGATATTATCATACCTATATCTTACTCAGCAGATACACTAAGTTTTACAGGTTTTTACCGATGTATAATTAATTAAGTATTCGGATGATTAAAGGCACATGTACCCGCAAACTATTCATAGTTCCTAACCTTTAGTTTGTTACATTTTTTGTCAGGTTCAACTTAGTAAAAATTGTTAGATAACAAAAGTATGCAAACTTTTTTCTCAAATGAACAGGCACGTCAATTGAATAGAGGACACAGACAGGTACAAAAGTGAAGCGTTATATAAGATTTGTTAAAAAAAAGTTTAGCACTACAGTAAAATATGTATTAATATTATGTACAGTTGTTAGTCAAACGTCAGTCACAATTCATTCTAAAACACTAGTCATCTAGAAGTCACCGTAATTGCAACTTTGTCAAGGAAACACGTTAATCTTAGTTCCAGACAGGTGCACATTTATCGGAGCTGTGATCAGAATTAAACAAAATCACACATATTGCCCAGCCTGTATGCAGTCAATAGTTTTTGTTTTTTATTTTTAAATTCTATAAAATTCTAAGATAGACTGGTTTAGATTTAAGCAGACACTGAAATAGTTAACGGGTGAACTGGAGTATTCAATGAATAAAAACCATTTGCTTGTTTTGATATTTGAATTGATATTAATCTTCAGAAAACAGGAGATTTCCCTTTCGCTTCTACCACAAAGAAGCAAAGGCACTTCATATTCATTTTGAGTTGTGGATTGTATTTTTTAGTCGTTATATTATGGCACACATCCAAATACAATTACTAATACAAAATACTGATTATACAACAAATTGTATAATGCATGGGATGTTCTTACTCTTAGAAATCTTTTAAAAAGAAACTAATAGCAAAAGTGGTTGAGTCATCTGTTGTTCTGATTTTTTTTTATCTTCAAAATTATTTTATGTTCCTTAAAATGATATTTCTTGTATATTTTTGGTATCTTCTGCAAGAATATAAGAAAGTTATTTTCATAACCGTCTTCAGAATCCGGTTTATATGAAAAGAACTTTCGTATGTTCTTGCAGAAGATAGAAAAAAATATGACTCATCATGTTGTCATTCTGGTGTTTAAAAATAATATCATTGCAAGAGTTATACATGTATGCACTTATCTTTTGTAATAAATGTAGCCTGTTTTCTTTTGCTGTGGTACTCGTTTCGCATTGAGTATTTCAAACCAATTTAATGTATAAAATGGAGTCCCGTACAGTCGAATCAAATTTATTGACTGATTATTTTCCAATTTGTGCAAAACCCAGTCGGTGCAAGTTAAAATGTTAACGGTTATGATATGGTCATGTTCCTTATGTGGTATCGGTATTTGATCATTGTCCAAGATAGTTTGAAGACTATCGTTAACAACTTCTATTTAGTGTAGGGTTGTCTCATTGGCTATTACACCAGATCGTTTTATTTTCATATAATGTACTTTGGGGGGAATGGGCCACAAGTTTAATGGCAACTTTAAATTTGCTCGCGTTAATTTTTTTTTTGACAAAGACAAATATTTAGGAAACTTCAATTGCAATTGCTTATTATCTTATGTTTTCATTAAAACTGTTGTAGTAATTTAGCATCATATTTAGTGAAACAACATTGTACAAAGAAAATATTTGTAACAATATTCATTCTTCTGCTCTCAATTTTTGAACTGACCCTGGTCATTTGGTCAGTACGAGGGATCTAAATCGCAAGAAAATTGTCAGCAATGTAAAGTATTTCTGCATATGATAAACGTGTATACCATTAAATAGATACATTCCAGTTCAAACATATTATCTACTTCACTGGTCACTAATAATTAACTGACCACTTAGGAAGATTAATAAGATCAAGCTTGATCTATAGTTAAGGTTCACCAGTAATACAAAGTGACGCTAATTTCCTCGTCTGCTAATTGAAATCAAATGCTAAAATAACGAAGAAAAAGTCTAATAAGCTATTTATTTATAGAAATTGTATGTATATATGGAATTCCTGTCGTATTAACCTCTGAATCTATGAACGAATGATTGATGATGACTCTACCAAAAATATAAAGGAACAGTGGGAGACATTGCATAACATCCGTAGATCTAAAATATACGGTCACACATAACAGAATCTTCACTTTAAATCTTGACGTAAAATTCTCTTAGGTAACACGGAATTTAAAGCATTTGCCAAGATCAACAGTAGAGTTGGAAAAATTACTGTATCAGAAGTGTGAGATCGAAAAACTTAAAACATAATTAACCGTATGTGACATTGTTTGCCAATAAATGGGTGTGCTGGGGTTGGACCCTTTTTTCACTAAAACACATAAAAAAATAATAACCCGTATATGGATGTAGCAGAAAATACTGAAAATATATAGTCAAGGCAATATGGAACAGTCGGTTGATATCAAAGATAATTTTACTCTTTAGAATTCCTTGTACAGAATTTGTCATGGACATTACGTTTAAATATAATACTACATGTACAATGGTTCAAATTCGGTGTTGGAATAGGACACTTACATTGTAGGTAAATATCAGTCAAATCAGAATGTAAACAAAATAGACAGGGGGACGAAGCTGTGTTTAAATGATGATTTTAGCAAATGGCGAAGATGAAATAGAAAATAGGATTACAGCACGCAAATGACCGGGGTACAGACTTTGGTGTAAAATTTTACAGGAAAGGGAATTTACTTTAGGAAAACGAAACATAATTTATCATTTTAAAGTAGCCCATGTTCATCCTTAGTAATCGAATGATGCATATATTTGTAGTCAGTATACATGGTATATGAAGACAGCCAAATCCATGAGATTTGACTATTATGTTAATGAACGAATAATATTGGTATGACCTATCCATATTGCATGAACCTAAACATGTTAACTGCTTATGAAAAAGTTAAGAATTTGGGATGCCAAAAAAAGGATTCTGCGATTTTCGTCAATGAAATCTACTTTTGTTTTAAAGAAGATGCGTGAGTTACATGTAAAACTCCAAAATAGCTCTAAAGTATTTCTTTTAAAAATAATGCATAATGCATTCAATCTTTTAAAACATAATGCATTCAAGTTACTTCAGATAGTGAAATCCGCAAAGGTATGGACGTTCAGTTGCAAGAAGCAAAGTCCGAACAAAAAGATATCACCATTGCAAGTAAAGACACGTCTCCTTATCATCTAGATATTAAACATAAAACTGGACAATGTATTGTTCACGCATTTAGACGAACACTACTTTAAAAAAATAAAATTGTATGCTAACTTAAAAGTGTAATAAGTTTGAATAACAGTAGCATAGTCGAATTTTACTAACGCAAATAATGATGCATCTTTTTGGTCATCATAATTGTTGTGCTTAGAAATAAAATAAAAATAAATCTTACTTGAATTTTTGTATGCACCGAAATTAGAAAAGTTCAATGTCTCTTTCATACGCAGTAAACAACTTGCAAATTCCTATTACAACAAAGTCGCCCACACATTTTTTACAATTTTATTTGTATTTTCTATTATAACTTTATTTTCTCCTATCATATATTGATGGAATCAAAATAAACCAAATTAACCCACACAAGACATACCTATTAACGTGTGCACTACTTGTTTACCCTCCGACTGCTTCTTCGGAATGTGACGTTCACACAGAACTGACAATCATTTATACATTACTTCGGTGGCCCCTCGTGATGTATGGGGGATCTTCCTCTTAGAAGTTGACATGATATTTAATTGGATAAATCGAAGAAGAGAGAAAGCAGAAAAGTAAACAATTATTTCTATATATCTCAATCTACTTGTAGCTGTTTCTAATCATTTTAATTAGCCATGAAATTAGATTACATAATGACAGAGGAAAGATATATATATGTAGCATTTCACTATATTATCTAAGGGAATATTCTATTTTTGAGTGCGTGTTTTTTACTTTTAGTTTCATTTATTTTCTTCTGGTTGTTGTTTGTGTTTATTTGTGATTTTGTAAACATCATGAGCAGTGTATGAGTAATTGAAACATGTTCTAACATTTTGAAAAAAAAACTTAAATTTATGCATATTTATCTGTCAAAAATTTAAAGAAATACTTATGCTAACGAGGTAAAGGCGGAAATGCTATAAGCATATACTTCTTAGAAGAAATAAAAACTTATAAAAAAAATGCAGAAATATAATGTGCATAGTATGTAAAACGTGAAAAAGGGAGGGGGGGGTGTAGAAAATGTTATTCTTTACGTTATTGGTTTTTAATATTTTTAACAGAAAGCTGTACGACTTGATCCCTTTTTATTAAGTAATTTTTACATGTATTTTATCATGTTCTGTTTTTTATTTATCTAATTTTTCGGAAGAGCAGATTATGTTTAAATTGGCTTCATCAGCAACCAATACACTTTTTATTCAAAAACGCCTTCCGCATGCCTTTAGTTACACGCGTGAATCTCTGATTAAATTTATTGAAAATCAAAAATGCACACTGGCACAGTCTTATATGTTGTCTGCTCTATGGTCGGGTTATTGTCGCTTTGACACATTCCCCATTTCCTGTCTCAATTTTATTATAATACTGGTTTTTTTTCGCTTACAAATATCAGCAATGTATGCTTACACAACCTTGTATATATCCCTGTCTACAATGATTATTGTTGTATCTTTTGATTGTTATTAATAAACACTTTGTGTTGTCCGAAAACATTGTAATGCATCAGCAGACATGATACTGTATTACTTATCAAAATAAACTAAATGAATATATTAGTCGATCACCTAAGTATGTATGTAGAGCACACGACGTAAGCTTGGCACGCGCTCTCAACGGTAGTCTGCTACCATAAAATATATCAGGAAATTTAGTATTAACTTTACCTCATCGACCTTTACTTATGTTTATAAATAAATCCAGATGTTATTGTTGGAATAGTAAACAAAATGAAAAATGTAATTAAACAGTTAATTAACAATCACACTTTAATGTTTTTTCAGACACGTGCGAAATAAAAATGGTGGAAACTTTGTTAAAATGAAAATTAAATAAAGAATCAGTTAAGCAACATACGTTCAGATTAGGTACATTAATATAAAGAAATTATGAGATTGACTTGAAGATTTTCAAAGCGAACTCGTACTTATACTCAATACCAAAACCCAGAGTTGTACGTGGTTTACCTATAGAATAGTAAATGATGGAATTCAAAGGGACAAAAACAATTAATCATATGAATACATGCAGAAATAGACTAATTTATATATTTTATGATTGTTTTATATTTTGATAAAAGGCTTGCTCATTTAACAGTAGCCTGGGAACCTGGCCGAACCTCCTCTTTGCGTCAGTCAGGATTCCAGGCTTACAATAAACAGTTATCGGTCTATATACATACTTATTTATTTTTTTAAGGCGGGAGAGAAGGTAATTGACTTAAGCCTGGTATCTTTGCAAAACCTTTCGAAATATTTTGTCCCTTATGCTCTTCAACATGGTACTTTATTTTTGCCATTTTGACTTTCATGTTTCAAGCGTTCATGATGAGTCTGTTAAAAATTATAAGTCTGGTATCTGTGCACAGGCCGGGCACTTGTTTAATATATTCAAATGAAGTTCGACTATCCGTATGATATAAATACTAGACTTAGTCCATCTTCCCATGGAAAGAAACAAGTGCCTATGTACATGTATCTGTGGTTGGTGGAAGAAGCTTGAGTGCCTGGAGAGACCCATTGACCTATTTAGGATTTGTATTGACTTTATATTGCCAGTTTTCTAACTAGGTAAATGGGTCAATCTGGGCACTCCGGCTTCTTCCAATTATCAAAACTGGAGACCACGATACAGCCAAGAGTGTGCATTAGACACCATACATAAATCAATAATTTCATTTCTTAAGGCATTTTTTTGTACACGACATGCATACTTTATAATGATATGGAACATTCCAGCTATATTGTTCTTTTGGAAACAAAACTTCATATGTATCTAAATTATTGATTTATGTGCAATGTGTGGGTTGCTTTCACCGTAAGCATGCCCTTCAAACAGAATCGCAGGCATAATGCACATTTTCAAAAAAGAATCGTTTCCTTCGATGGTTTGCATACAAATATAAAAGTTAAACAGATTTCAGCCAAAATATCAAATCGTTTATTAATAAATGAAAAACTGATATTTATCAAAGAAGAAATAAGAATTTGATTGAAGACAAAGGCTGAACCGAGTATATGCATTTTAGAGGGTAAACAGCAGTTTTCGTTTAAACGTTTAGTACAAAAATTAGTTTTATAATTTATTAAATCAAATTGCTAATAAGTGTTAAGTAAAATGAGCTCAGTCTTAAAATTTCGAGTAACATCCTTAACGAAATTGATATATTTCAAAAATTCTCTTAAAAAAAAATATAGGGTGAAACAAAAGTAATGCCATTTTAGTCTAAATACTTATAGTGACCACACTGTTTTAGCAAAACGAAAAATTACAGAAAAAAAGTAATAAAATCTTACTTTATCTAGAGGAACAGCAACTCAGCAAAAATCAGAATTGTTCCAAGCTACGCTACAGAGAGAAAGAACTAATTTTCTTGGCAAGACTTTAACATGTAGTTCTCTAGAAGTAGTGTCTATCACAGCAGAAGGAAGAAAATTCCTTTGTTTTATTCGTAATGAATGTCACAAATAATACAAGTTATTTACTATCCTACGCAACCCCTATGTGTGCAATGAAACAACTCGAAGCATCCAAACTTAAAATTAGTTACCATGGCAATCCTATGTATTATAGAACTTCTTCTGCAATCACTTTATCATAGGTAGTAACATATTTATCTGTATTGCATACCTGTTCTCTGTTACTAAACACTTAATATTGTTTTCAAGTATAAAAAGTAGTTTTTTTTCAATTTATGATATATATGTATGATATATACGAAGAGTTTGTTCAAATTGTCAATGTGTTATTGCACGATAATCAAACAAGGTAACTGTTATTCAAAAGAACGTATAGTACAGTCGTCAAATCATTCGCAAATATAAAAAAAAATCTATATTATCGATTTATAGTTGATTTATTGACCATTCGTTAAATAGTCCAACCCAATTAATGCATGTTATCATGAATGTGACCTACCGAATTAGACTATTTACCGGATTTGTAATCACATAAGCAACACGACGGGTGCCACATGTGGAGCAGGATCTGCTTACCCTTCCGGAGCACCTGAGATCACCCCTAGTTTTTGGTGGGGTTCGTGTTGTTTATTCTTTAGTTTTCTATGTTGTGTCATGTGTACTATTGTTTTTCTGTTTGTCTTTTTCATTTTTAGCCATGGCGTTGTCAGTTTGTTTTAGATTTATGAGTTTGACTGTCCCTTTGGTATCTTTCGTCCCTCTTTTATCGAGAGGCTTACAATCTTGATCGATTAATTCGACTCTATATAGGAGTTATTGCCCTTAATTGCTAGTTGTTTTACCTATATTTCACATTTTTGGCTATATCATCTTGAAAGTTCTGATAGAAGGACATACATTTTTAGTGGCAAACAGGTCATCAGGATAAAATCTATCAATCAGTCATCATGACCGAGATCGTCAGTCTAAAGAATAATAATTGCCCTCTCATGCCTTTTTTTCATGTTATGGGTTTTTTCTCGGGAAAACTATTAGATCGAATGAAACTGTTATCAGCAAAATAAAAGAGTATCTACAAATATGTAAACATGACCAAAATCGGAAGCCAACTCCTTATAGTTATAGACTTTTACTGTTTCACTATTACAGTGACTTGACTGTTAGTGTTGCTCTCCACCTATTGCAACTTATTCAAAATTGTGACCAAATTGCAATTTGTTTTATAAAACCAAACTGTTCTTTTGGTCAGGAGTTTGATCTAAATGCTGTAGCAAATCAGTCAAGTCGTGATAGTGCAAGGTGATACAATAAAAATATACTTACAGTTCTATATCACATCAACTCCGCATTACTGTTGATGTGAAATTTTGTCTATCAGTTTGTTTAGATATTTTATAGTCATTTTCATGCTGAAGGTGCAATGTAATTTTGAATTCCTATAAACATGTCCAAACTAAGTTTTCATATAGTTTTTCTTTCGAAAAGTCTTCTAAATTCACAAGAATCATACATTATGTAAATTAAAACATTTCATTTTCAGTAAAATATGTGTGAAATTACAATATGTTTGTAGGAAGTTTCCATGGGAGATAATCATTTTTACTTTCAAAAAGTCTTTATTCAAAATGTAATTCGGTCAACGCTTTTACACCCCAATAAATTTACAAAAAGAAGCATTCAATTCTTAATTGCAATTTGGTCAGAATTTTGAATGATTTGAAATAGTCGGATAGCAACACTAGCAGTCAGGTCACTGTAATGCGTTTTGGTGGAAACTATAGCAGATAGATTGTAATGTTAACAGCAAAAATATCGACGAAATAATATTTCAATATCTATAAAAAAGAAATAAGCAATCGGTTCCATACTGTTTGTTGTTGGTTTGTTGATCCGTGTTTACAAGATCGAAATTTCATTGTCTCAGTCTTCATGTTCATTTGTATGATAATAGAGACAGTACATTTAAATGTGTCTATAGTACAAATTTCCAATGCGATACATTTATTTTAATGCACGTGCCAGTTTCCTTAAAATGACTGCTGACTTTAAGTATCATAGAACATGAAGTAAAATATGGGGGTGAATCAAATTTCATTAAGAGATCTAGAAATACGGATTGTTTAGAGGGAGATGCCACCCACCTATCTGTTTATACTATAGAAATGTCGAATTAACTTTTTAAATTATCTCTCTTTGAATTAATAATTTAGCACAGAATAGATGTCAAATTGGTTTTCGGTAGAGCACACTCCGTGTGAATAAAAGAACATGTTTGGTGTACGTCAATAAGACAGCAACCAACGGATGTAACAAATGGTATAACATGGTCTCAAATGGTCTTACATAAATGGTACCAATTTTCGGCACCAGATGCGCATTTCGACAACCTATGTCTCTTCCTTGTTGCTCGAGTCAAAAAATATTGAAAATACACTGTTTAAAAGACGAAGCGCTGTACACCAAATTAGACAAAGAGGTATCATAGACAAATGAATCAATTGACAGTTTTAGTCATTTTACAGATGATCACAGATTTGTTAAATTCTCTTACAACTGTTTTCCACTTCGTGTTTCTTCTGCATAAAACAAACTGTAAATTTTAGTAAAAAAGTGATGGAGCTTAAAAGAAAACGCAACATGAGTTTAAAAAAATTTAGGGGGGTGGGGAGGTTGTTGGTCAACAGTTTGAACACAACGTATACAAACGATCATTACCATTTGAATAAGACCCGACGGATACCAAGACATACCGATGTATACTTCAAGCGCGTTGCAGGAAGTTCGTTGTAGGTATTTTGTTTTTTCCAAATGAAAATTTCTTAAATTGACCACATGTATGATGTAATGCTGAAATAATGATTTTGTTATTTAATTAGACATCTGTTCAAAAACACGTTTAAGCTTGGTTATTTTATATCTAGCTTTGAGGTTTCTTTGGATATAGATTAGTTAAACTTCTGGTATACTTAATTTAGAAAAATATGATTTCCTTAAATCATTGTTTATACGTCTTGAAAGCGTTATACAGTTTAGTTCCATATTATGATGTTATATATACTAAGTAAATTTAAATTCATAAGATTTTTTCGTTTGATCTTGTCAACAAAAAACAATAATTTTAAAAACCCGCATTTTTTCTTTCATCATACTCGTAAAGTGCGCTTACCGCTTTTTGATATTTGTTCATGGCATTACTATCAGCAGTTGACCAGGGCCAAGGTACATTCGAAGCCATTGTTCATGTAAGTCCTTTGAAATCAATTAACAGAGAGTGAGAAAGATAAGAGAAAAGAACAAATGTATTATCAAGGCTATCATAATATTAGATAAGATATCATTGGTTAATTTTGTATTTTTTATTGCTTACCATTGGGAAAAAACACAGTTGTGACCCTGGAAAGGAATAAAAACATATTGACCTTGACTGCATGCGATAAAGGTGATCCTGATTAAGTAAGCAACAGTTTGGTCGGCAAAAGTCTAACCTTATTAAATTGAAGAGGTATAAGACAATTGCATCTTCTGTTCTACCATCGAGAAGCGTCATGCTCAATTAGCGCGATTAATTATTTTATTGTTGTTTTTGATATAAACGTCAGATTTATTCAAGTTAATCCCATTATATAAGGTGCATCTGTTTCTTATGATCCTACATATGCATCTTTTTGTTACGCTGTCAAATATAAGAATAGAATAGAGAATGATACAGCAGATGCGTCAAAGATCAACAACCCGACCAAATGGTCTAGACAACAGTCCAAGGTCACCAATAGATCCTCAACTCAGAGAGAAAATAACGCTCCGGGAGTCCATCTTCAGCTGGCTCTTAAGGGCAAAATGTATACACGAGTTCAGTTTATTTATTGTTCCTATGAGAACCTTACTCGATTGCTAAAAACTGGTATCTGTCTATAAAGATATGTTCACCAAAAGTGAACTCTATATATGTGTCCCTCAACAGACGACACTACCCTTGTCAAGATCAGGTTGCTTTGATTTGGGATTATATAATGGATTGTTGTTTGATAAATATCCATTTGGCAAATATTTCATGCATATATGCAGGACGAAAACATTAAATATAGTATCAATTATCAAGATTCTGCTGAATTAAAATATTTCACAGCAAAGTTTAGTCTCCCATATCTGGTCACTCGTCTGATATGGGGTTTGATTGGCAATGATACACTGTCCACTAAAGACCGAAGGACATAGCAACAACAGGTCATGGTACGGTTTTCCCCAATGAGCTTAACCAATACAATATAATATCATATTGGTTAACTATAAAAGTTTCCTGTCATGACAAAATGACGTAGGATCTTTTAAACAATAAAAGATGGCAGACAACATCAAACAAACGGCTGGCACATCAATATGTTTGTCGGCGCTTAACCCTCCCTTAGTCATTGACAGCAACCTATAATAACAAACTTTTATAATCAGTCGGGCAGAGTTCGATTTATCCAATCTGAAATACGCACATACACATCTCTCAGAAAGACCAAAATTATTAAGTAACAATCTAAGAGAAATCGCAGTAAATGAAATCTAGTTCAAAACTCAATTTCATCGGACAGCTCAACAATGTCATCTGACAGTTATATCAACCAGAGCATCTCCAAATGATTTAGTGTATAGACATCATAAGCAGTCGGAGAAAAGTATGACAAAATATAAGTGTGGACATAATGTAGGACGACGAGTGTTAATTGATTGACAGCAAACCATAACTAGTTATAAATTAAAATATTCTTCAAACATCTTTTAAGTTTGACTTGGATTATGTGCTCTTTTGGTAATTGACTCCCCAGTTTCTAATTTTTTTCTTGGGGAGAGGCGTTTATCGTTGAAAAATAAGGATAGGGCGTCATCATATAATATTAACTTCTGTTAATGTAAAAATCGTATGCATAAGATCAGGAACATATTGAATAAGTAAAAACATTATGGAGAATATGTAAACTTGAAAAAATTAAACAAATAAATATATATATACAACTCGTCTAAACATCAACCCAACAATGTTAGATCTGTAAATTTGCTTTCGCAAATTTTTGGTTCTTCCCTCGCCGGGATTCGAACCCATGCATATATATATATATATACAATATACATGTATGTGGAAAATGGGAGGTCCATTCTCCAAGTGCCTGTGACCTAGCTCGTTTCATTATGACTATTATAGGATATGTTCATTCGTATTTGTAATACTTTATAATATAATGTAAGTGTTATCTGAATTCTATTGTCAGAATGGTACTTACATGAAATTCGATATCTACTTCTTTTGAAATAGAAAAATAGATCTATTCATCGACCCAGACACATAGCTGTGACTATTTTTACGAATACAAATATAAAGAACTTGAGCGCTCACAAAAACTACGCAACAGTCTGCATGTGCCTGTTCGAAGTTAGTTGAAACATATTTATTTATAGTGGATTAGGAACAAGTGTTTGCAACTTATATTAATCCCTTTCCACTTTGCGGGTGCGAGTGCTGCCTTGTAGCGGCATTAGCCTACTCTTTTTCGAAAGTTTGCTCGAAGTTAGGAGCCTGTTTTTCAGTTTGTGTCGTTGATTGATGTCAGCCATATTTATATGTCCCATTTATGGACATTATGTTTTCTGGTCTGTGCGTCCGTCCATCTATTCGTCCCGTTTCGGGTTAAAGTTTTGGTTAACGTTTTTGGTCGAGGTAGTTTTTGATGAAATTGAAGTCCGATCAACTTGAAACTTAGTAAACATGTTCCCTATGATCTGATCTTTCTTATTTTAATGCCAAATTAGAGATTTATCCTATTTTCACGGTCCACTGAACATAGAAAATGAAAATGCGGATGGGGCATCCGTGTATTTGGGACACATTCTTTTAGTTTTTAGTTTATTGTGTTGCCAAAAATTAGTCTATGTAGAGCAGTTACTGTAGTTAAAATAACGTCATGAGTCACCAAAAGATACAGAGTGCTCAAATTTACTAATAGGTGTGATTTGGTTTACTAACTCTCAGACGTAAAAAAGAATTAAAATTGTAATATCTTTTAATATAGTGTGATGATAACATGTTTAAAACTATATCATGTACTAGTCAGTGAATTTGGTCATGATCAGAACATCATAACCTGAAATTTAAGTGAAAGGCATATAAACTCTGTAAATATTGTTTATATTACTTTAAAGTTCATCTTTTTTATTGGTTTCATTTCTTTTCTTTTCCAATTTATCTCTTTTCTTCTGTACATCATCTCTTTTATTATTCATTGCTCCTCCTTTTTTGTTCAATTCATCTCTTTTCTTGTTCAATTCATTTTCTTTCTTTTTTAATTCACTTTCTTTCTTTTTCAATTCAACTCTTTTATTGTTCAACTCATTTTGTTCTTGGTAATGAGGGTTGTCTTCTCTTGTTTCGAATCTTCCTCCTAAAGGTTGACCGGCTTCACATTCCTCTAATGCTTCTGAGCAGCAACAAGTCTCATCCAAGCCTTGAAAACAAACGCCTCCTATATTTTCACATTTCCCGCCAATATCTTTACATCCACTGATCGAACCAGACGACTGTACACAGCTTCCCGCCATAACTTCATGTACGATAGACATCAAAAGGGAGATAACAAGAAGCCATGCAGATGTATTCATTCTGTTGAGAGAGAAAAAAACATTTCAAACATGATAAAAAAATATATAATTTTGTTAACAAAGAATCGTGGTATGATTGACAATGAGGCAATTATCCGCCATAGACCAAAGGCAATGCTGCAAGTAACCCGGATAGGGCACTGTATTGTATCGCCTTGAACAATGAGCAAAGCCCATACCATATGAATAGTATAATCTGGTATTCTACAAAATGACCTGGCACGATTAAGACATGATGATACAGTCCAAAAGAAAATAAATAACGGTCGGATTTACGCTGAAACTTATTAAATTATGCATCCAAAAACTGCACCTCTATTGAACTGGAATTTTCATTATTATTATCGATCACTTTACTTCTAGTTTTATTAAAATATAGTTTTTATACAGCAAAAGTCGTAAATATTCAATTATTCAGAGAAAGAAAAAGAGGAAAATTTCAAATTCAGCGCTATAGTTTTCCAAAAATGTCAAGCTCTTGATAATGAAACACAATTTCATTTATAATACTATTTTATTCATTCATACATAATTTTTTGTACCAAGTGAGAACTATGATAGTAGTTCCCTATTGGTTTGAGCTTTTGACTTTGTCATTTGATAAGGGAGTGGGACATTGTTTTGAATTTTACTCGGATTTATTTCACTGTTTACTGTTCTGTTCATATAATGCAGATTTAAGGTCAGATAATTTTTTCAGCTTTATCTTTTACAAAACTAAAATGACACATTTGTGTAAACTACGAAGAGAAAAACCACATATACAAAAAAAAACTGTATTACCGGAAAAGCCAAAAAAAAAAAAAATAAGCTTAATAAAAGATCAATAGATTTCCGCGGGGCGGAGTCGTAAGTTTTGTTTGCATTTATTAACCGTATGCTTAAAGTTTTGTCCGTATGCTTTAAGTTTTGTTTTGATTGTAATTTTTAATCATAAATGAACACACTCCGACTGAGTCACTGTTATATATTTTTAATTCATTTCACGAAGTTAACTGAATGCATACAATTGCAACAATATAAATCGTCGAATTGAATCTCTGTAATTTTGGCCGATTATTCAACCAAAAATAAAAAAATTTAACAATACTGCATGGCCTGACGGGGTTTACAGAATAGGGTGTTATGCATGATTAATGTACAGAAAAATGACAAAAACAATAATATTAGTCGTTTTGAAAGAGAATACGGGTTGCTAAAACATAACGACCAAAATATTAAGAATAGAAAATAATGTGCAAAAAAAATATAAAAATCTATGAGAAAAGACATAAAAAAAAAACTAGTCCAAATAATTATGACGTCTTGGAAGGCTATTTTAAATTTTTGCTTTGACGCCTTCCTGTCGATGTAAGGTGTCAAAAAAATTATAGCATAGCCTTTCAAGACGTCATAATTATTTGGACTAAAAAAACTTTATATAACACAGAAATGAAGGACTCCCATTCAGACCCTCAAGTTGTACATAAATGATATCCGCTCAATTGTCCCAATATACTATTTAGTGGTGAATCCCGGCAGAACTTTTTATAAAGGGGGGGGGGGGGGGGGACTATTGGTTGCCATAAGATGGGTCCCGCTACAGTTATGCTTCATTGATTACCTTTATAATCAACCAAATTTCACATTGGCCGGGGCCGGGTCCCCATCCCTCTGGATCCTCTTCTACTATTGATCAAATAGTAAACAATGATAAAACTGTTTACTCTTTACATTTTGATAAAGTACAGTCTACTGAATCAACGTCATTTTCAAAATTTCTAAGAACAAAAATTAAACATCGGGATTTTGAATGACATGTAAATTATCAATACAGAGATCACACAAAGGAATATGCTTCGTTGGTATGATTTGCCGTCAATTTCCTGCAACATAATTGAAACCTGATTTGAAGATATAATCTGAAAATACACAATTTTACCTGAAATGTCTTTTTAAGTGTCAACAGATAACACAACGGCATGCAATAAAACGTGACGTGTAAATATAATATCTAGATCCATTGACGGTGAATATCCGGACCTAAGATAGATTTTTGACACAGGAGGCCCCTCATGGGGGGGTCCTAGTAATCACATAATCACCATTTTTTTGCCAATATAATCACATAATCATTAAATATTTGCTTATCTTTAGTAATCAAATAATCATAAACTAAAAATACAGTCCTAGGTAATCAAATAATCATGAAATATTTGGCTTAATAATCAAATAATCATTAAAAAAACGGCCAAGTAATCACATAATCAAAAACCCCATGAGGGCCCTCACACAGCTTCGAGGACACTGCGCAAATACGAGTCTTGACCCCCAGTCTTATATTCTTTATGGCTTATCATGATAAGGGAGCTACCATTTGATTTTTATGGGGGGGGGGGGGGGGCTAGGATGAAAAATTTTGTCCTGCTTTTTTTTTTTAGTTGTAATCCCTGTCCTGCCTTATTATTTTTTACTCTATTCGGTCCTGCCTTTTTTTTACTAGTTTATCCTGACTTTTTTTACACAAATTGTCATCCTGCCTTTTTTTTTACCAAGTTGCTCATCCTGCCTTTTTTTTTTTTACTCAAAACTCCTGTCCTGCCTATTTTTTTCAAATTTCATCCTAGCCCCCCCATAAAAATCAAATGGTAGCTCCCTAACATGATGTGACAACTTAGTTTTAAATGCCCTCCGATTTTTGTGTTTGTATTACGCTTTATAAAAAAAAATCATAAGAGCAAACAGGTATGCAAGTTGTATACTTATATTTATATTTATAATTACTTCTTTATCATTTAAAGTGGAAAATCTATGATGTTAGTGTTGAAAATGACAAAAAAAAACTAGGCCGGCCAATAAAATTTGTACATGAAAGACGCCTTCTTTGCATGTACGTAACTAGTACAACATGGACTCCTAAACTATAAGCAGTATTTCAACTGAGTCCGAAACTAGTCTTAACACTTTTACCTGATGTATTGGCACCAGCCACTCGACTGAAGTCCTTTTCTTATTTTTGTCGGTGGGTTTCTGTCGCATTGACGTATAACCACTGAATTTTCATCTCATTCATGACTTTACAAAAGTTACAAAGCAAGCTACTATCATTCAATTCAATATAAAACTGGATATAAAATTTCAACGTTATATCAGACTTCTGTAAACTATGCATTCACAGAATTAATGTTTAAAATTTCAATATTTACATTTACATCTAATCGTTGTTGCTGTTTCGTTGCGTGTGAAAGATGGAGCAAAACATTAATTTGGATAGTTTGACATTTTTCTACCCTTTTTTTCTCTCAATGTCCCATGGTATGTTTCGCTTCTCTTGTCAAGACAAAGACAAAGACAAAATATTTTATTTCCTCAGACACAAACGTGTACAAGAGGTCAAAACATGATAAAGTATACATATAAATCGACAGCAGAGTAGTGTACGATAATAGCACGTGATTTTCATGACATTGAGACATATACAATCCAATGGGCCAAGAGGTAAAGGTAGGGGCACAAGAAGATAAACTGGAAATAAGCTGTGCTTCAAATATCAGTCAGTTAGTTGGTTTGCTTTTTTTTCTCTCATTATTTTAATATAAAAAATATTCACAGGGGAACTATCAGAGATTGTTTCCTCTTGTCTCTTGTTTATTTGAGGGGGCACTTACATATACATGCACAACAGCAACTTCACATGCACATAATTTCTAAATATTGAATAATATTATTATATCAGGGTAATGTTGTTGTTTTTTTTAATATTTTGTATTTGTTTTGTTTTGTCGTTATTTTACATCTTACCTTGCTGCAACTATGTAACAATTAGCTATGAAAACATTTGTGTGTGTATGCATATGTAGTATGCTAGCTACAACTCGTATATATATATATTATATTATATGCATAAATATCTGTGTGTTTATGATAAAACATTGTTCTATCAGTTGTGAAAATATTTTCAGTATTATTACTTTCATATCACAATCACATGTACATGTACATGTAGCTAAAACCCTAAAATTTTGTAGTATAAAGATATTGAGTTAGGATAGCCAGTATCTCATATTCAAATTCCTTATTAATATCTAAAATCATTAAAACAAGTTATTCAATATATATACAATTCAAAATTTATAAGATAGAATTAAAGACACTCTTTTATTTTGTAAAATGACTTGTGATAATTTATCTTCCATTAAAATGGGCTTCTGGAACGTGGGTGGTCTAAAAAAAAAGACAAAACAACAAGATTCAAGACCCCCTTTTTTTGAAACATATAGAAAATCTAGATCTAGTGTTCCTTGCTGAAACCCACTTGGGGTATGATTCTAATATAACTAATATAGGGTCATTCCATTGTCATCTTATTTGTAGACCTGTAACTAAATACATTTATAACAACAGGCATTTTGGAGGGCTTGCAATACTACGCAAGCCCTCACTAAAGCAACATGTGAAAATTCTAAAATCATTTATCCCAGATTTTCAGTGAGTGAAATTAGAAAAACAATTCTTTGGATTTGACAAAGATCTTTTTATATGTGTTGTGTATAACCCACCAGAGGGGTCATCATATTCCAAAGGACTTGACCATGATATTCTTACATGTTTAGAACAGGATATTGCTTCCTATCAAAAACAGGGTAAAATATTATTGTGTGGGGACTTTAATGCCAGAGTGGCTTCTGATACAGATTTCATCATAGATGACAGTAATAATCTTTCTCCATTATATCAGTCCTATTTCAGCGATAAACAAATTCTTGAAAGAAGGAGCAAAGATGATAAACTTGACTCAAGGGGCAGGGACCTGCTTGACTTGTGTATTAGTAACCAAATAAGGATTCTAAATGGTCGAGTTCTTGGTGACACCTTTGGTGGTCTAACATGTTATACACCTAATGGAGCTAGTACAGTTGATTATGTTTTAGTGTCGGAGAGTATCCTAAATCAAATTTTGTATATGAGGATATGTAATTTTATACCAACACTATCAGACTGCCATTGTTTGTTAGAATGGTCATTGTCTGCAAAATATTGTTTAAAAACTGATTGTGATAGTGTTAATACTCATAAAATGTCACCAGGTTTCATATGGTCAGATGACTCACCAGCTCTTTTTCAAGATGCCCTTTTTACGGCAGAAATTCAGCAGCGACTTGAAAAATTCCTTAAACTAGAGCCTATCGATTCCCAAAATGCAATTGATAGCGCATCTCTAGAATTGACAGACATTATTAAAACTACTGCCAATATTTCCCTTAAAAGGCGTAAAGCCCAAACGGGTAAGGGGGTTAAACACCAAAAGTGGTTTGACTGTAATCTTGCATATTTGCGAAAAAACATATTTAGTTATGGGAAAATTTATTCTCGATTTCCCAGAGATCCTGCTGTTAAAGGTCACTTTTATAAACTACAGCGCTTATATACTAAGGCACGAAAACACAAATACAGAGAGTACAAGCAGTCTTTGTTGAAGCAGATAGAAACACTGCACGAGGAAAACTCTAAGCAGTACTGGCAATTGATTGATGAACTTCAGGGTAAGGAAAAGGATGATAAAAGTGCATTAGTCGCACCATTTGATTGGTTGAATCATTTTAAAAATTTGACAGAACCAAAAGATGAGTTTAAAGAACGACTGCAATTTTTAGAGGAAAAGCTAAATATTCTTGAAAAAAGAAAGTGCTTTAATGAACTTGATAGTAGGATCTCTGAAACCGAAATATCTACTGCTTTGTCATCTTTAAAAATTAATAAAGCAGCAGGGTTGGATAACATCTCTAACAGTATGCTAAAATATGGTCAAACCTCTTTGTTACCTTGTTTACTAAAAATTTTTAATAATTGCCTCTCTTATGGAAAATACCCAGAACCCTGGACTATTGGCTACATATTCCCAATTCATAAAGGGAATGATGCATCTGATCCTAATAATTATAGAGGAATAACTATTACTGATGCTTTGGAGAAGCTTTTTAATAAAATTCTTGACACCCGTCTTTGCAAATTTTTAGATAAATATCAGATCATTAAAGATAGCCAAATTGGCTTCACAAGGAAAGTGCGACCATCTGACCATATGTTCATACTTAAGACCATTATTGATAAGTACTGTCATACTAAAGAAGGTAGAGTGTTTACCTGTTTTGTTGATTTCCAGAAGGCCTTTGACACGGTCATTCATCCAGGTATAAAACTCAAGTTATTAAACATTGGGCTGTGTACAAATTTTTATAATATAATTAAGAGTATGTATGCCCAGAGTAAATCCTGTATTCGATTAAAGAATAGAGTTACAGACCTTTTTCCAACTAAGGTGGGAGTGAAACAGGGAGATAATTTGAGTCCTAATTTGTTTAAAATATTTATAAATGATCTCCCTGATTATCTAGAAAAGTCACCTGATCCAGTCTTAGTTAACTCAAAGCCAGTTCATTGTTTATTATATGCTGACGATATTGTCATTTTTTCTTCCTCGGAAAAGGGGCTTCAGTGTAAACTTGATCAATTAAATAATTATTGTAAAGATTGGTGTATGAAAATTAATCTAAAAAAAACTAAGGTGATGGTATTTAACAAAGCAGGCAGGCATATAAAACATAATTTTTATTTTAATGACATGTTGATAGATTGTGTTCAACATTGTAAATATTTAGGTATAACATTTAGTGCATCAGGATCTTTTTCCTTTGCTCAGAAGGAATTGTACAATAAGGCATTGAAAGCATACTACAAGCTACGAAAGGACTTTTTATCACTGAATCCCAATATTAAAAACAGCCTCCATGTACTTGATCATACAATTAAACCCATTCTTTTGTATAGTTCGGAAATTTGGGGCTTTTTTAATCCTTTCAAAAAAAAATTAAATTCTCAGACTTCTACAGTTGATCAAGCCTATCCTAAACTTTTTTCAGATAGATTACATATGAAATTTTGTAAATTTTTACTAGGTGTGGGGAAAAGAGCAACAAACCTTGCCACTCTTTCAGAACTTGGGAGATTTCCTTTACATTTTGATATCACCAAATCTATGATCAGATACTGGCACCGGCTTGAAAATTTGGGTTCATCCTTTCCCTTACTAAAAGATGCATATTTAGAGTCAACGCTATTATTTGAATCAAAAATTCCCTCTTGGTATGGATCTTTAAACTATTTGCAAAAAAAATTTAATGGGGTTGACAGTCTAACCTTTGCAAGCAACTTTAGATTCAAAATTTTAATTAAAAAGTTTTTGTATGAGCACTATGAAATACAGTGGAGAAACCAAATGCACAATTGTGCTGATGGGAAGCTTTGTAGCTATAGCACTTTTAAGACTCATTTTGGTCTTGAAAGATACCTTACTATATTACAATCACCTGAGCAGAGGAGAAATTTCACTCGATTGCGTATTTCTTCTCACAGACTAAGAATTGAACAAGGTCGCTATCAGGGTACTCTCCGACAAGACAGAATATGTCTCAGGTGCACCTCAAATGAAGTTGATGATGAAAAACATTTTTTATTCTCATGTACATCATCACAAGATAAGAGAAATTATTTGAATTCCACTATTGACTTACTATGCCCAAACTTTAAGCATTTGATTCCTAGCCAAAAACTGATATGGCTTCTTAATGTAGAGAATCTTGATATTTTGATATCTGTCTGTGAGTTAATTGATGAAGATAAAATATAACTTTAAAGATAAATATTTAATCAGGCTTTCTGCACTAGGCACAAGGTTGGCATGGTGGGGTACAGGACACATCGTCCAAGTTCTATTACCTTCTTGTTTGCGATATTATTATTTTTTTTAATAAACTGGTAATATTTTATCTTTTTTGTAATTTGTGCACTTTGGCATGTCAATTAGCATTGTCCCTTGGTGCCTCTTGCAGTTGTGTCACTTTAAATAGTACTGACTCCTCTGCACCAGGCACGAGAATGACATACCATTTATGTGCAACTTCTTACAATACCTTACCATATCATTAATGTCCCGAAACACATTTTAATATGCACCCACCATGCCATATAGCACCGTCCCTAGGTGCCTCTTGCAGTTCAGCTAGATATATTAGCCTACTCACAGTATTCTTTTTTGTTACTTTCCAGAGGTGTGCCTGAGACAAAGGTTTTATATATATACTAATATGTGATAACTGTTGTTTCTTATTTGTGTTTGTAACTATGTGTTGTTTATTATATTTGTAAAAGAATATTATATTACAATGATATTATATTATGCTCCTTGTGAGCCCATTTTATGGAAATAAAGCATCTTCTTCTTCTTCTTCTATACATTATATATAATACCTATTGAGTTTAGAGGATTACATATGACAGTCATATGATATGTACAGAATTCTTTCTTATTAATCAGTGATTGTGAGTACATAAATATATATAAATGTATAAAAATTGCATCTACAAAAAATAAGTAATCTTTCTAAGGAAAGTACATACTTTCCTATACACCTTTATGTTGCAAAATGAAAGTAAACCGATTAATTTTTGCCTTGAAGGATATTGTAGGTAATAATTAGGTACAAGATTTTGTCTAAGAAGTGATACACTAGGATGTGAACAAACACACAAATAGTGATATTCGTCGCCAATATTTTGATTACATAGATGACATATCCTATTTTCTTTTAAAATATTTTTCCAATTGGGAATTTAAGATTTGAACATCTAAATTTAGCCATATACAATCTATCAGTATTTCCCAATCGAAGTAGATAGGGTTCTAATTCAATATACTTTTGAATTTACCATAGAATTCTCCTCTTGAAGAATTATTAATTACAGAAAACCATTGTTGTATAAACTGATCAACAAGTTTTTGTTTGACAAGAGATTTCAATATTTCTCTATTCATAGGTATTTGATCATTCCATATAAAAGTAAGACCACATTCATCAAAAATGGATTTAATGTACGTAACCCATTTAAAATGTGTGGGTTTACTCTGGTGAAGTTGTATCATAAGTCTATATAAAGTATGAGATAACTTATTCTCACTTGAGAGCATATCATTCCAAAACATAACCATACGTAGCTTAATAGTAATATCAATGGGATAACGACCCAGTTCCCCGTAAACCATAAAATTTGGCGTACTTTTCCTGACGTGCAGAATAGTTTTACAAAACTGCAAGTGCATCCGTTCCAATCCCTGTTTATTTTCAACTCCCCATACTTCACTAGAGCAAATCATTATAGGTAGAATAAGACAATCAAAAAGCTTTAGCTGTATATCTACGGGTATTGCAATATTTCTTATCTTTCTATATAGTGCATACAATGCTTTATTGGACTGTTCCAATAATTTCTTTCTAGCTGAACAAAAAGAGCCGTTATAATTGAATACAATACCCAGATAAGTATATGAGTCTAATACATCAATATTTTTACCATAGATTTCAAAATCTGATTTAACCTTGAATTTCTTTTTGCTGAAAATTACAATTTTAGTTTTCCTAGTATTAACTGTGAGTTTCCACTCATTACAATATTGCTCAAAAACAGTCAATGCATGTTGCAGATCCTCCTCTGACTCAGATAAAATAACTGTGTCATCTGCATATAATATTATAAATATTTTTACATAACATAATAAGGTTTCTTTGCATTTATCTGATATATTTTCAAGGTCTTAACATCATTATCTAATAAAAATTTCTCCAAATCATTCAAAAAGGGAGAAAAAAGAAAGGGGGATAAATTCTCCCCTTGTTTCACTCCTATATTACAACTAAAAAATGCAGAAATATCCTTTCCCATTCTAATACATGTCTGGATATTCTGATACATATTATGTATAACTCTCAATATTTTGCCTTGAATATTATATTGTAGCATCTTTTGCCAAAGTCCAGCTCTCCAAACTGTATCAAATGCACTTTTGAAATCAATGAACGAGCAAAATAATTTTTTACCAAATGAAAAATATAAAGAAATAAGTGAGTGTAAAATAAAAATATTATCCATAGTAGAAAACCCTTTTCTGAACCCAGCCTGTGCTCCTGTAATTAAGCCTATTTCATCTGACAATTTATTCAATCTATTATTGAGCACAGCAGTGAATGTTTTACTAAGACATGAATTGAGAGTAATACCTCTGTAAGAATTCTGGTCAGATTTGGAACCCTTGTTCTTGAAAATTGGTACCATTATTCCTTTGGTCCAGCATTCTGGTATAATACCCGTATCTAAGACAATGTTAAATAACATTACATACACATTCATTATATCATCTAATGTACATTTAATATATTCATATATTATCATATCCAGCAGATTTATTATTCTTTAATTTTTTTACAGCACATTTTATTTCTTCTGTTATTGGAGAATTTAACAATTCTTCTATATCTGGTGGTAAATTATTAACATCAATATCTATATCAATTTCATCATGTACATTATTTTCATTCATGGATTTAAAATAATCATGTAATGTTTCTACAGATATTTCAGATTTCTCATCTTTATTTTTAACAAATTTATTCAAAATTTTCCAAAACTCTTTCCCTTGTTTTTTTGACGTATTTCTCAATTTTTGTTCAAAGTCAAATTGATAGTTTTTGTATGCTTGGTTTGTAACCATCTTGTATGATTTACTTGTCTCTAGTAGTTGTTTGCGTGTTACTTCATTTTTGTGAATGTTATAACGTTTTCTGGCTTTATGAAATTTTTTTCTCGAAGTGAGACATTTATTTGTGTACCAGGGTTTTGAATTCGGTTTCTTTCGTGATTTGTAGTGCGGTTTTGAAAGTGTTGCCTTTGCAGTATTTTGCAATAGCTCATTTATTTCTTCGGTGATGTTGTCTATGTCTTGTTGAGTGCATGTATCACGTGTGTGTATGTTTTCAAGGTCATTCATTATATTGGTCAGCTGATCTTGACTATTGTGAAATGTATTTAAAAATTCGTTTTTGTTATTGTCGTTCCACTTGATTGAAGTTGAATTTTGTGATGTATCATGTGTAATTTCATCATGTGGTAATACTGATTTAAAAACAATGTGTATTGCATTGTGAACATCAGAAAAAAGTGGTACAAAATCAAGTATCTCAAATTCATCTACTAAAGAGAACAATTTGGATGATAAAAGCAAATAGTCAATAACACTGATATCTTTACATGTAGTACGTCCAATACCTATATCAGAACCAAGTCTGGAGTTAGCTATATAAACATTGAGTTTTTTACACATATCCAACAGTTTATGACCATAATTATTAATATTGCAATGACACTCTGACATTCGAGATAACGGTATATTTTGAAGCTTCAATTGTTCATTATCTAACATGTATGACAAAATTTCATCATCACTTTCTAATTCAAAAATACCAATCAATGACTCATCAGGAACAATAAAATCATCTCGTGTTCCCGTTTTTGCATTAAAATCTCCAATAAGAGAGACATATGAATCAAATTTATCAACACATGTAAATATTCAATTTCAATTTCTTCAAATGCATCAGTATTTGCATATTTAGAATTTTCCGGTGGTATATAAACAGCACCAAATAAAACATCTTTTTCACAGTTTAGTAGACATTTTTGAAATTTAAACCACTGTACATATTGACTTTCACTTTCAATAAAACTGATGAACTGTTTCAAAATATTTTTGTATATAATTACAATTCCACCTGACTTTTTAGTTGCACCCTTTCTATTCTTTGTTACATATGAAAAACCATCAGGAAGATCAATTATATCTAAATCATCTAATTTAGTTTCAACAAAAACTTATAGATGTGCCTTACGATGTTTGCGTTTTCAATGACGTATACTTCACGTCTGCTTTAATTCCGATTTATGTTTTAAAACTTTGTCCCAGAAAATTTTATACAGTTTCGAAACATTTAACGGCATTCTAAATATAACAGATTATTTTTAGGGCATTGCACATTTTCAATTTTTAAAATCAGGCAGATGTACCAAGAATTATACATATTAAATCTGAACAAACAAAAAAAGAAAATAGGGTCATCTTCTGCCAATGCATACACAAAAGGCTTCGTTCAATAAAAACAAAGGAGTATTTTTTCCCGATTTTTCATTTCACCCTTTAATTTGAGATTATAGATCGATATTATTTGAAATTTTATATATTACTTTGATAAAATTCAATAAAACTTCTATTCTATGATCAGACATATTACGTAGTTTGTTTATTCTTTTTTGTTCAAATATTTGACCTTGACAAACAGGTAGTAAAATTGATTTTAGCACCAAAATTAGATTTCTCAAATTTGTCAACGCAAATATGTGTAGAGTATTTAGTGTCAATTATGTTTACTCTTGATTTCACTTTGTGTGCCAAAACAAATAAATAACAGAATTTACAATCAGTCAAAATAGAAAAATAGTGACCAAAGGTCAGGGAAATATACACAGGAAAATACAATATCATGGAGTATCGTTATATGGGTTTTATACAAATATTTTTGTTTATTTCCGTTGCAATCTCAGGTAAGACCTACATATTTAATTTCACTGATAACCAAAAGTACATTATTTAAAAAAGAAAACTACTGAATTTGAGTTTCATACATGCTTAAGATTTATGTAACACTTTCTATTTCTGAAATAAAGAGGGGAAAATAGCATAATTTATGAAAAGCCTATACAATTGTTTAAAGATTATAAATGTCTATCCTCATCTTAATTTAATGTTTCAACCGTAAAAACAGTGAATTCATCATCTGCTGATTTTTTGTACTATCTCAATTGAACATCTTTTGGACAGATTTTCGTTTACTATACATGTATCAAGATACGAATGTAGAACAGAAAAAGTCACAGAACAAAAAGTCTCAGGACAAAAAGTCAAAACGTCAAAGGACAAAAAGTCACAATTCAGAAATTAGTTTTGAGATTATTTTTCTCATTTATTTTTAAAAACAGTTTTGCCTTTTATTCTAAAAATAAATATCAATAACGTTAAAAAAATTGTCAAGTTGAAAATTTGTCAAAGGGTTTTGGTACTAACATTATAGGTTTATGTTGCAAATAAAATATATTCTTTGCAGGAGAAAAAAAAAAGATAAACTTCATCTATCAAGCCTTATGAATAATTTCTTATACTGTAAAATGAATATATGTAGTAAAGAGACGCATTTTCAAGAACTTCCTCCTATATATCAATCAAAATATTACAAAAAATTAATTGTGACCTTTTTATACTATCAAACTTGAAATTAAAAGGTTTAGAGGAAAATGCCATGTTTGGTATAATTTGAACTCTTGGTTGATAGAGTGGTTTGTTCAATAATTCGTTCAAAGATAGCAAGATAACAAAAATCAAAGTTATATTGGATGTAACGCCACGTTAGCTTTTCAGATACTTAGATCTATATTCATTAGTTTTTTTTTCATAAAACTTTTAAAGTTTTCATAAATATATTAGAATTAATGTCAACAGCGAAGCGTAGCGATGAATATCATTTAGTTTTTTTTTAGATATCTTTAAACTTTTTTTTATATTCAAATGTCACTTTAATAGTTTCAACAACTCATTGATTTTGACCTCTTTCTTGTTATCATTTGAATATACATTTTTGGTGAAGGGTTTTCTATTGAAAAGGCAAATAAGAAAGTCTAAAATTGTTGTAATATTTCTTCAATATAATGTTAGTCTTTCAAACTGTTTTGAAAACGAAAATCTGATGAACAACATTAAAAGAAAGAGTGTTCGAGCTAATTTCCCAATGTATGTTCTAGTAAGACGTTACTTTGCCTGCTTGCTTTGTTTATATATTGTATGTAATATACATGTAATTGGAATAAAATTCAATAAAAAATAAAATTTAGATATAATATATACTATGCCTGTTGATATTGTTTGCTGTTTATACAAACAAAGCAAGCAAGTCAACCAAAGTCTTACTCTACGAGGACATTAGCTCTAACAATACCTCCTGTTTTGTTTCAGTACAAGCTGATGTGAATGAATGCAATGCCCTTTCCTGTACTGATTGCTTCTTACTAAACCCTAAATGTGCATGGTGTGCATCGCCAGTAAGTATATCCCATCACGTATATGTAAATGAGACAGGCACCTGTCGCAATTAATTTAATGAGACATTTATCCTACGGCACACAAAATTCAAACGAACCCACAAGACATCTAAAATATAAAAAAAATGTGCTATTATTTCAGATGAGACATCGCTCCACTAGAAAGCAAAATGACACAAAAATTAAGAATGAGGTCATCGTGCGGCCTTCAACAATGAGTAAAGCACATACCTCAAAGTCAAACAACTTTAAAAAAAAAAAACAGACAATTAGCTGTACAAATTGACAAGCACTAAATCACATCAAGTCGAGAAAAATTGGCAAATTAGTTATAAACGAGACAATCAAATATGATATCTAACAAATATTGTTAAAGAGGAGTTCCACGCATAAAATATCCCTGTGGAATAACAAACGGTACATGTAGAAGTATGAATAAAAGAGT
This sequence comes from Mytilus galloprovincialis, assembly GCA_037788925.1. NCBI lineage: Eukaryota > Metazoa > Mollusca > Bivalvia > Mytilida > Mytilidae > Mytilus > Mytilus galloprovincialis. Next base: position 48,889,353 of record CM075337.1, on the reverse strand, counting down.
ATACGCATTAAATGCATAAATCCCTTACCTTTATAACAAGCGAGAGTCTTATCAAAATAAGGTATGTTTAATTGTTTATATCTTTATTATTTGCATATTATTTTCTCTCTAAAGAAAGAAAAACCTCCAAGCATTAATAGTTACCATGCAAAAACAATATAAATAAACTCACACAACTTTGAATTCATATATAGGATTTTCAAGGAGGCGAATGGGAACGATGCCAGAATGTTCGAAAGTTTCGAAAATCTTGTCCAAAGAAAGAGCTGTTTACTACAAATGAAACCCCAAATTTGCAGGTAAATATACAGAATTTTAATGTAAAATTTGATATAGGAATATTAAGAAAGATTCTGAATTGAAGCATAATACAATATCTATTTTTTTATTTGCTCGTAAGCATTTTTATTAAAAACACTCACTTATGATATTTCAAGGCAGTTTCTTTTCATTTGCGATATCTATTCTATAAATATATCAGATTATTGTATTAGTATTGATACATGATTATGAACAGTTTTTGCAATCGAAATGAATTTACAAATAAAATGGAACTGAATAACCATCATTCCCCTGTTTTTAATTATACAGAAAATATACTCCTTAAAATAGGAAATCCATTCATCTTTATGGGTTCAACTATTAAATAATTATATCGTATGCTAGTTTGTCATAGAAAGACAAGTTTTTATTTTATAGTATTTAATTGATATTGTAGCAAACAAGGATAGAATTGTTATTGATTTGAGGGTAGTCTATATTATCTTAAAATTTGTTTGCAGAAAAATAAAATTGAAGAAAATTTAGTAAGCATTTCAAAAGCGACCATAAATCTGCGTCAAAGTAAGTATTTGAGTATTCGTTACATATTATTTATACCCATTACAAGCCTGCACCGGCCGTCGATTTTTTAAATTGTATTGTTGTTTTTTTTGCTTCCAAGCATGCATCATGAGGCCTTGTTTTAATCAGACTGGGAGGTGCTTTACTTTATTCAAAATTACAAAGTAACGGTCTTTCGAAATGAAATTTATAAAAAAAAAAAAAAAGTCAGCAAATGAAATAGAAAGAAAAAAGAACCCCAAAAACATTTGGTATTTTTCTTTTTTCCAGCTTTCATTGTTGTTCTTTTTTTATATTTGTTTGAACAACTACTATTGCGTTAAGGGCTAGTAGACAATCTCTTTGTTTTGAGCTGTAATTTTAAGGTATGATTTGATGGGTTTTAATAAGTACATACATTGAGCGAATTAATTTTAATATGAAAAAATGCTTATGCTGTACATTACAGCTGGTTTAAAATAGAGTTAACGATCTTTTCATACTGTACAGCACTCCAATGGTAACTAAGTGTGTAAACATAAGATGTTAATAGAGTAAGGCATCCACTCGAATATCTGTTAGGACTGATAAGTACCTTTATCGTACATCCTGCTAAAACAGAGGAGTTTAATGTTCACAGATATATATTGTCAAAAATACGAGCTCTTTTGGGCTTTTCTGCAACTTTTAAAATAATTGGAAGAGAGATACTTAAATGATAACCATCGTTGTGTTTCAGATGCATCCGTATCGTTTCCTTTAACAGTTTTAGTGCCACGAAACACAAGGAGAAAGAAGGTACGTTTAAAGTTTCATTCCAAGGGGAGAATAGATTGAACACTCACAAACATATGTAACCCCGCCATAGTCTGTATGTGCCTATCTGAAAGGGGGGAAATGCTGCTGTGTTTTAGTGGTTGTCGATGGTTCAATCCTGTCATAATTTTTTTTTTATCGTTAATTGACTTGTATTTAATCACGTTGTCGGTTTGTTTGACACTTTTTGTCTGGTCTTTCATTGTTATAATCTTAAGCTGTTCGGTGAAAGTTGCTTACATGTACATAAAATAAGATTTTTTTAATCTAACACAATTAAATCTTACTGTTATTAATATAAGAAGCATTCAAAAGAAAATCTCTTGATTTTTTTTCAGGAAAATGTACTGGTAGGAGGTTGGAGATCTAATAAGAAGCCAGTAGAGTTAACAATCGAGTCCGACTGTAAAAATGGGTTAGCACGTATAAATTGTGTGATGGTAGGAATGCCCTTTCGGGATGCAATCGTTAGCGTCAAACTGGGTTTAAATTTTACCGTGTTTCGTCAACATATTCGTATCGTGTTTCGTCAGAGAACTCAAATAATTATTGTTACTGTTATTTTTGAAAACAAATCAACATGATTCGTCAAAATCAGTCGATTTTATTATCGTATGAAAGAAACTGCACATTTTATCGATATGCACCAAAAGTTACCGTTAACATGTTTTGCAAGATTTTTTACCGTTATTTGTCATGAAGGTACTACTACCCACTTGTGTAACTTGTTTAGATCATGGTTCTGATTTGTTCAACTTTTTTCGAAACGTATTATCTCTTGGGTAGATAGACAATGCTATGTAAACATTTTGATATTTTGTGAATTTTTGGAAACGAAGAAAACAAACAAATAAACAAACAAACAAACAAACAAACAAACAAACAAACAAATAAACAAATGTTAAGAAATGATACATTCAGGGTTATATCGAAAATTAGAATTAATTTGAATAAAAATTGAATTTTCCAGGGTATAATTGAGAAAGAATTTATCTTTTGCAAGACTTTATCATGATTTGACACATGATATGATTTATTGTTAGAAGTCTTAGTAGTACTATTGGCATTTATGGGTTTTATTTGAAACATTGCATTGCAGATAAACTATTGTGGTTAACGAAATCTGTCATTTTGCAGGAGAAGGAAAGGAAATAAGTTTGTCTGCAGAAAACAAAAGAGGGGCGAAAAGGTTTGTTCAATTATTACGTAAATGAGAGTCTTGGTGTAGTTTATATAGAATAGAGAATAAAGACATAGACCTGGGAGTAACAATGAGCGATAATCTAACCTGGGACAGGCATATTGACAATTAAGAGGGTAAAGGAATCAAAACACTAGGCTTCATAAGACGTAACCTAAAAGATTGCACTAAACTGGTTAAAGCAGCAGCATATTCAACAATAGTAATACCTTCAGTTTAATATGCTTGTACGGTATGGGACCCTACAAAACAGGCTAAAATAAAAGCAATCAAACAAGTACAGAAAAGAGCAGCAAAATTCGCAAACAACAACTACACAGACCGCACACCTGGCTGTGTAACACAAATGGTAACATCTTTAAAATGGAAAAGCCTTCAAGACCACAGGAAACAAAATAGGTTATGCATGCTGTTCAAAATTCAACATAATCTAATAAACTTAGATCAGCACCAATATCTGATGCCAAACGATAGCCGGACCAGAGGTAAAAACCGATTGTACCAAGAAAGGGCTGCAACAGACGTCTTCGGCCAATATTTTTTTCCAAGGATAATCAGAAACTGGAACTAACTGCCATCATCAGCGACATCAGAAGAAGAAGAAGAAGAAGAAGAAGAAGAAGAAGAAATAGGGAATAGGCAATTTTAAAGGCCTATCCAGACCCTAGTAAATGTTTGATGAAATCTATTCCTGAGGTAGAAAAGCCTTAGCATTTCAAAATTTCAAAAGTTTTGTAAACAGTTAATCTATAAATATGACCTTATCAATGATAATTCATGTCAGCACTGAAATGCTGACTACTGGGCTGTTGGTACCCTCGGGGAATTAAAACCCCACCAGCAGTGGCATCGACCCAGTGGTTGTAAATAAAGTCATCATAGATACCAGGATTACACTTTGTATTTACGCCAGACGCGCGTTTCGTCTACAAAAGACTCATTATGATTGTTATTAGCTTCCAATACGCATTGACATATTACATCTATTTTAGGTGACGTTTGAACTGACAACTAGACTGAAAAACTGCATTGATAAACAAAGAGGGTATGTAACAGTTATTTTTTACTTAAAAATATTATAAATTGATAAATATGTATCTTTTATTATCTCCCAGTTGATACGATATTCCAGGGCTTGTAATTCCTATTATAATTCCTTTGGTAGAGGGTTGCTGCATAAAAGTAAGTTGTTAAGCCAAGATATCCAAGTTGACGTTTTTAACGATCACTTCGTAAATTTGATGGGTATTACAAGCTCTCTTTATTTTGCATTTCTGTTTGTCATTTAATTTTTAGCCATGTCATTGCCAGTTAATTTTCAACTTTGATATTTTAAATGTGTTGTTCATCAGATTATGATACAATAACACTTTGTTGACAGCAGTTTAAAACCAACAATAATGAGAAGCATGGAAAATGACTCGTAACCCTTCCATTTTTCTGCATTGTATTAAATATGATACCAATTTACTGTTTTATTAAATGTCTTAATAAGAATTCTGCTTAACTTATAGACCGTTTGAGTACTATCATTTTATAGCTAAGCCTGTACTTCAGTCGTTGTCGTTGGTTGCTTTCATCATATTTGGTTTTCGTTCGATGTTTTATCATTAAGCAGACTGTTATTTTCTCGTTTGAATTGTTTTGTGACTGGCGAAAAGTTTTATAAATAACTACATATAATGATTTTTCTAATTTTTGAAGCCCGTACAGTGGCCCTTCTCTGCTTTCATTAACTTCATGGTTGTTTATTGTAGATAGTTGTCTCATTGGCCATCATATTTAGCATACCTGCCAACTGTCACTATTTGCGGGGGATTTCCCCAATGGAGACTTCCATATGGAAATTTTTAAAGAGCAATTTTAGACGAAACATTAAACTTATAATGACTATGGGCTTGTAAAAGTATGAAGAAACCAAAAAACCACATTGAAATGTATTTGAACGCCCCTTAAAGGATTTGTAGGACTGTAAAAGCCATCTTGCCCGTAAAACCCCCATGGGCATTTTGAAAAGTTGGCAGGTATGATTTAGTATACTTTATCTTCTTATGGTTATGCGTGAACTTAAACATATTGATGGCAATGAACCCAAAGTGTTAAATCTCACATTTTTGGTTTTAGACGATACAATATATTGGTGAAGATAGGAAAAGCCAAGAAAATAGTTAAAGTTGATATCAGATATGTTTGTCAATGTAAAGTCATCAACAACAGAAATGTAAGTAACAGATCCTGAGGTTTTATATGATTAACTTACGCACGACACCACTAATCACATATTTTGTTGGGTTATTTTTTTCTTAATAGTGTTTGGTATCCTTTACAACAAATTAAAAATTGATAAAAATACATAGAACGCTGACCTACCGCTTGTTTATCAGGTCAAGATCTATCTGCCCTTAAATTTTCAGATGAATCGGACAACCCGTTGTTGGGTTGCTGCCCCTAAATTGGTAAGTTTAAGGAAATTTTGCTGTTTTTGGTTATTATCTTGAATACTATTATAGATAGAGATGACCTGTAAACAGCAATAATGTTCAGAAAAGTAAGATTTACAAATAAGTCAACATGACTGAAATGGTCAATTGACCCCCTAAGGAGTTATTGTCCTTTATAGTCAATTTTTAACAATTTTCATAAAATTTGTAAATTTTTACTAACATTTTCCACTGAAACTACTGGGCCAAGTTCATTATAGATAGAAATAATTGTAAGCAGCAAGAATGTTCAGTAAAGTAAGATGTACAAACACATCACCATCACCAAAACACAATTTTGTCATGAATCTATCTGCTTCTTTTGTTTAATATTCACATATACCAAGGTGAGCGACACAGGCTCTTTAGAGCCTCTAGTTGTACTGATTTTTGGTTTGTGAGTTACTCATGATGAGTTACAGATCAAGTTTAAGTTTCGTTCCGCTCCGCTAATCTTTGCCAAAATTAAGGGTTTACAACTTTGAAAATTGTTGAAAATCACAGTTATAATATAAACTTTATTTTTATACGCCTCCAGATTTTCAGCTGATTTTGTGAGACTACCATCATGTTTGTGTCCATATGTGTTATTGAAATTGCAGATTTTTCAACTTTTTGAAACGGGGCCATTCGTGTCGCTTTGACACATTTAGTTTTAAATGTATCTTAACAAGTGACATTCTTATTTTTTTATCAAGTTCAATAAGAAGTGTTCATATAATACTAAACGAAATGTTGGTGACGGAAATTGTGTATTACAAGCTACAGTTGTGGAGGCCCCACCCCCAGAGGAAGAGGAGATTCTAAACGTCAACCTGGAATGCCCATTTTCAGAATCTGAGTCTGAGAACATGTGTCGTAGGTAAGAACACAATTGTATGTAGATTTTAGATATACAAATTTTTACACTGTAGCTTTATTTTATTTTACTCGTCAAGTCTTTTCATATTTTCACACCAAGTCTTAATTTTTACATAGACTTATGTCATATATATTTAAATATTATTGTTTCATTTGTCCACATAAAAAACGAGGTAAAGTGAACAAAACATTAATCATAAGATTCAACGAAAATTGTAACTATACATGCATACAAAATTTGTGTTAACAAGTAACCAACCAACCAATATAACTGAATAATAAAATGGCCTCTATCAACCTAACTGTATTGATCCCATATCTGTATTTTATTTACCAATTTATCAATCTTAAAGCAACATCGCTTGACTTACTATAACCATTAGCATCAGACTTCTGGTATTGTGTGAGATTTTAACACTAAATAAAGGCAACGGTAGTATACCGCTGTACAAAAGTCATAAATTGATTAAGAGAAAACAAATCCGGGTTACAAACTAAAACCGAAGAAACACCTTAGTGAACAGGTAAAACATTCGGATGCAGCTATTAAACTGAAAACCCTTTATCCTAATCTTCTCTGTACTAATTAACGCCGCTTTATATCATATAGTCCTAGAAATGGTGGAGGAAATACAGTTTGTTCTGGAAAAGGACAGTGTGTTTGTGGATTATGTAGATGTGTAAGTATTCTAGGTAAACCTATGTTAAAACATCACATACTTTTAGAACTGAGCTGCTGGGTACTAGAAACAAGTAAAATAACAAAAATACCGAACGCCAAGGAAAATTCAAAGTAGAGAGTCCATTATGAAATGCCAAAATCAAAAGTTTGAACACAATAAACAAATAGAAAAAAACAGTTATTCCTGACTTGGTACAGGCATTTTCTGATGTAGAAAATTGTAAATTAAACCTGTTTTTTTAGGCAGCTAAACCTCTCACTTGTATGACAGTCGCATAGAATTTCATTATATTGACAACAATGTGTGAGCAAACCAAACAGACATAATAGAACTGTATAAAAAATGGTGTACAACCGTCTACATTGTGGTTTGATCTGGTGATGTGACATATCTTCCAAATGTTTGAAATCTTCTTAACATTAAGTAATTGTCAAAATTCTGGTACACACTAATGTTTAATTACACTTCATGGGTAATATTAACATCATATGATATTTCCTAATATACTGTCGATTCGTTTAATTTCGTAAAATTTGCATTAACGTGTATATTTGATTTCGTGGTTTTCGATTTATGACTTTCCAACAGCAGTATACTACTGTTGCCTTTTTCTGCCAATTTGTTCACACAAAGCCTTAAGAGAAAAATGTAATTGGTTGAGCATTTCTACATGTGGCTCATGTATACCCACGAAACCCACAAAAATTGGTATTCAAAGACTAATAATGAATCCACAGTATTTCCCAATATATTCTAGAATGTTACTTCCTACAGGTTTTTTTTATCTGTTTGCAAAAAAAGTATATTTTTACATCACTAAAGTCGTTATATTTAGATTACTTTAAAAAAAAATAAAGTAATATTATTAATTAGTATATTTTAACTTATGTGATTCGTTCAGGGATAGTCACATGTTAAACTATATTTTCGAAGGTAGAGAAAACGGACAGCAAAAAGCATATTACACAGTAAAAAGGATATTGCACGGTTATTTTTAGAATATCTAGAAACCGATATACTTTGTGAAGTCATGTAATGAATTTCATGATATTGTTAAAAGTTTTATAAAAAATATCTATGATCGATTATTTGAAGAATAAAAATCATCAAATATATAAAATATAAAAAAAAAGGAAATGAAATGAAATAACAACTAATATGCTGTTACTGTCCAGGAGACAATATGACATCTATAAAATTCCAACAAAATCAAATGAGGATTTTGATACAAATAGGGGTCGGAAATTAATAATATAACAATTATAGCCTATAATGAGGTCAATAAGGATATGTCCACCCAAATAATTATATCGACCTCGGACTTTGTCCTAAGTCAATATACTTCTTTCAGGTCAATATATTCTCGTATCGACCTCATACAAAGGCTATAATTGTAAAATAACAGGAAAGTCGAACTTAATAAATACCTGACCGTTTATAAGGTACCACAAATTATAAAAAAATCAAGTTCTACTCGATACTCAAACGACGCTGTCGAAGGTATGTATATCCAAAGGAATAAGGAAAAAGGGAAGAATCAACGTTGTTGTTATAGATAACTGTTTTAAGCTAAATAAAGGTCTGTTCGATTGATTAAAACATAACCTCCTTTTCTTACAGTTATCATTTATTGTTTGCTATGAATTTTGTAATATTATTGAGTTGTCAGAGTAATTCGAATGAAGTAGTTTCATTTATATTGGCATTAATGCGACGATTTCCAGATTGCAGATTTTGAAATTTTAACAGATTAGTTACTAGTATTTAAATTTTTGTTTTCAGAATAATAGGTATTTTGGCAAGTTTTGTGAATGTTCTGATCAGACATGTCCACGGCATAATGGCTTTTTATGCGGCGGTTAGTATTCAGTATCGTAAATTTTGTAGATGTTATTTCCATTGATTATAATATTAGTAGATGTAATCTTCATTGATATTGCCGGTAATTGTGATGTCCATTCATATTATTAATAGATTTAATTTCCATTGATATTATTGATAGGTGTTATGTCCATTCATGATATTGGTAGATATAATTTCCATTGATAATATTGGTACATGTAGATATAATGTCAATTGATATTATTAGTAAATGATATTATTGGTGGATATGATTTCTATTGATATTATTGGTAGAGATAATGTCAATTGATATCATTAGTAGATGTTATTTTCATTGAGATTATGGTGAGTGTGATTTCCAATTATATCATTTGTAGATGTGATTTTCATTGATGCAATTGGAAGATCTAACGTCCATTGATATAATTGAGAGATGTTATTCCTATTGATATTATTAGTAGACGTAATGTCCATTGATATTATTGGTAGACGTAACGTCCATTGATATTATTAGTAGACGTAATGTTCATTGATGTTATTGGTAGGCGTGATGTCAATTGATATTATAAGTATACGTAATGTCCATTGATATTATTGATAGACGTAACGTCCATTGATATTATTAGTAGACATAATGTCCATTGATGTTATTGGTAGGCGTGATGTCAATTGATATTATAAGTATACGTAATGTCCATTGATATTATTGGTAGACATAATGTCCATTGATATTATTGGTGGATGTGATTTCCATTGATATTATTAGAAGATGTAATGTCCATTGATATTATTGGTAGACGTAATGTCCATTGATATTATTGATAGACGTATTGTCCATTGATATATTAAAGTAGACGTAATGTCCATTGATATTATTGGTAGACGTAATGTCCATTGATATTATTGGTAGACGTTATGTCCATTGATATTATTGGTAGATGGTAGACGTTATGTCCATTGATATTATTGGTAGACATAATGTCCATTGATATTATTGGTGGATGTGATTTCCATTGATATTATTAGTAGACGTAATGTCCATTGATATTATTGGTAGACGTAATGTCCATTGATATTATTAGAAGACGTAATGTCCATTGATATTATTAGTAGACGTAATGTCAATTGATATTATAAGTATACGTAATGTCCATTGATATTATTGGTAGACATAATGTCCATTGATATCATTGGCGGATGTGATTTCCATTGATATTATTAGAAGACGTAATGTCCATTGATATTATTGGTAGACGTAATATCCATTGTTTTTATAAGTAGACGTAATGTCCATTGATATTATTGGTAGACGTAATGTCCATTGATATTTTTGGTAAACGTAATGTCCATTGATATTATTAGTAGACGTTATGTCCATTGATATTATTGGTGGATGTGATTTCCATTGATATTATTGGTGGATGTGATTTCCATTGATATTATTGTAAGATCTTATTCCCATTGATATCATTGTTAAATGTCATTCCCATTGATAATAAATCTTTTATGTTGTGTTCGTTATGGACAAAATATAAGTTATAAGTTTCAAATAAATTGAATTGTGTATTGGTATGTTATACCATAGTTAATAATCACTCCTGAGACATAACAATTTTTGCATCATATTTCAATTAAAGGACGCAGTCAAGGAGAGTGTAAATGCGGAGAATGTGACTGTAAGGAGGGTTACACTGGTAATAACTGTGGCTGCCCAACAACAAATGCTACGTGCCTTGCCACGGGCGGAGTAAGTTTATTGTATAGATTGATTCAATACACCTTATCGCTATTTGTCCGCCATTACTGGATATCACACAGGTTCCCGTAAATTTTTGACGTCATAAAACAAAATATCCACAATGGAAAAATGATCGTTGTATGCGTCAAAAGTTCATGCAGCTGGGATTAGCGATAAGGTGTATGTTCGCGAAGGTAATATGTCGACTGCTTTTAAATTATTTAGAATTTTTAAACAAAACCTATGACTTCTATATTATTGATGGAATGAAAAAGTACGTAAAACATGCAAAGTATTTTGCATGTCCATAACTTAGAATTAATGTTGGAACGGAAACGAAAAAAATCCATAATTTATAATGAATGGTATACCGTACTCTTCCTACAGAAATGTAGGGCCTGTATAAATTTATATTTTTATTTTGAACAGAGCATTTGTAATGAAAACGGATTCTGTATATGTGGGAAGTGTAGATGTAATCGAGGCTACAGTGGTTTAACTTGTGAAGATTGTCCGGTGAGTAAAATTTAAGCAGTATAATAACTGCAACTATTATACTTATAATAAGTATAATAGTCCAAGACAATACATGTTAGAACAAGTGGATGTGTAGGCAATACAAGGTCATTTTCTGTTTACGCTTAAAATCACCTATAAAAGTTTCATAAATGGCCAAGTCGTAAATCAAAAGAGATACGTTCATCTGATTATTTTTGTTCCTCCCAAAATGATTTTAATAAAATTAACGGTACCAATTTTCTTGCACCAGATGCGCATTTCGACAATACATGTCTCTTCAGTGATGCTCGTGGCAAAAAAATAAGTTATGTACTTATGTTCTATTAAGGTATGAACCATAGTGGCAGTAGTGTGCCTTTTCATTTAATCATAACTTTATAATCAATGTATCAAGTTAATTTCACAAACTATTATTATTTTTTAGACGTGTGTTCCAAGTTGTCGGCGATTTAAACAATGTGCCGAGTGTCTAGCTGAGGTTGGACATATTATGCCAAGATCGATGTGTCGTACAGTCTGTAAAGGAGAACTTCCGGAATATTCTATTGTACAAAAACTTTCAGGTTAGACTTGTTACGTTATATAAGCAATTTTGTTAGTGAATCATTCCATAAAATTCATCAGGTAAAACAAAACAGTTAAAGAAAAAGTATAAACAAAAATACCAAGCTTCAAGGTTATCCAAAAAGGGGTGACGTCCATAAAACATAATAAAACCAAACGAAAAGGAACTTCTAAAAAGCACAACTAATAATTATAGATACAAAGAGTATATGTATATATATAGCAACGACAGTTGTGACAGTTTGGTCAGAGAACTTGCAATCAAATAGAAAGTTAAACTGAATATCATTATATGCATTTGTGTGAATTTTATTATGTGATCATTTAAATGAATCCGTTTTACAGACACACAGTGTTGATTAACAAGACTGCAAGATGGGTAACTCATGTGATCTGTAGGAGAAAGAATAAACATGAATGCCACAGTTTCATGAAACACATATACGTGCGAGTAATCGATATTTCAAAGGACCGGTTCGTGTTTATCTGTTCCTCATCTAAATATTGATTAGGCTATGACATCATTCTTCTTTCTTAACGACATTTTTTGGCGTTACAGGAAAGGAAGATGCGAAAATTTGCTACTTTGTGGGACAAGATGGCTGCCCCCTCAATTTTGAAGTATTATATCTTTCAAAAGACTATACAGCACCTGAAGTACGGATAGAAAAAAGAACAGGTACAGTTAACGTAAAAAACTAATGCTACATAATTTGTTAAGTTAATTTCAACTTTTTTTCTTCCTTTTTGTTAAACTTATTTTTATTATTTTATTATTAATTTTAAAGTGACCGTATTTCAGCTTTTTTTCCACGTTTTAATGTAAAATTTGAGACGAAAAATAGCTTATTTCTTGTAAATATATACGAAATAAACCATGCCAATTACAAGGTCCTTGGCAAGGATACGACTCAAGAAGAAGTCATTATTAAGACATTGTAATTTTTCAGAATGTATGACTTCACAGAAATGTAGAAGTGATGACCAATGTATAGCACCAAACAGAGTGAGTAAACCACTTGTAGTTATTTTAGTTTGTCACATGGTTTCCCTCTGTCAAATTCTGGATTCGAAATGTCCAGAATTTGACATTGAGTCGTTTATATTTTTCTCCATAATTACAAAACTCAAATAGAATAAATGCTTTCAGATCATATGCAAAAAAGCACTACTTTGATTTCACCTTTTGATTAAATAAATAACAAATGACTTTTGGTGGTTTTGCTCGGGTTTGGTTGGTGACCTGGATTTGTTTTCGCTTAATCGTTTTATGTCTATTCAACTGCGGTATGCTACTGTTGCCTTTATTTAATAGAAAACAATTTATTGATTGTAGCGTTGTCCAACAAGCTTGATTAACGGTATTTGTAGTACCAAAACTCATTATAGTTATCAGGCTTTTGATATGGAACACTGAACGCGCCCTTTGTCTACACTAAAAAGTCAAATTACAAAAATACTAAACTTCGAGGAAAATACAAAACGGAAAATCCCTAATCAAATGTCAATCTCAAAAGTTCAAACACTTCAAACGAATGGATAACAACTGTCATATTTCTGATTTGGTAGAGGCATTATTAGTGGTGCACAGTCAGTTGGAATCCCTAATTCGGACTATTATCCATATGCATGCCTTTATTATGATACCCAAATAAATACAGTATTGTTGATTTCAAAGCGCTGCTATTGTATCTATTATTAATTTACAGTCCATTTGCAACAGAAAAGGCCAGTGTAATTGTGGTTATTGTGAATGTCAGTCCGGTTATAGCGGTCCGACATGTGAGGAATGCATGGTAGGTTTTCATTTTACTTTAAATAAATGACAGATCTAGTTATCATCTTTATTTGAATTTACTAGCCTACTCCTTGATGTGTCAATAACCACAAAATACATGTTTAAACTTGTAATCTCTCTTATCTTCGCCACAATCTGTCTTTGAGTGCTGAATTTTAAAAAATGCAACTCTTTCGCATCACTTGAAACCCTGGCCACCAACAATTTTTAGGATTATTCAGAAGTTATCTATAAACTACCCTTTTTAATAGATATACAATATAGAAGTATGCCTTTTTCCTTTTATTTATTTAGACATCTCCTTTTATTTATTTATTTATTTATTTATACAGGGTTGCAATGATGTTTGCGAACAATACAGAAGTTGTGCAACTTGTGGCGCTCTAACCAAATCTATGCGATGCAAAAGGGAGCGAAAGTGTTCTAATATCACAAAAGTTTCTACCTTGAATGGAGGTAAGCACTAATTTACCTTTCATCAATATTGTTTATTTTTTAGACTGAAATGGACATCTGATTTATTGAATTTATCCAGCGCTTTTAAACTAGGTACTGGTATACAGAAGCAAACATTATTTTCACAATGCCATAAATGAAAAACATAAAAAAAAAACAGAAATATAAATGCAAGATTGTACAACATAATAAAATACGCAGATGTGGAATGATTGCCAAAGATTTGATTTGATGTACAATGTATAATATGCACAGTTTGGAGTTTTGATTGATCACAACCTAAATTAATATCACATTTTGAAGAGCAATTAATCAAAAAATAAAACTGAAAGGACGCCAAACCAGCTTAGGAACACCTGATTATTTAAGAAGCAAGCAAGCTATGGATTATGTTCAAATCTGTATTACATTCTTTTTATGTATGCTACTGTTCATTTAACATCTGGTCAATTAATATTTTTAAAAGATATTCAATGTAAGTAGACTATCGGTCACTCAACTTTTATTTTTTAAGCACAAAGGCAGTTTTACATGATGATTAAATTACTAAATGGTTTTGCACAGAATGTAGTGTATGATGAGACTGGGTCTCTTTTTTCTTCAAATATATTTTTTTTATTTTCAAAGACCTGGGTCAAATGTGTCAGTATAGAGATCCAGGAAGTCAATGTATAGTTAATTATGCTGTAAAATTCCAAAATGGTCAGGCTGATATCAGTGTTTTAGATCAAATAGGTATAGTGTTTATAGATAATTATCTGTTATATATATATATGGTTGATTAGAGAGGCAAAGGATATCGAATGGACATTGATACTCATAAGTCGAAAATGAACTTACACCGCCATGGATATAAATGAAAAGAAAAATAGACAAACAATAATACACAAAAGAACAAAAAACAAAGTCTAAGCGATACAAAGTCTACTTTAAAACGGCGGGTGATCTCAGGCAAGCAGATCATGCTCCACATGTGGCACTCGTGGTGTAAGTACCCGATGATATGTTTTATTTGGTAGGTCACATTCCGAGGAAAGTGGACGAGATTGTAATTACGACAATGGCAACATATCCGTCGTCATCTGTAAAAGATATTTCATAATGGTCAACCAAATCGTGATTGCGTCCGTAAATTTACGAAGGGATCATTTCAACTTCACTAACTCTAACTCTTTGTTTAAAAGCTTCTTTTTGAGCAGCAACCCCCTGTCAAGAAAATCAGAATAGAAACACACATATCGTATCAACAAGGAGATATATACAATGTACTCCGGATGCAGGCTCTGCTGCAGGAATGTTGCTACATAGAATGGAAAATTCACAATTGGGAAGCTGTTATCATCTCTTTTATCGTTTTGTTTTCAACTGAACCTCTTTGACAATTTCTAGAATTAAGTCACAATATTGATCAGCCTTAACTTTATATGTTGTATCCTTTATTTCAGGTTCGATGGGGTATATCACATAATTTAAAAAGAATAGCACAAGCACATTTATGAAAATATTGCATCTTTTATTACAATTAATAGCAAAACGTTAAAATGGTTTACTTGTTTGTGAATAAAAACCAATGAATCGGAATTACGAAAAATTAAAAGGGTTTCATTGTTAGAACACATCTTCTATTTCTTATTTGCAGTTGGTTGTAACAACGGAGAAGGACCACTCATAAGAGCAGACCTGGAGTTTGTTCCGAGTAAATAGACTGTATCCATTGTAGTAACTATTTAAAGTGTATGTTATCAAATGATTCTACAAGAAAGTAAAATCATGAACTGTATAAATATCTTCACAAATTTTCAACGTGCACTCAGATAATTTTATGTGAAAACAATGCAACTCAAACATGATGGCGTTTGTCAAATGAAATGTTATCTGTATTTTAACAGATGTAAAATGATATAGTTAATAAAGAAATAGATTTCTTACAAATGTCATATTTTTTACGTTGACTTAGAAAGTTTTAGTTTCTCAAAATAATCAACATTTTTTTATATAGACAATTTTCTGTTTTTAACTGTTTGACCAGGTTCAATCTACCACTTTTCTTAGAATGCCCTGTACCAACTCAGGAACACAGCAGTAGTTATCAAATAGTTCGTTTCTACGTGCGTTGACGCTCGTTTTTGTTGCACTTCGGTGTTCCTGTTGTTCCTTATGTTTTCCTCTTATAGTTCATGTGTTTTCCTCGGTTTTGGTTTGTTATCTGGATTCGTTTTCTCTCAATCGATTTATGACTTTTGAACACCGGTATACTTCTGTTGCCTTCATTTGATTGTTTGCTTGTCCAAACTTGTCTTTAAGTTTGTATTGATATATTTTTTTTACCTTTATTTCATTTTTCGTTCTTTATAAGGTTTAAATCAGTTACTGTATGACCTGCATGATATAATCGTTCCGAGTAAACAACTAAGATCGATATGTTCACCTTCTCTGTAACTACTTTTTCCAAAATATTTTACATCCAACCATCCAAAGGAACAAACTTAAGATTGGATAACATTCATGAAAAGGGAAGGGGATTGCAGTTACGACGTAAGGAACGTGTCCGATATCATCTGTGAAACGGTTATTCCATAACGGTCAACCAACTCGTGATGGCGTCCGTAAAATTTACGAAGGGATGGTTTCAACTTCACCATTCGGAACTCTTGGTTTAATAGCGTCCTTGTGAGCAGCAAACCTCTATCAAGGAAATCATGATAACAAATACAAGCACGGGACTAGCGTATCAATTTGGAGATATCTAATCCGTATGCAGGCTCTGTTGGAATGATGCTACTTAGAAATGGAAATTTACTATTGGGAAGCTGAAATCATCTCTTTTGTAGTAAAGGTCTGTTTTCAACCAACCCTCACTGTCAATTTCTAGATGTAAGTCAATATATGAGTTAAACTTCACTGTATCTGTTGTATCCTTTATCTTTAGTTCGATGGGATAGATGCGTTCAACATAGTCTCCAAATGTTAAATAATTTAGTGAGAGAACATTATCTATATAGCGGAAAGTAAAGCTAACTTATTATTTTTCTTCCTAAGAAGTTCCTTTATGAAGTCAACCTCATAATAATAAAGAAAAAAGTCGACAAGAAGAGCGCACAGTTTGTTTCCATTGGAATGCGGACAATCAGTTGAAAAAACGCGTCCTCCAAACGTAACAAATATGTCAAGCATCTTGATAATGTCAGTTTTAGAGAATGTTTTGTTTCGATCAGAGTGATTCTTTGCAAAGTAGGATTGGTCCCTCCCCAAGACAAGACTCATGCATCTACGTTCGCCTTTCTTTATTATGAAACAAAGCAATACCAACTCTTTCAATTTGTCTTTTATTTTGGAATTGGGAATACTTGTGTGAAGTGAAGAAATGTCACATGTTTTAATACTATTGCAAGATGAAAGTGTCTTAGATTGTATGTACTCTAAAAGATCTTTGGAATATTTTAGTATCCACATCTGATCCACGCCACCTCTAGAATAGGCAGTTTCACAATAACTTTTAAGCCCGGCTTTGATTACTGATAACAAAAGCTGTTAATAATTTAGGAAGAGGTTTCGTGGAGCACGTGGAAGACCCAGCAATATACCGTTGTTTGTAAGGACACTCGTGCAGCAATTGATTGCTTTACCTGATCAGGTTTATCTTTTGCTGATTGAGGATTAATAAGAACTATCAATCCTTAATCTTCCATCATTGAGACATATGTTAAAGAATAGTTTGATGTGTTTGAGTTTTTGATTTTGCCTTTCAAATATGGACTTTCCGTTTTGAATTTTCCTCCGAGTTGGGTAATTTTGATATTTTACTTTTTTCTATCATGAATTTCAAGATAATTGTATAAAACGCTACAATTGATCATGAATTGTTATTGAGGTGTAGATCAACAAAGTCGGTTATGGTCACCTTTTGTAGATCTGATCGTGCTTGTTATTATTGCAGTTTCTTTCTTTGGATAGTAAATAAAAGCATGCAGGAAAAGGATATGCCACGTCAGTACAAATTAATTCATCATAGATACCAATATTGAAGTTTTGTAAAAAGACGCGCGTTTGTCTTCAAATGACTTATTAAGTGTCACTGAAATCAAGAAAGTTAAAAATGCTGAATAAATTACAAAGTTGGAGAGAATTGCGGATCAGTAATTCCAAAATCGTTTTGGCAAATACATCTAATATAATATATTCATAAGGTAGAAAAGCATTAATATTTCGATTATTCAAATTTTCAATCACGTGCATATAAGTTTCTTAAAGCACCATAGACATGCAGTCCTAAAATTTCGGAGCATAGTGATATCATTTTTCGTGAGGTCAAATATTCCTTTTATGTCAATTAGTTTCTATAACTAGGTGATTGCTTTACCTGATCAGGTTTTTTTGTTGCTGATTAAGAATTAATAAAAGTTTTAAAATATTTCATCATTGCAACATACTTCAGAGAATAACTTGCTGTTGTACCGTGTACCAAGTCAGGATTTTTACAGTTTTTATCAGTTTGTTTATTGTGTTTGTGCTTTTGATATTGCTATTTTATTAGGAACATTCCTTTTTTTAATTTCAGTTCAGTATTTTGGTGATTTTACTTTTTGTATCGATCAAAAGTTATAGTTTAATAATAAAAAAATCTATTTCATTTCTGTGTCTTATATCTTATATACTACTTAGATCAAGATTAAGGTATTGAAAACAAAATTATTATATTATATTATGATAAATTGCATGCATCTGGAGTGCTTTCTTGAATATACCTTCATCCGGTACACTTAAACTAAAATATATGAAAATGTAAAGAGCTAAATGGGACCAAAAGATATATCACATTTATCTAAGATAAACATTTCTGAAAGGAGTTGGAACTTAAGTTTCTTAATAATTTGATAATTCATTATGGAAAATTTAATTGATTGATTGATTGTTGGTTGCTTAGTATCCAGTGGCAGATATTTCATTTTCAGGACGATGGTAAATTAAGAAAAAGTTATTAATCATGCAATTAAAAATAACTGACGACTGAGTTGATGATGTTCAAGTAGACTTCTAGTATAATATGGGTATTGTATTGTTTACTGTGTATGTTATAAATAAAGGCAACAGTAGTATACCGCTGTTCAAACTCATAAATCCATGGACAAAAAACAAAATCGGGGTAACAAACTAAAACTGAAGGAAACGCATAAATATAAGAGGAGAACAACGACACAACACTACAATGTAACTAACACACACAGAAACGGACCTATAAGTGTCTGCTACGTTATGTAAGGCAAATATTAGGTAATTTTGTCAATTAAAGTTAGCATATAGAAGGAATCTTTCCGATTTTACCTCAGCCTTTGTCTTCAATTGCTTGTTGAATATGACAATTGTCCATTACATAATGGGTTTTTTTAAGTGCATTCAATTGACTAACCTAAAGACAAACAATAATGATATTACTCATATTTTTCACATCTAATTTTGAAATGTTACAAATAGTTATCAAAAGTACCAGGATTATAATTTAGTACGCCAGACGCGCGTTAGGTCTACACAAGACTCATCAGTGACGCTCATATCAAAATATTTATAAAGCCAAACAAGTACAAAGTTGAAGAGTATTGAGGATCCAAAATTCCAAAAAGTTGTGCCAAATACGGCTAAGGTAATATATGCCTGGGATAGGAAAATCCTTAGTTTTTTGGAAAAATTCAAAGTTTTATAAACAGGAAATTTATAAAAATGACCACATTATTGATATTTATGTCAACATCAAAGTGTTGACTACTGAGCTGGTGATACCCTCGGGATGAAACGTCTACCAGCAGTGGCATCGACCAAGTGGTGTAAATAGTTCAAAGGTACCAAGATTATAATTTAGTACGCCAGTCGCGCGTTTCGTCTACATTTGACTCACCATTGACGTTCGTATCAAATTATTTATAAAGCCAAACAAGTACAAAGTTGAAGAGCATTGAGGATCCAAAATTCCAAAAAGTTGTGCTAAATACAAAGACATGCAAATGTTCAATGTATTGGGAACTATATTTTAGTGTATATAGATTTGGTGGCAAACATGAGTAATCTTTTTTAGAGTATAAAAAATATTTTTAATCTGTAAAAATCTGAATTAAAGCTTCCTAACATTGATTCTTGGAAATGGGATATAAAAATACATTGATACATTGAGGAGTGAGAGTGCAATGGAGGCTCACTCAGGGTATTGATTAATGTGGGTGCCACTTACCAACTGCATCATAGCATCATATAACAAGAGTGCACTTGCTGGAATGTCTTACCTTCTTTGCTATTTATTGATATTATGTTGATAGTCCTAAATATAAAGCTTTAGTACATCTATCACATTATTTTAACATGATCCAACAAAATGAGGTCAAGGTCATATAAACCAAACAAGAAATACATGTACACCTTACAATCATTCAATAAACCAAATATAGTTGAACTATTGCTTATAGTTTCTAAGAAAGAGACTTACATGTAACTAAGAAAATTCATTGACAAATGAACCATGAAAATGAGGTCAAGGTCAGATGAACCATGACAGGCAGACAAGTACAGCTTACAATAATTCCATACAACAAATATAGTTGACTTGTTGCTTAGAGTTTAAGAAAAACAGACCAAACCACAAAAACTTAACACTAAGCAATGGACTGTGAAAATGAGGTCTAGGTCAAATAAAACCTGCGAGACTGTTCATCATAAAATAATTCCATACACCAAATATAGTAGACCTTTTGCATACAGTATAAGAAAAACAGACCAAAATACGAAAAATAAGTATAACTACTGAACCATGAAAATGAGGTCACGGTCAGATGAGACCTGCAAGTTGGGCATGTACATCATTCAGTCCCTTCATACATCGAATATACTAGACCTATTACTTGACCACCAAAACTTAACCTTGTTCACTGATCCATGAATATGAGGTCGAGGTCAAGTGAAAACTGTCTGATGGGCAGGAGGACCTTGCAAGGTATGCAAATACCAAATATAGTTATCCAATTACTCATAATATGAGAAAAACTATCATTATAAAACAATTTAACTTTTTTTTTAAGTAGTCACTGAACCATGAAAATGAGGTCAAGGACAATGGGCTTGTGACAGACAGACGATTCATAACATAATGCATCTTTATACAAAGTATGAAGCATCCAGGTCTCAGCTGCCAGCTTCTAAAATATAAAGCTTTTAAAAAGTTAGCCAATGCTGCTGTCGTAGCCCCTGCTGGATCACTAACCCTATGTCGAGCTTTCTGTGACAAAAGTTGAGGCTCGACAAAAACTTAGAATTGATTTCTGTCAAACTTTTATCTCTTGTATGTATATTCTTGCATATATAAATGGACATCAGATAGGTGTGTTACAGTAAAATGAAGGAAAATAAATTGAAACTGCTTTGATGAGCCAATCTATCAAATAGTTAAGGGCCAAGTTGGGTTGACCATGAGCCTTACACTAACTTTAAATCAAATACTTTATCAACTTGATAGATCTGCATGGTTTATATATTGGTAACATACAGTAGTGGTAGGACAAAAACAAAATGTTTAACACTAAATACTTTTCATCTGCATGTTTATGGTATAAAACAAGAATAAAAAAGAAACAACATTTGATGTGATAACTAATTATTTGTTTTATAATGTATAAATATGCTGACCCATAATTAGTTTATAAAATGCAAGTCCCAGAAGCAAACTTTTGTTCAGTTTGTCTTTGTCAATATCTTTTTTAGCTAAATATTCATCCATATGTTCTCTTGAAATAGTTACGTCATTAAGCGATTTATTTTTTCCGGTTAATTTCCTTCTGTACATGTCCAAAACAAATGGTTTTGCACATATTCTTTCATTTCCCACTTGAAGCTGAAATATCTTATCCATAGTTTTGGGTTTCATTAGATGTACGACATTCCTACCATTCTTCGCATTTAAGCCATTTACGATCACATATTCTAAAATCCTTAAGTTAGTCAAGATAGGAACAACTTTTAAGGTTTTATAACGATAAAGTTTATCTTCTCTCAGGTAGATATCACCTTCTGGGATTTCATCTAAGGCTGCTTGAATCTGAATAAAATAAAATGTATTAATTACTAATGTATAGAGATCTTGTTTCATATTTCTGTAGTTTTAATTAGATTGATTGATTGATGTTTGATTCACACAACCTTAGGGCAAAAAGTCTACATCGCGATGAGAGTATTTATTACATGATGTAGGTATATATAAAAAAACATAATACTAAGGTGGTACCCAACACCTTCACGAAAATTAATTTGGCTCGTTTAATTTTCTTAAAATTTTGACAAAGTATTTACTTTGACAGAGTATTTACTTTGACCCTTTGACAAAAATATAAAAATTTCCAAAAAATTGAACCAACCATTTTATCAGAAAAATTACACTGGTTATATAGCAGTTTGACAAACACTAATTTTGATCCTTGAGAAGCTTAATATTCTCATAACAACACAATGTAATTAAAACGTTTAGCTGATTTTACAGAGTTATCTCTCTGTAGTGTTAGGTACCACCTTAACATTTGACCAGACAAAAAAAAATCAAAAACTGTATGTTTGATAATTAGGGTTTCTTCTATAAGATGCTGACTCTAACAGACACTTATGGGTAGTCAAATTCATTAAACACCCCAATAATAAGTAAGCCAATAATTTTTTTATTTCATAAACTTGCTCTTTCAATACAGCTTTCTATAGGATACAAGTTGAGGTCATTGTTGAAGACAGCCTTTTACTGGAACTTTATTAAAATGTGAGTTACAAGAGAGGCATATTCTGTTGGAAAAATTGCTGCACTGATTACGCAATTTCTTTAATTTTAACCTTTTCAATTTGTAAGGTCTGTTCCATTAAAATGAATTTCAACAGGTTGGAAGGAACTTACAACTCTCCCCCCCCCCTTTTCTGTCCCACTTCAACCACATCCAACATACTTTTTTTTGTAATTTTGCATACATCAAATAAACATTAACCATATATGATGTCCAAAAATTTATCATTCTTTCATACCCTCAAACATTCAGTTTTATGGAATAGCCCTAACATACAATTTGTAAGGACTGTTCCACTCAAATTAGGAAGGTACTGTCAAACGTTGCTCTGGTTCCCATCTCAATAACAGCCCATCATACCCTCCCACATTCAATTCTATGGAACAGGCTTAAAATACAGAGAAAGAAAGGATAAAAAGATACACCTATATGTAGGTAAACCCATATACTTCACAGAAATATCTAACCCTTTCCTACTCACCCTTTCATACAACAAGACATGATCCAGTTTCTGCACATAAGTATCAAACAAATCGATCTGTCTCCATTCTTCTACCTCTAGATATCTATTTATCTTGGCAACAGTCACATGTTCAAATGATACATCTAATGTCACTACACTCTGTAGGTTCTAAAAGGAAATAGGACAAACATGTATGTATGTATGTATGACTATGATTTATGGGCTTTGCTCGTGGTTGAAGGTGTAATACCACCAAATCATGATATGTCACATCCGGTTTTATACGAAAGTAGGTCTAAAAATATATTCCCTTGAATTTGACAGTTGTAGAAAATTAACCCTGCATTTCAATGCACTTAAATTTTTCTGAGTCATAAACATGTATGTTGGGTGTCTGAAAGCATCATTCCTTTTTTATTTGATGGTCTTATAAAATATTTTGGAAAGTTAACGTTACATAGTTACCAAAGCAGGTAACCAGTAAATAACAGTGTAAAATTTGGGTTGTTTACTTCCAGTGATGGTTACTTTCTTAAATGCAATGAAATATAATGTGAAATTTTCACTGTAGCACTGGAAAGGATTAAACTTTATTCATGCAAAGTATTTCTTTGGTTGAAATAAAGGTAAATACTGTACAATTTTTTTTAAAATGCCAATTTAACAAAGACTATAATAGGGGAAAATCAATGGTGGTATTACACCTCTAGAAAGACCATACAGAAATCGAAAGTTGTTAATTTCTGTGTCCTTTTGGTCATTTTTTTTCACAAAATATACAATGGCATGTTTAAACCGAGAGAGGAAAATCAGTAAATCTTGATATTATAAATTTGAGCATTTTAAAATTGTCATATTTCCTACATTTAATAAACATGGTTAACTTTTTAGACAATGACTTGTTGTGTACCCTTACATGTATGTTCTTTTTCGATGCATGACATCTATGTTGGTTGCTTGGGAACCAAAAATCTGTTCGACTAAATTATATTATCTGATTATGACACTCAGACAAGGTCTGGTCAAAATTCATTATATGGTTTCAAAGAATAAGATTTTTTTTATTAAGTTTACTACAGGGTTTGATAGACATAAAATTATGGCAATAGTTTTAAAATTGTTTTTAATTGCCTTACAGTGACCTGTCTAAACTTTGTAGCTAGAACACTGTAAAGCTGTTAACCTTTTATGTCATTTGATCATACGGATTGGCAATTATACACTGTCAGTTAGTTTCTGTGTGTTGCATTGTCAATTGTTTTTTTGTATATGCTTCAGTGTTTCTGTTGTTTTTCGTTATTTTCCACTAATGGTTGATGTGTTTCCCTCAGTTTTAGTTTGTTACCCAGATGTTATCTCTCAATCACATTTTTTTTAAATTTAATATGGCTTAAATAAACCAGGTGAGAAGAATATGAATTTGAAGAAAAAACAAGAAGTAATTGTAACAGGATGCTGTTACGAAGTCTCCCAAACAAAGCTCCCATAACTCGCCATTCATATGGTCCCATGTTCATTTGATTTGATTTTTTGTCCCATACAGGAATATATATGGCTTACGAGTAGGGATCTCCACCATTTACAAGTATTCAAACAGGAGGGGGTGGTGGTGACCCCCAGGGAATTTACCTACATTTCATTTCATTTGTTTTATTGTCCCCTACAAGAATGTATATGGTTTAAGGGTGGGGATCTGGACCGTTTACAAGATAATAGCACATTCTCAAATTGAACGGGGTGGGGCAACCCCCAGGAACTTCCCTTTAATTTCATTTGATTAGCTTTATTGTCCCATACAAGAATATATATGGTTTAGGGGTGGGGATGTTGACCGTTTACAAGTTTTCAAACAAGAGGGGGTGGGGTGACCCCCTAGGGACTTCCCTCTTATTTCATTTCATTTGATTTATTGTCCCCTACAAGAATATATATGGTTTAGGGGTGGGGATGTTGACCGTTTACAAGTTTTCAAACAAGAGGGGTAGGGGTTACCCCCTACGGAATTCTCTTTTATTTCCTTTCATTTGTTTTATTGTCCCCTACAAGAATATATATGGTTTAGGGGTGGGGATGTTGACCGTTTACAAGTTTTCAAATAAGAGGGGGTGGTGTTACCCCCTACGGAATTTCCTTTTATTTCATTTCATTTGTTATATTGTCCCCTACAAGATTATATATGGTTTAGGGGTGGGGATGTTGACCGTTTACAAGTTTTCAAATAAGAGGGGGTGGGGTGACCCCCTAGGAACTTCCCTTTAATTTCATTTCGTTTGTTTTATTGTCCCCTACAAGAATATATATGGTTTAGGGGTGGGGATGTTGACCGTTTACAAGTTTTCAAACAAAAGGGGGTGGGGATGACCCCCTAGGGACTTCCCTTTAATTTCATTTCATTTGTTTTATTGTCCCCTACAAGAATATATGTAGTTTAGGGGTGGGGATCTGGACCATTTACAAGATAATAGCACATTCTCAAATTGACTGGGGTGGGGATGACCCCCTGGGACCTCCCATTAATTTCATTTGATTTGTTTTATTGTCCCATTCAAGAATATATATGGTTTAGGGGTGGGGATCTGGACCGTTTACAAAATATAAGCATATTCTCAAATTGAAGGGGGTGGGGATGAACTCCCAGGGACTCCCCCTATATTTCATGTGATTTGTTTTATTGTCCTATAATCAATTCTGAAGACTGCATGTATCTATCACTTACAGTTTTCAAGTTATATTCATTTGAAAATTTTAGAAAATAAAATCCCATAGGGTTCTATAGTAAACCCCTTCCTACTTTCTACCCCCCAAAATACCCCTTAATAGACCCCAATGCACAAACGAAAGATTGATGGCTCACCTAGACATATTAGTCTACCATTTTATGAAATTCTAAGTCAATCTGACAAGCGGTTTTGGAGAAACGCTGCGGACAAGTTCATTTTTTAAAGTGGCGGAAGAAGAGGAAGAAGAAGAAGAATAACTAGATTTGCCATTGCAAGCAATAGCGGATGGCACCCTTCCCCTATTGCCAAGTGAGCGGTAGCCATGGTAACGGCGGCCATTTTGGAAATTCCAAACTCAAAAGTCAAGTCTACATCAATTGAGCAACATTTGTTTTAAGTTTCAATAAATTTGAAGCATTTTGAAGTTTTTTGTATTTTTGCTGTTTCCATGGTAACGGCGGCCATTTTGAATATTCAAAAGTCAAACCCCCGCTGCAATTTTTTCCCTCCACAATCATATACCATTTAATGTCTCTAGAATAAATTAAAACATTGATGTTCTAGAATGTTCTGTGAAAATTCAAAGTTTTGACCTTTTTGCATTGTTTCCATGGTAACAAGAGCGATTTTGGAAATTCCAACGCCAAATTCCACATCTTCCAATGTTGCTCATCGTTACTGTGAAGTTTCATTAAGTTTGGAACATTTTGAGATTTTTGAATTTTTTGGAGTAGTTTCCATGGCAACATAGTAGTTCCAATGAGTGCCAAAATCATCCAACACCTGTATATAGTGGGCACCTACATTGTATTAAAATATGATGATTCTGAGTTAAATAGTATCCAAATAGTTCCCCAAAACAAAAAACTGGATTTTTTCACATTTGTTTCGTTTCCATGGTAACGGCAGCCATCTTGGACCATTCCATACCAGGATGCACAACTTCACATGGGGGTCCTTATTATAGTAGAGTTCTATCATCATTGACCCATTAGATTCTGAGAACTAGCGTGGACAAAAAGTGTGGAAGAAGATTAATAAAAATAATAAGAAAAACTAGATTTGTAATTGCTAGCAATAACGGATGGCACCCTCGTCCCCCCATTGCCAGGCGAGCGGCAGCCATTTTTGGAAATTCCAAAGTCAAAGAAGGCATCTACCCTTGCAAGTTATCATTTTTGCAAAATTTCATTAAGTTTGAAGCATTTTGAAATTTTGGACAATTTTGCTGTTTCCATGGTTACGGCGGCCATTTTGGAAATTCCAACTTCAAAATGCAACTCCGCACATGTCAGTCACTATTCCTGTAAAGTTTCATCCAGTTTGCAGCACTTAATTTTTTTTGGAAATTTTGAACATTTGTGCTGCAACCATGGTTACAGTAGATAATTCCAAAATTCTAAAAGCGTACATCTCATTGCCACATGTCATGTTATATATCAATACAGTTTCATTGACTTTGGTGCACTACTCTCTGAGAAAATGCTGATTTTATGCATTTTTCCATAGGGTCAATGCAAAACTTGGCCCCAGTTTCCATGACAACGGCTGCCATTTTGAACTATCCATATATTGTCTTGACATCTTGGCATACTGGAGAACATTTTCATAAAGTTTCATCCAGTTGGATGTTATAACGAAAGAGTTAGAATTTTTGATATTTTAGCTGTTTCCATGGTAACGGCAGCCATTTTGAAAATTCCAAAGTCAAACTGGAAATCAGCACATGCCAGTTAACATTCCTGTGGAGTTTCTTCCAGTTTGGACCACTTTGATTTTTTTCGCATTTGTGCTGTTTCCATGGAAACGGCGGCCATCTTTTATCATTCCATAGCAAGGTGCACAACTTCAAATGGGGGTCCTCATTATATTATAGTTCCAACAATATTGGATCACTCAATTCTTAAAAACACGATGGACAAAATGTGTGGAAGAATAATAAAAATAACTAGAATTGCCATTGCAAGCAATAGCGGATGTCACCCTTCCCCCAATTGCCACTAAGCGGCAGCCATTTCAAAATTGTTTAACAGTGAATGCACATATATGCATGGCAATACATCTTTCTGTTAATTTTCAGTACATTGAGAGCATTCTAAAAAACTTCACAATTCTGCTGTTTCCATGGCAACAGCAGCCATTTTGAAAATTTCGAAGTCAAAAGTCTCATCTTTACTTGCCAGTTGACAATAATATCAAGTTTCATTAAGTTCAAAGCATTTAGAGAATTTTTGACTTTTTTGCAGTTTCCATGGCAACGGTGGCCATTTTGGAAATTCCAAAGTCAAAAGAATCATCCAGACTTGCCAGTCAACAATCATATTAAGTTTGATCAATTTATGAGCATTTTGAAATTTTTGCAATATTTGGTCCTGTATCCATGGTAACAGAAGAGTTCCAATGATTGTCAAAATCATTCAAAAGCTGTATATAGTGGACAACTATATTGTGTAAAAATTTGATGATTTCAAGTTCAAGCATACTAAAATTATTCACCAAACCCTGAGGTTTTTAGAGCATTTTCACACTTATGCACTGTCTCCATGGTAACGGCAGACATTTTGGAAATTCCAACGCCAAATTACGCATCTACCAAAGTTGCTCATCGTTACTATGAAGTTTCAAAAAATTTGGAGCATTTTGAAATTTTTGAAATTTTTGGGGTAGTTTCCATGGTAACATAGTGGTTCCAATGATTGCCAATATCATCCAAAACCAATATATGGCTGGCACCTACATTGTGATAAAATATGATGATTCTGAGTGTAAGCATCTCTAAATTATTCACAAAACCAAAAACTGGAATTTTTCACAATTGTTCCGTTTCCATGGAAACGGCAGCCATTTTTTATGGTCTTAGACCCTACTGCAACCCGAAATTTTGTATTCCTCCTTATAGTGAATTATCATTAAGATTGGTTCCATTTTACTCCAAAAAACCTGTCGGACAAAAAAAGGTGGAAGAATAATAATAATAACAAAGAAACATAAGAAAAGCAATATGTCACCCGACATTGTCGATCGGGTGACATAACTAGAATTGCCATTGCAAGCAATAGCGGATGTCACCCTTCCCCCCATTGCCACTAAGTGGCAGCCATTTCAAAACAACTTAACAGTAAATGCAGATCTAATGATTGCGATATATCTTTCTGTAAATTTTCAGTACAATAAGAGCATTGTGAAAAGTTACACATTTCTGCTGTTTCCATGGCAACGGCGGCCATTTTGAAAATTCCAAAGTCAAAAGTCTCATCTATATATGCCAGTTGACAATAATATTAAGTTTGATTAAGTTTGGAGCATTTTGAAAATATTTGACATTTCTGCAGTTTCCATGGCAACGGTGGCCATTTTGGAAATTCCAACTCCAAAAATCTCATGCAGACTTAACAGTCAACAATCATATTAAGTTTCATTACTTTTGGAGCATTTTGAAATTTTTGAAATTTTTGACATTTTGGCTGGTTTCTATGGTAACACAGACCATTCCAAATTTTTAATGGCAGATACTCCATTGGTACATGGGAGGGAACATACCATCAGAGTTTCAATGGATTTGACCTACCATTTTAAGGAAGTAAAGGCCACTTTTGAAGGTTTTTTAAAGCGTTTTGACCATTTTTGCCTTGTTTCCATGGTAACACAAGACATTTTCGAAATTCCAACGCCAAATTGCACATCTACCAATGTTGCTCATCGTTACTGTGAAGTTTCATTAAATTTGGAGCATTTTGATATTTTGGAAATTTTTGGTGTAGTATCCATGGCAACATAGTAGTTCCAATGAATGCCAAAAATCATCCAAAACAAGTATATAGTGGGCACCTACATTGTATCAAAATATAATGATTCTAAGTTAAAGCGTCTCCAAATAATTCCCTAAAAGCAAAAAGTGGAATTTTTCACAATTGTTTCGTTTCCATGGTAACGGCAGCCATTTTTATTGGTCTTTAGACCTACTGCAACCCGAAATTTTTTGTTCCTCATTATAGTTGACTATCACTAAGATTGGTTCCATTGCCTTCAAAAAATCTGCCGGACAAAAATCATTGGAAGAATAAGAATAATAACTAGATTTGCCATTGCAAGCAATAGCGGATGGCACCCTTCCCACATTGTCAGGCGAGCGGCAGCAATCTAGAAAATTCCAAAGTCAAAGTGTGCATCTACACATTCAAATTATCATATTTGTTAAGTTTCATTAAGTTTGGAGCATTTTGAAGTTTTTGACATTTTTGCTGTTTCCATGGTTACGGCGGCCATTTTGAAAATTCCAACTTCAAATGTCAACTTTGATTATGCCAGTGACCATTCCTGTAAAGGTTCATCCAGTTTACAGTTTTTTTATTTTTTTTGAAATTTTTGACCTTTTTGCATTGTTTCCATGGTAACAACAGATATTTTGGAAATTCCAACGCCAAATTCCACATCTTCCAATGTTGCTCATCGTTACTGTGAAGTTTCATGAAGTTTGGACCATTTTGATATTTTTGAAATTTTTGGTATAGTTTCCATGGCAACATAGTAGTTCCAATGAGTGCCAAAATCATCCAACACCTGTATATGGCCGGCACCTACATTGTATCAAAATATAATGGTTCTGAGTTTAAGCATATCAAAACAGTTCACCAAAACAAAAAACAGGATTTTTTCACATTTGTTTCGTTTCCATGGCAACGTCAGCCATCTTGATGGTGCCATACCTCACTGCACTATAGAATGTGGTGGTCTACATTATGGTATAGTTCCATCAATATTGTTCAAGCCAATTCCGAGAAATAGAATGGACAAAAAAGTGTGGAAGAATAAAAATAATAATAATAATAATAACTAGATTTGTAATTGCTAGCAATAACGGATGGCACCCTCCTCCCCCTATTGCCAGGTGAGTGGCAGCCATTTTGAAAATTGCAAAGTCAAAGAGCAGTTCTACACATGTTTATTGAGATTATTGTAAAATTTCATCACGTTTGGAGCATTTTGAAATTTTTGAAATTTTTGCTGTTTCCATGGTAACAATTTCCATTTCCAAAATTCCAAAGGCAGGAGCCACTTTGGGACATGCCATGTAACATATCAATAAAGTTTTAATAGATTTGATCTTATATTCCTGTGGAAAATACAGCTTAAATGTATTTCCCCATAGGGCCAATGTTAAACTTTCACTTTGTTTCCATGACAATGGCTGCCATTTTGGAATTTCTAAATATTGTCAGTATATCAGGGCATACCAAGGAACATTTCCATAAAGTTTCATCCAGTTAGGTCTTACAATGAAAGATTTGAAATTTTGATTTTTTTTTACATTTTTACCGTTTCCATGGAAACGGCGGCCATATTGGACCATTCCATAGCAAGATGCACAACTTCACATGGGGGTCCTCATTATAGTAGAGTTCCATCAACATTGACCCATTTCATTCTGAGAACTAGCGTGGACAAAAAGTGTGGAAGAAGATTAATAAAAATAATAAGAAAAAAAAGAAACGTAGAATAACAATACGTCACCCCAACTCCGTTGAGGGTGCCATAATAAGAAAAAAAGAAACGAACAATAACAATATGTCACCCCAACTCCGTTGAGGGTGCCATAATAACAAAGAAACGGAGGAAAAGCAATATGTCACCCGACATTGTCGATCGGGTGACATAACTAGATTTGTAATTGCTAGCAATAACGGATGGCACCCTCGTCCCCCTATTGCCAGGCGAGTGGCAGCCATTTTGAAAATTTCAAAGTCAAAGAGGGCTTTTACACATGTTTATTAACATTGTTGTAAAATTTCATTTCGTTTTGAGCATTTTAAAATTTTAGAAATTTTTGCTGTTTCCATGGTAACAGTTACTATTTCCAAAATTCTGAAGACAGATGCCACTTTGGGACATGCCACATAATATATCAATAAAGTTATAATAGATTTCATTTTATATTCCTTTAGAAAATACAGCTTTAATGTATTTTCCCATTGGGCCAATGTTAAACTTTCGCCTTGTTTCCATGACAATGGCGGCCATTTTGGAATTTCTAAATATTGTCGGTATATCAGGGCATGCCTAGGAACATTTCCATAAAGTTTCATCCAGTTTGGTCTTACAATGAAAGAGTTGGAATTTTGACTTTTTTTTACATTTTTACCGTTTCCATGGAAACGGCGGCCATCTTGGACCATTCCATACCAAGATGCACAACTTCACATGGGGTTCCTCATTATAGTAGAGTTCCATCAACATTGATCCATTTAATTCAGAGAACTAGCGTGGACAAAATGTGTGGAAGAAGATTAATAAAAATAATAAGAAAAAAAAGAAACGTAGAATAACAATATGTCACCCCAACTCCGTTGAGGGTGCCATAATAAGAAAAAAAAGAAACGTAGAATAACAATATGTCACCCCAACTCCGTTGAGGGTGCCATAAAAAGAAACGTAGAATAACAATATGTCACCCCAACTCCGTTGAGGGTGCCATAACTAGATTTGTAATTGCTAGCAATAACGGATGGCACCCTCGTCCCCCCCATTGCCAGGCGAGCGGCAGCCATTTTGGAAATTCCAAAGTCAAAGAGTGCATCTACACTTGCAAATTATCATTTTTTGCAAAATTTCATTGAGTTTGGAGCATTTTGAAATTTTGGACAATTTTGCTGTTTCCATGGTTACGGCGGCCATTTTGGAAATTCCAACTTCAAAATGCAACTCCGCACATGCCAGTCACTATTCTTGTAAAGTTTCATCCAGTTTGCAGTACTTAATTTTTTTTGGAAATTTTGAACATTTGTGCTGCAACCATGGTTACAGTAGATAATTCCAAAATTCTAAAAGCGTACATCTCATTGCCACATGTCATGTTATATATCAATACAGTTTCATTTACTTTGGTGCACTACTCTCTGAGAAAATGCTGATTTTATGCATTTTTCTATAGGGTCAATGCAAAACTTGGCCCCTGTTTCCATGACAACGGCGGCCATTTTGAACTATCCAAATATTGTCTTGACACCTTGGCATACTGGAGAACATTTTCATAAAGTTTCATCCAATTGGATATTATAACGAAAGAGTTAGAATTTTTGATATTTTAGCTGTTTCCATGGTAACGGCAGCCATTTTGAAAATTCCAAAGTAAAACTGGAAATCAGCACATGCCAGTTAACATTCCTGTGGAGTTTCTTCCAGTTTGGAACACTTTGATTTTTTTTCGCATTTGTGCTGTTTCCATGGAAACGGCGGCCATCTTTTACCATTCCATAGCAAGGTGCACAACTTCAAATGGGGTTCCTCATTATAGTTGAGTTCCATAAACATTGGTCCGTTAGATTCTGAGAACTCGCGCGGACAAAATGTGTGGAAGAAAAATAAAAACTAGATTTGCCATTGCAAGCAATAGCGGATGCCACCCTTCCCCCCATTGCCACTAAGTGGCAGCCATTTAAAAAACATGTAGACAGTGAATGCACATATGCATGGCAATTCAACTATCTGTAAATTTTCAGTACATTTTGAGCATTGTCAAAGTTTCACATTTCTTCTGTTTCCATGGCAACGGCAGCCATTTTGAAAATTCCGCAGTCAAAAGTCTCATCTATACATGCCAGTTAACAATAATATTAAGTTTCATTAAGTTTGGAGCGTTTTGAAAATATTTAACATTTCTGCAGTTTCCATGGCAACGGTGGCCATTTTGGAAATTCCAACTTCAAAAGTCTCATGCAGACTTGACAGTCAACAAATATATTAAGTTTCATCAATTTTGGAGCATTTTGAAATTTTTGACATTTTGGCTGGTTTCTATGGTAACAGATACCATTCCAAATTTCTAATGGCAGATACCACATTGGTACATGGGAGGAAACATACCATCAAAGTTTCTATGGATTTGACCTACCATTTTAAGAAAGTAAATGCCACTTTAAGGTTTTTTGACCATTTTGACCATTTTTGACTTGTTTCCATGGTAACGGCAGACATTTTGGAAATTCCAACGCCAAATTGCACATCTACCAATGTTGCTCATCATTCCTGTGAAGTTTTATTAAATTTGGAGCATTTTGATATTTTGGAAATTTTTGGTGCAGTTTCCATGGCAACATGATAGTTCCAATGATTGCCAAAATCATCCAAAACCAGTATGTGCCTGGCACCTACATTGTATCAAAATATAATGATTCTAAGTTAAAGCAACACCAAATAATTCATTAAAACCAAAAACTAGAATTTTTCACAATTGTTCCGTTTCCATGGTAACGGCAGCCATTTTTTATGGTCTTAAGACCTACTGCAACCCGAAATTTTGTGTTCCTCATTATAGACAACTATCATTAAGATTGGTTCCATTGGCTCCGAAAAAACTGCCGGACAAAATTAGGTGGAAGAATAATAATAATAACTAGAATTGCCATTGCAAGCAATAGCGGATGTCACCCTGGTCCACCAATTGCCACTAAACAGCAGCCATGGTAACGGCAGCCATTTTGGAAATTCCAAAGTTGAAAGCCGCATCTAGATAAACAAGTTAACATTTCTGTAACGTTTCATACAGATTTGAAGAATTTTCAAAATTTTGCTTTTTTTGCACAGATTCCATGGCAACATTTGAAAATTCCAAAGTCATTCTGCTGCTTTATATTGTGCTCGCCATAATATAATACCATTATATAACATTTAATGGTCGTAGATTTACTTTAACACCAATGTTCTAGAATGTTCTATTACATTTTTACATTCTTTCTGTTTCCTTGACAACGGCAGCCATGTTGGATATGCCAACCCTCGACTGCACTTCTGCACATGGTCTTTAACATTTTGGTAAAGTTCCATAACAATTGGTCCATCCTATTCTCAGAAATAGTCTGGACAAAAAAGTGTGGAATAATAATAAAAAAAAGAATCGTACAATAACAATATGTCACCCGACCTCAGTCAGGGTGACATAACTAGAATTGCCATTGCAAGCAATAGCGGATGTCACCCTTCCCCCCATTGCCACTAAGTGGCAGCCATTTCAAAACAACTTAACAGTAAATGCAGATCTAATGATTGCGATATATCTTTCTGTAAATTTTCAGTACAATAAGAGCATTGTGAAAAGTTACACATTTCTGCTGTTTCCATGGCAACGGCGGCCATTTTGAAAATTCCAAAGTCAAAAGTCTCATCTATATATGCCAGTTGACAATAATATTAAGTTTGATTAAGTTTGGAGCATTTTGAAAATATTTGACATTTCTGCAGTTTCCATGGCAACGGTGGCCATTTTGGAAATTCCAACTCCAAAAATCTCATGCAGACTTAACAGTCAACAATCATATTAAGTTTCATTACTTTTGGAGCATTTTGAAATTTTTGAAATTTTTGACATTTTGGCTGGTTTCTATGGTAACACAGACCATTCCAAATTTTTAATGGCAGATACTCCATTGGTACATGGGAGGGAACATACCATCAGAGTTTCAATGGATTTGACCTACCATTTTAAGGAAGTAAAGGCCACTTTTGAAGGTTTTTTAAAGCGTTTTGACCATTTTTGCCTTGTTTCCATGGTAACACAAGACATTTTCGAAATTCCAACGCCAAATTGCACATCTACCAATGTTGCTCATCGTTACTGTGAAGTTTCATTAAATTTGGAGCATTTTGATATTTTGGAAATTTTTGGTGTAGTATCCATGGCAACATAGTAGTTCCAATGAATGCCAAAAATCATCCAAAACAAGTATATAGTGGGCACCTACATTGTATCAAAATATAATGATTCTAAGTTAAAGCGTCTCCAAATAATTCCCTAAAAGCAAAAAGTGGAATTTTTCACAATTGTTTCGTTTCCATGGTAACGGCAGCCATTTTTATTGGTCTTTAGACCTACTGCAACCCGAAATTTTTTGTTCCTCATTATAGTTGACTATCACTAAGATTGGTTCCATTGCCTTCAAAAAATCTGCCGGACAAAAATCATTGGAAGAATAAGAATAATAATAACAAAGAAACGGAGGAAAAGCAATATGTCACCCGACATTGTCGATCGGGTGACATAACTAGAATTGCCATTGCAAGCAATAGCGGATGTCACCCTTCCCCCCATTGCCACTAAGTGGCAGCCATTTCAAAACAACTTAACAGTAAATGCAGATCTAATGATTGCGATATATCTTTCTGTAAATTTTCAGTACAATAAGAGCATTGTGAAAAGTTACACATTTCTGCTGTTTCCATGGCAACGGCGGCCATTTTGAAAATTCCAAAGTCAAAAGTCTCATCTATATATGCCAGTTGACAATAATATTAAGTTTGATTAAGTTTGGAGCATTTTGAAAATATTTGACATTTCTGCAGTTTCCATGGCAACGGTGGCCATTTTGGAAATTCCAACTCCAAAAATCTCATGCAGACTTAACAGTCAACAATCATATTAAGTTTCATTACTTTTGGAGCATTTTGAAATTTTTGAAATTTTTGACATTTTGGCTGGTTTCTATGGTAACACAGACCATTCCAAATTTTTAATGGCAGATACTCCATTGGTACATGGGAGGGAACATACCATCAGAGTTTCAATGGATTTGACCTACCATTTTAAGGAAGTAAAGGCCACTTTTGAAGGTTTTTTAAAGCGTTTTGACCATTTTTGCCTTGTTTCCATGGTAACACAAGACATTTTCGAAATTCCAACGCCAAATTGCACATCTACCAATGTTGCTCATCGTTACTGTGAAGTTTCATTAAATTTGGAGCATTTTGATATTTTGGAAATTTTTGGTGTAGTATCCATGGCAACATAGTAGTTCCAATGAATGCCAAAAATCATCCAAAACAAGTATATAGTGGGCACCTACATTGTATCAAAATATAATGATTCTAAGTTAAAGCGTCTCCAAATAATTCCCTAAAAGCAAAAAGTGGAATTTTTCACAATTGTTTCGTTTCCATGGTAACGGCAGCCATTTTTATTGGTCTTTAGACCTACTGCAACCCGAAATTTTTTGTTCCTCATTATAGTTGACTATCACTAAGATTGGTTCCATTGCCTTCAAAAAATCTGCCGGACAAAAATCATTGGAAGAATAAGAATAATAATAACAAAGAAACGGAGGAAAAGCAATATGTCACCCGACATTGTCGATCGGGTGACATAACTAGAATTGCCATTGCAAGCAATAGCGGATGTCACCCTTCCCCTATTGCCACTAACCGGCAGCCATTTCAAAATGATTTAACAGTGAATGCACATATATTTATGGCAATACATCTTTCTGTAAATTTTCAGTACATTCAGAGCATTTAAAAAAAAAATCACATTTCTGCTGTTTCCATGGCAACGGCAGCCATTTTGAAAATTTCAAAGTCAAAAGTCTCATCTGTACTTGGCAGTTAACAATAATATCAAGTTTCATTAAGTTTGGAGCATTTTGAAAAATTTTGACTTTTTTGCAGTTTCCATGGCAACGGTGGCCATTTTGGAAATTCCAAATCCAAGCACATGCCAGTTACCATTCCTGTGAAGTTTCTTCAACTTTGGAACATTTTGATTTTTTTCGCATTTTTGCTGTTTCCATGGTAACGGTGGCCATCTTGACCATTCCAAAGTCAGAGGGATAACTTCGCATGGTGGTCAACATTATACCATAGTTCCATCGATTTTGGTCCATTCTATTCTGAGAACTGCTCCGGACAAAAAAAATTCAGAATCGTTTAACAGTGAATGCATATATATGCATGGCAATACATCTTTCTGTAAATTTTCAGTACATTCATAGCATTTTAAAAATTTAATATTTCTGCCGTTTCCATGGCAACGGCAGCCATTTTGAAAATTTCAAAGTCAAAAGCCTCATCATAACTTGTCAGTTAACAATAATATCAAGTTTTATTAAGTTTAAAGCATTTTGAAAATTTTTGACTTTTTTGAAGTTTCCATGGCAACGGTGGCCATTTTGGAAATTCCAAAGTCAAAAGTCTCATCCAGACTTGACAGTCAACAATAATATTAAGTTTCATCAATTTTGGAGCATTTTGAAATTTTTGAAATATTTGATCCTGTATCCATGGTAACAGAGTAGTTCCAATGATTGTCAAAATCATTCAAAACCTGTATATAGTGGACAACTATATTGTATAAAAATTTGATGATTTTAAGTTCAAGCATACCAAAGTTATTCACCAAACCCTGAAGTTTTTGGAGCATTTTGACCTTTTTGCATTGTTTCCATGGAAACGGCAGACATTTTGGAAATTGCAACGCCAAATTCCACATCTACCAAAGTTGCTCATCGTTATGCTAGAATTTCAAAAAATTTGGAGCATTTTCATTTTTTTGAAATTTTTGGTGTAGTATCCATGGCAACATAGCAGTTCCAATGATTGCCAAAATCATCCCAAAGCAGTATATAGTGGGCACCTACATTGTATTAAAATCTAAAGATTTTAAGGTTAAGCATTCTCAAACAATTCACCTAACTCCAAAATTATATTTTTTCACCATTTTTCCGTTTCCATGGTGATGGCAGCCATTTTTTTAATGCCAATATTGAAAAGCAACAGGAAAGTCAGGGTTCCTTGTTATAGTGCACCATCATTCAGATTGGTTCCTTTGGCTCTGAGAAAGCGGCCGGACAAAATTAGGTGGAAGAAAAATAATAATAACTAGAATTGCCATTGCAAGCAATAGCGGATGTCACCCTTCCCCCAATTGCCACTAAGTTGCAGCCATTTCAGAATCGTTTAACAGTGAATGCACATTTTGCATGGCAATACATCTTTCTGTAAATTTTCAGTACATTTTGAGCATTATCAAAAGTTTCACATTTCTTCTGTTTCCATGGCAACGGCAGCCATTTTGAAAATTCCAAAGTCAAAAGTCTCATCTATACATGCCAGTTAAGAATAATATTAAGTTTCATTAAGTTTGGAGCATTTTGAAAATATTTGACTTTTCTGCAGTTTCCATGGCAACGGTGGCCATTTTGGAAATTCCAAAGTCAAAAGTCTCATCCAGACTTGGCAGTCAACAATAATATTAAGTTTCATTAATTTTGGAGCATTTCGAAATTTTTGAAATATTTGATCCTGTATCCATGGTAACATAGTAGTTCCAATGATTGTCAAAATCATTCAAAACCTGGATATAGTGGACAACTATATTGCATTAAAATTTGATGATTTTAAGTTCAAGCATACCAAAGTTATTCACCAAACCCGGAAGTTTTTGGAGCATTTTGACCTTTTTGCATTGTTTCCATGGAAACGGCAGACATTTTGGAAATTCCAACGCCAAATTCCACATCTACCAAAGTTGCTCATCGTTATGCTAAAGTTTCAAAAAATTTGGAGCATTTTCATTTTTTTGAAATTTTTGGTGTAGTTTCCATGGCAACATAGTAGTTCCAATGATTGCCAAAATCATCCAAAACCAGTATATGGGTGGCACCTTCATTGTATCAAAATATAATGATTCTGAGTTTAAGCATCTCCAAATTATTCACAAAAACCAAAAACTGGAATTTTTCACAATTGTTCCGTTTCCATGGATACGGCAGCCATTTTTTATGGTCTTAGACCCTACTGCAACCCGAAATTTTGTGTTCCCTATTATACTTAACTATCATTAAGATTGGTTCCATTGGCTCCGAGAAAAGTGGCGGACAAAATAGTTGGAAGAATAATAATAATAACTAGATTTGCCATTGCAAGCAATAGCGGATGGCACCCTTCCCCCATTGCCAGGCGAGCGGCAGCCATTTTGAAAATTCCAAAATCATAGAGTGCATCTACTCATGCCAATTGTCAATTTTGTAAAGTTTCATTAAGTTTGGAGAAATTTTGAAATTTTTGAAATTTTTGCTGTTCCCATGGAAACGGCGGCCATTTTGAATATTCCAAAGTCAAACCCCCGCTGCAATTTTTTCCCTCCATTATCATATATACCATCATATACCATTTAATGTCTCTAGAATACATTTAACATTGATGTTCTGGAATGTTCTGTGAAAATTCAAAGTTTTGACCTTTTTGCATTGTTTCCATGGTATCTACAGATATTTTGGAAATTCCAACGCCAAATTCCACATCTTCCAATGTTGCTCATCGTAACTGTGAAGTTTCATAAAGTTTGGAGCATTTTGATATTTTTGAAATTTTTGGTTTAGTTTCCATGGCAACATAGTAGGTCCAATGAGTGCCAAAACCATCCAACACCTATATATAGTGGGCACCTTCATTGTATTAAAATATGATGATTCTGAGTTAAAGCATATTCAAACAGTTCACCAAAACAAAAAACAGAAATTTTTCACATTTGTTTCGTTTCCATGGCAACGGCAGCCATCTTGATAGTGCCATACCCCACTGCACTATAGAATGTGGTGGTCTACATTATGGTATAGTTCCATCAATATTGTTCAAGCCAATTCCGAGAAATAGAATGGACAAAAAAGTGTGGAAGAATAAATATAATAATAAGAATAATAAGAAAAAAAGAAACGAACAATAACAATATGTCACCCCAACTCCGTTGAGGGTGCCATAACTAGATTTGCCATTGCAAGCAATAGCGGATGGCACCCTTCCCCCATTGCCAGGCGAGCGGCAGCAAACTAGAAGATTCCTAAGTCAAAGAGTGCATCTACACATTCAAATTATCACTTTTGTAAAGTTGAATGAAGTTTGGAGCATTTTGAAATTTTGGACATTTTTGCTGTTTCCATGGTTACGGCGGCCATTTTGAAAATTCCAACTTCAAAAGTCAACTCTGCTCATGCCATTGACCATTCCTGTAAAGTTTCATCCAGTTTGCAGCATTTTTATTTTTTTTGAAATTTTTTGACCTTTTAGCATTGTTTCCATGGTAACAACAGATATTTTGGAAATTCCAACTCCAAATACCACATCTTCCAATGTTGCTCATCGTGACTGTGAAGTTTTTATAAAGTTTGGAGCATTTTGATATTTTTGAAATTTTTCGTGTAGTTTCCATGGCAACATAGAAGTTCCAAAGATCGCCAAAATCATTCCAACACAAGTGTATAGTGGGCACCTACATTGTATTAAAATATAATGATTCTGAGTTTAAGCATATCCAAATAGTTCACCAAAACCAAAAACCGGAATTTTTCACATTTGTTCCGTTTCCAAAGTCAAGTCTACATTAGCTGAGCAACATTTGTTATAAGTTTCAATAAATTTGAAGCATTTTGAAGTTTTTTGTATTTTTGCTGTTTCCATGGTAACGGCGGCCATTTTGAATATTCCAAAGTCAAACCCCCGCTGCAATTTTTTCCCTCCATAATCATATACCATTTAATGTCTCTAGAATAAATTAAACATTGATGTTCTAGAATGTTCTGTGAAAATTCAAAGTTTTGACCTTTTTGCATTGTTTCCATGGTAACAACAGCGATTTTGGAAATTCCAACGCCAAATTCAA
Organism: Mytilus galloprovincialis; assembly: GCA_037788925.1. Classification (NCBI taxonomy): domain Eukaryota; kingdom Metazoa; phylum Mollusca; class Bivalvia; order Mytilida; family Mytilidae; genus Mytilus; species Mytilus galloprovincialis. The sequence goes on along the minus strand of CM075337.1, from coordinate 48,848,174 downwards.
CATCTTCCAATGTTGCTCATCGTTACTGTGAAGTTTCATTAAGTTTGGAACATTTTGAGATTTTTGAATTTTTTGGAGTAGTTTCCATGGCAACATAGTAGTTCCAATGAGTGCCAAAATCATCCAACACCTGTATATAGTGGGCACCTACATTGTATTAAAATATAATGATTCTGAGTTAAAGCATATACAAACACTTCACCAAAACAAAAAACTGGATTTTTCCACATTTGTTCCGTTTCCATGGTAACGGCAGCCATCTTGAAAGTGCCACCCCCAAAAAGCAAATCTTCATTTGGTGGTTAACATTATGGTATAGTTCCATCTTCTTGGGTCCATTCATATGAGAGTTCCAGACTGGACAAAATTTGTTGCAAGAAAAAAAATAACTAGAATTGCCATTGCAAGCAATAGCGGATGTCACCCTTCCCCCCATTGCCACTAAGTGGCAGCCATTTCAAAACAACTTAACAGTAAATGCAGATCTAATGATTGCGATATATCTTTCTGTAAATTTTCAGTACAATAAGAGCATTGTGAAAAGTTACACATTTCTGCTGTTTCCATGGCAACGGCGGCCATTTTGAAAATTCCAAAGTCAAAAGTCTCATCTATATATGCCAGTTGACAATAATATTAAGTTTGATTAAGTTTGGAGCATTTTGAAAATATTTGACATTTCTGCAGTTTCCATGGCAACGGTGGCCATTTTGGAAATTCCAACTCCAAAAATCTCATGCAGACTTAACAGTCAACAATCATATTAAGTTTCATTACTTTTGGAGCATTTTGAAATTTTTGAAATTTTTGACATTTGGGATGGTTCCTATGGCAACAGAGACCGTTCCAAAAATTGAATGGCATATACCACATTGGTACATGGGAGGGACCATACCATCAAAGTTTCAATCAATTTGACCTACCATTTTAAGAAAGTAAATGCCACTTGAAGGTTTTTAGACCATTTTGACCTGTTTTGCATTGTTTCCATGGTAACGGCAGACATTTTCGAAATTGCAACACCAAATTCCACATTTACCAATGTTGCTCATCATTACTGTGAAGTTTTATAAAATTTGGAGCATTTCCATATTTTTGAAATTTTTGGTGTAGTATCCATGGCAACATAGCAGTTCCAATGATTGCCAAAATCATCCAAAACCAGTATATGCCCGGCACCTACATTGTATCAAAATATAATGATTCTAAGTTAAAGCATTTCCAAATAATTCATCAAAACCAAAAACTGGAATTTTCCATTATTTTTCGGTTTCCATGGTGATGGCAGCCATTTTTTAGTTCCAAAGTTGCACTGCAACTGGAAAGTCAGGGTTCCTTGTTATAGTGCACCATCATTCAGATTGGTTCCTTTGGCTCTGAGAAAACTGCCGGACAAAACTAGGTGGAAGAATAATAATAATAATAATAATAATAATAATAGTGAAAAAGAAACAGAGGAATAGCAATATGTCACCCGACATTGTCGATCGGGTGACATAATAATACGGAAAAAGAAACAGAGGAAAAGCAATATGTCACCCGACATTGTCGATCGGGTGACATAATAACTAGATTTGTAATTGCTAGCAATAACGGATGGCACCCTTCCCCCATTGCCAGGTGAGCGGCAGCAATTTTGAAAAATCAAAAGTCAAAGACTGCATCTACAGATGTGTATTAACATTGTTGTAAAGTTTCTTTAATTTTGGAGCATTTTGAAATTTTTGAAATTTTTGAAATTTTTGCTATTTCCATGGTAACGAGTACCATTTCCAAAGTTCCAAAAACAGGTATTACTTTGGGACATTCCATGTTACATATCCGTTAAGTTATAGAAGGTTTAATCTGATATTCTTGCAGGAAATGCAGTATTAATGTGTTTTCCCAATGGGCCAATGTTAAACTTTCGCCCTGTTTCCATGACAATGGCGGCCATTTTGGAATTTCTAAATTTTGTCGGTACATCAGGGCATACCAAGGAACATTTCCATAAACTTTCATCCAGTTGGGTCTTACAATGAAAGATTTGGAATTTTGATTTTTTTTTACATTTTTACCGTTTCCATGGAAACGGTGGCCATCTTGGACCATTCCATAGCAAGATGCACAACTTCATATGGGGGTACTCATTATAGTAGAGTTCCATCAACTTTGGCCCTTATGATTCCGAGAACTAGCGTGGACAAAATGTGTGGAAGAAGATTAATAAAAATAATAAGAAAAAACTAGATTTGTAATTGCTAGCAATAACGGATGGCACCCTCGTCCCCCCATTGCCAGGCGAGCGGCAGCCATTTTTGGAAATTCCAAAGTCAAAGAGTGCATCTACCCTTGCAAGTTATCATTTTTGCAAAATTTCATTAAGTTTGAAGCATTTTGAAATTTTGGACAATTTTGCTGTTTCCATGGTTACGGCGGCCATTTTGGAAATTCCAACTTCAAAATGCAACTCCGCACATGTCAGTCACTATTCCTGTAAAGTTTCATCCAGTTTGCAGCACTTAATTTTTTTTGGAAATTTTGAACATTTGTGCTGCAACCATGGTTACAGTAGATAATTCCAAAATTCTAAAAGCGTACATCTCATTGCCACATGTCCTGTTATATATCAATACAGTTTCATTGACTTTGGTGCAATACTCTCTGAGAAAATGCTGATTTTATGCATTTTTCCATAGGGTCAATGCAAAACTTGGCCCCAGTTTCCATGACAACGGCGGCCATTTTGAACCATCCATATATTGTCTTGACATCTTGTCATACTGGAGAACATTTTCATAAAGTTTCATCCAGTTGGATGTTATAACGAAAGAGTTAGAATTTTTGATATTTAAGCTGTTTCCATGGTAACGGCAGCCATTTTGAAAATTCCAAAGTCAAACTGGAAATCAGCACATGCCAGTTAACATTCCTGTGGAGTTTCTTCCAGTTTGGACTACTTTGATTTTTTTCGCATTTGTGCTGTTTCCATGGAAACGGCGGCCATCTTTTACCATTCCATAGCAAGGTGCACAACTTCAAATGGGGGTTCTCATTATGTTATAGTTCCAACAATATTGGATCACTCAATTCTTAGAAACACGATGGACAAAATGTGTGGAAGAATAATAAAAATAATAAGAAAAAAAAGAAACGTAGAATAACAATATGTCACCCCAACTCCGTTGAGGGTGCCATAAAAAAAGAAACGTAGAATAACAGTATGTCACCCCAACTCCGTTGAGGGTGCCATAACAAAGAAACATAAGAAAAGCAATATGTCACCCGACATTGTCGATCGGGTGACATAATAAGAAAAAAAAGAAACGATGAATAACAATATGTCACCCCAACTCTGTTGAGGGTGCCATAATAAAAATAATAAGAACTGAGCAAAAACAATAAGTCTCCAAACTTTGTTTGGGAGACTTAAAAATACTAAAAAGAAGAGTTAATGCTGAATTGTTTTTGCTAACTTTTACGGCACATATCTGTCTGCTATTCCTACTGCCATTATAACATAAATTAAAGATATTGATATGTGTCCACAAATAGCCAGATATAGGATGTACTCAAAATCTTTATCTACACAAATATGTACCTCACGTAATTCAGGGGACAAACGTGGATGAATATGACTTGTTGTCCTTTTCCTTGTCTGACCTTCTGCATCGTCTAATTCACTATTATCTTTGATCACAGGACCACCAGCAATCTGCTCTTGAAAAGTTTGGCATATATCAATAAGAGTCTTTTCCCCCATTCCAAGAACTTTAAGTACATCTGACAGTTCGGAAAAGTCTCCATTTTCCTCTCGAAAATTGATGATTTTCTTTGCTTTTGAACTTCCACATTTTTTAATTAGAGCCAATTGTTCTGCCTGAGCGTCATTAAATAAACTGACAAATTTATCTTGTTCCTCCTCAGAAAATAAGACATTTAACTTTTTTCTACTGGTAGACTTTACTGTTTTCTGAGTACTGACTTTTTCTTCATTTGATGATGTATTTAGAACAGCAGATGTATTTTCATCGTCCTTTTCTTTATCAACTTCTACCTAAGAAAAAATTATAAATCATTAAGGTGGTTCCAAACACCTATTTAACTAAAATTAATTTGCCTCACTTTTGATGACATTTTGGCAAAATATTTATAATGACAATTTGACACAAATATGAAAAATGCATGTGATTTTGTATTTATTTCAATATCAATAATATTTTCCACAAAAAAGTGCTGCTATGTTGGGTTTATTTTTTTAAATTCAGCATAAAATATCTTTGAAACAGCAAAGCAGCAATGAAAAAGAACACTTCCATCAAAATTAACGAAGAGGGCTCATGTAAGTGTGTCTGATGAGAAAATTTTCATGAATGCATAACACATAACAAAAACTCCTCTCGTGTAAATAACTATCATTAATGCAAAAATTATCGTTGGTCAATTACAATTATGTACATTGTAAAGGCACAAGTCTTGTACATGTAAGCAATTGTATCTAGCTACAAATGACCTACTGTACACAAGAGAGACTAAACAGTTAATTAAACATTGGTTAATAAATAACAAGAGTGCACATGCTGAAATTTATCACCTGTTTTACTGATCATTCATTTATGTTGAAAGTCTAAAAGTCAAAAAATTTCCAACAACTATCACATATATAGTCTTATCGTTTTTAAAGATTGAAACCTTTCAGAAGCATCTAGGTCTTCTACCTTCTAATATGAAGCTTTATACAAATAATTTGTACTGCCACAGCCGGATAGTAATCCTTGTATAGTGCCACTTTCGTTGCAGGCAAGACAAAAATCAGAACATCATATTGGCTGTTCATGCAGAACAAATTTTTAACTGTTTATTCAAATCTAAAATTTGACTTTAAATTTCACTTACCTTGTCTTTTTCTTCATCCTTAAATTTTTCATGATGAGAATCTTTCACTGTCTCAGTGTTTTTAAATTTCTAAATATAAAAAAGTAGGTTTCTTGTTACATTAAAAAACATTTGAATAATATATTGTATTTTTTTATTCATTGGGTTATATATATATATATATATATATATATATATATATATATATATATATATATATATATATGCCCTCAATGCAGTTATAACATCTAAACTGTCACAACCTTTGGAAATTTAGAGTTGTGCCAGTTCACATCGAAAATAACTATTTTCATTTGGCATATCTTTGTAACCTTTGCGCCGTGTTTGTGGAAATTTTAAAATTGTATCAGCGTCTGTGGTGTTCGCTTAAATTGTATAAATTACAAGATTTAGAAAAAGTTTCTCGGTTTGAATATATTGACATGATTCATTTGACATCGTGCTATTATTGAAGAAGGATATCTGTTATCTGAAATATCTAATATTTGTTCATTTTATAGTTATTTAATGGTGATGTTGTACCCTTTTTGACTTGTTATATATTATATTTTGTAGTGTACAGAATCATATTACATGATCCATCGCCCTGTAAGATTGATCGTTGACTATTTATTCAGTCATTTTATATATATATATATATATAGCCCAATGAATAAAAAAATATATATATATACATGAATAGAGTCTAAACAAAAATAAATGTATTACAGTATCCAGACTGTAATGATATCATTTGGTTTCAGATAGATTGTACTTAAAACATGCTTAATACACTACTGTAGCAGGAATTTAACTTAAATTGCCTTTTGTTAATATTATATATTTCAATACATGTATAATATCTGACTATACGATCGGCTTTGCTCATTGTTGAAGGGTGTACAGTGACTTATAGTTGTTAATTTCTGTGTCATTTGGTCTCTTGTGGAGAGTTGTCTCATTGGCAATCATACCACATCTTCTTTTTTATATGAATAATTATTTTGAAATTTCCATATTTCAGCATGCATTTTGCACAGAAATTGTGCTGGAAATGCATATAAAATGTACATGTATAGTATTTGTGCACCAAATAAAATACAAGTATCAAAAAGAAATGTCATTTTTTGTTGAAGTATAGTTACCTCTAGCTTTTCAGATATTACATAACTGTTTGACTGGCTTCTGACACACTGCAAAATACAAATAAATAAATATAAATTTTAAGTATGTGTAAACAAGAATAAGTCCATACATTGTAGTACACAGATACCCCACTTGCACTGTCATTTTTATGTTCAGTGGACATGGTGGACAGTGAAATTGGGGTCAAAACTCCAAGGCATTAAAATTAGTAATATCATATCATAGGTACATGTGTTCTAAGTATCAAGTTGCTTAGATTTCAACTTCATCCAAAACTACCTTGACCAAAAACCTTAAACCAAAAACTTTAACCTGATGTGGTACAGATGGACGGAGGGACAACCAACGGACTCACAAACCGAAAAACACAATTCCCATGAATTAAGTATAAAAATGTGGAAAATTAAGCTTTACAGCACTTTCATGTACATGTAGTATATGTGAAATAAAATATTTAAAAAAAAATCTTGTATATTCATTTAGATACCTTTTTACAGACCATTTAACATACATGTACATTGTACATGTATGTTACAATGTATATTCTTTTTTAAAGTGTGATCTTTATTTTTTTGGGATGTTTATTTATGATATTTCCATCTTCAGCAAAAAAATCAGTTTAAAGACAAAAGATGTGTGGTGTTGTCCCTTCTATTTGAACGAACATGGGTTTGTTTCCATGCAATGGCCCACTCTATCATTTTGTCAAAGTCACAATTCTTAAAATGTCAACTATTTCAAGTTGCATCAACCAATTCCATCAATCTGTTGGTACACATGTAAGTTGTTTAAATGTGTAGTACATGTATTTACTTGATGACATCAGCCGATTTTTTGTTTGTTCTTATGTTGCGCTTATAAACCACTCCCCAAGTTTAGCCCTCAAAAGTATATTTAACCTCCTCTATTTTCTTTAAGTGTCTGTCTGGATTTTAAATCAGGAGTTTTTTATTCATTGCCATTGGTTGTTGATGACAATGCTGTTGGTTGCTGTAACAATGTCTTATATAAACCATTATACATTCTGACATTATACCTGTCTGTATGGTACGAGTTCTGCTCATTGATGAAAACCATGCAGTGTCCTTTAAATTGTTTCAACTATTTTGTATCCACTGTCAAAAGGACATGTATTCTTTAGCATTGAGGACTTTTTGATATCAAAGAAGATGATGAAAAGAAACTGATGAAACATTATTTATAACCATGATAACTATTTATAAAAAAGAAACAAATACACTTAACGCTATCAAATGCAATATTATGGTATATATTTCCAACCAAAAATCATCTGGAACTATGTGGAAGACACAATTGTGCATGTAACAAGTGTAGAGAGCTGCTCTAAATAAGAACTGTCAAATATAAAGGGACGGGGCCTTCATTCGATTGTATAAAAGACAGTATTGGTAACTATGAGGTACCCATGCAGATACATCTATGATACAAGTGCCTGGCCTGATGTATCTACTAGAATGGTCATGTCAAGGTTATGATCAGGTCGTCAGATATACAATAATATAACTACAAGTACAAGACAACATACAAAAATATTACAAATTCTGGGAAACTAACGAACGCTCTGAACACAGGGGTTTGTTACAAACCCCTGTGCACGGACAGTGACAAATAATGAAGATTATTGAAATAAGTCACCTGTTCTAAGGTAGATGAACCTCGAAGAAATCTGCTAAATCGTGAAAACAGTAAATGTTTAGAAAACATGCTTATTTGTTTTTACCGGAAATTATAATTTGAAGGTAAGATTCGAAAGCAATACCGGTTTGTATCTCCGGATTATACATATCATGCTATGACAAAAAATGATCTGATATATTTTTTCAATGAAAAGGATAACATAGTGATACACTACTGACATTTATGTAAATAAATTATAAAAAGGATGAAATCAATCAATTCACTTAATAAAAACATACCGCATTTATAGAATAATTTACAACTTACACTCGGAATGTAAATCATGAATCAAATTAATTGTTTTTCTTTTATCTAAAGTAAATCATATTCCCTTAATTAAAAACTCTATAATTACTATGATATTTCATAAATAACTATGTTTTCTTTTTTTATCGGACTCCAAAGTGTACATTTACACCCCACCCCCAAACACTTTATATGCCAGTGTACAAACGGTAGTCACAGTTTCGGAATTTTTATTTTCATTGCATCATTCTTATCTATAAAAAAAAATGGCGATCATCTGTTAAACACCACTCATATACAAAAGGAATTTGGCTTCAAAATTGTTTTCAATTTATTAAGCTTGACGAGTTTGATCTGAGTGTCTGCTTGCAGCATCCGTTTTAGAGATGTCCGTCATCTTAATCACAATTGACTGGTTAAATATATTTAAATTTTGTAAACAAAATTCATTGTTCTATTTTATTTCTTATATATCTGAATGGAATAGTCATTTAATATGAGTTCTGGTGTACTGAAATGTGCAGCCTATGTATTTTTGAAGTGCGCTTTAGTGACTGTCTTAAGACTCAAATGCGTATACTATGTGATAACTTGTATTCAAAAGGTAAACAAGTTAAAAAAAAAACTAAAATGGGCCAACCCATATTTACTATGATTTTAATTCAGGAATTTTTAACTTAATAAAATGAAATTCAAGCACGATTATGAATATATTATAATACAATGTAAAGTTAAACATTGTTTAGTTCCCAGGTTGTTAACTCTACTGGATATCAAAAATAACATAATGTACATGACCATGTAATCAAAGTTATATATTACTGTGTCAGTCAGATTACTGCTACTTGGACGCTCTTTATAATTTATCAGGGTAACTTAGTTTGACTGGACTATAAACCATTAAATTAAGGGGGGTGTAGAAGGGGTCCTGATCCCGGAATCCCGGGATTAAAACACGAAATCCCGAGGTCCCGAATTTAAATAAAGTTAAATCCCGACATCCCCAAAAGGGTTATCCCGAAATTCCGGAGTCCCGATAAAGGTCCTATCCCCCTCATTAAACATATTGTGGGTGGCATTTTTTGCATATGGAATTTCATTTTCAAATGGTAGCCCCTAATATTAATCCTATCAGCAGATAGTATAATATACATGTATGAAGTATACATATTCTAGTGCAAATAATATTCCCGAACCTATACTTAGTCAGTTTTCCATTATGATATCCTTAATGGATGGTTGATGCTTACAAGAAATTAAGACAACCAAGGGTTTCAACTTTGTGTGGCAAGGTTTGGTTCAAGAAATCCCTTCGAACGTTTAACGGAAGTCTTCATGATTTCGACAACGTTATGAAATATCAATGTCGTTACTATTGACGATTTTTATCCAAGAGCAAAACATCCCTTCTGTAGCATACACACGGATGAAGCAAAAAAGGTCGCAAAGATCAAAGACTCGTTCGTGACGTTGGCGAGTTTACAAAAAACCTGTTATTGATATGCATATGGATTATCTACCTCAGTCCTGAGCTTGCGTTTCCCATCGTAGTTTCCAAGTGGTTGATCGCTATTGGATCTCTGCTCCACAGATGACCACGAGTTTGTTGGGAAAAAAAACGTATAAACCACGGTTGTGACATCAGCAAATGAGACTTGTCAAACATGTATAGTTGTAATGACCAACACGACGGGTGCCACTGCCGGAGCAGGATCTACAAACCCTTGCGAAGCAACTGATATCATCCCTATAGTTTGTGGTTGGATTCTTTTTGCGCAGTCTATGAAGCGTTTTACGGACTTGTTTGGCTTTTCGTCATGGTTTGTATTTGTTGCCATGACGTAGTCAGTTTCTTCGAATTTCCAGTTTAGAACGTCTCTTTAGGTAATTCCCGCCACTTTTTTGTTTGTTGCTTTCAGACTAGTTTATAAGCATTCGAAAGTAGGTAATGGAGAAACGCTTTTTTTCTTATAACTTTGAAAGTCATTGAAGGTCATGATGCTATCAATTTAAATAATGATCATTCCTTATTGCTCAGTCTAATTAAATGGGTCTTTAAAACTCGTACTTTTAAACATATATATTGTTTGCACCTGTCATAAGTCAGGAATCTGATGTTCAGTAGTTGTCTTTTGTTGTTGTGGGTCATATGTGTTTCTCGTTTCTTGTTTTTGTATAGAATAGACTGTTAGATTTTCCTTCTGAATGGTTTTACCCTTATCATTTTTGGGAGCCCTTTATAGCTTGTTCTTCGGTGTGGGCCACGGCTCTGTGCCGAAGACATTACTTTGACTTATAGTGGTTTACTTTTATAAATTGTGAATAGGATGGAGAGTTGACTCATTGGCACTGATGCAACATCTTCTTATATCTATAACCTTGTTCTTATGGTATGTTCTGTCATGTCTCACATTTTTCTTATAAAATGTTCTACGAATCTGCAAATATCTTGTCCTGGCTAGACATGGATGAATCATAATTTGAAAGCAATAGTGTAAAAGAAATTAACATTTTCTATTAGTCACACCCTGTTTCATAAAAACAAGAATGAAAAAAGTAGATGTAATATCCTTTTACATATGAAGGAAAGGTGGGAAACATCTTGTTCATTTTTTGGATGCTTTGGGCTTTTTTTTTTTTATTTTATTAATAACGTATTGTTTTACGTTTCCCACATGCATGCAGATGCCATTCATATCAAAGAAGCAAATATGCCCGTTTTTGAACGCCAGTTTGTTTCTCTTTCGTATACATATAATACATTTATTGTCTAGTAGTTTCCCCCTGACCGAAGTCAATGGAAGCAGCAATTTTATGATTTCAGAAAACTGTATAAGCCCAACCACATAATCATTTGCCTTTCCCTATAGCTAGTAACATTGTCATGTCTTACTCATGTGTCGTATATTTATATACATACTTGGATTTTATTGGTTTGTTTGTTTCCTGATTTTTTCCTTGATGAAAGGGATTTGAAACGGTTGCTGTTTGATTCTATAAAATGTGAAACTGTTGGCGTATATATAGTAAAGACACATATATCTTTCTGGAGTAATATTTATAGGCATTAAATTTTATTTTTCCCTTCTTTTGAACCCTGAAACTTGTTATGTCATTATATATTATCACTGATCATCTCAACGAGATTGATTTTCTCGCTTGAGCCGGAACGGCGAAAGCGAGAAAAGCAATCGAGTTGAGATAACCAATGATAATCTGTTTATCACTATTTTACCTTAACGACCTTGTGAATTTCATATCAATTTCAATAGCAACGCCACGTGCCCCCTTAGTTTCAAGCGATAATTTTCATATCACTCGACTCCGCTGAGAAAGAAAATTATCAGATCAAAGGAAATTTGGTAAAATAGCGATAACAATCTGCAATCAATGCACACCGTCAGAAAACCCGTCATTTTTCGTTCCTCGCTTCCACATTATACATGCAGTATATGACTGATGCCTGGTATCATCTTTTTAAAACAACACGATGCACATCATACATACGTAATATTGGGAATACAGCTTATCGTGTGTTACAGATTAAAACAAAGAATATGCATATTAGTAAATGTAAATCAATTTTGACTATCAGCGCTGACGACATTTGTATGTGATCCTGACGCGTTTCCAATTAAATACATCATTCAAGACAATAAAATTTTAGCCTCATCAATAAATTGATTTAGCAAGAACTGCCTGTTGTTAGGTAATAATTTCAAGTTAGCCTGTAGATATATCGACTTAAACTTATAGTTCCGTCGTGATGTGATCTAACCAAAGAATCGAATCGGAATTGAAAAATACCACTTTCAATAACAGTTCGTTCCACCAAATTGTAATCTATTTAATTTGATACACAATTGTCATAAATTGTATACATGTACATATCAAATACATGCTAGAAATATTTGCCATGTATTGAGAAATGCGCCTTTTTATTTTTCTTGTGGTATATTTTAGGAGCTTTGACGCTTTTAGTACTAAATGTCACGACATTAACCATGATTTATTTTGTACATGTTGTTAACCGGATTACATTTTTTTGTTCATTATTTAAAACAAAATTTACAAAACAAGTGGTTACATCTCCTTCTGGGAAATGAGACGGCGTAATTTGAAATCCCAGTTTGAAACATAACCACAAGATATCATATGTGGAGGTAAGTTTTCCATCATTACATCTATGATTCCATATATGAACAATTACGAACAACATTATCTAATGATATCCGAGATAAGTACAACATAGACTTAACTACGCTACCAGTGAACATCAAATTAAAACATTTATTTTGTAGTTACAGCAAGCTTGCTTCTAACTTTATTTTGAACTGTTTTACCACCAGACAATGTGTGATCAACTGGTATCGTGCCTTGCTATAATTTGCGTGTAAATTTGAACTTCTATTCTATTCTATTCTATTCTATTCTATTCTATTCTATTCTATTCTATTCTATTCTATTCTATTCTATTCTATTCTATTCTATTCTATTCTATTCTATTCTATTCTATTCTATTCTATTCTATTCTATTCTATTCTATTCTATTCTATTCTATTCTATTCTATTCTATTCTATTCTATTCTATTCTATTCTATATACAGATGATGATATATCTTATAAAAGTATGTATAGTATTGATGATATCTTATAAAAGTATGTAGTATTAATGAAATCTTATAAAAAGTATGTAGTATGACCTATAAATAATGAGTTTTCTTTTACAAATTGTGACTTGGATGGAGAGATGTCACATTGGCACTCATATCTTATAAAAGTATGTAGTATTGATGAAATCTTATAAAAAGTATGTAGTATGACCTATAAATAATGAGTTTTCTTTTACAAATTGTGACTTGGATGGAGAGATGTCTCATTGGCACTCATACCATATCTTATATCTATATGTGGTGTTAATAAAACAGGTTTGTACAGCTATGTACTAGTAGTCTTTGTTCAGTCGCGTGTCTCGTGTCAATGTCAATGCGTCACAGGTAATACGACGTTAACGAACTTAACTTGATCTTGCACTTGACATATTAAAAAAGTACGCTCTACTGATTTTTGCTACAATTAAAGGGGTGACAATCTGTGTCGATGTAGATAAGTCTATTGACATAGTTAAAGTTAAATTTCAATGGTGTTTTTTTCAGTTTTAAGGTAGCACAATACAAAGATTTTTTTACTTCCAATCACTAACCTTTGAAATGCTGTAACTTTCTTATGAATGCATAGAAAATAATAAAAGAGGTATATATAGATAGATAAAAGATCAATCTTTTAAATGAATGCAATATTTTTATTATGCAATCATTATGTAATCAATTATTATGTAATTAGTGGCAAAATCTGGGTAGGTTCACTTGAATTTAGCTCTATCATCTCTTTAACTATACAGAAAATTTTAACCAAATCTTAATCAACACTTCATGGGCTTCAAAGGGGTGTCTCAGATTGTCTCTATGGTGTTCCATTCTCTTATAAATCTCTTATTAGTGTAAACATCCTAAACACATAAAAGAAGAAAATGTTTAATTAGGTGTAAAATTTGTTCTATACATTCTATCTGAAATCTGAGACACCCTTTTGTAGATAATGGCCATAGGATCAACATATAACATGATAATAAAACAAGTAATAGCTTTTCTAAAAAGCTTGCCGTATTTTAGCTGATTATATTGAGATCAGTGGTTTGTGAGTAGTTTATTTTTATTGGAATATTGCACTTCAAGCAATATGAAAACATAGCGCTTTTTTTCTACTAATTTGTCATTTTTGTTGTATTATTGGTGGACCCGTGTTATAATGGAAGGAGACTTAATAAAATTGAGAATGGAAATGGGGAATGATATTATAATAAAATGTATTCTGTGTCTATAATCAACTTGATAAAAATAGCATATAACCTACACATACTTTTGAGGATTACTACTTGACAAAATGGACAACAACAGAAGGCAGTGGCGGATCCAGAGGGGGACGTAAAGTGTGTACGCCCCACCCCCACCCCACCCCCTTTTTGCTCGTTTTTTTTTTAAATGATTAATCATACGCGACTATGTGAACTTTGCCATTTCCTGTGTACTCTATTATTTAATTTTTATTTGACAATTCTTTACTTATAGAGATATTTTTCGCTGGAATTTACTGATTGTCAAAGTCATGTGATTCGCTATGGTGGAGTTGACCAGTGCTTCGAAAAACGTCGCTCAGTCAGTTTGAAATTCAAATTACAGTAACACATTGCTTAAGCTGAGGATTACAATCATGACACCTTCAAAGCGACATAGGATTGAGCAAGAACCTATTGACTTCTATTTCACTATTCCACCAAACAGGAAGTAATACTCTATAGACTATAACACTCTCATGAAAAAAGTTCCATGGCAATATTATTTACCTACGAAAACATGTTTAACCCCAAACGCCATTGTCATGATTGATATGGGCTATATAAAATTGCTGTTTGGGGGAACCAATCTTTGCGTTGAAGACCAAACTACAACCTTTAATAGTTTACTTTTATAAATTGTGACTTGGAAAGACAGTTGTCTTTGGTACTTACATGTATATGAGATCCAGTAATATCTATCTACAAGATTGAGAACACATTTTTTTGTAATGAATTTAAAACATATTTAATTCTGTAATATCTGATAATATGTATCAGTTATTTGTGATTTTTCATTTGATGTGTACTCTCTAGTAATGTCAGTATCAGCATGATCAGTTGATTGGTTGTGATAAGAAAAATGGGGCAGTTTGCAATTGTCATGTGCAGGTACACCACATGTGGATCTTCTTTCCCCTCTCATTTATAAAATTGTGCATGATATTTATCACAGAAACGCACCAGTATTTTGGCGAATGAAACACTTGTCATATTAAATTAAAGTCAGAGGTGGAGTTAGAGGGTTTTTCGGGGGGCCTGGGCCACCCCTTTTTTAGGAAAAATTTTGTTGTTTTTATAGGGAATCACTGAAGCATGACTGGAGTTGGCCCCTTCTTAGGCATTCAGTGGGCTCCCGCTTATGAAAATTTCTGGATCCACCACTGAAAATTTGAGTAAAGTTAGATAAGGATTTATGACAAATTATGTTGAAATTTGCACAGATAATGAATGAAAAATCCAGTAAATTAAGAAATAGGCACTATTATTAAAAGCTTTCCTTGCTTATTCACAAGGACATATCATATCCTCCATGCTATTCTGATCTGAGTTTTTATTCATACATGTACATACATGTAGTCTGGTGCTGTTCCAAGTAGTCTTCTTTTTTCTGTTTCTTGAGAAGTATTTGTTTTACCTGTTCAGTCACTGTAAAGTGTTACAATTCATATTTAAACGCAACACATAAATAGTGACCAAAAAGGTACGGCTATCACATGAGAGAAGCTAGAAAAAAGTCAAATGTATACATTTTAAACATTTTTGTGGGACCATGAAAATGTGGTATATAGATAGATATGCATAGATAGACCATAGAACAAATAAGCAAACAATTCAAAGGAGATGTACATGTAAGATGAATTATGACCCCAAACTTGACAGCATTTGGTGTTGAACAGGTAAAATGTTTGCAGTGACAATAAATATAGCCTTTGTTAGAGGTGACCCAGGTCGCCTTTCTCTAAATCAGCTATATTAAACATATTTCTGGGCCGGGTTGAAAAATAAATGAAAATGACTTTAAAAAAAGCTAATAGAAATACACCAAATTTGGGAGACATCTATTTAAATGTTTGAAATAATAAGAAAGTCGACAAGAACTAAGCTTTTTCAGATAATATACAGACTATTGCAGTCAGCCTATAATAGACTCTTTGCCTCCTGAAATGTTTGCTTATACACTGTGCTTTCCTATAATGATTTAAAAAGTAAAATCACAAAAATACTGAACTTAGAGGAAGATCAATTGGGAAAGTCCATAATCACATGGCAAAATCAAATAACAAAACGCTTTCTTATAATGATTTAAAATCAGTGTGATAGTTTTCATGAAAAACACTGAGCGTACAGGTATTATGACAAGATAAATGTTGTGTTACATGTACATGTACAAAAAAAATGTATCTACCCAAATAAGTAAAATATAAAAATTCTTGACTTCTAAAACCAGTGATTGATCTCCTGATTTATATCTCATCACTCTATGCAGATGCTGTGTGAAAAAAAAATTGACTTACCAGTATGCTTCTATCCATTGAGTTGATTTATTATTAATTATTTTGCTTTGGATTCACCTTATCGCTACAATATGTATATGTCTGCCATTACAAACTGTACATGCATGTACATCATATACATGTATATTCCATGTAAAATTTTGATGTTTTAATACAAAATATATGATGCCACAATGGAAAAGTAATTGTTGTATGATGTTAATGGTTTTAATGGGACAGATTCTCAGGTCAGCTAGGACAATAAGGGAGGGGGGGGCTGGGGAGGGGGCAACTTCTCCAGTCATGCTTCAGTGATTTCCTACATAATCAACCAAATAGTAATGTTTATCACGAAAAAATATACTAAGTGTAAGACCTGATGATGTGAATAAATTGAAATCAGACATATCAAATGAAGTTTTCAGTGCTTTTGATATATCAATGGACAATCTGATGAGTTAAGCCTTTTTTGACTGATTTTTATAGTTTGTTCTTATGTTGTACTGTTATACATGTACAATGTACCACTGTCCAAGGTTAGGGGGAGGATCGGAATCCCGCTAACATGTTTTACCCCGCCACATTATTTATGTATGTTTCTGTCCCAAGTCAGGAGCCTGTAATTCAGTGGTTGTCGTTTGTTTATGTGTTCGTATTTGTTTTTCCTTCATTTTTGTATATAAATAAGGCCTTGGTTTTCTGGTTTGAATTGTTATACATGTCATATCAGGGCCTTTTTAATTTATAGCTGACTGTGTTGTATAGGCTTTGATCATTGTTGAAGGCTGTACGGTGACCTATAGTTGTTAATGTCTGTGTCATTTTGGTCTCTTGTAGACAGTTGTCTCATTGGCAATCATACCACATCTTCTTTTTTATAATGACTGCTGATCACCACTGTGTCCATACTGGGACTATCATGGTCCAACAACCAGTGGCGGATCCAGAAATTTTCATAAGTGCAGGCCCACAAAATTTACCAGAAAAGGATGGTAAGCCCCCTGGCCCCCTTCTAAATCAGCCTCCTGACAACTCCAAAGAAATCATCATGTACGAGTACATAAAAGATCATCAAACTGTCTACCCCACATGCAAACATCTTTTTGGGAGTTCACTGTGTTGCAAGTTTTTTGGGTTCGAAGGATCGTATAAAATGATTGCCTTGGGGGTCATTGAAATATAGAGCTGTGCATTGTAAAAAGCTATATTATATAATTTGCAACAGCTGACACTATAGTATCCTATTTTGCCCTGAAACCCTTGCCAATAACAATACCGTGATGCTTGGTGTAGGCTTCTTTGCACATAAGAAACCATATTGCTCACCTTGTAATTTTTGTATTCTTCTTATCAGTATCGTCGGGTTTGTTTATTTACACCAGAAATCAATGAAGCGATGAAAGTGCTGGAAACGAAATTACATCTTCGGTAATTTCCGTGATTTTAATATTTTCTAATAAATATGTCCAAGCAATGAAAAATAAATGGTTATTATTTTTATACAAGAGCATACGTTTTGTGTATTAACTATTTAAAATCTAAGCTTTATACGAAGAAATCTAACACAAAAGTATCTCAATCATTTAACCGTTTAAATACGCAGTTTAAAGTGTAAATTATACACATTACTGTTCTATTTTTAGAGAATAGCAATAATACATAAATGTACAGTTTCTTATCAAAATAGCAACTTAATTTCAAGATTAAATCATCACATTGTCACATGATTATATAATCTGTACCAAATTGACAGTTTGTGGTGAGTTATCATCATAACTAATCACTATAGCAAATGAACACTTTATCATAATATGTACCTATAACCTAGTATCATGATTTAAATCCGACCCCACTTACGGACGCGTTGAACATATAATGCATGCCACTCATTAATAGCCAATCAGACGTTAATATGACATTCATTTCCCCCATAATCTTCCGGAAACAGCCACGAAGCAGCCATTAGATAGTATTTATAACCAATGAAATAACAGAAATACCGTTAACAGATTTACCCGAACCTGACGTTTAGCCTCTGACTAATCAGACCGTATCACCATGGTGATACGGTAATCAACCCTCTAGGGATACATAAGCTAATTTCATTTGAAAGTGGAAATTTGGTGAAAAATATTTTAGACTCAGTTAACATTATAATTGGTTACATAATTGTTGCATAATACTAACATTGCATTAATTTGAAAGAGTAATCTGTTAGCTATCCAAAACTACCACTTTTATAAATTTTCAAGCATTATTAGGAAAGTTACAGCATGTTAAAACTTGGGAGTTGGAGTTATAAAATCTTTGTATTGTGCTACCTTAAAACTGCAAAAAATCATTAAACTATTGAATAAAATAATCATCTTGTTAAAATATAAATTGATGATTTGTGATTGCTGTACGCCGCATCAGCGCAAAAGAAATTAGTTGGAAATGAACTACATTGGTACGATTGTGGAAAGAAATTAGGTTTGAAGTAAATAGTTATCAAAGGCACCAGGATTATAATTTTGCACGCCAGACGCGCGTTTCGTCTACGTAAGACTCATCAGTGACGCTCATATCAAAATATTTATAAAGCCAAACAGGTACAAAGTTGAAGAGCATTGAGGATCCAAAATTCCAAAAAGTTATGCCAAATACGGCTGAAGTAAAACATACGTGTTGTATATTAACTTTCAATTTTGCAGAAAACTAAAAAAATGAATAACAAGTTTCTTCCTCCATGTTCATGATTGCCTTTTGATATCTTCTTACTTCAAAAGATAAAATAACGTACAATAACTTCCATGCATCCACAAACGATAGAGTTTTCATATAGTCACACTGGCACTACAGATGTAATGATCGGTAATGTAATAGAATACAAAAAGAGTTTTTAAGCCGCATTCGTTAGTATATGAAATTAGAATAATTAATGTTTGCATTTGTGTATTTTAATTCCCTACTTAAACATTATAAAATGTATTTGGAATTAATAAACAAACTGTATAAGATGAATATTCTAAAACTTAATTTCTACCGTATATATAGGGATAAAAAGATCTAAATGAAAATGTTATTAAATGCAGATTTTTTTTCCTTCAAATCTTGAAATTTGAATTATTGTCAAACACCAAGGATGTATGGGTCATTTTAAAAATATGTCGAATTTTCAGTACACCTATGCTAATTTTTTTTAATTCTTAATGGAAAACGTAGTTGTAAGTGTTTCAATGAAAGTTTGTAGAATTTATGAGCCAGAACATTAATAAACACGATTAGATCTATATTGATAAGATATTATATTTAAATCCGATTTTTGCGTAATTTATGTGCGTACAGTGTCGAGGTAACACATTTCAAATGATTCTTTTCCTATTTTCATTTTGCCCTGATATCTGCAAAACGGAATTTTTTTATGATATTTATAATAACTCTAACGAAAAATCTCAGCTTTTTTATTATTACATGTAAAAATCACCGTGACAGAAAAACATTATCGCTTCATCGAAGGGAGTAGTTATTTCACAACAGCATTCAAACACATGAAAAATTGACAAATAATCTATCATTTCACAGAACGAATATATATATAGAAGTTTTTACTCTTGGAAACCATCTTATTGGCTACAAAAACAGGCTTAGAATTTTATCGAAACCTTCTCTAAACAACCCGAAATTACTTTTGAACATAGTAACAGGAGAGAAAAAATATTGCACTACCTATCAAAAAATGTTTAAATATATTCGTGTACGACATTATTAAGATTGCATCTTTTTATATGTTGTTTTATAAGTACTTATCATGAAGTGGATGATAGAAATAAAAGACGTGTGCAGTATTTACGACCCCCCCCCCCCCCCCCAAAGGGTGACTGGTAAATAGAAATATGGTCACTTAGTCTTCTCCCGACCGGTAGTAAAACGCTTGCCGAAGTGGGGCGTCCGTTTGGCTGTGCGGGATGTATCAAATTCGCAGTCACGTCCGGTCAAATTTCAAAATTTACGTCTTTATGCAATAATAACACACCAAACATTATAAGTGTAACCTTCTCCAGAATAAACCCTATGATGGTATACTAATATAAGATTACATAACTATGTACCGATTGCTATTCACCATATTTGAGCTAATATCATCATGTGAATACATGCAAAAATATAATTTCTTATACGGAGGTTGTGAAGCGATCACATCAAATCAATTAGAATAATAGCAAAAGACTTAAAATTAAAACTAGTTGCACGTCTAGCATATTAAATTAGGGTTACTCCAAGTATAAAGTCAACTTATAGTGTGAGAATTTCGAAATCTTTTATTATTTATTTGTAATATATTTGTTAAATATCCAACCTACGAGGCGTACATTTGTACCGAAATATGTTATTTTGTATTTGTAATATATTTAAATATCTAACCTTTATACGAGGCGTATCAGATTGAAAATCAGACCGAAAATATCTCCTTTATCAGACAGTGTACGAGACACTGGTTTAAAAGTGTCGAAGATATGTGTTAAAATGAAGATTCAGATTGACAGAAAATAGGGCAATGCAACTTATATTAGTTTGTAGTTATCCATCACTTAGGCAAACGATACGTGAATTAAAGCTTGTGCAAATCCAAACATGGGATCCGATTGCAGTGGGGAAATTGGATGCACGTGGATTATTGTTCACCATTACTATTAAAAGTCATAATCGACCGTAAAACAAACGTTGATGTCTTAGGTTTTTGTGCAGCTGCATTGCAGTTTCACATTAGCGTATGCGTAGTTCAGATCTCCCTTCGTCTATGTTTCGAGGATTTTTTATTCCATGTGTTTATACGGGAAATCTTTGTCATCGAGGTTTCGTGCCTGAAGCTCATTTTTTTAATCGTGTTTCGTGTAAATTAGTAAAAAGCTTAAGGCAACGTTCTAGCACTTTATGTGTTTCTTAATTCTTCGTGAAATGACCATTTAATTTCACGTTCGTCCGTGTACTGCCCCTTTAACCCAAATGGAATATCGATATTATGTGACATTACAAGGATGATTTGACCTAATTGTACATATTGGAAAAGCCTCATGTCAGGTCTAAAGTTCAAATTATTTTTGAGATTCAGATCTAATGTGAGATGCTTTTAATGTCTTTAAATTATACCTTATCCCTTTATTGAGTGTTGTAAAGTTTAAAACTACATTTGAAAATATAACTGTTCGTAAGTGTACAATATATTCTATTTCATTTTTCATTCATAATTCATCGTGTACTGTCCTTTCTTTTGGAAATATAAAATGTTCTTACGAATATTACATAATTACTCTACTTTTATATACCATTTTAGGGCACTGTCACCAATTAATGTAGTTCTCTAAATGCTAATTGAAATTGAAAACCGGTAGTGAATAAACTCATCATAGATACCAGGATTGAAATTCTTTTTTTGCATCAGACACGCGTATCGTCTCCAAAAGACTCACCAGTGACACTCGAGTCTATAAAAGTTTAAAAGGCCAATTAAAGTACAAAGTGAAAAGCATTGAGGACCAACTAGTTCTAAACGTTTTGCCAAATACAGCTAAGTGAATCTGTTCCTGAGGTATAAAAACCTTAGTATTTCAACAATTCAAAGTTTTGTAAACAGTTAATCTATAATTATGACCATATCAATGATAATTCATGTCAAGTGCTGACTACTGGACCAGTGATACCCTCGGGAAATAAAAACTCCACCAGCAGTGGCATCGCCCCAGTGGTTGTAAATATACTCATCATGGATACAAGGATTGAAATTCTGTATTTGCACGCGTTTCGTCAACAAATAGTAAAATCACAAAAATACTGAACTACGAGGGGAAAAAACTCCACCAGCAGTGGCATCATTCTAAATGCATCGCAAAGATTCAAAATTACTTTCTAGACGTCTGATTATATTGCAACCAAAGCATATCTGTACAATGATGTTATTGATATGACATTTTATCGCTATTTTGTGCATTTTTACTTTGTTCTTTTTTTGTGATAATTTTTCATATCATGCTACTCGCTTGAGATGGAAAAGTATCACTAGAAACTAAGCATGCACGTGGCGTTGCTAACGAAATTGACATGAAATTGACAACGTCGTCATAGGTAAAATAGCGATAAACAGATTATCATTGGTCATCTCAACTCGATTGCCTTTCTCGCTTTCGCCGTCCCGGCTCAAGCGAGAAAATCAATCTCGTTGAGATAATCAACGATAATCTATAAGTATATACATGAGATATATATAATAGTTCTTATTTAGTTCAAATAAAATAGGTTATTGTACTTCTTCATACAAAGCGAAATAGAAATGTTCTGCGGTAAAGGTTTATGTTCAGAAGTGCACATGCACTGGACGCAGCAAAGACTGCTCATATAGCTAATTGGAGGAAAAACTGCTTTTAAATTCATAGAACATACACGTACGTGCATCTTTTTCTGGTTAAGTTTTCTTTCTGGTCACAGAACTTTGCTTTTTTCCTTATATTTTTCCCCTAGTCTATAATAAACAAAAGGGAAGAATTTACACAATCTTTATATTGGAAAAAAAGGATTGTTGACATAAAGTTTTTATTAAGTTATGTAAATATTTGACCTCCATTCTGTTGTATTTGACATACGTAACCCGAACATTCACAAGCAATACTCAT
This sequence comes from Mytilus galloprovincialis, assembly GCA_037788925.1. NCBI lineage: Eukaryota > Metazoa > Mollusca > Bivalvia > Mytilida > Mytilidae > Mytilus > Mytilus galloprovincialis. The sequence goes on along the minus strand of CM075337.1, from coordinate 48,825,414 downwards.
TATAGGGGCTTACTTAAAAAGTTTTCAGTGTGCCAATTAAATTTTTGTATGTTTATATACTATTGAATTTCAAAAATCGAGAATATTTAAAAATTTGAATAATTTAATTTAATTTTCCACATATTTTTCATCTGTTTAATATCAAAATCTTCGTTTTTGTTTAAAAAGTATAAAGAAATGAGCAAAAATGCCACAAAAACTCTCCGTTTTGTTTCATTTCGTATTACTATCATCATAAGTATTGTGGAAATTTGATATTTGAGGTTAACTGTAATTTTTAATTCAAATATTTATTGTCATATAAACTCTTGATAATAAGTCTGTGGCAAATTATATTGATGCAAACACGCAAATGACATTTCAAAAACAAAACCATAGGAAAACATATCCCATCAATCATATAAATGAAAAATAGACTGTTATTTGGTATGAACTCTGATCGAGTGTTACGAGTAATCATATTAGGCACACACATATATACACTCCTGTCGTAACATCGACGAGGTGACACACATTATTATTTCATTGTTCGTTCTGTTAACAAGTAATTACAGTAATATGTCATCTTTAGATTCAAACACACAGGGTCAATTTGACTTTAATTTATTTCACAGCAAGGTCATTTTCAAAAAGCTTTCAATCTTTAAATAAATTCATAGTATCACAACCCAATGTGTGTACTTTAATGTTCTAAAACTATAAAATCTTATCTCTATAAACAGGTCACCAAATTATGACCACCACAATTTTGACAGATTTTGGAAAATTCTGAGCAATTCTGTGAAAGATAAAAATTTGAGTTCATATCTTAATCGTAACATGGTCAGAGTAATAATAACCCGTTTCCCTATTCATGTGTTACATAGATGTGTCTCTTCATTCATGTCTGTCTCTTCATTCATGTCTGTGTGTCTTCATTCATGTCTGTGTCTCTTGGTTGTTGAATGCTTGAATCATTAGAACAACATTTTTAATGAAATCTGTATAATTCTTTTACATATTCAGTTAACAATTTGCGCCCAGTATCTTTTTATATCAACACAAAAATTCAATCCATAGTTCTAATTGACCATTTAATAATGTACAAGTACATGAATGAACGATATGCTCCATTGGATATTCTGAAAGACACAATATTCTTGATCAACAGGTCAATAATGAAGACTTTCTATATATGTTTTTAAAAGTTTGCTGCGTATACAGATGAATTTTATATATAGGTGAAACGTAACATGTGTATATTACAGTAAAAAAATTAGTTTTAGGATCTACCTCAATCAGATTGTGATATAAAACATTTGTTTGATTTAATTCATTAGTGTAGAGGTAAGTTATTTGTAATTTTCAAATAAAATTGTATGGATATTTTTCAAAAGAACTCCACCCGAGTATTGCAACAAAGCTTTCGACTCCTGCCACCGGATTAATATCTTAGCTTAATGGTTAACTAGGTATCAGTCATAATAATGTAATAGAAATGTCAGATATCTTTAAAGCTTATGAATGTATGTATAACGGATTTTATTTATGAAATATACAAAAAGGTAAATAGGATGAAGTAAGATGTTTACATGAACAAATATATATTACAACTGCGTAATTTAGATGTATTGAAAAAGTTAAAAGTAAACAAGTTGTTTATATAATTTTTCTGTATATTACGATGGAAATTGCTTTGTTTCAATTGTTTTCACTTCTTTTATGGACGGGTTTTAACATCTTAATAAGTAAAATAACGATCATTACCCACAGGTGATGAAAAGTATGTAAACATAATTAATATCAATTAAAATGACAGTTTAATCTCATTTTTGCATTTGAAGTTTATTTGTATTTTCATTATTTTTTTTTGTCTGGCATTATTTAATTCACTATCATGACTATGAAATGTAAGAAATGCATATAAACTAATTCTAACTAACAAACTAACTAGTTTTTTAGTCTGAGAAAACATGGTTTCTTAATTAGTTGAAATTAACTTTGCTAATTTTTGTTCTTTTGTCTTTGTAAGTTGTTTTTGTTCTGCTTGCTGATCTGATGAGTCACTAATTTTAACTGTTAAACTGTATTTTCATGTTTTGCTGTTACAACACTGTTCCTGGTAATCGTAGGGTAAAACCCTTATAAACATGATTGAATGCCGTACGGTGACATTTAGTTGCTCAAACTTTCATCTCTAGTAGAGAGTTTTTACATTAGAAATCATACCATATTTCTCGTGTATTTGGTGATTTCGTAGTTTAATTCATCATTATAAAGTTTCAACATCCAAAGAGATAAAACATAGTGAGTTCCTAAAATTTTATATGGAACCAACCATGAGCAGTGAGTGCGAAAGCAGCATTTTATTATTTTTGATATAACACCCAGGCACGTTGTCTCTGAAAACAATAACTATATACATTAAGGTATATTGATAAAAAAAAATCAAAGACAAGTCCCTGTGTGAATCAGCACCTTTAAAATATTGAACAAAGAAACCGAAATCAGAAATGGGTTCATAATACATTAAGGTCTAGTGTAATGAAGCAAAGGGTTAAGAAAACAACCAATGCATGTGCGAAGTCATTTGCCTACACTACAGTTCAGTATCTCACACTTTCAGTTTAAAATGATGGAAAATCGATAGCAGAAACCGGTTTTATTATGCCTGACTAGATACCGAATGACTATTAAAATTAGTTTGACACTTTGTGTTGTTCGTCAATTCAGTTTTACAATATGCAAATATCAGAATGTCGTCCATAGATAAGTTTAACACCTTATACGTATAGCGGTCCAATACTTTACCTGAATATCAACTTTTACCTATTAAATTCAATGTAAATACATTATCGATGTTACTATGAATATAGTAAAGTAAACTATTTGAAATGGTTAATTAAACCCCTATCAGTTTTCACGAACTTGTTGTCTTTGGGCGAATCTTTAGATTTAATCGGATTCTTGTTCAAAGCAAACTGTAACCGAACGTTATAACAAATACACTTGAATTTTTCGCGTACTCTTTGTATGGGTCATTATGAAAAAAAAACCCATACAAAACTATTTTATTGGGTCTTTTTAAGTCACAGACATGAAAATATATCAAAATAACACTTGCATATGTTAGACAATTAACTATCTAATTACAACTACATTTAAATATTAGTATTATAATTTTCACTGTTATTTATATAAGTTAGATAAGTCATACAAATCTAATCTTGAATTTCATCAAAATTCTTTCTTAATTTTCGGAAAACGTTTTAGAAATTTAAATGGGACGTCGCTTTGCGCGTTGCATTGACAATGGCTAACAGGGCTTTATTTGTAATGTATTCGTTTTTATTCTATAGCTAGTCACCACTTCAGTTATATCAGGTATATCTATTATATAGTCATTTTATAAAATTTACTGTTTGCAAAACTATGTATTATTCTTGATAATAATGATGTTTTTGTCCAAGGCAGATTGATGTTTTTGTCCTAGGCGGATAACCCTTGCCTCACAACTTTTTGGAACTTTTGGTCCTCGGCGATCTTCAACTTTGTAGTTGTTATGGCTTTCAAACTTTTTACATCTGAGTATAGTTTTGTGTGGACGTAGCGCGCGTCTGGCGTATATAAATATTTTTAACCTGTAACCTTTTGATGGCTATTATTCGTTTGTTTCTCTGTCCTATATTTTCTCCTATTTCTCTTTTTTATTGTAACCCTGTCGTGTAATGTTGTCATTTTAATGTTATAATTAACACTGCCATTAAAGCGGGAGGTTTTGCATGCCACAAAACCAGGTTCAACCCACCATTTTTTTCTTAATTTGCCCTGTTCCAAGTCAGGAAAGGGGTCATTGTTACATTATAGTTCGTTTTTGTGTGTGTTACATTTCGGTGTTGTGTCTCTGTTGTGTCGTAGTTCTCTTATATTTGATACGTTTCCCTCAGTTTTAGTTTGTAACCCGGATTTGTTTTTTCTCTATCGATTTATGACTTTTGAACAGCGGTATACTACTTTTGCCTTTATTAGATATGAATGTTTTGTGATACACAATATACAGTTTACAGTATGAAATGTTATAAAAACATCCTTAATATTTTCTTAAACCCTTGGAGATGGCCAGAATTAACTGTTATGTTTTACTATAAATCCTTTCAGGTTTGAAATAGGACTATTATTCATATCATTTGTTATTATTATGATTTATCACTTTTTATTGCATTTTGATGCATACAAACACTTTTTAATGATTTAGGAGGTGTATGTTGGTTTTATAATAAAATTGTTTCATTTTTAAGTCAATGGTGTAACCAAGTGACAAATTAGAAGGATAAGAGTTATCTTTCGCAAGATTTGGGCATTTACAACAGTTTCTCCCTTAGCAATGTTACCTGTAAGCATGTTATGCAAAAGAAAACAAACAATTATGTTGAAAATTTAGTGAAAAAATCTGAAAGTAAGTAAAAGCTATATCATAAATGAAAATAATGTCCATGGTGTACCCTTGTAAAAATCATTCTTTGAAAGCATTTCCTTAACTTTTAATTATGAAATATATTGATTATAGAAACATGCACCAGTAACAACATATATAATAAATTGAACACTTATTTCGTAACTGAATCTTAAAATACACCTTTAATCATTGGTGTTACTGTCAATGGCGAGACCATTTTAATAAAATAACACCATTGACCAGTTTAGTAACACCACTGAATATATCAGGACAATCAACATTGTTTTGTGTTTCTTTCATGTTTAACAAGCGAAACATCATATTATTTATGAAAACAATACTTATTTAACAATGTTGTAACAATATCATGTATTGCATATACAAAGTTTTCACAAACTGATGTATGCTGGTAACACCAATGACACTATTTAGTAACACTATTGATATTTTTAGTAATGGATGTTATGTTATATAATTTTAGATTTTTTAACCTAAGAAGTATTTTTTCATCTTTTATTTTGCTCTGTGTTCTTGGCTTTGTGTTCAGTACTTAATAAAAGTAAAATTTGAAATGTGATGTCAATGGTGATACTTTTGTGTCATTGGAGTTACTGAAGGTTCAGTTGTGTTACTATATAAAAATACGACATTTTGTTATTCTTATTCCTAAATGAAAGTGCTTTTAGTATACGAAGGATTAGTTATATTATTATCATTTAACCTTATACATTTTACATATATTCAGTTTAAGTGTATTTTTTAGTATTTACAACGGCCATAATTAGGACAGCCAACTTGTTTACGACAATGTATTCTGAAATAAATTTTTGAATAGAATGCACATCTGTATGAATAATGTCAATAAGTCGTAATTTAAATCTAAACAACAAATTGGAACAGTTGTTTGATGTTTAACAGTAATATTTAGTTCCTAAATGTATGTTTTAAATTGGTAACACCATTGACACGATTCTATCAAAGGATAACTTAATTGTTAAAATTGTTAAAACTCTTCATTTTCCCCATTGCATATTTCTGAATATCGTTACTACCATACTATAGAATAGAGGGTCACATTCAAATGTTTTAAACAATGACATCATTTTTCAAAATACTACCTCGTCGAAATTTGCACTTTTTTTATAATGACCCGTTTACGGTGGAAGACCGTCTGTATGATATTACATTCCCATAAGTGTTAGAAAACTTTATACTCAATCGATAGAAAACGCTAATGTTCTGTTTTTAGCGCAGATCACATGAGAAATATTTTTGTAAATTGAAATAATTGGTTGGATTAGCATTGGTCAGTCTTTAGTTTTGTAGTGTTGTTTGTCTTTTTTGTACTGGTTTCATTTTTTTATCCATGGAGTTGTAAGTTTGTCAACTAATGAATGTTTCCTTAGTATCTTCCGCCTCTCGTTTTGAATGAGTTATCTCCTCCGACTTCGTTCCAAGCATTACATTTGTCTTGAAAAAAGAAACATACCCTTTCTACACTGCTATGCCTCCTAAAAAGCAACTAGTCTAAAATGTTAAATGTATTTTAGTATAAGGAAAACTACGAGCATGATTAGGGTTGGGAAATTTTAAATGTGAATTTTTACAATGTATGGACCATTAAACACGTATCAATTTGATTTTTTCTTATGATCTTTAACACATCAAGATAGTAATACATAACCAATATTTAGCATCGTATTTAGAATCTATGTATAACTTAGTTTATTCTTGTTTATATTAACTTTCCACTTGAACTTTTGCTGTCCTGTCAATTAATAATGACATGTGGATTTTTTGCCATTTAGACTGCATTTACAGATTTTCAAGCGTTTTTCAAATTAGAGAGTGTTTCTCGACCACTACATATTTGTCAGTGTTGCTTGACGTCAACATATTCGAAAATTCAAAACCTTATTAAAACATTTAAGAGCTGATAAATCCAAATGGACCGAAAGATAAAACCGAATTCTGACAAGGAATCAGAGCTGTGCATGAGGAAAAGTAAAATTTCTGAGAATAGAGATCGCAAAGTCCAAAATTAAAAATAAACAAACAAATCTCTTGTGAGAGAAAAAAAGGGGAACAAAAGATAAAAGCAAAATTCGTACATGGATTCAGAGCCATGCACGAAGGAGTAAGTTAAACGTCTGGGGACAAGTCTTGGAGAAGAAAATTTGGAAAAAACGGCCATATCTTTTATGAGAAATAAATTAAATTTTGAAATTTTACAGGTATAATCGGATGAAACAATTACGGACAAATTTGAATAAAGTAAATAAATTAACAACACAGAACTAAGTAAATATACAGACAGATATAAATTAGGCGCCCAAAAATCTTCTTTTTGTTTTAGATTAAAGGAGCATCAATGTTTACACGAAAAGTTTGAATTTCACAAGTTGTAAATCAGCGATAAGGAACTTCATTGATACCGAGAGCTTGCTTCAATAAGTATTTTACACACTTCTGAGGTAATATGGTAGTGCATCGTATGCAATTAATTTAAATCAATAATATATTCACAACATAATATAACGGGAAATGTAAGTTTTATCACGGTTGGTTAATTGTACGTCTAATATCTTACAAAGAATTAGACGTTTTGAAAGTTTACAGGTAAATGTAGGTGTATGTATGCGTTTAGTTTATGAACCCCTTTGTTTGTCTTGCGAAATATCAATAACTCGTGATGCTGCAGCTATTTTGATACAAGTACAAATAGTTTGTAATAAACATTTTCTTCAGATCTCTAGGAATACGTCTTTGGGTACAAGGTAAATAAAATATATGTTTGTGCAAAATAATATAAAAGAAAGAAATACTCTAGGAAACCATTTGAATAATTCTAATAATAGCAGTTAAGTAAAATATTGTGCATTCAATGCCAGATTTTACGTTGCACTCTGATTTTTAATTGCTTGCTTCCTTGATAAGTGACAGTATATATTGCTGTTTGCGTAATGTTTTTAGATAATCAAATAATACAAATAAAGAATGAAATACAAAATTATGAATAAATGCACAAATTGTTTGATGAAAACAAATATTCTAATATATCTATATGATATTTTATGCTGTTAAACTGGTAAAATAAAATTTTGACTGAAGGCAACGCCTAACACCTGGTAAAAGTGTTATGAAGAATCTATATGTCTGAAACCACTGAAATCATAATTTTCTTCAATCATAAAAAATGTTCTAGAAGTCTGTAATTTGACTTAAATTTCACTGTATTTTGGAATGCACATATTTTTTGGACGAAAGGAAAGAATGTATATATAGATAGAAAATACCTCACCAACATTAACACCCTAGTTTAAAGCAGGTATGTTATTTTTCTTTAAAATAATCAAAAGTTAAAAAGTTATGCAAGTTCATTTGAATCATATATAAAAATGAATTACCTCTGATAAAATGTAAGCCTTAAAACCTTGTACTTGTTTCTTCTCTAAGAAGACCTTATCCGCGGCTAACTCACCAAATGTATCAAAAGAGCGGCGAAAGATACTAGTGGGACAGTCATACTCATAGATCGAAAATAGACTGACAACGCCATGGCTAAAAATGAAAAAGACAAACAGACAAATAATAGTACACATGACACAACATAGAAAACTAAAGACTTAGCAAAACGCACCCCACAGGGAAGGTAATTATGTTCACATCCTAATATATTAGTATTGTTACCATCAATCATACGTTACACCTTCTTAAAATTCCGTATTCAGTATACTTCAGAATATTAAGTCAAATCTAAATGCCGTTTCGGAGAAATAACCAAATAATAAATAGAAAACTGAAATTAGGCTTTGACACAAAAGCAAAATACAATTTCTGAAAACCAAACTCCATTACGTGCACATGTCGACATTAAAAATTGTTTGTTACAAAGTTTGTCTAGGTTTTTAAAGTTGAAATTTTGAGATACCAAATGAACATTGGTGCACGCTGTAATAAAATTATAACAATTTTATAATAATTATTAAAATTTTTCTGTGTAAATACACTTACTAAAAATAGGTAAATGATTTACTGTTCATATTTTATAGAATAAACAGGTTAGATTAAAATCTAACATTACATGTAAATTAAATTGTGCAACAGCAAAATATTTATGATCGTTGCCTTATGATATAATATTAGAAACAAACAATTAATTAAATTCAGATAAGTAGGTCTAGTTTTGTAGTCAAAACCCACGCCTATCGTACAAAATTTTAATCCTGTATCTATGATGAGTCTATTAACAATTACTTGTTCGATGCCATTACTTGTGAGGTTTCAACCCAAATTATATCACCAGCCAAGTAGTCAGCACTAATGTCCTCAATTGTTCTTAAAATGTCGTGTACAAAGTCAGGAAAATGGCAGTTGTTTTCTCAGTCCGTTTCTGTGTGTGTTGAATTGTCGTTTGTTTTTTGTTCACTTCAGTGTTTCTGTTATTTCTATGTTTTCCTCCTATAGTTGATGAGTTTCCCTTGGTTTTAGTTTGTTATCAGGATTTGTTTTTGTCTCACCCGAGTTATGACTTTTGAACAGCGGTATACTACTGTTGCCTTTATTTTACATTAATTATCATTGATATCGTCATATTTATAGATAAACTCGGTTTACAAATTTTAGAATATTTGACATACTATAACGTTTGTTTACCCTAGAAAAAGAACATTAATTATACTTGACATAACTTCCTGGAATGTTGGGTCTTCAATGCTATTCAACTTCTTCCTTTAGTGGCCTTTTTTTAAATCTTTTTTATCGTCACTAATGAGTCTTTTATTTGGAGGAAACGTGTAATATGGCGTACCTTGGTATACATGGTGAGTTTTTGAACAACCACTGGTTCGATGCCACTGCTTGAGATGTTTCCTCCCAAGTAGATATAGATTATCTTAGCTGTATTTGACAAAACCTTCCAGAATGTAGGGTTCTAAATGCTCTTCAACTTCTTACATGTCTTACTCCGTTTGCCTTTGAAATTTTTTTAACCGTCACTAATGAGTCTGTTATTTGGAAGAAACGCGCATATGATGTACAAAATGTTAACCCTGGTATCCGTGATGAGTTTCTGAACAACCACTTGTTCCATGCCACTACTGGTGCGGTTTCCTCCCAAGTATTATCAGCAGCCCAGAAGTTAGCACTAATGTCTTATGTGTCGACATGAATTATCATTGATATGTTCATATCTATAAATTAACTAGATTTACAAAACTTAAATTTTTCGAAATACCAAGGATTGTCTTCCCAAGATATAGATTCTTTTAGATGTATTTGGCAAAACCTTGCAAAATGTTGGGACCTAAATGGTCTTAAACTTCTTACTTGATTTGCCTTTTAATTTTTTTTATTCAATCGTCAATATATAACGAGTCTTTTTAAGAAACGCACATATCTTACAACATTAATTGCTTGTGACTTTTACTCTCAAAGAGTATCATCAGTGCAGAAGTCAGGACTAATGTCCATTGTGTTAACATGTATTTAATTTGATATGGTCATATTTATAAATTAACTCGGTTAACAAAGCTTAAAATTTATCGAAATACTAAGAATTGTCTACCCTAGAAATATATTATCTGAGCTGTATTTGACAAAATCTTTCGGAATGTTGGGTCCTCAATACTCTTCAACTTCTTACTTTATTTGCCTTTTTGAATTCTCGTATTCGATCGTCACTAATGAGTCTTTTATTTGAACGGTGCGCGCGTATGGCGTATAACATTTTAACCCTGATATCTGTGATGTGTTCATGAACAACCACTGAGTCGATACCACTGTTGGTGAGGTTTACTCGCCAAGAGTATCACGAGCCTAGTAATAGGCACTAATACCTTCTGTGTTGACACGAATTGTCATTAATAACGTCATAATTATGAATTAACTGTTAACAAAATTTGTAATTTTCCGTAATACTGAGGATTATCTACACCCAGATATAGCTTATTTTCGCTGTATTTTGCATTTTTACTCTTGGGTCCTTAATGCTTTTCAATTTATTTTTTTTTCTAGAGCGTCAGCAATGATTCTTTTGTAAGGGACGCGTGTTTTCGTAATATATCTAATATGATTTCATTACAAATTTACTGTACTTTAAACAAAATAAGAAAAAGAAAATCATAAGAACAATCGAGGCAAAAATTATTGTTCTTTTAATAAAAAATAAAGAGCATCCTGGCTAAAAAATAGCCTTCAAAACACGGTTAAAAATTTATTATGTTCTACTTGATATCGAAACTGTTCCATGAAAAACTCGGAAAAGAAATATAGAATCCACAACTGCAATAAGTGTATTACGATATTTCTCCACTCGAGACCGTTAAATTTTAATATTTAAAGCGCGAGGCTTGCCGAGCTTTTTAAATAATTAAAATTTAACTGTTGAGAGTGGAGAAATATCGTAATACACGAGTTACAGTGGTGGAATCTGTTTCTCTAATGATTTTTATCCTTCCTTTTCAAAGATTTGAGGAAAGTTGTGTACTTTTGATGTGACGTCATCAAGCATGGTCGCCTTTTTTCATGACGTCACAATAAGAAAATCCGAAACAAAACAAGAAAATATAACGTCACAATTAAATTTCAACAAATCGTTTGCCGAGAACAGATTTTTCACTAGTGAGGAGAAATATTTCTCTCACACAGGTCAGGAAATGTGAAAATAGCACATAAAATATAGAGAAAATAGAATTCTTCTTAATATCGAAACTGTTCCATGAAAACTCGGTAAAGAAATTAAAATGTTCTATTTGATATCGAAACTGTTCCATGAAAAAGTATTTCAACATAAAGATCGGTCTCTGATTATTGTTGAAACAACTTAAATGTGTAAGTATAAATGCACTTCAGTCACTTCTCAAAAACATAAGATATACAAATCAGATCAATGATTATTTGTTGGTTTGAGGTCGTTACCCAGACACAATGCTTACCAATATACAAAATTCTAATTTGGACTAACAAATATTTAACACTTTAAGATTTATATTGTATTCAAATATCTAGACGATTAAATAACATATGATAAGTAAATATGTATATATATATAAAGGCTGTCGGAGAGGGTGATGCTTTTGCGATGTTGAAAATGTGTACATGTTTGACTGCTACTTGTGCAATATTCTTAATTAAAAAAAAATAAGAACAATATAAATAAAAAAAGGATTAAAAAACACCATATATATATATATATGGGATAGTAAATCTAAGTCATATTTTTTTATAATAATTTGTGCTTATTAATTTTCAGTAATATTATTTCTAAGTATATATAAAACATGTCAAACGTCCAGGCCTAATTTTAAATGATAATTATTTGGAATTCTAGAACACACCCGTTACATCGCGGGTCCGTGATTGTGAATTAAAGTATATAACTATGCGTAAGCCTTATTTTAGTATTGGTAATATTATCTTATAAAGTCATGCCGATTATAAGATGCAAAGTTTTCTCTGCTTTCAAACACTTTCTGTGTGAACCCGTCGACCTGGAACTTATCAATTATTGGTAATATTAATTATTTGGAAAACAAAAGGTCCCGGAATAACGTGTTTTTTTTTTTTTTAAACCAATAGCATTGTCCTGTATTAGTTATAAATAAAGTTGAATTCTTTGATTCGCTGTTTTACGTCATGCCCGCTAACAAATTGAAAACTGTACCTATACGCCTTATTTTAAGTCCAAATTTTTAGTATTCGAATTGTTATCTTAGAAAGTCTTACTGATTAAAATACTGCGATAGGGAACAATTTGACAATGATCATGATGATTGAATTTAGTAGTTTGAAAATGGAAAAAGCAGTCGGTGAGGATGAAATACCAGCTGAGCTTTATAAAAATGTCACCGTGATACCGTTATTGCATATTTTACTATTCAACAAATGTTTTTTCACGTGAATATTTCCAGAGGTGTGGGCTAAAGGAATTATATACCCTATTCCAAAATCGTCTACAGAAAATGCGCGGGATCCGATGAATTACAGAGGGATTACGTTGGTTCCTGTATGTTATAAGCTTTATTGTCATGTGTTAAATAATAGACTGAATGCATGGGAGCACTATTGATCATGTTACCTCGCTCACATCAATTATAGAAATCAGAAAGTGTAATCGATTATCAATATTTGTTGCATTTATAGACTTCCGAAAAAAGCATATGATTGTATTGATCGTACCATTTTATTTCGGAAACTTCAAAGTATTGGTATTCAAGGGAATATATATAACGCTATTCAGTTCTTGTATAAAAAAGTGTGGAATGCTGTGTGAGGATAAATGGCTGCAAAACAGACTGGTTTAATGTGAGTTGTGGCCTAGAACAGGGCTGTTCATTCCCGACCGCAAATTATAATCATTCCCGACCACAAATTATTATTATTCCAGCCCTAAAATTAAACTGCGGCCGCCGCAAAAAGAATAGAGAAATATGAATATGCGGGATGGAATAATAATAATTTGCGGTCGGGAATGATAATAATTTGCGGTCGGGAATGATAATAATCTGCGGGCGGGATTAATAAAAATCTTCGGGCAGGAATAATGATAATTTGCGGGCGGGAATTTGAAGTGCGCCGAATAATTATTTTCAATGCATTTCTAATGGGGAAAATAATAATAATCGGGGGGTTCACTGTGGCTTTCCATAGTATACATATCATGGACTCGTATTAACAGAAATTTTGGACTACCAGATTATGGCTAAACATGTTGCAGCTACCGCCAACAGAGCGTTAGGACTTTTAATATCGAAACATAAGGCGTTTGGAGGTTTTCCGTTTCGAACATTTTCTTAACTATACGATTCCACAGTTTGAAGCACTATCAGCTATGTAGCAGTGGTATGGGGAGATAAAAACTTTACCTGTGTAAACGCGGTTCAAAATAAGCAATTCGCTTTTTTATGGGTGTTGGACGATATACACCAAACACGGCGATAATCGGTGACTCGGGATGGATACCAGCTAATATAAAACAATGGAACAGTGTCAGTAACCAGGGTGTAGGCTAAAAAACATGGACCGTAATAGACTTAACTACAAAATTTTCAAGGGTTCAGAAGTTTGTAGCATGACCGCACGTAAATGTAAAAAATGGAACTATAGAATCCGTCAACAATTTTTATCAGCAAACATGATGATCCTGTATAACGCCGAAAATGTGGATAAAGCCTTAGTTAAGAATGTACTATATGACAAACTTTTATCTAAATTGTACGATGAATGGTCAAACAATCTCAATAAAACTGTATCTCAAAGGAATGGTAACGGTGGAAATAAGTTGAGGATATATAGAACATTTAAAGCGTCATTACACACCGAGGAATACATGCACAAAGTTATAGTTCCATCGCATAGAAGAGCATATGCACAGTTTCTGTGTGGTGTTGCTCCGATCCGCCTAGAGACTGTCCGTTGTACGATGATCTGCGAAATGAAATTTTTAAAATTATTTTATCAGAATACTCAAACTTTTTAAATTTTTCTAATCTGGATAAATTGTCTATTGTTCTAGCCAGTAACTGTGATAGTATTATTATTTATAGTGCCAAAATCTGCAAATTTATTTTAGATAGAATACGTCGTTTTTTATATCGTTAAACATTTTGTCTTAACTGTAAATATAAATATTTTAAGGATTTTTTTTGATTTTTTTAAAATCTAGCTGTACAGTGATATTTAATTTTCAATATATATACATATATATATTTTAATCCCGTCTCTCATAATTCTTTTTAGAATGGCATTAATATTTTATATTATTGTATGTATTCGTGTATTATGTTATGTATTGTAATATTAATGGTGAGACGTAAATAAACTATTTGTATTGTATTGTATTGTATTGTATTGATTGTATCCACAAGGCCTTTCATCATTTTAAATGTCAGCTTAGTAATTATGATTTGATGAATTACTATAAAACATATATAGTCACCTTTATGTAAACACACTAAGTAAGATATGAAAAGACAACACCATTTACTTTTTTTTAAATCACGGTCACCTCAACTTTAAACATAGAATAAAATGCGAAACCTAATACTAAACATATATCATTTGTAAGTCCTGTCACCAGGTACCTCCTTTGAACCATTTGTATTAATTTCAAAACAATCATGTCAAACATCGTAAATATATTTTTCAGTTGTGTTGCGTTTTTTTTTTGTGTTAGATTAAACATGATTATGAACTACATTTATATATTTTAAAAGTATGTTTGTTCCATGATTTCGATCCTGAAAAATAAAAATATTCAAACCCAATTTTAATAGCAGTATTATAGGTTGTTTAAAACAATTCTGCAAAAAACAATATTTTGAAGGCTAGATCTCCAAATCAGTACATAATTTGGTAAATATAAATGCTGTTATTACAACAAAGAAAATCTGTATACTTTCTTTATCATTATTGGTAGAAATGTTCAAGAGGAGTGGGTCCTTTATCAACGTATTTATTGTGAGAAGGGGGACATTTATAGAAGCATTGCTTACAGTATGTCAAGTTTCTAAGGTGGCTCATAAATAAATAAGGGTGGGGTTGTTTGTTTAAAACTCATGTCAACAGAGCATTTATTTCAACCGTAATCTTGATAGGATTATTCAAATTGGAGAGCGAATCTGATCCTATTCTAAATACTAGTATCCCAAATCAATATCACATTTTCTTTCAGTTGTATTTTATAACATTGTCTTTTTTCACTCCTGTCAATGTGTCGCGTTCAAAATGAACCAATGTATTTTCTGGGTGACTTTCAGTTTGACGTACTCTTAACCTTTAACGCGGTATAATGTTTTTCTTTAGCATGTAAATTTAGTAATATTGATGTCAACAAAAACTATCGAATATAAGAATTAGATTACCGTGTCTTCTTTTTGTGACCTTTTCTTTATTTTTTTCGGAAAAGGATTATGTATCTATACAAAGCTCTGTTGTATTTTAATTACATTTAAATTTGTCCCACAATCAGTTCATGTGACTAAAACTTGATGTACATGTACGCCTACGCATATATCAAACACAAAAGAATGCAAAATTTTCAATGAATTCACTGAAAAAAGTTCTGTAAGGAAACACATCGACGTAAATAAATACGTATCTTCAGGAGTTTCGAATCGATTATGTTTTCGATATCCAAATATTACTTATTGCTGAGCAGATTTTCCAATAGACGATATGCGTTCTAACGGGTATATCTTGGAAATATTTTCTCGGCCTTGATAATATTTGTTTGGTCTGGTTGTTGTCTCTTTGACATGTTCCTCATTTCTATTATCAATTTTATTTCTTTAAATAAATCAAATATAAACGATAATAACTGTCCTTTCTTAGATTTAGATATTTCAGTTCTACATTGGGAAACTCTACACTAAAATTTACGATACAAGAGACGATTGTTCGTTCCCAATTGTTAATTTTCCTTTTTTGGATGTTGCTGTCCCTTTTGCACCATCTTATGTTGTTCGTTCGCGATGCCCGTGTCTGTTGTGATTTGATTTTAATGAACGTAACTACTCACCACAATGATGAAACATTGTCATGTCCCAATAAAAACACAACAATCAAAATGTATTATTTGAAATCATATTAAATAATCATATTAAATAAAAATCATAAATCAACTAAACGAAAAGGGTTCATTCTCATTTATCCAACTTTTTAACATTATAGCCAGTACAGGTAAAATAAAGAGTTGCATAGATGAGATCAAAGGTAGCCAAGAACAAAAGATTTTCAATTAGAGTTTTGGTTGAATGACAGGTGAAAAATAAGACTGAAAAATATACCCAGATTAAATTTTCTGTATTATTTATTTAGCATAGTTTAAATGTGCAACTGACATTTAGTTATAAATGTAATGTAAATCATTTGAAAGTATTTTAAAGATTTTTAACCGTTTATTAAAATGTGAATTGGATAGGAAAATTTCAGTTGCACTTTTATTCATGAAGAGATTTGTCAATGAGATGGAGCTTTTTTTTTTGTGTGTAATAGATCCTCGTCGTTCTTTTTTTCTCTTCTTATTTAAAAAAAAAAAAAGAAACCCTTAAACTGAATATATATGTAAAATGCTGAAGACTGAATGATTAGAAAATGCCTATCCTCCGTATACAACACTTTCATTTGTTACTAAAAGATAAAAAAATAATATTTTTACATAGTAACACCACTGACCCTTCAGTAGCTCCAATGACACAAAAGTATCACTATTGACCCAAAAAAAAATCTAATTTTACTTTTAAGTAGTGAACACAAAACAAAGATCACAGAGCAAAAGAAAATGAAGAAAAAATAATTCTTAGGCTAAAAAGTAAAAAGTCTCATATTTTATATATATTTTTTATTAATATATAAAAACAGGATCAAATTTACTGTCAAATTCTAGAAAGACACCTTATTATTACTAAACAAACAACCCAATAATTAACAAAAATAAAAAGTTGGCTAAATGAGAATACCTTATTTCCAAAAGTTGGATAAATGGGAAGATCACTATTTAATTTTATCGCGACCAATTTTTTAAACAAAACAAAAAGTACTTGATGTTTTTCATGGCATTGATCTATATATCAAATCGAAGGATTTGTATAGTTAACTATATAAATCCTTGATCAAATCTATACCTGTGGCCTGAAATAGCATTGTTTATTATCGGTATATTCAAACATTTTAAAATGCCGCAATAGTTTCGAATTTCACATGTGTGTCCGTCCTATAACTTCAACTTTAGACACCCATCTAATTGTTCATCAATGCGTTACAAAAAAAGACTCAAACCATTTGTCATGATATTTTATTTAACATTATTAGAATGATTGTAGGTGTTTTTTCACATCAAATTATACTATTTTAGTCTACATGGGAGGACTCATTGTACCAATAAATTGGACTTATTTCGAAATTGAATAATAACAACAAAGCTACACATAGATGTGTTTCTTATTTTTTTTTTTTTTATGGCTAAGCTTTATACAGACTTCAAAGGAAACATCACCTGTTGGATGTCTTTAATATTGTTTATAAGAATATATGTTTAATTCTTGGAATCAGGTACTACTGACAATTAAGATAAAAATTAATTCCAATGATTGTACATTTCTCAGCTGGTTCGATATGCGTGCGCTGCATTTGTCAGTGATGTCTCAAACTCCATTCCGAAAACCTTTTAAACAGGGATATAGGTGTCATAATGTGCTATCTATAGCAAAGATATTATACTTTTGAATATTGAAACGTTAACTTAAAAATGTCCAATACTAGTTTTATTATCTCAATTTTGCAATACGTATAACATGTAAATTTTAAAATTTGACGTAAAAAAACAACATTCTATCAATTTAATAAAAAAAGAAACGAATGCATTTCTCCTTACAGTCTAAATTTGTCTTGAAGTTTACAGCTATAGTACTTTTCTTTTCATTTTGTCTCTCTCTCTCTCTGTGTTCCGAGCAGATATACTTGTTTTTTGTGTATTTTCTTTGCAATCACTTACTTTAGTCTGTTAAAAAAATAATTCTAGTGAACACTATTGTCATTGAATTTTATTTTCAAGAAAAAATATTTTATTTCAGCTGCTGACTTTGTAATATATTACAAATGGGCGTCATAAGACAGATAAGACAGCTGCTCTGGAAAAATTTCGTTCAAAGAATACGTGAACCGGTGAGTACTGTGTACCTTCAGTGGCGGATCCAGGGGGAGGGTTCCGGGGGTTGGAACCCCCCCTTTTTTGGATGATCAATGCATTTGAATGGGGACATATAGTTGGAAACTCCCTTTTTAAAATGGCTGCATCCGCCCCTGACCTTATACCAAATGACGCTAACAAATGAAGAGATGATACATTTATATAAAATCATATAGTCATGCATAAGTTGTTATCCAAAAACGACTTACAGTATGGTTATGTCTGGCGGCGGACAGGGAATAGTGGGCACTTAATTTGTATAATTAACTTCTCCCATACTTGTATCCCAGGTCCTGAAAAAGAGAGGCGAAAGATACCAGAGGGACATTGAAATTCCTAAGTTGAAAATAAATTGACAACACCATAGCTAAGCAACATGAACCCGACCAAATACTAGAAGTGAACCTGTTCCATGTGAAACTTCACATTAAGATCGCACATATATATATATATATATATATATATATATATATATATATTTAAGTTGTGAACCTGCTTTTATGAAATTATATTTAGGATTTTTTTCTCAATTATTCCAGACTTGGGAACTCAGTAATTTTTTTAGCAAAAGAAAAAGGGTACATGTATTTTTTTTTAAATTATCCTCTCTTACAATTTCAACCAAGTTTCTTAAAACTTCACAGGAAGGTTGCTCTTATAATGAACTTGAGTTACATTCCTGCTATTATGGAATCGTTTGAGGAATTTTTAGGACCACTTGGCCACCGAAGCCCCTCACTACAATAAATGAATCAGTCAAAAAAAAAATGAAATATTTGCTCTGTTTTTGACTGAGTCTGTTTTAAAGGAAACTTTCAAGAAATGAGCCTGTGCAAGCAAAACGAATATTTCTTGAATAATAGCTGTCCATTGTTCAGCCCCAATTTCTGATCATACTTTAAATTGACCTTAAAGTCGGACTTATGATCAATATCATTATAAACAACATTACTCTGATTGTTGTGAGACGAAGAAAAATAGTGTCCAAACAAAAATTTTAACAAATAGTTTCATATGATCTTAAATTTTCTCCGAAAAGGTCACTGACTCAGAGATGTAAGCAATTGTATGCCGTTTAGTTCCGAACTAAAAAGTACAATATTATAAATAGTTAACCTAATATTCTTTAAATCCGTCTATTCGGATCTTTTAACTAAGTTCAAGACTTAGTTTATTTCAATTTGAATATTCATTGTGTTTAAATATTTACCTAAAAAATGTGTCAACATTCATTATAAGAAATTTATAATCGGTTAACATCTATGAATAACATGTCTATAACATTTGTTTGTTGATAAATTATTTATTTTAAACGTTGGAATTACTATGATTTAATCCATAATAAACTAATATGTCATAAAAAAAAATATAACAAAAAATAAATATCAAAGTATCTAAGAATTTAAGATGTTTTGTTGTTTACTTTTTTGACGTTTTAGAATTTGATCGTATAGAATGAGATGTTTTGAATTATATTTAATTGAACTACGTACGGGCTCTTCCGGAGTACATGGGCTCAATCCTTTATTTTTGTTTTGTTTATTGTTGCTCAATCTTTTGTTTTGTATGTACATCTAGTGTCTCTGTGGGTGGGTTTTCCCCTCGGTTCTTTTGGTTTGTATGTACATCTAGTGTCTCTGTGGGTGGGTTTTCCCTTCTGTTCTTTTGTTTTGTGTGTACATGAAGTGTCTTTGTGGGTGGGTTTCCCCTTCTGTTCTTTTGTTTTGTATGTACATGTAGTGTCTCTGTGGGTGGGTTTCCCCTTCTGTTCTTTTGTTTTGTATGTACATGTAGTGTCTCTGTGGGTGGGTTTTCCCCTCGGTTCTTTTGTTTTGTATGTACATGTAGTGTCTTTGTGGGTGGGTTTCCCCTTCTGTTCTTTTGTTTTGTATGTACATGTAGTGTCTCTGTGGGTGGGTTTTCCCCTCGGTTCTTTTGTTTTGTGTGTACATGTAGTGTCTCTGTGGGTGGGTTTTTCCTTCTATTCTTTTGTTTTGTATGTACATGTAGTGTCTCTGTGGGTGGGTTTTCCCTTCTGTTCTTTTGTTTTGTGTGTACATGTAGTGTCTCTGTGGATCGGTTTTCCCTTCTGTTCTTTGGTTTGTATGTACATCTAGTGTCTCTGCGGGTGGGTTTTCCCTTCTGTTCTTTTGTTTTGTGTGTACATGTAGTGTCTCTGTGGATGGGTTTTCCCTTCTGTTCTTTGGTTTGTATGTACATCTAATGTCTCTGCGGGTGGGTTTCCCCTTCTGTTCTTTTGTTTTGTATGTACATGTAGTGTCTCTGTGGGTGGGTTTTCCCTTCTGTTCTTTTGCTAATGGTTTTATCTGACCTTTCAGGACTTTTTACTAGTTTTAAATGGAAACGATCTTCTGAGATTTACAAAAGTCGTAAATCATTTATTTCAAGAATACATGCAAGGATTTGCTTACAACGGCTTAATAGTTTATACAGAACAATTTGGAGTTATATGAAGCGAATATGTTTTCCTCTTTACATAGAATTTTTGTTATGCAGATTGCTCATGTTACTTTTAATTATTATTTTAGCATATTTTACTGTTAGAAATAGTATGGCCAATTTTCATCTTTGTAATCGTGGCTTTAATCAGAACAGCTATACCGCCAGAGGACAAACCAACGTGTAAGTACAATGCTGTACACTAGTATACAGTTATTAGTAACAGACGTCTAGTGTCTGCTCGTAATGGACTCCTATTAGTACATAAAGTTAGCAATAAAGGAAAGATATTTCAAAGAGATAGTGTCAATTTATCACTTTACGTTAAAGTTCAATACAACTTGCAAGAGATAGTGTTAATATAGCTATAGTTCTGTCTATGTATAAGGACCTTCTTTTGTGTACATATATGATGAAGAGATAACAAATTATTAAACAATTTTGGATGAAGGAAAGGGACTCATAACTATAGATTGTCCCATTGTTTTAAGCATTGTACTTAAACAAAACAATAAAATAAAGCAAATAATTTACAATTTTAGGTTCATATGCACCTCATGCTATGCCCAGTGCAGGTTTGGTGCCATTCCTGCAATCTTCAATATGCAATATAGATAATAAATGTGAAGACAGACAGAAAATCGAGGACAGACTAGCGCAAGCTTCAAAGTAAGTTAAGATAGGTATCTTATATGCAATATTATCTTGACCAAATATTGGATAGGTAAAACAGCACTTAGCAATTTCGTATTAATATAAAAGAGAAGATGTGGTATGATTGCCAATGAGACAACTATCCACAAAAGACCAAAATGACAGACATTAACAACTATATGTCACCGTACGGCCTTTAGCAATGAGCAAGGCCCATACCGCATAGTCAGCTATAAAAGGCCCCGATAAGACAATGTAAATCAATTCAAACGAGAAAACTAACGGCCTTATTTATGTAAAAAAATTAAGGAAAAACAAATATGTAACACATAGACAAACGACAACCACTGGATTACAGGCTCCTGACTTGGGACAGGCACATACATAAATAATGTGGCGGGGTTAAACATGTTAGGTCTAGGTAAATGTAGATGAAAATTGAAGAATCGTGGTGACATAATTGCAGGTAGATGTCTGGAGAAAAGCAACTTTTAGTTTTACATTTTATCTGAGATATTTGATCTCTGAAAAAGAATAATATTCTGTAATATCGATCTCCAATTTTAATTTTCAATATTTGAAAAGATATAATAGTTGTTGTTTTGTTTTTAAATTTGTTGGTGGAATTTAAAATATAAGCTTAGTCTTTTCCTTGCCTCTCAATCTTAATTGCTTCTTTGTTTTAGATTATCAGCTTTAGTCTCTGATGTAGAGCCATACATAGTTAAAGAGTCGACACTTAATGCTTTAGATTCGATAGAAACAGCTGTGGAGCTTGCAGATGTACTTGTTAATCCTTCCACAAACGGAAGCCTTACATCATTCATCGGTAGTTTTTCGTTATTTCGGATTCTCCTATAATAGAATAATTGTCTTTGTACATTAATGACATGAAGTGAAAAATAATGAAAAAAACGGACAGATTAGAAAAAGAATCCTGAGTATTTTTAAATAATTTAATTTTGGATGTAACGCGTCTTCTGATTGTCTGACGTTATTTTGTTATCAGACCATAGACATAATTTAGTCATGTGACCGTGACGTCATCAACGTTTTTTCAAGGTTTTCTACGGTTAAAAATGGAATTTAGAATTATATTATAAGAAATGACGGTAATATTTTTTCTGTCTATTCGAAATAACATAAAAATGTGTGTGCACACTGTTAAATAACCCGCTACGCGCGTTATTCAGTATGCACCAAATTTTTTATGTTATTTCTTCATAGACAGAAAAAATATTACAGTCATTCCTTAAATAACTTAGTTGGAAAAAGTAAGATAACAAAAACTCCAATAAAAATTCAAAATTGAAAGTCCTTTATCAAATGGCAAAATCAAAAGCTTACAACAAGAAACAAATGGGAAACTATAGATTTGTATCCCCAAAATACCGTTCTGTATGCCTCTAATCAGAAAACAAGTAGTTCACTATTTAAACAACAGTTTTACGAATATAATACCAGCTATAGCTATATATTTGCATAGCTAATTCTTTTTCTCCAGTTATAATGCCTGAAATAGAAAGAAAAATTGTCCTCAAAATATTATTTCAACTACTATTTTAACATGTACATCCAAATTGTCATTTTAGGTAATGATACCTTAATGGTAAAAAGTTTTTTCAAAGATCCTGGAAAAATAAAGACAATCTTAGTAGACGAAATGAAAGTAATGAGTCCTGTTGTAGCAGATGCGTTTCTTAATTCAACCGTTAATGTGATTGAGGTATATAAAATAAGTGTATTTCGGTAAAATTTGCGCAAAAAATACATGTTTACATATGATATGAAGAATCTACTTGTAAATGAACGAGATTATATGTGTATACCGGAATGGGATAACGACTTATTAACGAATTAGTAACTTTGGAAATTGTGAAAAAAAAACCAACAGAAAAGCTAAATCCAGCAGTCTAGTCACACACAAAACCATACCTCTTCTAAACCGAAATGGATGAAATATACGCGAGGTCTCAAGATTTGTATTATTCAGTGCAAAATGTCCAACAGCAGTGTCACGGTAAGATGAATAATATTTTGATCTTATGAATTGTGAATGTTGATAAATCTTCAATGAATAAATGGGATTCCGACACCTTAATATCAGTGAAATTCCCATTCACATATTGCTGATAACGCAAGGAAAACAATTTATTGGGGAATTATTATTATTAATTTGCAGTTAACAGACATCCACGAATGTCATTACGCATATAAAGGTATGTTCCTATAATTTAAAAAAGTTATTTGCAAATTCGTTTCTTTTTCAACAGTTATTTAATGCCATGACAACAGGGTACATAGACTTCAAAGGAATTGTATGTGACCAAACTAAACTTGCCAGTTACATGTTCTTTCAAAAGAACGTAAATATGACAATGGTTTCCAGAGAACTTTGTGAGATACCTGATGATGCAATTTCTGGAATTACAGACATGATTTTACAACAGTTAGATGTTGCTGCTATATTCAGAGTGGTAAGCCATTGCTTCTGTGTGTTTGAAGTTAGTCTGCCAGTTCAAGTAATATTTACTGAATATTTCTTTAGATATGTCACGCTCTTAATATTTTTTTCAAAATATATTTCATCATTTTGAATTTAAAAATAAATAAATCAAAAAATGTAAACCTGGGAAAACACATAAGAGATCATAAGAGGGCTGGATGGGGTTAACAGAATAGAGAATATATACTTAAGAATTGAATGCTTCATTTTGTAACTTCATTGGGGTGTAAAAGCGTTGACCGAAGTACATTTTGTATGAAGCGCGGAAGCGCTTCATACTAAAAATGTGCGCACAGTCAACGCTTTTACAACCCTATGAAGTTAAAAAAAGAAGCATTCAATACTTATAATTACATTTTTTTTAGCAATGATCATGAAAACACGAATTTTATTATTGTTTTATTTAATTCACCTGTGCACTTTATTGTGGGACCACGTGTTATCATGAATGAAAAGTTTTATTGAGCAATGCAATTGCTTACGGAATAACACGTGATGTGCAGTTAGCCAATCAGAATAAAGTATCATAATGAAACATACATTTAATGTAATTATTACATGAACAAAAAGTGCAGAAACACAAAAGAATAAAGAATAGAGACTATATAATGGGATTCTCAAAATTTAAGAACAGTGTACAATGGGCAAAATATTAAATAAAGTTCGGAGTAAACTGGTCTAAAATATCAGTATTTAATTAAAAGAAGAAAGAAATAAAGTACCCCTCATGATATCCAGACCCTTCAAGTATAAAAACGATACAGACATATTTCTGTTCATAGGTTTATATCGACTCAAGTTTTGTAGTTTTGTTAAAACATTGTTATATTATATTATATCATTAGCATACTATTTATCAATTGCTTCAAAACTTTGTTTTGATTTTCTTTACTTTTTTTGGCGCGAGATCGTTACTATATCTCACTAATTTAACTAGATCTTAATTTCCCGCCATTTTTATGTTTGTAAACATTTGAAGATATCCCACTTTTTAAACTACACGTGCAAAGTACTTGGTTTATATTTATTGGATAATTCCTTCATTATAAACACAAACATATATGACAGGCAAATATCAAACTTCTCTTTCTCTAGTCCAAATAATTATGACGTCTGGCAAGGCTATTGCGTCCCAGAAAAAAAAATTAAAATAGCCTTGCCAGACATCATAATTATTTGGACTAATTGTACCTATGCCTTGTACTGTTGGGTAGCTAGGTCGGCATTTTTTTTAACCAACAAAATTAGTTACAGGTGTATGTTTTAAACAAGAAGACATTAGAGCAAGAAACATTATTATGAATTAACTTTGTTTTTTAAATGATGTAAAATTTTATTTTGGGGTAGGTAGGCAACCTCAAACAATTTTGATTTCATTTTTAGCCTAATTGAAGAAATATATTTGAATTCATTCTTAGCTGATATTATTTTTTAAATTTACAGATTTAAGTTGCAGATCCCTCAGTCAACATGGTCAAAGTTGAACTTTTAAATATATTCATGTAATTAGCTTTTTCTGTTTTGTTTTAACTATTTTTTTTATTCTTTCATGTTTATTGTAGTGAACATATGCCTCTGTTATAAACAGTGTTCATTAAAATCAAGACAATAAAACTGGCCGGTTCATGTTAGATGATTAAATTATTAATCTTCTTCAACAGGCAAAGTCTTTCACAGCATTATCCATGGACTATGAGTTGGCCGATGCAATAGATGACATAGCTACAATGATTGATTTGTTGTCTGGGACATCAAGTTTAAGTTCTTTTTTTGGCTCAATGTCAGACATACAAAATATGAAGGACATGTTAAAAAACATCCCTATGTACCTTGATACATTGACCAAGATGGGAAAACTCGACACAAGGAGGTAAGTATTTACTGATTTTACAGCTTATTTGGTTGAAAAAAAAGATATCTTATCATTCAGCGTTAAGACATTTAGGATTTTCCTTGTCTAGGAAAGTTTAGCAAAAAGATGGATTTAAAGCTTTATTTGAAGTTATCAATAATCTGAGTTACGATATTACATTTCTTCCTAACTAACTCATAACTTTTTAAATTTTTTGTTTGCTTTGTTATATAAAAAAAGAAGATGTGATATGACTGCCAATGAGACAACTATCCACAAAAGACCAAAATGACACAGACATTAACAACTATAGGTCACCGTACGGCCTTCAACAATGAGCAAAGCCCATACCGCATAGTCAGCTGTAAAAGGCCCTGATAAGACAATGTAAAACAATTCAAACGAGAAAACTAACGGCCTAAATGACACAGACATTAACAACTATAGGTCACCGTACGGCCTTCAACAATGAGCAAAGCCCATACCGCATAGTCAGCTATAAAAGGCCCCGATAAGACAATGTAAAACAATTCAAACGAGAAAACTAACGGCCTTATTTAGGTAAAAAAATGAACGAAAAACAAATATGTAACACATAAACAAACAACAACCACTGATAAATAATGAGGCGGGGTTAAACATGTTAGCGGGATCCCAACCCTTCCCCTAACCTGGGACAGTGGTATAACAGTACAACATAAGAACGAACTATAAAAATCAGTTGAAAAAGGCTTAACTCATCAGATGGACAAAAATAACCTTTAATTTTTAGTTTTGATGATTTGCTGTCTTGGGTGGAACCACTTGTAAAGAGGTACAGTTCAGACCTGACTGGATGGAATCAAACTGTGGCCATGTTCCAACAATTTAAACAGATAACAGATTCTGTTGGGTCAGGTATGGCATCGTTATTTTAGGTATTAGTGTGGTCCATACAAAGGAAAAATGTTGTCTTTCATATTTATAACTTGCATACTTATGTTAAAAATTGTCATATTCATCATACTTTATAATAAACCTAAAAAAATGGGAAAGAAATTAAAATCTGACTTTTCAAATTGTTTGCCATAATCTTTTTGTAGTGTTTTGATATTAAGTACCAAGTTCAGTATTGATGTTAAATGTGTGCTTATATGAAAGAAGATGATTGCCAATGATACAACTCTTCACATAAGAACAAATGGCACAGAAATTATATGTAACAGCTATAGGTTTACTCTTCATTGCTCTTATTTGTCTGCCTCCATATATTTTAGAATATACAAGAGCAAGGGTATGAACTAGTGAACAGTATCTTGCACTACATCTTGTTTGGACTCTAGCCAGGATATAAAAATGAAGACTTGAAACCTTTTTATTTTAATCTTATAACAACAACACTTTAGGGACTGTTGTTGTTATAAGACTTTCTAAATTTTATTTGCTTTATCATAACGACCCTGCATAGCTGAGGTATTCACTTCACTGTGACTCTACCATACTTCATATTCACCAGGCGTTGGTTCATTTCGGTGTTTAACTTTTTATTTTAGGTACAGATGCCAATTGGACAGCATTATTCAGTAATGGTATGGGTCTGTTAGATAGCCTTAACTCTAATGATACAGATACAACACTGTTAACACACCTTATGAGTATACAGTCCATACCAGATTTAACCAATCTGACAATGGCATTAATCACAGGTGATATGACAGCTCTATCTCGGTTGTAAGTATGAATTTTCAACGATTTACAGTTTAGATATTTAGAATATTCCAACCCTTTTTTTTTAAATTCAAGATGCAAGTGGCCAACAAGTTTTTAAGTCATTTTTCAAATACCTTTAGTTCAAAAGTCTAATATTGGTCACTTTTATACTTTCTTGCCAAAAATGTAAACCAATAATAATTGAGTCAATTTTGAATGGATTCATCTTTTCCTAAATGATTGGTTTTTTTTTAATAGGACAATGTTCAACATCTTTCTTGATTTTTTGCCAAAAATATACTGATTTCCCTGACTGAGGTTCTTTATGCATTACAACAACTAATAATTGAGTAAGTTTTGAATAGATTCATATTTACCTAAATAATTTTTTGTTTTTATTAGGACAACAACATCTTCACTGACATCTTTACAACAGATGGTAACATCCATGATAGGAGAGTCAACAATGCAGTCGATGTTAGGAATAGCTGATACTCTTGTTGATATGGCTATGTTAACAATGGAGTATTTAAAAGGTAACAATCCACTTGGTAATTCAACAGTTCATATTTTAAAATGCATTTTTAAAGGTGACTTAAAATAAATTTTATATGTTTAAGTATGCCAGAATCTCTGGATGGTCTAAGTATTTAAAGTAACTTTTGCGTAAATTTGCCAAGGAATGTCTAAGTGCTTGATTGCATGGATGGTTTCAGAAGCCATGAGCAATGACTTGTGGGAGTTTTGGTGTGCTTTAAAACTTGTTTTAACTAGCACCACTTGCACATTTTGAATTTAAAAGTGTAAATTCAGAAATTATTGTGACGCAACGTTAGATATTGCTACTACCACGAAAAATAGCGTTAAGTAAATATTTTGACGGGAAAATTTTTATAGAAATGCTGAAATGTATATTTTGAATTATACATGAAAATAAAGATTGATTCTTAAATTTTCACATTATGATAGAGAAAGAATAAAAATATGTTATTCATAGGCATAGGAAGACACAGAATATCCGAAAAACGTTTACTTAGCGTTGTCCCATGTAACAAACTCGAAACATAAAACTCGAACAATTCGCGAAATGTTCACGCAACTCTTCGAAATTTTGCATGAACATTCTATGACGTGATATATTTCAGTATTGGTTAACATGGCTGTCTCCATTTAAAATTTGCGTACATATTTTCAAAAGAATATGATGTACGGAAATGTCCCATCGGAAATTTAATTTGGAAACTTGAAACATTTCAGTTCAAAAATAAAATTTTGACAGATAATTCATCAAATTGTAAGCACGATCGTTTTGTACTAAGTGTTAGCTCCCAAAATTCGAATTGAAAAATAAATTGAGCTACATATTCAATTCAAAACAATAGATTTGCAATGTCTTGCGGAAATGTCCGAGTTAAACTTTCATGCCTTCACAAAACTTTTACGGCCAAAAAAACAGAGATTTGATTTCGTTAAGATTATTTTTCGGCTTTGATAACTATACCAATAAAAAGTACTTTTAAAGTTGAAGTTGGTACACCAAATAGCATTAAGATTACAAGGTTATCTATAAAAAATACGGATTAATGAAAATGTCTTGCAAGTTTGTCCGTTATCATAATTTGACGTCGCCACAAGCGTAATACGCTAGGGACGGCATGAACTGCATTCGCGTGTTCCTTCCTCCACTAAATATAAATGTCCTGCTTTCAACAAAACGAAATGATGCACACATTACAAAAATACACATCTATAAGACGATCAAAAAGTAAGAAAACTTCAGTATCATAAGTATAAGCTATTGTATGTCACTGCTTGAATAAAATCATACTCGGGTTGAATATACAATGTATAATGCAGCAATATTCCTCCAAAAACACTAGCAGTAAAATTGAATATCCTATGTTAATCATAAAATCATATTGGATTGGATTCCCACGGCATTTATACTTGTGTGTTATACTTTGCATATACCAATGTTTACCAAAAAAGGAAAACAGGAAGAATTAGATAAAGCGCGTTTCCAATTTAACGTCATTTTTCTGTTACACTAAATGGTAGCAATATCTGACGTTGCGTCTGTATAAAATTGAGAATTAAAATTAAATATGTCAAAGAGATAACAATAACAGCCCGACCAGAGAGCTGAAAACAGCCAAAGGCCACCAATGGGTCTTCAACACAGCGAGAAATATTTCACAATTGGAAGCAGGCATCAGCTGGCACCTTAATAAAAATGTGTACTTGTTCAGTGAAAATGCATGTCATATGCATGTATTTATTTTTGCCATGTTAGAAGATTGGACAGAAATGCGAGATTGGTAATTGAGATTTCAGAAAAATTTGCATACAGATATATATATCAGATATCAGAATGAGAGGTCTTATTATTATTGCATTACTCACCCACTCATACTATTCACATAGATAAAAACATTGCAATAATTTCTTAATTTACAATATTTGTTTACATATATTTATAGGTTCCAACAGATTTATAACTGATATGATGAAAGATGATTCAGCTGTTATTAATGCTATAGAGAAACTGACCAGTTATGGACCAAATGTAACAATGGAAGTCATGTACAGAATGTTACAAATAGACAATGTTATGGTGAGTTATATCTCAAACATGAGGGCCTTGATTGGGGTTACAGAGTCCGGGAATAATGGGCATAACAGATAAAGAATAGGAAGCCAAACAAAAAAAATGACTGAGAAATATGAGAAAAATATTAAGGCAGCAACCATTTGATTTTCTGGGGGGGCTATGGTTTTTTTTTCTGTACAAACTTTTTTTTTCGCCTGTGGCGAAAAAACAATCTTTTTTTTTCGCGACAAGTCGAAAACAATTTTTTTCTTTCAATTTTAGCATTACATATAGTGGCAGCTGAGGGTGAAACAAACAATTTTTTTTTCTCAGAATCAAAAACAAATTATTTTTTTCTCCAAAAAAAACCATAGCCCCCCCCCCCTCCCCCAGAAAATCAAATGGTTGCTGCCTAAGTATTAAAGATAATGGTTAAAAATATATTGAAATGAATAGAGCAAAATGGGCAAAAAGATATAGATATGAGAAAAAGAGGAATAGAAATTGTTACTTAATAAATCAAGACAGGTATATTTTATTTTTTTTAGATTTTCTTTTATAAAATGAAGATGATAACTAAATTTAAAGTATATGAGGTTGACATTTATGAGTTAGAAAATACTTTAAAAAAGAAAAAAATTTCAAAGAGAAAATATTATGTTTTCAGACACTTTATAACAGTACTAACAGTTATGTACCAGTGTGCCATGATGTTATGAAGAATGTGAAGGACATTAATGAAACAACAAGATCCATGTTAGATAGTGTACTGTGTATTGATGACATTAGTACAGCAATTATCCAAATGGTGGCAGCATTCAATACACAAACATTCCAAAAACAGGTACTTGATGATAGAGATAAGTCTTAAAAACCATTATGGTTTGTTTGAAATCTTTAAGGTGGTACCCAACACTTTCACCAAAATTAATTTGGCTCGTTTAATTTTTATAAAATTTTGTCAAAGTATTTACTTTGACACTTTAATAAAAATATAAAAATTTAAAAAAATTTTGAACCAACTGTTTTGTCAGAAAAATTACACTGGTTATGTAGCAATTTGACAACCAGCAATTTTGATCATTGAGAAGCTTAATATTTCTTTTACAACACAATGTAATTAAAACATTTAGCTGACTTTACAGAGTTATCTTCCTGTAGTGTTAGGTACCACCTTAATGCTGTGGATTTATTTATTTTCATGGATTGATGCTCAATTTTATTTTCTTAGAGATTCCATTTCATGGTTTTGCCAAAATATATATGCAAGCCTTTAGATTTGTACTGATTAAAAAAAATTGTGTTCTATAACTATTTACAAGAAATCCATAAAAATTGGTATCCTATAAATGATAAGGAATCAGCATGTATAGTATATAGTTATCAAAGGTACCAGGATTATAATTTAGTACGCCAGACGCGCATTTCATCTACTTAAAGACTCATCAGTGACACTCATATCAAAATATTTGTAAAGCCAAACAAGTACAAAGTTGAAGAGCATTGACGACTCAAAATTCCAAAAGGTTGTGCCAAATATGGCTAAGGTAATCTATGCCTGGGATAAGAAAATCCTTAGTTTTTCAAAAAATTCAAAGTTTTGTAAGCAGGAAATTTATAAAAATGACCACATTATTGATATTCATGTCAACACCGAAGTGTTGGCTACTGGGCTGGTCTGGTGATATATGTTTTGGAGGCAAACAAAATTAATGATTTTTTAGACAAAAGAGTAAAATAGATAAAAGTTATGTTTCATTACTCATTGAAGACGTATTTTACACACAAATGGTACCAACTTTTGAAAGAACATATATTTAATTGTAATTTTGAATTAAACATATTTGATGTGTTCAGTCGTTTATAAATCTACCTCAATAATTAAAAAAAGCATAATAGACTATGTAATTTCAACTGGATTTCAACTTATTTCACAATAATTTTAGAAATTTTATAGATTTGAATTATGATAAAGTTAGATGGGGAAAAATGTGAAGGGACCATTTTTAAAAAACTTATGTGAATAGAAATTTAATATCCTTTTCCAGATGGAGACACATTTAATGAAAATGGATAATTTACTGAGAATGACAACTGTACCATCAGAACTAAAACTAGATGATGTATATAAAAAAGTAGAAAATTTGACAGCAGAAATTGGTATGTTTATGAACATGTCATTATGGTTTGGTGATATTACATCAGCGACAGGAATAGATACAAATACAGAGGAATGGAAGAAAGTGTCTGACAAAGTCTCTAGTATGATGAGTCAAACAAGGTAGGATATCTAAATTCAGGTACATTTTGAATTGATAAAAGTAATGGTTACTTGTTCTTAAACAAATTTTAAATTTTATTTTAATTTAAAGCAGAAAAATAGAATTTTTGAAAATTTTGCAACAAATCAACTATGGCAGACAATGAAATAGTACAAATTAAATCTTCCATATTTTGGTTACACTAGGACCCAATTTAATCTTCAATTTCAACTATAAATACATATATGACTACTGTATATTCAGAATTTTTGCATGCATTTAAATTTGTTATTATGATTGTTGAACTATCTACAAAAATGCAAAATTAATTATAAGAATTTAAGAAAATTCTAGCTACGAATAGTTTGCAAGTTTTTATTTTTGTCAAATCCATCCCATTGCAATTTTAGCAGTAACAAAAATATAGCAAAACTTTCTGATTTGAAGTATATACATGTACTATATATATAATCAATGGATTGTAAATTTAAATATGATGCACAGACATACAAAGTGCAAATATAAAGTAGCCTTCTACTTTGCCAGTCAGAAATTAAAATTAGAAGAAAAATACTCTGGGAATGGGATTGCATTTAAATTCATTTTACCAACATCTAGCTTTTTGTTGAGCCTGCAACTAACAGCAAAAGTAGGCAAGAGACTGGGTTCTGTGGAAATCTTTCTAATTTTTATTACAAATGATCATAAATGCAAAAAAAAATATGTATACAAAGCAAGATGTTTGAACCAGAGGACAAAGGTATCTATTACTCAATAAAAAATATATCTTGTAGTTGGCCAGTAGTGATTGTAACAGTAGGACCATTGATAGAAGAAACAGAGGTGTGGAAATCAATGGAACCAACGATTAGAACTATCAACACATTTATGGAGTCAAGTGTAAAACAGATGGAACAATTGAATGGTAAGAACTGACACTGCTAATCTTCATTTGTAGTCAAGGTCGTTACACAACAATTGGATGGTAAGAACTGACACTGCTATTCTTCATTTGTAGTCAAGGTCGTTACACAAGAATTGAATGGTAAGAACTGACACTGCTAATCTTCATTTGTAGTCAAAGTCGTTACACAACAATTGGATGGTAAGAACTGACACTGCTAATCTTCATTTGTAGTCAAAGTCGTTACACAACAATTGAATGGTAAGAACTGACACTGCTAATCTTCATTTGTAGTCAAAGTCGTTACACAACAATTGAATGGTAAGAACTGACACTGCTATTCTTCATTTGTAGTCAAAGTCGTTACACAACAATTGGATGGTAAGAACTGACACTGCTATTCTTCATTTGTAGTCAAAGTCGTTACACAACAATTGGATGGTAAGAACTGACACTGCTATTCTTCATTTGTAGTCAAGCTCGTTACACAACAATTGAATGGTAAGAACTGACACTGCTATTCTTCATTTGTAGTCTAGGTCTTTACACAAAAATTGAATGGTAAGAACTGACACTGCTATTCTTCATTTGTAGTCAAGGTCATTACACAACAATTGAATGGTAAGAACTGACACTGCGTCTGCTATTCTTCATTTGTAGTCAAGGTCGTTACACAACAATTGAATGGTAAGAACTGACACTGCTAATCTTCATTTGTAGTCAAAGTCGTTACACAACAATTGAATGGTAAGAACTGACACTGCCATTCTTCATTTGTAGTCAAGCTCGTTACACAAAAATTGAATGGTAAGAACTGACACTGCTATTCTTCATTTGTAGTCAAGCTCGTTACACAACAATTGAATGGTAAGAACTGACACTGCTATTCTTCATTTGTAGTCAAGGTCGTTACACACCTTTGTCAGGGATTTGTGCTTGGTGGATTGTAATAGCCATAATTTTAAGATGCTTTTCTGCGTCTCTTTTAATGATTTATTTTAATGTTTTGATTCTCAATTTCCAATATATTTCCAGTCCGTAAACATAAATGCTGTATTTAGGTTTTTTCTTGACCATTATTATTGCAAAGTACCGTGAATGATCATATTACTGTAGTATAAAACTCTTGAAATATTGTGGATTCTATTATTTTCATGTACACCAATTTTCATGGAAAGAGGAAAAATGATACATGTATATTCATAGATATTTACTTTTCTTGGTTTTGCCAAAGTCTGTTCACAAAAAACTGGAGTAAATACCTCATGGAATATTTAAATTTTTTAGTTGACCTTTATTCCTGAGATCCATGATAATTGGTTTCCAATGTCATGATGATTCTAAAGTAGGTTTAAAAATTTTTAATGTTTCAGATGCCTCTAGTTCTATGTCAAAGGTGAATGAGATGCTTAAGTATGCCATGCAATATTCTCCTGAACTTGTACAAGGAGTCTTTGATATGATGAAAAACCCAGATATGGTAAGAAAATCATTGTTACATCTGCATGTACAAACATAACCAGTGGTCTGAAATAATAAATAAACAAGGTTGTAATAAAACAAAACAAAAATACTGATAAGAATTAAAAAAAAACCAACCACTTTAAACACATTGTAAAAAACACTTTTGCATTCAGAATGGAGTTTAACTTACAAAAAAAAAGAATAAAGTGACACCTTAGTTTGTGATTAGTTGTATTTTGTTATAGAAAAAAAGCAACCTAAAAAAACATACAAAAATTCAAAATTCCAGCAAAAAGTTCCTATGAAGTGTCTTCAAATACATGCACTGATATTTTTATTTACTGAGCGAATATGAAGAGCTCCTCAAAATGATGAATGCTATAATTTTAGATGAATGCTGCCTTTTCAAGTAAAGACATGGCAGATTTTTGTCAGAAACAGATTTTGTTGAGCATGCCAATGCCTTCCTATGTTCCTGTTAGTGAAATTAATGACATGATGTGTACTACAAACTGGACAGAAGTTATAATTGAAATGACAGCAGTGTATGATATGACTGGTGCAATTGAAAAGGTAGGTTAGGATTGGAAAGTTTAGAAGTGTACTGGCAGTCTTAATGTCTTACTTGTGTATTGAAGTTTTTGATGTATGAGTTTTCAAGGTCTGCATGAAGACTTGTCACCCTACCAGGATACATAATTCTAACTGTCAGCCGACCAGCTGTCTTTGTGCTTATTCCTAAATTATGCACAGTTTGAGGAGGGGCAGCAATGGTCATTTTCAATTCTAAGGATTAAGCCTGTAGGTGATCAAATACACAGTCTTTGCACTGACAGTGAGTACAAGACCACCTAGGGCCTAAAATGCAATTGTAAAATGTTAGGCATTATAGTTTAATAACTCAAAAACAAATATTTTAAAGATTTTAATCCAAGTTTTAGTTGTATCACCATTAAACCAAATGTAAGAAAAGAGTAATCTCCCTTTAGCTTTGAAAAGTACAATGAAGCAAATATATCTGTTATTTTAGATGATGTCTGCAATGATGGACAACAGTACAGAATCATCTCCCTTTGATTGGACAGGCATGGTGAAAAATGTGGATAAGATGGTCACAATTTACAGCAGTCCCACACCACTAATGGAGGGAAATCCCATTGTCACTATAATGTCAATGAATATGTCTATCTTACAAGAAACTATGAATGTTGTTATGAATAACCTCCAGGAAATGAATGTACAAAATATAACTGCGTAAGTTTTAAACCTGAATACAATTATTTATAATTAATGATAATTAAAATAATAAAAAAAAAAATGATGTTCACTAAAACCAAAGTTTTAGAAGGAAATGTAACAAACTTGAAAGTGGTTTATTAAATTTGAGTGCATTTACTTTGTAAGAGTTAATCAGTAATCAATAGGTTACATGAATATTTTGCAAAGCAGTGCTCACAAAACAAGAAATTTGCTGTCATACATGCATTTTATTATGAATTTGTTTTATTTATAGTTTAACATCCTTAAGCCTCTCTATGATGGAACAGTTAGATACAACCATGTCTTCCAACAACATGTGGAGAACAATGAAAGTTTACTTAGATTTTTGGAATAGTTATGTTTTATTGGTAAATAAACAGTTAGAAAATCCACAGTGTAAGTTTACCAGCTTTAAGGTTTTACCCAACACTTTCACTAAAATAAATTTGGCTCGTTTAATTTTCATAAAATTTTGACAAAGTATTTACTTTGACCATTTAACAAAAATGTAATAAAATTTCAAAAAATTTGAGCCAACCGTTTTGTCAGAAAAATTACACTGGTTATATAGTAGTTTGACAAACACCAATTTTGATCATTGAGAAGCTTATTATTCCCTTTACAATACAACGTAATTAAAACGTTAAGCTGATTTTACAAAGTTATCTCCCTGTAGTGTTAGGTACCACCTTAACTTAGCATTTTGAATTGATTTACTTTTTGGTGTACCAATGTTCAACGTTACTTTTTTTGCTTTATTTCTTTCAAGACGATTTGTCTTGCAATTTTCTTATTTTCATAGCATATTTACCTAAGGAAAGATCCAAGTTTAACATTTCTGTTTCAATTTGTTTTCCTCTTATTTTTGCATTTGTGCAAGTCAGGAAATACTAGTCAATCTCTAAAATTAGTCGATAACTTGGTTTATAGTACATTTCCTAATAAGTGCTAAACTCTCGAGAATATAAATTTTATAATTCAATTTTATACACAGAGAAACAATTTGTTTAGATGTAATTGTTTTTCCTATTTCAGTAATTGTTGATATAAATTTCCTGGCCAATATGTCATCCACATTTGCTGAATTCATACAAACGTCGTCTGCTGCCATTCCTGGTCTGCTAGAAGCTTTGAAAAATACAACTGTTGATGTCACACAGGTATAAACTTCATTTTGCATTGTCTATCTAAAATTTTTGGCAAATTATTTTTATACTGAAGAGTTTTTATATGCTTTCTTTTTGAACAGTTAAACAGTTATGGGATGTCAATTGACTCTTCTGTAAATCTTTTTGTCCATCCCCACATTTGTATCTGTTATCTGAAACATTTACAAAATCTTATTAACATACATGTATCAAACATGTTCATCTGCATCTACCAACAAACATTAAATCAATCAAAATCAATATCAATAAACTCAATATTTTCTCATTGTTGAAGCACAATGGTTGCCTTTAATTGCTAATATCCACTCCATAATTTTGGTGGATAGTTGTCTCATTGGCAATCATACCACATCTCCTTATTTTGATGTTAGAATTCAATTTTAAAGTGGTCTTGTCAAGTCTAACAATATTTGTAATATTGATTTGCCTTTCATTTCAGTTCTTTAAAGTATTAATGGCTGGCAATTGGACAAAGATATGTCAGGGTACAAAAATAACAGATCTGCTCACATCATCTCCTAATACAGATCTGGCTAAGTTTGAAGATGATCTTTGTAAGATGAACTGGACAAAAATATTAATTGAGCTTGGAGAAAACCAAGATGTTGACGTACAGCTTTTTACAGAAAAGGTAAATCATTTTGGCAAAATGCCTTTCCATATATGGAGAAAGGTAAATCATTGTGCCCAACACCATTTGATAAACAAAAGATTCAACTTTGAATACTTCAAGTAATAATTTTCATTATTTGTTTTCTATCAATTAAAGGTGAAAACTCATATTTTTGGGTAGGGATCCTGAATATGCTCCCAGATTAATTATTTGATAAATCAAAAAGTTATGTTTTATTTTAGAGTGCTCACGTCTATTGTCTTAAGACAATTTTTTCTCCAAATAATTGTCATTTTAAATTTTTTTTTATGTTGTAATTTATATTCTATGTTTTAATTTTCAGATCGTTAATTTATTCCTAATAGATCGTAATAATGTGCCCAATATTGACCTTGACTGGAATGCTATTGAGAAGAATACAGGGAGAATGTTTGAATTACTGATGACAGTCAATGTAGATAGTTTAGTGTCCTGGGACAAGCTATTTACACAGTTAAACTTACAGAAATCTAATACCACTTGGAATGACTTTATATCTGTTTTCACTATGACCAAAGATTTAGATGTCAAAAAGTAAGAAACATTTGATATTATAGAGCCTGTTGATTAATTGGATAATCAAGGTCGTCTAAAACCACCCTTATCTTCTTGGTCGATTAATTGAGATAAAGTTTTATAGGGTATTCATTTTGTGACTTCAATTCCTTCACTCTGACTGTCATGACTTTGTATTCCCATAGAAAGTACCTTCATTTCCTTTCAAATGAGAATTTGTTTGGCCTTATTGATCCTAAAAGTTTATTGAAAATTAAAATTAGTAATATGTCATGTTTCTTAATTTACTGAATTAAATCTGTATTTTCGTTTGTATTTTTGTAGAATTTTCATAAGTGAATAAAAGTATATATAAAGCTATTGACAAGACACAAAAGTTTCTTTTTATAGATACTAGAAAAAGTTATAAAAGAAATGGTATGCCATATTTCACTAGCTAATTAAAAATTGCCAACTGATATTTAACAAGTACTGTGGATTCATTTATTTTCGTGGAATGCTGAAAACTTGCATA
The DNA here is from genome assembly GCA_037788925.1 of Mytilus galloprovincialis. NCBI lineage: Eukaryota > Metazoa > Mollusca > Bivalvia > Mytilida > Mytilidae > Mytilus > Mytilus galloprovincialis. The sequence continues at coordinate 48,786,801 of CM075337.1, read as the reverse complement.
TTCGTGGATATTTGATTTCATGGTTTTAACAATCTCTGTATACAAAGCCTATTTAAAATATGTTTTTCGTTGAACATTTGATTTCGTGGTGCACCTGCACCCACGAAACCCACGAAAATTGGTATCCAACGAATAATAATGAATCCACAGTAAAATATTAACCTAAATATTGTATTTTTCGGTTCTTTTTTTTATAGTTTGATGAGTATTTTTGATGGATTAAATGCAGTGGGTACATCTTTGATCAATATGAATCTAAATAGCACAGCATCTGCAATGGAGGCCAATATAGTGCAGTCTTTGCTCTATCAACAACTTCATATCTATAAATTTATAGTCATTCAACTCAAGTATTTTAATGGTAAGTTTGCTTGTCTGAAGGAAAGTATTAGGTAATAAACTTTTCTTTTTTCATCTCACTTCTTTTTGATAGGAAAAGAAAAGTTTTATAGATATAGGAAGATGTGGTGTGAGTGCCAATGAGACAACTCTCCATCCAAATAACAATTTATAAAAGTAAACCATTATAGGTCAATGTACAGCCTTCAACACGGAGCCGTGTTTGTTTGTGTTTTCCCTGAAGGAAAGTATTAAGACCATTTCTATCTCACTTCTTTTTGATTGAAAAAGAAAAGGTTCATGTTTGTTAGTGTTGTTGGGTTACTCTCTTGCATGTCCTAGTGTTAGTCCTGTTTTACCTCTGTCTGTCCACCAATTTTTTTAAAGTGTGGGTATCATTTGTGAGCAGTAGTTCACAGTTTTACTTAATTGTTCTTTACTACAGACATATCTGCTTCTCATATTATTGATTTTCTTATGTACCTGTGATAAACAATATATTTTTATTTCCATATCACAAACAGATGTTATATCTAAATTAAATTTATTTTCAGATACAGGACATGTTGATTTAAGACAATATTTTAATTCTGAGGAAGTTAACAAACTATTAGACACTATAGCATTTTCTCCAGAGGTCAGCACTGTAGCTTTATTAACACTGGTGGACACATTACAGGATCCCAATAAGGTGAGATATCTCAATTCTTTCATTTTCATACATGAAAGTATGCGTGTTAGTTGAACCATTGTTAAAGGTTTACTGCCAAGTCAGCAGACGTGGATTGTGTCATTCTAACCTTGACTACTGGGGATTCATTTATTTCCAAAGGTACCAATTTTCGTTGATTGAGGGTGTCTCATTGGGGGGTTCCGATCCCAGATCCTGCTTATTGTTTTGTATCCTGCTTACACTATGTACGTAACCAATTTTGTCATTTCCCGGGTCCCGCAAGACCTCATTTCCCGTTTTCACAACACAATAATTTGACTTTCACGTGTCACGCTTACAAAAAATCAGCAATCCTTCGTCAGGCTTATACCCCAATGAGACCCACGATTGAGGCAAACTTGCATTTCCTGGATATTTGATTTTGTGGTTTTGCCAAAGTCCTCATTTAACCTTACCAAGATTTGTTATTCGTTGAACATTTAGTTTCATGGTTCACAGTTCACCTGTTCTCAGAAAAATCCACAAAAATTGGTATGCAATGAAATATAATGAATACACAGTATAGGGGTACTTTTACTGTTTACATATTAATAGCTTTCAGTATGTTTGAAAGTATTTTTGCAAAAGCTATTTATAATTCTTTTTATAGAATTAAAGCAGCTGTTAGGGAAGGGAAAATTTTATTTAACTGGTACAAGAAAGTTAGATAACAGTAATATGATTTTGGATGTAATAAAAAAAATCTTTCAAAATTCTAATCTCAAGAATGCTGTTGAAGTAAATGTAAAAAATGAAAATTCTTAAATGTTTTGCAGAAACTGGCAAATTAGAAAAACACCAAATTACACATTCATTGAAAAAGTAATGAACTATTTATCATTTTTCAGGTCAACAAATTATTGAATTCTTGGGAAGAAATGTGTTCTGATCTGTCTGTTTTCAAGTCAGTTATATCAATCCCTGCTAATACAACAGTAGACCCTGCTGATCTGCAGACCAAAATATGTGGGGTTTACATTAATTACACCAAGTTGTATGAGGAACTGCTTACTGGTGTTGATGGTTTACCAGAACTCTTTGAAGCTGTAAGTTGCTTAATACTTCATGTACTAAGAAAGTTTTGAACGAGTGAAAATAATTTTTTTAATATCTTGCATCCTAGAACTTTTCTTGATTTATTGTTTATCAAAAAAAATCAACCCAAAATATTTAAAATCCAGTATGAGTACATAGAAATGTTTGGAGATACATGACCATGAGAGACCTAAGTATGACATAAACAGATTTGACATTTTTAGATAAGATCAATTGACATATTATATACAATAAAATAGATTATTTTCACAGAGAATTATGATTTCTTGATTTCCTTCCTAATCCAAACCTGTTTGTGAAGTTTCTTTTATGTCTTTCCTGATCTTTCATTCTTAGGTCCTTAATGTCATCATTTACAAGAGGGGAGAATTTAAGCAATCCTTTTGGAAATTTCTAATATTATCACAGGAAAATTATTTATTATTTGTATCTTGTGTTTGGGGGAAAAATCAAGCTTTTTTCTATTTTTTTTTTTTTTTCAGTTGACTAAAATGAATGGTTCTGCTGTACCAACAGAATTTTGGAAGATTTATGAGTCATATAATGAGCTGTTGATGGACATGATTGAAAACCCGCCAAATATAACTATCAGTGACAGTAATGCATGGCTAATGGAGTCACAATATACCAAGGCATGGGAAAACTTCGTGTCTCGAGTAGCTGATGGATTTAAGCCCGAAAATTATATAACGTAAGTTTTTTTTGCAGTTAATTTATTGTTTCTTAATAAATGAAATGTATATTTCATAATTTGCATGTGTATAAAATTTGTATTTTTAAGTAATGATAAAAAGCTATCATGCAAGTAAATCTGCTGTCTTTCAGAACAGAACTACTCAATTGAAATGAATTACAAAGAGTACTGGTAACATTTGTTTCATTATAATTTGAATGCATGATAGTGCAGAGTTTGAAATAATAAAAAAAAAACACTACGAAATGGACATTTTACTTTAAATGTTCTAATACAACAGCTATTTTTGTCATGCCATCTGTTTGTTTCTTCTAGTTATTTTTATTTATGATATATGTGATATAATATTTTACTGGTATACAACTATTTCTTTAGGACACTGACCAGTTTTTCACAAAAGTCACAAGAAGCTGCCTTGAGTAGTTTGGCTTCTGTCCCAGAATTTAATGCTATTTTGAACTATGTCAGTGTGTATATGAAAGTCATATTAAACAGATTCAACCAAAGTACAAGTAAGTTAAACCATATGATAATTTATTTCATATTTTGAAAAGCTTCCCAATGAACTAGCACATTAAAAATCAGGCTCAGCATGTCTGTCTATGACATACGTGTAACAGGATTCATTTTCATATCACTTAACATGTTCTTCCTGAATATGCATTTAATTTTATAATAAACATCCATCCATCCATTCATATATCAATCCAATATTATAACAAAACTGTTTATTTTCCATAATGAGTTGTAAATTGATTTTTGTCGAGCCTGCAACTTTTGTTGCAGAAAGCTCGACATAGGGATAGAGATCCGGCGGCGGTTACGGCGGCGGCGGCGGTGTTAGCTCACTTCTTAAAAGCTATATATTTTAGAAGGTGGAAGACCTGGATGCTTCATATTTTGTATATAGATGCCTCATGTTACGAAGTTTCCGTCAGTCACATGTCCAATGTCCTTGACCTCATTTTCATGGTTCAGTGACCACTTGAAAAAAAAGTTCAGAATTTTTGTAACGTTGAATTCTCTCTTATTATAAGTAATAGGATAACTATATTTGGTATGTGCGTACCTTGCAAGGTCCTCATGCCCGTCAGACAGTTTTCACTTGACCTCGACCTCATTTCATGGATCAGTGAACAAGGTTAAGTTTTGGTGGTCAAGTCCATATCTCAGATACTATAAGCAATAGGGCTAGTATATTTGGTGTATGGAAGGACTGGAAGGTGTACATGTCCAACTGGCAGGTGTCATCTGACCTTGACCTCATTTTCATGGTTCAGTGGTTATAGTTAAGTTTTTGTGTTTTGGTCTGTTTTTCTCATACTTTATGCAATAGGTCTACTATATTTGTTGTATGGAATGATTGTAAGGTGTACATGTCTAGAGGGCAGATGTCATCTGACCTTGACCTCATTTTCATGGTTCAGTGGTCAAAGTTAAGTTTTTAAGTTTTGATCTTTTTATCTAATATTATATGCCAAAGGTCAACTATATTTGGTGTATGGAAATATATTATGATCTATATGTCAGTCCCACAGGTTTTATTTGACCATGACCTCAATTGCACGGTTCATTGGACAGTGTTAAGTTTTTGTGTTTTGGTCTATTTTTCTTAAACTATAAGTAATAGGTCAACTATATTTGTTGTATGGAAGCATTGTTAGCTGTACATGTCTGCCTGGCATGGTTTATCTGACCTTGACCTCATTTTCATGGTTCATTGGTCTTTGTTTAACTATCTTGTTTAATGTTAAGTTTATGTGACAGTTGTAATAACGCTTTATACTTAGGACTATCAACATAATATCAATGATTAGTAAAGAAGGCGAGACATTTCAGTGTGTGCACTCTTGTTACAATTATATTTTGAAATATATTTTAACATTTATTTATGAAATAGAAACATTGTTAAAAACTTATTTCAGGTGTAAATGACTTTGCCTCCTTATTTGATGGTTATCCTGAGATGGAGAAAGTTACAGCATTAATGGATGATTTACCACAGTTATATCAAGTCTGGGTTTTTAATAGTATCTATCATTCTGATAAGGTAGGTGAACTTGAAAAATCTTTTCACTCTCATTTATATTTAAAAAAAAAAATTAAACAATCTTTATACATGTATACTAAGAAGGGATCAGAGACCGTAATTGATATGGAGATTTTTTTGTAAATCGTTTATCAATTAGTGACAGGTTGAAATGAAATAATGAGAAAGCAATAATTACTTTTTTGCGTCTCTTTTTTGTTTTCAGATTTCAAGCTTACTGGTAAACTTACAAAGCTGGGACCAGTTCTGTGATATGACTGATCCCCTGTTTGATGTTCCAGGATCCAATTTCAGTATATCTGGATTCCAATCTGCCCTGTGTAATCTTAACTTGACAAGACTTATGTTAGAAGCTACTGAATATAATGCTGTACCTGAAATAGAACAATTGGTAAGATTAATATATTTTTACTAGTACAAAAATGCAGAGTTATATAAATGTGAGGTCTTATCTTAAGCTATATCAACAATCCTGGCATAAACTTTTATCCCTAGATGTTTTAATGTTAAATTTGTTGTTTTTTTTTCAAGTTCAACAGTTGGGCAGTGAAAATTGGTGTTAATGTTGCAGCATGAAGAAACTTTCACAGATTTTTGAAAGCAAAAATCAAATGATTTTATGTTGGTTTTTTTTATCAGATCATGTATATTTCATTTTTTTTTTGGTTATCTGATGTCAAACAAAACTTTGGAATTTTAATAATTTTCTGTGAATGATTGTAACTTTTTTGTTTCAGTTTTCAAACACCAGTGGCTCACCACACATTGTTAACACTACAGAACTTGTTGCACAGTTTAATCAATTTTCAAACTTTTTGATGGGATATATAGAAAAGACAACAAGCACTGACCTTGGAAACTACACACTACCAAAGTTCTTAAACATGCAGTATTGGATTGATGCATCTGAAATGTTGAATTCTGTAATAAGTGATCCTGCAAGACTTATGCAGTAAGTATATTTTTATGCCCCGCCATAGCTGAATGCGCAATTAAGTTTATCCTTGTCCTTCCATATGTACATCCTGAAATGGGTTTCTGTTCTCTAACTTTAGTTTGCCTCAGCCAAATGTTATGAAACTTATTCACAATGTTATTACCACAGAGGAAACCTGAATTAGGGCAGAGTCACTTTTTCCGTTATGGTGTTATGCCCCTTTATAACTGTTTATGTAAGCAGGGCATCTGTGTCCATGGACACATTCTCCATTTTTTTTTTAAATACTATATTTTGAATTATAGCAAGACCTTGCCATCTGTAAACCAGGTTTTTTTTAACAATAATTAAATATATTCAGATTTTGACAACAGCTTTTCCAAAAGTAATTGATTGCTTAGTCTAGACTCAGGTATTTGTAAATAAAGATACCTTAATCAAGCTATGTCACTCTTAGCAATTGTACTTAAGTAAAATTGAGAATGGAAATGGGGAATGTGTCAAAGAGACAACAACCCTACCAAAGAGCAGAAAACAGACCAAACCAAGCAATGGGTCTTCAACACAGCAAGAAAATCCCTCACCCAGAGGTGGGCTTCAGCTGGCCCCTATACAAAAATGTGTACTATCCATTGTCATAGAATAACTTCTGAAATAAACTGAATAAGCTAATCACTTACAAGAAAACTGTTATAATCATATCAAAACCACTGAAATGATGACCTAACTTAAAGAATTCAATTGATCAACAAATTATTAAATTAATTGCATTTAAAAAAAATACTTACTCAAAACTGTGTTGAAGCCTTATACATAATCACAGTAACATGTATTTTATTTGGGAGAGGTTAATTTATTAAGCAAGACATTTTCTTAATTTTTTCATGTCAAAAGGTAAAATAAGTTGGCATTGTTTATTTAATAAAACTGTAATAATGTTGAAGTGTTTTGGTCTGATTTATACAAAACTACTTTATGGACACAAAACGATTTTTTAATCATTCTTTTTTTTTTTTTTTAAGATTGTCAACATCTTTACCCAAAGTATTTCAGTCAACCAGTAATGCAACAGATCTGCAGGGACTAATACAGACAATGGTCGACAGTGATCCAGTATTTAAACAATCCATACAGACATATAAAGCTTTCTACGTAATCTTCCAACATTTTATCAGTAGGATAGAAAATAGTGAGTTGATTCATAGATATTACCCACAGTAAGATTAGGATTATCATGAAAGAACTTTTATAATGCTTAATATTAAAGATGAATGCAATAAGAATCTTTAAAGACAAAGGAAAATAAGATATCATCGAGTCAGTAAAAAAAAACCCAAAACAATGAATAATTATACATGTTTCTAAGCACTGTGAGAAAAACTTGTTTAAATTTAGATGTTCCAGGTGAGTTAATTTCATTCGGCACTTAAATGTTTTCTTTTTGTATATAAAGATAAGAAGATGTGGTATAACTGCAAATGAGACAACTCTCCTCCGAGACCAAATGCTGTAGAAGGTTAGCAACTATAGGGTACTGTACAGCTTCAACAATGAGCAAAAACCCATACCCGGTAGCATTTTATAAAAGTATTTTTGATAATTATTTTCAGCGACAGTTTTTCTGACCTGATATATCAGAACATTAAATAGTATTTTACCAACTTGTTTATATGAGCTGTTTTAATTAGTTTATACCACAGATTTATAAAGTTTAAAAAAAAAACCATATATAATCTACAGCCACTGTGAATTTATCATTGCAGAGACAGTGATAACTATGGAAGATTTGTTTGGTAATGCAACAGAAATAATTAAACTCTGGGAATTGTTTATCAGACCTGGTGTTTTGGAAACTGTCTTAAATTCTGTCAATACTCCTCAGGTAAAATATAATAAATTTGAAAACTTAACAAAAGAATAAATTAGGTTCAGGGACCTTTATTGTCATTCTTTAGATTTATTTAAAAATCGATCTTTTCCCCTTTTATTGCATTAACTGTTCATTAAATTACTTTATCATAGATTTAGTAATAAATACAGTAGTTTTGAATATTTGATAAATAGCTTGCTGTTTAATCTATATCGTGCAACTTTGATGCGCACCCTTTATCATACCCTTTATCACACCCTTTATCACACCCCTACCCTTTATCGCACCCTTTATCACACCCCTACTAATTTTTTTATTTTTTTTTCATTTTTTTTACATTAACTCTGTTTTAGTTTATGCAAGCTTCTTCAGATTTTTTTTCTCTCAAAATGGGTTCTCGATGAACGGTCATTCGGGCGTGGCGCAATTTATTGAATGACATCATTATTTGGAATGTGATGTCACAAACGTCGAATTTTCATATTTCTGACACACGAAATGCAACTATAAAAAGAACTCAAGGAAATACCATACAAAACACACAAAAAAATACAATTAATAAAATATTTTTTAAACAGCAGCACGTGAATTGTATGGTTACACAGGTGCTTCAGATGAGTAATTGAGCAGTACGTTTAAAGCTTTTAAAACAAGACAAAAGTAGAACTGAAGATAACCGAGGTGCTAGGGATCAGAAAGCAGTTCTTATACATGTACTCTTCTGTTGAAATATATGATAAAGTGTATAAAACACGGCAAAATCCGTATCACATGCCTTATATCCCTTGACCAATATCATTCTTCAGGCCTAAAGGCCCTCTGGCTGATATTGGTATCTCGAGATGATACGGCATACGATACAGATTTTGCCATGTATTATTCCGTATGTATTACCAAAGAAAAAGATATTCTTTATGTGGATTCTGCACAGACATGTGAATCATATGTGAATACAACACAGACATGTGAATCCTATGTAAATACAACACATATATGTGAATCAAGGATCCGGAAATTTTTTCACCTAATTTCGGTCATTTTCATATAACTTAAATGTTGGTGCCCTTTTCAAAAAAAGATTGTCAAAATCTCATTACTGAACGAGTATGAGCATTATCGAACTTGTTTCACTGTTGCATCTATAGCATTTACTTCACGATTTATCCTTCCATTTTCCTAAAATCGATCAAGAGCATTTAAGGGAAGGCAACAGTTTAAAAATAATATGATTTTAATGACTCAAAATGATAATTTTCTCAGTCATTGCTTACATTTCTTTCGATTCTGAAGTCTAAATTCAAACCGGATGTAATGCGACAATACTAAAACGAACAATTCCGGACTCATTTCCAGGATTAGTTTTGTTTATCAAATTCACAGGAAATCATTGGCTTTTTAATATTTTACCTTTAATAGTGTGAGAATATTAATGAAAATAGGTGCACTTGCTTTATTTAGCATGAAATCATTTTAAATTTATGATTTAGTGTCTAATCTGCGGAAGAGAATTTCAGGCATGCATATTACATAGTAAACAAAGCACGTGTATTAGTAGTGAAAAAAAAATACTTTTTTTCTACGTAAATTAAATCAAGTTTTAATTTAATTTTAAATCATAATTGACAATTGTCTTAGCTGAAAAGTAATTAAATTATGAAGACAGTTGGTATGGAATTTTAATTTCTTTATAATATTAGTTCGGAGCTTGTGATTAATAGCCAAGTGTGAATTAAAAACACAGGTAAAGAGATTAGCGAGCATTAGCCAATAGCTCCCGAGGCATTAATATAGTTATTAGGAGGGCCCTCAGGATTATAACACTTTACTGAAGTGACAGTTTAATTACATAAAATCGTTAACAAAACAAAAATATGTTCAAAATGGCGATTTTGAAACTCGATATTAAAGAAATGACCGAAATTATTTCTGTTGAAAAATAAGATTTGACCTAAATCCCAATGAATGATTTAGGACTTTTGAGTTTCCAAATCGGTCATGTCTGGCATATATGGCCGTTTCCGGACCCTTGATGTGAATCCTTCACCTCTATGCAATTTCAAACAGATCTATGTGAATCCTTCACAGCTATGCAATTCCAACAGATCTATGTGAATGATAATTCAACAGTGTATCTTGCAACTAAGACTGGTATTTTTCTTGCATTATAAAAAAAAGTTTGGCATACTTTAGGATTGACTTCTAGTGAAAACAAATTTAAAAAGTCTTACTTTATTGCATATTTTGCTTTAAATACTGATTCTAAAAATAAACATTCATGTTTCATCTATTTCAGATGACTTCACTGTTCACCAATGATAATATCACAGCAGTTATGATGTCACTGTGTTATACTGGCAACTTTTCACATTACTTCACAGTGCCAAGTTATATCAGCTTGGACATAGAACAACTTAAAACAGACTTCTGTGCGTTAGATCTCATGAAAGTATCTTCAGAAATTATGCATGAAATAGATTCTGTTGATTCTGCTATTAATGAGGTAAGATCTTTCTGTTAATTTTTGGATGTGTGTTTGATGGAACACTTTCTACACATTTAAGGTGGTACCTAACACCTGAACTAAAATTAATTTGGCTAGTTTAATTTTCTTAAGTATTTACTTTGACCCTTTGACAAAAATATAAAAAAAATCAAAAAAATTGAACCAACTGTTTAATCAGAAAAATTACACTGGTTATATAGCAGTTTGACAAACACTCATTTTGATCATTGAAAAGCTTAATATTCCCTTAAGAACATAATGTCTTTAAAACATTCTGCTGATTTTACAGAGTTATCTCCCTGTAGTCTTAGGTGCCACCTTAAACAATATTGAGATGATCAATTGTGTCTTTAAGAAGCTGGAGAACCCATAGTATACTGTTGACTTTCAATAAGAATTTGATAACAACTACCACATACTGATATTAAAATCATGTGCACCTAGAAATTTTTTCAGTGTACTCAAAAAGTTCAAAATTTCTATTTAAAAATGGTGAAATTCATCTATGCAGGTAGATGTTATTTCTTGTTAGTTTGCTACGATGCCCCCTGTCTTATCTCAACAATATATTGCTTTCTCAAATTTGATTATTTGATACAGAATTATGTTATATCTAGACCCTCAAAATTTACTTAAACCACCTTTTCTTATTCACAAAATACAGTAGGATTACGAAACAGATTTTTTATGTCAGCATATTCAGTGTACTAATTGAAAAAAAAAAATTAGATATATGATTTTAACTGAAATAGTGTTGCAGAAACTATTTAGTTTCTCCCAACCTTTTTATAAATTTTTTGATATGAACATGATAAATGGAAATCTCAACCTTTTTCTACAAGTCAAGTCTGTTGCACATTTATAAGTCAAAGCTTTTGATTTAAATATTATTTCAGGCTTTCAGCAATACAACTGAGATTGGTTGGGATATTATTTCCAAGTTCCTAGGCATTGATCAAACCCTGACCAATCAGATGACAGCTCTTATAGGACAGCCACCTATGTTAGAGTTACCTACCACTTGGATGAATGAATCTTATTGGATGAATCTACTTGCACAGTATACACAGAGCAGACAGGATCAACAAGATATTGCCGCAGAGTAACAATTTGTTTATTCATAAAGATTTAAATAAAGAAAATCTTTAATATGATTATGCAACAGATTTTATATTAACTAATAACATTTTAATTTGATAAGCAAATATACATAAAAGTTTAAACTTCAAAATTATTTTTCAAAATATTGAATTTCTTAGAACGTCCAATTGGGAAAAGAATTTGAATGGTGTAATATTCATGTTTTTTGGTTGAAATATAATAACTTGATAATATTTCTGCTATTTTAACGTAATAATGAGATTGAGATTTTTTGTTTGTTTCAGGCTTCTAGCCTTCATGAATTCTCTACAGCCGATGTTAAATGAAGAGCCATTCTTATCCATGGGACATATAATGGACACCTATCTGCAACTGCTATTAGATAATCTGCAAGCAGTTAATTCAACTACATTATCTTTGGATAATATGTTCAGGTCCATTCCAGCTCTATCTGACATTTATACAACTCTAAAAATAAATGATAGTGTCTTGAACGAACTCTTTATGTCACCTATGAAGAATCCAGAGGAATTCTTGAAACTGATGTCGCTATCCGACCCGTACAAATATTTCTGTGAAGATGAAAAACACTGGCATATTATATTTGTTGTGAATGCTGATACACCTAGTAAAATTTGCTCTGGAAATTCTTCTGAAATTTTAGAAGAATTGATGAATAAATTGAAGATTTCAGACTACATGAGTGCTGTGCAAAATTCATCAGTTTTACCAGACTGGGCGAATATCATTAAAAATTCTATGAAATTGTCAGATGTTATTATGCAAATGATTTCATCAGATAATATAAAATTTGACCTTTCTAAAACATTGACAACTTTATCATCATATAATAATACTGACTTTTTATGGAATTATTTATCTTTATTTTCACAATTGGGAACGCAAGTAAACAACACAAGTTCTGAAACCTGGGGTGAACTTGATTCAATCTTTAAAAATATGCAGTTGGCAACACAGCTGACAAACGTTATTATGGATAAGATTTTGACACCAGGAAATAAAATTGATTTTGGTGCCATCGTTAGGAATACCAGCGTTGTGACAGCTTTGCTAAATTCCATTGACTTAAGTTCTGATTCTGTTAATGGAATATTTAATGGATATCTTAGGGCAGAAAAGGTATGTACATATACATGGTTTTTCAGAAATAAACAAGACATGGACAACTTTATCATCATACAATAGTACTGACTATTTGTGTTATAATTAGTCTTTGTTTTCACCATTAGGTATAAAAGTCAACAATACCAAGATAAATGGTATTTAAGAAATTACTAAAAATAATGGTATTTCAGAAATTATTTAGTTAAATGGTATTTCAGAAATAATTAGGATAAATGGTATTTCAGAAATTACTAAGATAAATGGTATTTCAGAAATTACTAAGATAAATGGTATTGCAGATATTACTAAGATAAATGGTATTTCAGATATTACTAAGATAAATGGTATTTCAGAAATTACTAAGATAAATGGTATTGCAGATATTACTAAGATAAATGGTATTTCAGATATTACTAAGATAAATGGTATTTCAGATATTTCAAAAATTGCTTAGAGAATATGAATAAAAGGAGATGAATGAAAAGTGTACACCAATGATACATAAAATTAAATCTTGAAGAATGCTATCAAAAATCAGTTTTCTTACATGTATTGAAAGGCTTATTGCCTTTTAATCTTTAAAAAGAGAGGGGGGAGATTTCAAAGAGACATTCAAAGTCATTATTTGAAAACTAACTGGCAATGCTATGGCAAAAAATGTAAAACAATCAAAATCCAAAAAAAAACTACAAAACGCAAAACAGAAAATTTAAGACTCAGCAAAATATATTTTTATGATAAAGAGAAAACACCTAGAAGATGCACAAAATAAGATGATGAAAAAAAGTAAACATTTTAAAAGTATGAATTAAGATTAGGCTGATATTTCAATATATCAAATTTCTTCTGTTTAATTTCAGATCAGCCAGTTTTTAAGCATTTTAGGAGATGGTACTGCTTTAGAATCTTTCCTGTGTAATCAACAACAGTGGCATGACATCTTTGATTTCCCTCCATCTTTAAATCTGTCAGAAATAATTACACCTTTATGTCAGAGCAACAATACTGATATACTAGTAATGTTGTCAGAACAGTTAGAACTACAGTCAATTTTACCATTGGTAAGACAATGTAAGATGGAAGAATACATTGTAGCTTTATGAATTGGAAAAAAATCAATTTATCTTCAATTCTTTATCCACTGTTGATATCTGAAAGAGAGATTAATGAAAAATATTTTTTGCTTTTTCATACTTAATTTCTAGATTGCCTTAGATTTAACAATAAAACTAAACTTTTGACTGCCATATTGTTTAAGAAGACACTTATTATGCTTATAAACTTTGTATTCCTGATTTCAGATTGCAAACCAGAGTGCACCATTTAATATACAGACCTTCTCTGCTGATATTGAAAAGTTAACAGCTAACTTAATGAAGTTGTTCGATGTTACGGCTGTTGATTTTAGTGGTGTTGACCTTGATAAAACATTTGATGTCAACATGACAGCATTAATGACAGCAATTCAGACAGAATCAGAAAAACTTCAAGGTCCATATCCAGATATGTATACCAAACTGTAAGTGTTATCTTCATTCTAATTGGTCAAAACTTAATTCAGCCGATTGACATTTATAAGTCATTGGTTTATAGACATAACTGTTTGATGGTTGTGCTCAAATACCAGTTATACGTATGAAATGTACAACTGATGCAAAAGTTGAAATATAATACAAATCCAAAAATTATTTTTTATGAAGAGACTTGTGGACATCAAGCAAATTCAATTCTTGTTCAGTAGTGTAGTGGACAACTTATAGAAGAGATCTCTGACAGAATTCAACCTATTATTATGACTTTTCATTGTGCTTGAGGATTGTTGGTCAATGTAAGATACCAATTTGTCAGGGTGTAAATACTCAAACAAATATTTGTTATTCTATATTTTTGACAGCTTATGTTTTTATGTTGTATTACAGGGTAGAGAATGTGTTGCGTTCCTTAATAGATATCAGTGACCCTAGCGGTAGACTTCCAGTCTATGTGTTAGCTGCTGCCAATGTATGGATCTCAATATTCAATAGACAATTGGCAGATTTTACCTGTAAGTTCTTTTACTTTATTGAGGAATCATCTTAAAGATGCTTATTATGTTTTTAAAAAGACATGGTAGTTATTCAGATATATATTTTGACATAGTTTTATAAGAAATCTTGTTAATAAATATGTCGTTCATTAATTTCTTATAGCATACAAGTAGTATTCTGTAAATAGCAGTATTTGAGAGTACATGGAATATCAATTTTACAATAAATAGATTATCTGATTATCTGTCACGTATCTCAATTTTAAGCCTTCCAGTATTTTAGCATTTTAGTTTTATGACCTGTTTAACATACCTTTGAAGGTAGGATAAGACTTGATATTTTTTTTATATTTACAGATAAACCAATGAATGTATCAACTCTGCTGTATGGTTCTAACGTTGGTAAGGCAGTAGATATGTTGCTCCATGATCCGTCTTGGATTGATGAACTGTTTGATGCTCAAATTGATACACAAAAGGTAAATTATTAGTCTGGAATTGCTTAGATACCAGGAATGTTGATTCACTATTTTAAATCTATAATCATATTTCGTATGATTTTTAATGGTGAGGTACCATTTTTGGGGGTTTTCATGGTTAAAGTTAAACCATGAATTTAAACATCCAACCAAATATGAATTTCTATATGCCAGTATATATATGCAGACTTTGGCAAGCAGACGAAATCAAATATACCTAACATGATTTTCCATCAACATACAAAAATAGGGACCAATGATATAATGAATTTACAGTTAAAAGTTTATTTTTGATTAACAGCATTTGAGTCACATTAGCCTATATGTTTAAGTTGTTGATAATTCTGTAATGAAAAAGTCATTCACTAATATGATTTACTAGCCAGTTGCTAAACAGTCATTTCAGCCATTAAACCTTCGTCAGTTAAAGTTTTGTTAAATAATGTGATTTTTATTTGTAGATGGCTGAATTCCTAATGAATAATTCAGCCTCCATTTGTACTCAAGAATTCTGGGAAGGAGTTGTAACCAGTGGTAATATGACTGCTGTTAAAAAAGTATGGGAGACAGTTTGTGACTTAAATGAGAGCACAATTGTACAGGAAGCTATGTCTGGATTTGTCAACAGTCATCTATTCCAACAGCAGGTAAAAGGGACATATTACATCTACTTTGATTGATTACTGTCAAGGTCTCAGTAAAGTACAATATTCAGGGACAAGACTTCTTTTAATTGAATTTACACTTTACTCATAGTAGCCAAAATTAAAGGTTTATGCTCAGTTTTTCATTATGAAGAGTTAAGTTTTAGAAAAAGAATTCTGAGATTTTCATCTAAATTTCTTTTCAAAAAGTTGTTATTTGGACTTGCTAAATGACTCTGTGGCAGACCCCAAATGGAAATATCTTTGCATACTTTTATTTTTATATATACAGTAATAATAGCTGTTAGGACAATTCATTGTTAAGAATTTTTCTGCCTCATTATTAAATATTAAAAAAGATGATTAATAGATTGATTGTTGCTTGCTTAGGTTCCAGTGGCACATATTCTCAGATCTGCAGTGACATCACAACATGTAACTGACCAATCAATGATGAGCATTTGTGTTATGTAAATAATGTTGAGAGGTGATGCCAATAAGAATCCTCTAGATTTTCCATAGACTTCAATGCAAATTAATTTAATTGATATGTATGAAAAAAGACTTGAAACGCTAAAACCATTAAAGATATTCGATAGCAATGGCATGTGTACAAAACAAAAAAGTATTTGCCTTTGCTATATGTATTTACAATGTTATCTTTTAATATAGCTTGCTGCTTTAACTCAAGAAATGAACAAAGGAATTTTGAACATATCAACACTTTACCCAAATCTGGTGGAATTATCAAGCATCATAAACAACATGATTCACCAGACACCAGATGTCAGCAGTTTGTTTAATGTCACATCGTTTTCAAGCTTGTTTGAAAGATTAGGAATGATGCTTCAAAAAGAACTTGGACAGAAGTTGACAGATTGGTAACTATAGTCATGATGATATCAATTCTAGTGTCTTGTTGACCTAGGGGACTTTTTTTTCAAATTAAGGTGGTACCCAACACTTGCACTAAAATTAATTTGGCTCGTTTAATTTTCATCAAATTTTGTCAAAGTACTTACTTTGACCTTTTAACAAAAATATAAAAATTTCAAAAAATTTTAACCAACCGTTATGTCTGAAAAATTACACTGGTTGTATAGCAGTTTGACAAACACCAATTTTGATAACTGAGAGGCTTAATATTCTTTTTACAACACAACGTAATTAAAACGTTTAGCTGACTTTACAGAGTTATCTCCCTGTAGTTTTAGGTACCACCTTAAAAGTGTAGTAAAAGTTATTTTATGTGACATGTTTTCCTGTTGCTTATTATACACCCGCTTTAAAAAAGGGGGGGGTATACTGTTTTACCTCTGTCTGTCAGTCCGTCCATCAGTCTGTCCGTCCGTCAGTCAGTCCGTCCCATGAAACTTTCGTCACATTTTTCTCAGGAACTACACATCCACCCTTTCTGTAATTTGGTATCAACATTTATATATGTCAGCCATACCGTGTGATGCGTTTTCAGATTCATCACTTGACAACTTCCTGTTTACCGAACACTTGTCTGATTTTACACATGATAGCCAAGTTGAAAATTTTCGTCACATTTTTCTCAGGAACTACAATACAAGGATTTCTGAAATTTGGTTTCAGGATTTATATAAATCAGCTATACCGTGTGATGCCTTTTCAGATTCATCACTCGACAACTTCCTGTTTACCGAACACTTGCATATTTTTACACTATTAATATTATCCACTTGCGGCGGGGGTATCATCAGTGAGCAGTAGCTTGCAGTTTCACTTGTTTGATGTAAAAAGTTCATTATTTACTATGTTCTGTGTAAACAGACAAAACTTCATCATTCAAATCTAAAAAAAATATGTTCAGTTCATTGTGAATTTTTTTTAAATTTATTTTCTTTCATGCACAAAAAGACTGTCGACCTTTTAATACTTTTTATTCAACTATATAATATTTACAGTTTATTATTGTATATCAAACAACTGTTATGATTTTAAATTTCAGGACATCAATGTTTTTGCCTTTGTTGCCTGCAGCAGATAAAACACTGGTTAAGGCTACACAGACATTTAATGTAATCCTGAAGGAAATCAATAGCAGGCTGATGCATATGCAAGGTGTGTATAATGAATGCAGGGATGTCTTGATTCCTTTGAAAAATACTGGTTAAAATGATAGAAAAAAGCACATTGATTAATGCTTGTCACAGGACTTGCATAAAGAATCTTGCAAGATGTAACCGGAGAGGCACGAATTTCATTACAAAATTGCTTGTCTCCACCGGGACTCGAACCGGGGACCTCTGTGTTACAAGGCAGCGCGCTAACCGACTGAGCTAAAGAAGTACTTCCTTAGCTCAACCGCTTACGGCTGACTAAGTATCTACTAGGTTTTTCTAAGGGAAGCAATCCTGTCACAAAGATATAACATGTTTGTGGCTATTCAACCCTCCCCATAACAAAGGACAGTGGTATAACAAATAACATAAGAATAAACTGTTCATATAAGGTGGAAAGGAACTTGTCAGATTGATTTCAAGCATAAACAATAAAAGAATAAAGACGCAAATTACTAATTTAAGAGTGCTTGCAAAACTGGTTCAATGATTATTTTCAATTTATGAATATACTTTGTTTTCCCAATTTAAAATGTCATAGATAACACCAATAGTTTTAGTATCAAAACATCATATGTTACTTTTTTATTCTATTTTGTGAACAAAATAATTTGTCTTTAGTTGAAGGAAATGAACACATGACATGGGTAAAATCTCTTTGTTCTTGTTCTTGTCCTTGGTTGCGGAATAACGTTTGCATATATTTATAAAACGTTCACATAAATTGATGGCGTCATGTGTTAAAACAGTTATTGGCCAATGAAATCGGTATGTTGGATTTAATTTGCACGGCTTGTGTGATCCTTTAACCCGAACTCCTACGTTCGGGTTAATCAGGGTCACCTAAGCCTTAAAGATTAAATCCAATATGCCGACTTGCTTGGTCAATAACTATAACATAAAAAATAAATATCTTGTCTATTTCCAGGAACTGTTAGTCTTTCAACCCTTCTTAAGAACTCAACAGAATTAGTTGATATATTCCAGTCAATTTTCAACATTGCAAATAACGGTACACAAGCTGTCGAGTCTAACAATATCAATGTTTCAAAGGTAAGCTTAATATTTGTTTTTGAAGGACTTATTTCACTTCTTTGCTTGGAACTCAGTTTAAAATCTGCCCATGTATGTTTCAATTTTCAAGTTTAAAAAAGAACAAAAATATTCATTATTTTTATTTTTTCATTACCTACTTTTAAGTTCACTCAAAATAACTATTAAACAGAAATCTTTAAAATGTCTCTCTTGTTTTCATCTTTCATATATATTTTTTTTGGAAAAAAATACCACATTATTCCTTGTCATTAATATATTGAGTCATAAAATAAGTTTTTTTTGGTGTAATTTCAGCTGTCAGAAGTCATATCAACTTCAACCCTATTTACAGAGCTCTGTAAAAATAAAACTTTAGCAGATTACATCACACCAGATGGAGTTGTCTCCCCTATAGCAGCAGATCTGGGTAAAGTCATGTGTATATACCCAGAAGCCTTCCTTCAAGTGTTAATGGACCAGAGCCAATCACAACAATTACAAAAACAGGTATGCACTCATTAGACTAACTGTGGATTCATTTATTTTCATAGATACCAATTTTCATGGATTGAAGACAATTTGTAATTTCTTGGATATTTGATTTGGTTTAGCAAAAGTCTGCATAGAAGCCTAAAGAATGTTTGTTATTTGTTGAACATTTGAATCCCCAGTACCTTTTTTTCCCGATAGAGTTCAACCTTTTTTATCTGTTTACTACATTCAAGTCTTTTGTTTATTGGGCCAACATTAAAAATATCTTTGTTTCCCCTCCCCAACTGAGGTTGTCAGGGTATGGGTAGGTAGGTAGGTAGGCAAATTATTTTATTTTATTTCTTGATATAATTTTTCTAAGGATCAAGTCAAGAAAAGTGGGTATTCCCTGTATTCAGTGTATGTACATCCCAGTTTTCTGGTGTTTAAAACAGTATACAGGGACCTCCTTTTTTCCTTTTTTATGGTATGAAATCTACAAAATGGCACATTCTACATGTGATATCAATGTTTAATGATAGCAAGTGTTTTATTAGTTAAAAATCAAGCTTTTTTCAAGTCTAATTTGATGCATGATCTCACAACAAAACAATTCCTTTGTTCACCAATTCATACCTCGATCATCAATTATGAGATGACAAAAAGATATGTTAATCACTTTGGAATTAAAATTCAATGAATAAAAATTTTCAATAGAAGTGAACATAATTCACTTATGTTCAGTTTCACCTGGATCATGCAGCTTGGTCAATTGATTCCTAAATAAATGATTTGTGTTTTTTCGAGTTCTAGAAAAAAACAAGGCTTCACCTATTCATGTTTTGTTGTCCCTAAAATACTTTTTGAAAGTATTTTCAAATTCAACTGATGCAGTTATAACGTTTAAACGTGCCCTTTTGTAAATTTTATGCCATAAATTGAAAATAAAAACACTTTTAAACTGAGTTTTTTTTTACACCAGAAATCAGGGATGTTCCCTGAAAGCTGGGAATACACGCATCCCACATTCCCTGACTTGTGCCCAACCTGTTCGAAGACAAAGTAGATTGATTTCAAAGCACTATTCACATCATTTTTACTCAAAGATTTTATCCTTTAAACAGGAACAGAGGTTAAAGACAAAGCAAATCAAGGTGCACTCAGATTTTTTATTTTCAAAGATCTCCCTTGCACACAACACAAATCATGTGGCAAGGCATGTTTGTTTTCCTTGATTCTGAATAATATAGACGCTTCAATGCAAAAATGCCTCGATTTAAAACGCTTGTTGACTACAGCATCGGAAAGATATCACAAAAAACCAACACTCATTGTCTACAGCATCGGAAAGATATCACCAAAAACCAAAATAGCAAAACAAAAAAAAAATTCGGACAAGAATGGGCAATAAAAATTTTCGAGTCGCAGTGATTTTACCGGGTTGGTCGGGGGAGGGGAAACAAACAATATTTTATTTTTGGTCATGTAAATTGTACAAAACTGAGGTTTTGTAACATTGTTTTGTCCAGGTTGTAGTTTTTCTCCAACAAATGTTATTTAACCCTTTCCTCCATGGAAATATTTTTTTTACATATTTGATTTGCATAGAATTTTTTCAATAAAAAAAATCATCAGCTTTAAAGTATTAATGCATTGCTAAAACAAATATTTCATGAGTGAAATTCCAATCAGATATTCTTATGAATATTCTTTTTATATTAGATACAAATTTTAAAGTCTGATAAAGTTTTTTCATAGGCAATACCGTTCAACTGAGGCACTACACAGGTGTCAAAAGGCGTCATTATGGAGTTAAGGGGGTGGTGTCAAAAGGCGTCATTATGGAGGAAAGGGTTAAGTCTGGGATCCATTATGATTTAAAAGTTAAGACAGACTTAACTTAAATTTACAACCATTGTTGGATTTTAATTTTAGATTGAGGACATTTGGAATAGCAACTCTTCAAGTATGATTGATTGGATGAATGTTCAACAAAACATTAACAACTTCACAGTGTTGTTAACAGCATTGATAGAAAAACCACCAAATGTTGACAACAGTTTAACAACAATGCTAGATGTATCTCTGTTAATGAAATCGTTAGAGGGAATGTTCCAATCTCCGCAGACGTAAGCTTTTTGTATATTATGAATTTAATACTCTGATATGCAGCATGAACTTAGTTAATTTATACACCTTTAGGTAACTGTAGAAAGTTAATATGCAGGTTTTTGAATTTCAAAAACAATTCATGTATAAAATATATTTAATGTTATATCTTTATTGAAAAGTTCACATAATTTTATCCCTTTTGTCAAATATGTTAATGTTCTTTTTCAACTTCTATATCATTGTTCTCTTGTTAAGAATTGTATCATTGGCAGTAGTACCACATTTTCTTATTTATATAATATAACTTTTGTAGGATATTTGCTCTAACTGGTTCTTTGAGCTCTTTGTTGAACATACCTGTAGATACCAGTATTTACCCATACTACCTCACATGGCAAGAAGTGTACACTCAGATGAATGCTATTATTGGTAGTCTGAAAAGTAAGGAACTTATTAATTACAGGAAACAAATGGAATGTCTGTTAACTAAGAAATAATTTTAGTATGGTTTAATTTAAATCTAGTTAGATAGAAACATTGAAGTGTGAAATAATCAAATTTCAAAATCATTGACGTTCCAATGTTGCAACACTATTACTGAATTTTGCTATTCATTTGAAATTTATAATTGGACATATTTTCAAATTCCTGATTAGAAATTATCAACAAAATCCTGCAAATGGAAGTGGTGGGTTAAACTGGGTTTTATATTAAAGGAAACCTCCATCTACATGGAAGTGCATTATTTTACAAAATGGAATAATGATTTATTTGAAAATGTTCCATTTATAAATATTGTTGCATTCTTAAAAGAAATTGGAATTTATTATAAAATATAAAAATGTTAATATATTTAAATCGATTTTAATTTTTATCACATTATCTTACTGTTGATTTTTATTTGCTTTAGTCTAGAATTTTAGTGTATTAAAGGTCCTTTTGTCTTATTTAAAAATATGCTTTAAATTGTAAAAAATATTCAAATTAGCTCTTGCCGTGATATAGCCTTTTTGTACTTAATCAATCAATCAATCAATCAATCAAAATGGAATAAATATACAAGATGATCATTGATCAACAACTTATATTTTGTATACAATTAAAGTAAGCCTTTTTACACACATCTTAGACATATGTTGGCTCAAAAAATTGGACAATCTTTCAAACTGGATGTTTGAAAAAAAATGTTATTGCTCCTTTTATAAAAATCCAAATGATTAACCATTTTTAGCTCACCTAACCTGAAAGGTCAAGTGAGCTTTTCTCATCACTTCGCATCCGTCGTCGCCTGTCGTACATTGTTAACTTTTACAAAAATCTTCTCCTCTGAAACTACTGGGCCAAATTTTACCAAACTTGGCCACAATCATCATTTGGGTATCTAGTTTAAAAAATGTGTCTGATGATCCGACCAACCAACCAAGATGGCTGCCATGGCTAAAAATAGAACATAGGGATAAAATATAGATTTTGGCTTACATCTCTAAATCTAAAGCATTTAGAGCAAATCTGACATGTGATAAAATTGTTTATCTGGTCAATTTCTGTCTGTCCTGAAATTTTCAGACAAATCGGACAATCTGTTGTTGGGTTGCTGCCCCTGAATTGGTAATTTTAAGGAGATTTTGCAGTTTCGGGTTATTATTTTGAATATTATTATAGATAGAGATAAACTGTAAACAGCAATAATGTTCAGCAAAATAAAATCTACAAATAAGTCCAGTGACCAAAACGGTTATTTGACCCCTTTAGGAGTAATTGTCCTTTATAGTAAATTTTTAACAAATTTTTGTAAATTTTTGTAATCTTTAACAATAGTCTTCTCCTGAGACAAATTTAAGCAAACTTGGTCACAATCAGCATTAGGGTATCTAGTTAAAAAATGTGTCTGATGAACTTGCCTGCCAACCAACATTGCAGACAGGGCTAAAAATAGAACATAGGGGAAAATGCAGTTTTTCACTTATACATGTATCTCTGAAACTAAAGCAAAAGAATAACGATTGCATTATTTTATGCATTAATTGTAAATAAAAATATCAGGTGAGCGACACAGGCTCTTTGGAGCCTCTAGTTTGTTGTTGTTAGAGTCAATTGTCAAAGAATATATGAATTTTATTTGTGCTTGTTGTAAAGATGTTAGGCAGGTATATGGTTAAAGAAATTTTTATTGTTTAATTTTGTTGGAAATTTTTTCAGATTCGCCATCAGACAGTAATGGAGCCATTCAGAATTTATGGAATGCCATGCTGTCACTAGACTCACACCTGAGTGTCATTCAGAAAAATGCTTCATATGATGACCTTGTAAGTTTGTTATTAAGTGACCTTCAATCAATCTATCTGGCAATTATGAGAAATTAAATTCACCCCCAAAAAACCTTGCACTACATAATTTTCATATTCAATATTTTTCTAGTTGGTGTACATTATGAAATGGGTAATTATTCTTCCCATAATTTTGATTTTTGAAAACAAATTGACTTGAATGTACTGATTATTATGGTATTATCTCCCTTTTTAGATTTTACATTGTGCATTTGATATCACTTATCCATGACCATGGCTAATAGTAGAAATTTTGAAAGGTTTAGATTTAACTTTCCATTCTGAAAACAAAAAGACAAAAAAAGGGAAGGTTTTTCCCCTTTTGGATAATTAGATATTGACCAAATGCATTGTGCTGCAAAAATCTTATGAATAAGACATATGAAAATCTTCATGTTGGATGAATAGATATTTGAAAGGATATTATTTACTGTGAATTCAGAAATTATTGCGTGCATTTACTATTAGACTGGACAACAAAGGCAAATTTATTTTGCAATTTCAGGAAAATCTTCATACAGATATATGTATCAAATTCAAAATGCAGGTTTCTTATTATTGCAATAATATTTCGTCAGCATTTTTTTGCATAAATAAAAACCTTGCAATAATTTTTGCAGATACAGTTACTGAATTAACTTGTAAAAGTGACCAAAAGACCCATCTATAATACAGCAAGTTACTTACTACAAAATTATTTCTAGATTATTCAAAATGCTTTTCTTTTTGAAATTTAGGTAGCTCAACTTGGCCAAGATCCAGAATTACAAAGTAAGATATGTGACCAGGAACAGATACAGGCGTCTGCTGGGTCAGATTTTACTGAGAAAGTGTATAATGCTTTGTGTGGACAGGATCCTAAAGACTGGAACAAAAGACTTGTGGATACAGGGTTCCCAGAATATTATGGATATTTCCTGTTGACAAACATGGTATGAATATTTTAATTTGTTCCTAAAAAAAGTCCCAAGTCCAAACAAAAGAGTCCTTAGAATTTTTATCGAAAAGAGCTTTATTTCTGTTATTCTGTCATCCCAAAAATCTGATTGCTAATATGAATAACAAATATGTTTTCATTGGGTAGTGAAAAATATTATTCCATATTGATAGAACTTTAGTAGTCCTTTGTATAAATTGGATTCTGAATAAAACAGCATTATCACCTTCAGAAAAAGTACATTTACCACCCAAAAGGTTGCATGCTTTAACATGTATAATATGGTTAAATTGGTTTTGGTTTAAAAAAAAAAAGGTACCAACACTCATTTTCTATCTCGGAATACCAAATAAAACAGTTATTGTCTTTTGTTTCGGTAAATTTGTGGTAAAAACCAGGTATTTACCTCATCAAAAAAACAATAGTTGTACACTATTCTTTCAATGGATAGTAAACAACTGTAATATTGATCTCAAGGTAAATCCAGTATACATTCAAGCTCAACTTTATTAGGGCTGTTCTAACTAATTTATAAAAGAAGTTTTAAATACTTCAAAGAACTATCGTAAATCATTTATCCAAAAAATGAAGTCTTTAAGAAATAAATTTCTCTTTTCAGATGCAAAAGAGCTACAGTAATACCTCAATGTCAGAGTTGCTGAATACATTCATCACCCAGATTCAGAGTCTAACTACAAGCTTGAGTAAAATGGGTGAATCTGACTTGACCAAATTACAAAACATTCTTCTGGGAGATTTAACAAACCTGACCATAAGTCAACAGTTTTATCAGTAAGTAAAAGTTTTAACATAAACAACGGATTTGCATGAGAATGTACTTATGTATTTTCGCCACAATTCCTTGACAAAAAAATTCAGGAATGTATCTATAATAACAAATAAGCAAGTGTAGATAATTGTTCCACACCTAACATAATAAATCTTCCACGTTGATTGCATACATCTTTTTGTAAGCACAATTGTTCTTCTAAACATGTGTAGATATTATATTTTTTTTGGATTTCAGCACAAAACAGAGATTTTCAAAAACATGGTTCAAATTATAAAATAATTAATTAAATTTCTTAATGCATAGATGATATTAAAAGAACATAGAAACAATATGGTACCACCCATGAATGCATTACTTTTATGGCATCATGTAAACTTTTTCAACTTGACGTTCAACATTATCATCTAAAACTTATTTTATAGGTCATTTAATTGGTTAAACTTGATAGATAACACTACTGAAGGATGGCTGTTAGGAATGCTGAACTTTGTAACAGAAATTAATGTCTATGTAGAAAGACAGTTTAGCATTCTGAAAGGTAACTTTTTATGAACTACCTACGATAGTAGAGGGGCATTATTTTTTCTGGTCTGTGGCTCCGTTCGTTTGTCCGTCTGTGCATCTGTTCAGGTTAAAGTTTTTGGTCAAGGTAGTTTTTGATGAAGTTGAAGTCCAACTTGAAACTTAGTATACATGTGCCCTATGATATGATCTTTCTAATTGTAATGCCAAATTAGAGTTTTGACCCCAATTTTACGGTTCACTGAACATAGAAAAAGATAGTGCTAATTTCAGGTTAAAGTTTTTGGTCAAGGTAGTTTTTGATGAAGTAGAAGCCCAATCAACTTGAAACTTAGTATACATGTTTCCTTTGATAAGATCATTCTGATTTTAATGCCAAATAGAGAATTTATTCCAATTTCACAGTCCACTAAACATTGAAAAAGATAGTGCAAGTGGGGCATCTGTGTACTGTGGACACATTCTTGTTAAACATTTTTTTGTACCACTAGTTTGATTATGGTTTGGATTTGTTAAAACTTGTTTTAAATTCAAGATGTGAAAAATGACAGATAGAAAATTGAAACCCAGAGAAAAATATGGATTGTACCAATCCAGAACAATGAGTCAAATTTATGAACAACAACAAAAAAAAGCAACATGAAAACTTTAAACTTTGGACAATATGAACTGCCTTTGGAACTTCTAGGGGGAGTGAGGTGCTCACATCAGTAGAATCTTATGATAACAATTTTTTTCAATCCAAAAATAATTCAGTTAAGCTAGGTTGATCAGGTGATACTTTCACTACTGTCGATTCATTATTATTCGTTGTATACCTATATTTGTGAATTTCGTGGGTACAAGTGAACCAAGAATTTAAAAGTTCAACAAATAACAAACTTTTCACCAGGTTGTATGTAGACTTTGGCAAAACCATGAATCAAATATCAACAAAAATGCAAATTTTTACTCATTTCATGAAAATTGATACCAATGAAAGTAAATGAATCACAGTGGTTTCTTTAATGTTAATTAATGTACCATTAGATATAAAAACATGTTATTATTTTAGGTATGGGTGCAGAAGTGCCATTGACTCTATTATTACCAAATAACACAGCAGTGGCACAACTGTTGGAGGCCACTTTTGGAAAACAGACT